>BPUM01000880.1:0-600000 GCA_020521455.1 Prunus kanzakura | reverse complement strand
TGAAATTAACTAATTGTATTTCTCTCGAAGATGAACGCTTAACAGGAGTTCTATAAAATTTTAGAGGTTATTAGTTACATGCTGAGACATAATAGTCTTTGATACAGAAATGTGGCAAAGTGTTACTTTTATGGCATATAATGGAGCATATGTGGAATTCTTGTCTTGTTTCAGGTTCCTATGTATATTATTTCTTCTCTAGCTGAAGAATTCTTGGCTTTCTCCAACATCATACCTGAATGGCTATGCAAACAGCGGCAAGAAAAGGTAAAAATATTGAGCTTGTTATTCATCAAATTGTGCTTGGAGATTTCATTTAATTGTTAGAATTGCCAACTTAAGACATTGCAGTCACTCTTTTTTAATTGGTCTTGCAGCTTTTTTCTGGTGAGCCATTGTTTGCACATGCCAAGCTTGTAAATGAGAAGAAGCTTCATGTGTTTCCGGCAGTTCATTCACCTAAATTATTGTGAGTTCCACATGTGTCTTTCTTATTTTAGAATATTTCTTCATGGTCACTGTTGTGGAGTCAATATTCAGAACTTATATACCTTAGCTTAAATGAGATTTGCATAGATTAATGGCTTTCGATTTGGCTGATTTTATCAAGTTTTGTGTCTATCAGCCAACTATCACTTCAATCTCACCTCTTTGTGGACAAAGTTTGGGATGAAACTCTGTTATTTTTTTTCGTTTTCATTAATAACCAAAAAATGGAAAGTTGGGGACCTTGATTATATTATTATCGTTTCCTTTCTTCATTCCTAAGCCAAACATGGGGAAACTATCTGCTTCATATAGCCCAAATGTTGTTGCTCACCTATTATGAGATTTGTCATGATTAAAGGTGGAAGGGGAAACGACAGGAAGCAGTGTATTTCCTGTCCTTCTGGGGATATTAATCAGAAATCAATGTATACCAAAAGAAAAAAAAGAAAAAAGAAAAGAAAAATAAGAATACTTGTGAGTTGTGATAAAGATGCACAATTACACAACACTTAGCAGTCATCTTGGGTTTTAATAGCAACTTGTATAGTAATTATCTGATCTAAGCCCTTCCCAAACAATTGACATTTGTGATAGAATGAATTGGCAGGAACCATGCATAGTTTTCTCTCCTCACTGGAGTCTACGGCTTGGTCCAGCTGTTCATTTGCTCCAGCGCTGGTCTGGGGATCAAAACTCTCTACTCATTCTTGAGGTGCTACTATATACTTTCACTGGCTGTTGAACTTCACATGTGTACATAAATAGTTCAAGGAAGTTCTCAGAAAAAAAAAAAGTTTTAAGAAAGCATCTTTACCTTGTGTCTGGATGGAAACTATATATGCTTAAATTGTTACTGCTTGATTTGCAGAGTGGACCGGATGTTGATCTGGCTCTCTTGCCTTTCAAGCCAATGGAAATGAAGGTTCTTGAATGCTCATTTCTCTCTGGCATAAGGTAGGGTTTGTCTTCTTTTCTTGAAACTGACACAACATTTTGATTTATTCATATTATTGTAATGTGGCAATCTTAACAACAACAAAATACCATTATAAGCACCAACCCAGTGGATTACACTCCACAGAACGTTTGAAAGTATAAATGCAAACCATAGGGATCAACCTCATGAAATTGTGAAATAATGGATGATTGGAGTGGAAACCACTGGTTTTAGTGAAGGTTTGCTGGGTGTAGAGTTCTCTGACATGCTAATATCGTAAATGTATCGGCGGCCTTTGGGCTCCAAATGTGAGTAACGTGTGAAGTTGTGGCACTGACAGCTGTTTGCATGTTTGAAAATGAGTTTTTTCTTTTCTAGTTAGAAGGCATATCAGTTATATTGTTCTGTTTTCATTTTAGAAGGGCTTTTGTGTACAAGTTATCTGCTTTGTAACTACTAACTTGTCTTGAGTCTTGACACTTAGCAGGCAACTTTCTACCCAAAAAAGAACACAAATTTCAACCAAAGAACAAGATTTAGCATGTAATTTTCTATTTAGGTTCTTAATATGTTGACTCCCCTTATCACTCTGTTGAACAACTCCTTTGAAACGTTAAGCAACTTCTGAATTCAACTTAACTACTTCTATCGGGATATCTGCTTTTGTAGGTTGCAGAATGTTGAACCGTTGCTGAAGATATTGCAACCAAAAGTTGTTCTGGTAGTTCCATTTTGTTCTATTTGTATAATCAAGATTTTTTTTCCTTGTTTATATATTAGATTTCATCTGTTTAATAAGTCCCCTGTTATTTTCTGCTCAAAATAGCTACCTAAAGATTTGAAGCAGATTAGCTCTTTGAAATCAAATTCATGCTCGACCTTTCACTACCGTGTTAATGAAACGTTACGTATACCAAGCTTGAAGGACAATTCAGAACTAGAGATTGCAACAGACTTAGCTTCCCAGTTTAATTGGAGGAACTTGAAACAGGAAAATATTAATATGACAAGGTTAAAGGGAGGGCTCTGCGTCGATCATGGCAGACAACGGTTGTCCACTGGCAATCAAGAGTCCTCAGAGAGTAGACCGCTGGTACACTGGGGTTCACCTGATTTGGAGAAGCTTTTGGTTGTGTTATCAAACAGGGGCATCAAGGCAACGCTTAGCGATGCATTTGGTTCTGAATCAGAAAGTGCTTCTCTAGTACATGTCCATGAACCCAACCAAGCTCTTATAGAAGTCAGAACAACAAGCACTGTTATTAGTACTGCTCATGAAAGTTTGGCCTCCATTATTTTTGAAGCTATAGGTAGTGTTCTAGATGGCGTTTAGATGAAAGGAATTTCACTTGTTTCATGCAATTCTTATCGGCCATGTTTGGTGACTAGGATTGGACTGGCAACATGCTTAGTTTACTGTATGTACGATGAGATATTGCTAGTTTTCTTTGTAAAGGTGACAGTTAAGGCGGCCAGAAGGATTTCTACCTTACTTGCTGTCTTTGCTTCAACAACTGGACAAAGGATTAGTTTCCATAAGTCGACTTTCTATTTTCCCAAAAATGTTTCTAATGCTTGCCGACAACAATTGGTCCAATTTTTGCAAATACAGCATAAAGTTACTTTGGAAAGGCCTCTTGGAATAAATAATATCCTGAAGTGGATGGACTCCTTTAATACCTCGGATTTCCTGGACTGGTCAGAGGAAATTCCCTTCTTGGAAAGGTAACTTATTGTAGCTCCTATTGCAAATAGGGCCCCTATTTCCATCCTTTCTCCAGATTTCCTCTAATATTGCTGGTAATTTGTCTTAATAATTTGTCTCGGTAATTTTTCTGGGGAAAGGATCGAAATAGGGCCCCTCCTATTGCTTGGAAGGAAATCTGTTAACCTTGCAGCACTTGCAAAATTGGGTTGGAATGTTCTTAATTGCCTCAAAAATGGTGAGTTCAACTTGTATGAAAAATTTATTTGTTTCATCACTCCTTTTTCGCTGCTCCTATTAAATCTGGACATTCTGCAACCTGGAAAGCAATTTCGGAGGCTAGAGATCTACTTTGTAATCGTAATGAAGCGTTGGTAATGGTGAGCTTATCTCTTCCTGGACTCGTATTTGAGTCCTTTTTCCTTTATTCCATCTCCTTGATGTCTCTCAGCAGAGTAATGTTGATTGGGATCTAAAGGTTTGTAATTTATTCAAGATGGTCTGTTGGAATGAGGAAGATCTTAGAAAAGAAAAGTTGTGCTTTATATTTTGGTCAAAAGAATATTGACTATTCAATTTCTGTCTAAGCAATTCCAGCAACATTTTGTTGTTGGGTTGTAAGTTGGATTGCTCAGACAGAAATTCAACTTGCTGGAATGAAAGCTCAATGTCCCCTGTGAAAGCTCAATTTGATATTCGATTCAAGCCCTGTGAGTTAATATCAAGTATAAACCAAAGTAACACCATCAATTGTGAATTTACATAATTCAATCATGAAGATATGACTTAATGACAATCCAATTCTCATATCCATACCTCTAATTCAGTGCAAAGTAGCATGGGTTGAATTGTTTGGTGCTAATGAGCTTCTAAGATCTACAAAATATAAGCATAAACACATTAAAACATTAGGCAATTATACATACATCATCAAGCTAATAATTGATTCAATCGATTCATAAAATTACATCTCTTGAATAGTTGGCTTATACTCTAAAGAGGAGATTTCATCGGACTTTAATCAATTTTGAGCACAAATTAAGGCTTCCACAATCATAGGAGTCAATGAAACACAAAAGGAATTGACTTCTCAACCACTCGTGCTAAAGCATGATTCCCAAGCTACCGTTGATACTGGGATGGCAAGTACATCTTTTGCAATAGGTGACAACCCTGGATATTTAACCCCATTCAATTTCCACAACTTCAAAATATCAAAGTCGGGAACCATTTTTTAAATAAGATTGGTTCAACATCACTTGATTGAGATTCTTTTACCCAATTTTCCACCAATTGCATTGTTTTCCTTTCCCCTCGGTCCATGCTGGTGGTACTAGTATTAATATCTTCACTAGTAGTGCTAGATTCATGAGTGGGTGTTGGTTGTGGGATATCATACTCTTCATAGAGTTTTATTATAAGACTTTCACCTCATTCTTCTTCTTAATAGCATCTTCCGATCTTTCATATCGACTCTTCAAGACAAATTCTTAGTTGCCCAACTTGAATCGAGGATCAAGCACAAGTGCTACCAACAAAAGCTGGTTCACTTTATCTATGTTACCCCAATACTTTTCAATTTTTTCTTCATGCTTTGTGTCATATCATTCAATACCTTGGCTTGGAAGTGCGGGTTTCAATTTCCATCATATAATCTCCCATGACCAAATCCTCAATTTCACATTCCATTGCAATCAAGTCATGAAAGGTGGTGTGAGAAGCTGAATGTTAAGAAAGACTCGTCTTCAATGTGGCTTCATAAAACACCTTTAGAAAGTTAACAAAAATAAGAGCATTGCTCCAATCTTCATCATTTTGTTAGACTTCGCAAATGGGTCATATTTGCCGTTCGTGTCAACATGCTTTTTTTAAGAGATTTTCTATTTAAACCCCTCACTTCTCTTTGTTCACCCCAATACTTAAATCATTAAGCTGTAAGTTTTATTATTGTGTAAAAAGACAAAAAAGGTCATCCAACTTAATAATTAACCCTAGTACATCTTGGAAAGGTTTGTTGATTATCAACTCAACAATACCCAAGTGTTGGAATTCCAGTTACAGTTCTTGGAAAGAGGTAAAGTTGTTCTCTTTCTCTAGAAAGTACTAAATTTCGGGTTTAGGGTTCTATTTGTTTGTGTTTTTTTTTTTTGTTGGGAACAAAGAAAATTGTGGGGTTTAAATAGAAAATCTCTTTTATTTCTTATTTTTTCAGTTTGGGTGTATTTAAGGGTAGTTTGGGAAGATAGTGGGGTTTTCTTAGAAATTGTGAAAATTTAAATTAAAAGATGGGGTGAACTTAGAACATGGGGTGAACTAAGAGAAGTGTGGGGTTTAAATAGAAAATCTCTTTTTTAATGGGTTGATGCGATACAACCCTCTAAGTTAACGGGTGAAAAATAACCGACACGAACACAACCCATTAGAGCAACTCCACCCATTTGCCATGGGAAAGGGCAAGGGGGGCCTAGGGCAAATACTATTCACGTGAATAGTGGCTGCCCTTGCAAAAAGCAATATGTGTTTCCACCCGTTGCCATGGCAAAGGGCAAATACTATTCATTTATCTTTTTTTTTTTTTAAACCTAAACAATTAATTCGGATAATATTTCAAATAAGATTTTTGGGTTCCTACGTGTCAATATTTATTATAAAATTCATATCTCATAATCAAAAAAATTTCGGATAAGATTTTCGGTTTCAAATATCAGATAAATTTCAAATTTCAAATTTCAGATAAAATTTTCACCCTCTAAAATCGCGTCACGTGTCATCTCTATCTGCCTAAATTTTTCTATAAAACCAGAGGCTGAGCTCATACGTCTCACACCATATCTTCTCTTTATTTTCATTTCTCATATTTTAGAATTCATACTCCATTCTCAATGTCAGACATGAGGAGATGTTTGGAGAGGCAAGAGCGAGAAACTAATGAAAGAAGTTGTAGACGAGCTGAAGGCAAAAGGGTGCAGAGAGAACAAGTTCAACAAGTTGCCATAGCAGTGGCTTTGCTTGATGAAGAAAACCAAGGTCGCCGCTGTGGTTCACAAGTCAGCCGTGCCATACACCCTTTCTTTTGCATATTTTGCTTGAATTGCCCGCTCCTCCGCTTGGGTTTTCATGTCTATTTCAATTCTCATAGCGCTGTGCCTTGAAATTTCCTCCAAATTTTTTGATGTATTATTACTAGAATTACTCCATCTCTTCGCCTTCACCGCCTTTCGTCCAATAGGCCTCGGCTCCTTTTCGATGGGTGAGTCTTGACTCATCGGGGAATCCAAAGACGAATCCGATGCCGGTGAATCATGGAGTGACGTCTCATTTAACATAACGTGCTGAAGACACCCACTTTGTCAAAGTCTTACAAAAGACTTAAATCCAGAGCCAATAGGAAGGCTAGGCCACGTGCACAATCTGCCTACAACAAAAGAAAGCTCCACTAAGACTGCCTATTTGCCTGCCGAAAGGCAAGACAGTGGGCACCCAATCAAAGAGCCGTACGTGCAAGCTTTGTGTAGCCTTCGGCATCCCTTCACCTTCGGCACCCCCGTGCCTAAGCACATTGCCTTGCAACATGCAAGCTTTGTGTCGTCTTTGGTATCCCTTCACCTTCGGCACCCCCGTGCCTAAGCACATTGCCTTGCAACATGCAAGCTTTGTGTCGCATTCGGCATCTCTTCACCTTCGGCACCCCCGTGCCTAAGCACACATTCGACACCCCCGTGCCTAAGCACATTGCCTTGCAACATTCAAGCTTTGTGTCGCTTTCGGCATCCCATCACCTTCGGCAACCCCGTGCCTAAGCTCACCTTCGGCACCCCCATGCCCAGTGGCGGATCCAGGAATTTCCTCTTCGGGGGTCAACGTATAAAATCTCACAATTTTTTTTAGACAAATCTTTTGTTTTTCTTTCTTTTCTGTCTTTTTTTTTTTTTCTATCTCACATTAATTTATCATTAAACATATTTAATATAAATATAAAATTAAACTCAAATACTCAAAATCGCCTCAATTCATTTTTAAAAACCCAATAAACAACAAATAATATAATCATAAAAAAGTTAAAATTGAAAGCTTCATCATCTTACAAAGTTTATGTTCATATCAATGTCACAAAAATAAATAAGGAGGAGGAAAAAAAATAGAACAGAACTGAAATCTCAACCCAACTGAAAGCTCTTATAATAACCCAACTGAAAACTTCCAAAAAATTTCAACCCTTGAAATCTATATTTGATTTTTCACGATCTAACTTCTTTTAATGATGGATAGGATACAGCCAGTTGATAGCTCAATCAATTTCAATGAACTAATCTGTTTTGAAAACTCTGATGAGAGAGAGAGGAGGGAGATGAGGTTTTTTTTAATTATTTTATAAGTAAATTTGGTTATTTCCCTTCAATGAAACTAATGAATTACATTTGTATGAAAGGGGGAGAATTATCGGGGGGTGGGGAAAGCAGCAGCAAGCTGGGCTTTTTTTAAAAAAAATTTTCAAAAAACCTGTGAAGAAACGACGTCGTTTTGATGTTGAGAGACCCAAAAAAAAAACTTAAGTAGAATGACGTCGTTTTGACGTCCAGCAAACCAAAAAAAAGAAGGCGCGCGCTACGCGCTGCGCGCAAGGTAGTTGCGCTGCCCTTCTTCTCCAGCTGCACACAAGTTGCCCCTTGGGGGCATTTCGTCGAACACCTTGCGAGGGTCAAGATTGGCTGCTCTAATGGAGGATTTCAGAGGTTGCAGGGGTCAATTGACCACTCTTGCTCCTCTGTGGATCCGCCCCTGCCCATGCCAAAGCACATTGCCTTGCAACATGCAAGCTTTGGGTCGCCTTCGGCATCCCTTTGCCTTTGACACCCGCGATGATGTCATACCTTTCATTCGGAACTTTCTCGTTCGAAGCATGGAACCATCCCTTCACCTTCGGCACCCCCGTGCCTAAGCACATTGTCTTGCAACATGCAAGCTTTGTGTCGCCTTCGGCATCCCTTCACCTTCCGTACCCCGTGCCTAAGCACATTGCCTTGCAACATGCAAGCTTTGTGTCACCTTCAGCACCCCCGTGCCTAAGCAAATTGCCTTGCAACATGCAAGTTTTGTGTCGCCTTCGGCATCCCTTTGCTTTCGACACCCCCGTGTCTAAGCTCACCTTCGGCACTCCCGTGCCTAAGCACATTGCCTTTCAACATGCAAGCTTTGTGTCGCCTTCGGCATTCCTTCACCTTCGGCACCCTCATGCCTAAGCACATTGCCTTGCAACATGCAAGCTTTGTGTCGCCTTCGGCACCCCCTGTGCCTAAGCTCACCTTTGACACCCCCCGTGCCTAAGCATATTGCCTTGCAACATGCAAGCTTTGTGTCACCTTCGGCATCCCTTTGCCTAGGCACACTGCCTTGCGACATGCAAGCTTTGCACCCTCGACATCCCATGCCCTTCAACATTTTATATTGCGACATGCAAGCTTTGCGCCTTCGGCACCTTTGTGCCCTTCGACACATTCTCTTGCAACATGCAAGTTTTGTGCCTTCGGCACTTTGTCTGGTGACATGCAAGTTTTGTACCTTCGGCACCCCCTGCCCTCCGGCATACTATGATGCCCTTCGGCACCCTCGCCCTTTGGCGTAGTATCATGCTCTTAGACACCCTTACATAACATACTGGAGACTTGCAAATCACTTAGGTTTTTTGTTGCAACTTCTCTCCCTCCAATGTCCTTCTTACTCGGGGACTTGGGGGACTAGGGATAGTGCATTATACGACTTGGAAGACGAATTACAGTGTTGCTCGGCCAATGCACTTAAAATTACAAATCCCCAAGCAAGAAGTACCTTCTTACTCGCGAACTTGGGGGACTACTGTTGGTACCATGACTAACCAACCAACCAGGAGTCCCACATCGAAAAACTACAAGAGATGGAGACTCCCCCTCACTTATAAAAGAAGACTACTCTCCCCTTAGAAAAGGGCGCTCTCTTTGAGACTCTCCTGCTGGTCTGGTCTTCAGGTCCTGGGTCTCCAGATCTTGGGGCTTGACCCATGGGCTTCAGATTCCTAGCTTTGTACCTTAGGCCCTAGGCCTTCTTCCATTTATCTTTGGGTCTAATCCCCTTGTAAAAATATAAACAAACATTATCATAATGAGAACATCTACTCTGTAGACGTAGCCCATCATTCAGGTGAACCGCGTATATCTTGTCTTCTGCATGCTTATTTACTTTATTTACCTTAACTGCCGAAGGTACATACACCTGCTGAAGACCCACGTCTTCACACATCATCCACCATTCCACCTCTATCTAAGTTGACCTCCCAAAAAGAGCATCAACATAATAGATAGCGTAAGAATCGACTGCCCACTTCACCTCGGTGGAACATGTATAAAGCGACTTTTCCTCGTCAATAATCTTCCATGACCTTGCTTCATCTTCCATATCCATGCCTCTCTTCTCCATCTCAAATAAACCCCAATGAATGGTTTTCATTCCAAGTGCAGCCAACCCCCTACAAACACAAAATTATGTTTTCTTTTCATAATTTTAATCAAAGGGTGTTTCTTTTATGATGTTCATCATAAAGGATTATAATTAAGAGATGTCACTATCTTAAATGGGTCGAACTAAATTAATAAAAACCTTTATTTCCCTCAACAACTAGCAAAACAAAAATTAGAAACATAGGATAAATGAAAATTAATTAAGCCACTTTCATAGGGATCTCAATTGCATTTAGGGTATGCAACAAGCCTTTAAACCCCTAGGTTGTCCTAGTGGATGAGTTATAGTCTTGTGGGTTTACCGTGATAATACCCACAAACATCGAAATGCGAAGTTAAATGATCAAACTTAAAATTATTTCAAATGCCCAACCATCTTCAAAAAGAATAACAAAGCAAGAAAAATCTGAATTTTCAACTCATGGGCAATTTTTAAAAGAGCAAGCACATTTTCAAAATCAATCCCAACTTAGAGTCGAAGACACTTATAACCATTTAGTAAAATTTTCATTTGCTTCCTTTGGTGTACTGTGGACCAACACACCTGCAGGGCAAAAATCAATTCCAATCACACTAACCTCATTATTTCAAGTGTTGTCAAATTTCATTGCAAATAACAAACCAAGGCTTTTTTTTTTTTTTTTTTTTTTTAATAACTTGGTGACCATGCAATGTTTAGTTTCGTCCAAAAAAAGAGCATTCTAATTAACCCGTGTAATGAGTTTTAGGCCAACGACTCTCAAATTAAATCCTAAAACATCTACAATTCCTAAATCCTACCACAGACCTAAATCAAATATTGTCATAAATATTTCAACATTTAAAGCATGACAAATGCGATAAATTAGATAGGGTAAGATAAAGAAACTTATTACCTGAAAATTGCTTTTCCAATTTCACTTTGAAATTATTCCAACCATAAGCACACAAGTTATAATACATGGAAATTCCAAAAGAAAATAAGAACAGAAAACAATAGTCAACATAATCAAAATCCTAAGTAAAACACAAGAAACACTTGAAGAAACGAAAAGAAAACCTACAACTAAAAAAAAAAAAATACTCAGCAAAGTCAACCAGGATAAAAAACAAAGAACGAGTCATGAATTGCACTGTTCTCACCTGCACGTATGTGATCTAAATCCGAAGTGAATTTCATATGCAAAGGGTCCAAAGAGCCAAGGCACATGTAATTGGGAATATCATTCAATGGATTCATCCTTATTGCATTTCTGTATTTCTGAATTCTCTCATCCTCTAGTGTTTGAAATGACCAATGCCAGAGCCATGACCCAATTGAATTAAAAACTAATGGATCCAAACAAATCGCTAATCCTACACCTAGCAAGATTTTGATCCTTGCCTCCCTCTCCTCTGAATAAATAAATAAATAGGGCTCGTTTGGGGGTCAGGGAAGAAGCATCTCCCATGTGCTTCTCCAAAAAATCACTTAAAGTGATTCTCCATAAAAGTGATTATTGGTCTTTCCAAAATCACTCCCAAACTAGCCCTAAAAGAATGAGTCTCTAGAGTGAAGAGATGCATTGGTTTCCAGAATCAGCACTTGCTAGAAACAATGAACAAACTGTAAAACAGTTTTTCTTTGCTGATGAAAAATAAGCAATCTTTGAATTATTTACAAACGGGTCAATAGTGCCAAAAATAGATCACAAATTTCAGCACTCTTAGCATAATCATACAACTTTTATTATAAAAGCAATCTGAGGTCTTAACTGAAATGTAATGGGTAGTGCTACTCAGTAGAATGAATCAGGGTCTTTCTCCAAGCAAGGTTAACAAGAATTTTTTGTAGTCTCCTGATGTGTCACCTATAATGTCGTCGACGAGGCTTTTTTTGTACACATTGAAATACTCCTCTTTGATTTTGATCATGTCGATCTCAGCTCGGCTTATTATGGCTCTATTCAGAGAATTTTCATCTGTCCCGAGTCCAACAATGGAATTTTTGATGACCTGCATGTGGTTCAAGCAACAATGAAAAGTCAGATGAGATCAATTTCTACCAAGGAGCATCAATTCTCTCTACATCGACAAGATCCAGCTGATCTGATTGGTCTTGCTGGACCAGGAAATGGAGTCGGAGAGAAATATTATCTTCAAAACAAGGGTTCAATTCAAACTAGCATGAAAAATATACGAAAAGTACATAATATGTTGGTGCACAAGGAATGGATCTACCTCTGCAAAATACTTCTCAGGTGATTCAATGCACCAAAATACCGCTATCAAGAGAGATTCCAAATCACCATTGCTACAAGCCTTAATGTCCTGTCAACAGAAGTGCCAATTGAAAGAGGAAAAATGAGGACATTAATAAGAACACAAGTATGATGATTAGTAAACGGTTGAAAAGTAGAGGCAATACCTGGTCAAAGGAATTTCCATACTTCTGCTTGTAACACTCAAAGGTCGCTCTGAGCTGAAATAAATTCCTTGTGCTGAGTATCCGAACAACATGATCATCATCTAGTTGCTTTGTTTCGATGGCTTCATGTAGCCTAGAAGCCTCCGAACCGGCAATGCCTGAGTCCACCAGCTGTCTGTCATACCTGTAGGAGCTCACCAAACCGACCAGAATCTATGGCAACCGGCAACCAGTACTATTAGTCAACAGAATGCAATTCTACCTCATTTTCCAACTCAGTCACCAAACATGGCCTAACTTATAGTATGAGACATTTTTCCTTTTTTATAGTTTTTTCTGTAATATTAATTCAGTCAATTACTGTTTAATTACTTTGAGAATCTCCATACTTTTTAGAGGGCTTTTCCGGATGAAGATGTTAGTAGCATAGCATTATAATAACAATAATTTACCCAGTATTTGAGTCTCATGTTCTTGAGCTAGTCAATATGTTTTCACCTTTCTGAGGGGGAGGGAAACAGTAGATGCAATATCCTCCTCAAGCGAACAATCAAAAAGTGAAGCGTAGAATTGCCTCACTGCCATCAAGTGGTGAGGAGATGATGCACATGCTATCTCAACTACCACTTTTAGGTGTTTTATGCCTTGCTTCTTCGCCTTCAACGCATCTCTTGTCAATTTAGCATCCCTTTCAGGAGGATCATATGCCCACAAAATTATTGCTTTCTGTTACACATCGTTACTTGAATTGTTATAATTAAACCCATGGAATAACATGAATGAAAACATTAACAACATAACATGCTTATGAAATTCAAATTTGCAATTCAACGAATTCATTTACGATTTATATTTGTAAACATACAGAACTTTTGTTAGTTGAGTAAAATATTTTTTTTATCAACTTGAAAAATTATGAAATAGTAATAACAACAAACATACATGTGTTTTTCATACTTATGTAAGAAGTTTATTATGACCTTTTGATGGATAGCATGGAAATGTTGTTTGAAATGAAAAGTTAGGAGTATTTCTCCTCTATGAATTATGAGAAAGAAATGACAAGCATAAAGGGTCGGAGAAAATTACTCTGAAATCTCCAGAAAGCTCAGAGTGGAGAACATCAAGGAGAGATTTATTGTAAAGCTGTTGATAAGTGTCTTTGATTTTCCTTCTTTGGCTTTGATTCCTATGTCCTAATATCCATATCACAGCCTCCTCATCCGTTCCCAATCCTAAATCCATTTGTACAAACACTTGATAAATATATTCATGAATGAATATCAGCAGCAGCCAAATCAATTATAAAGATTTTCAAAAAGACCAACTTTCAAATGAAAAGTAGCCAAATTTATTTCATTCATCCAATGACAGGAAACAAATATCAAATTATAATGACAAATAACAGAAGATTTTATATGAAAAATTATCATAATCAGTTTCAGGCTTCTGCCACCCATATTTTTGCAACAAGAAAATCAGAGGAACAAGATGGTTGATATACATAAATACACATGTGTTTTCAGCTAATCCACAAATGAACCCATGAAGAAATCAAATTAATCCACCAAAATTCAGAGAGAGAATCAGAAATCTTCACAGATATATTCACAAATTCACCATTGACCCATGAACCAACATTGAATAAAACATTCAAAGACACAAACTTTTTCAATGAAACCAACATATAATTATATCACGTCTGAGAGTGAGAGAAGAAGAAGAAGAAGAAGAAGAAGAAGAAAACCTTCGAAGGCTTTTTTCAGCCTCTGACAGTCGTTGTCTGGAGATGGAACAGGTTCTGGTACTTTCACAGTACCCATTGATCCGCTCAGCTTGAAATCTTCCTCTGAAAATGAGATTGCAGATGAAGAATTTTTTTTGTGCACTGAGCTAGTGCTACGCAGTCTACCAAATAAACTCTGCATTTTTAGCCGTTTCTTTCTCCTCCTTCCGTTGTTTTTCCCTCTTTGTTTGCCTCGTCCTTCGCTGGAAGCATAGATTTGTTGTGTGTATGATCATCTTTTCAAATTGACAAATTTACCACTCATTTTTATATTTTGAATTTACCACACTACCCCTGTTTACAATAAAATACTTTTTTTTTAGGGAACAATACATTTTTGGTTATTGTGTTTTGCTCCGATTTTCATTTTGGTCCCTATATTTTTAATTTGTTGAGTTGGTCCTTATTTAATTTGTTAGCAATTTAGGTTATTCCCATTTGTTTGGTCAAAGAGAAACTTCCTAAACCCTTTTTTTAGGTTATTCCCATGTAATTGCACTTTAATATGCTCATATGAGTGAGCTTTGAAAACAAAACTCACTATTCAACAAAAAAAAGAAAAACACACAAAGCCACTAATATTATTAACAAATTAACACACAAGGACAAAAAGTGTTTAACCCTCTTAATAATTAAGACGATTTTTTTTTCCACAAAAAGCGATAGTATTTTATTGATGAGGATGAAAGAAAGAAGTACAAAAACTTAGCAATGTCTTAGAGGAATAGGGGAATCTCTACACCAAATGGGCATATGATCGTCGAATAATTAAGGCGATTTGTAGTAATTGCAATTTATCATAAAACCATATGCCTATGAAAAATTACTAGTAATCATTTTCTTTTGTTTTTAGCATATAACTAATCTTTATCTCATGGACCATAGATATTGAACAAACAAAAAAGAGTGTAAAGGTAAACTTCTCTCAAGACTTAGAGCTACAAGTAGCTTTATTGGTTACCCAAAAAAATGAAATGAAATAAATAGGGCAACCAACCTTAGCAAAGAAAAAGCCCCTGGATTTTGTCGAAATTATCGAGTGCACCCTGTTATTTGTGATTTTCGAAACTAGACCACAAACTTTGTGTATATCCTTTTTGGTGACCATGAAGACTTTCTATTCTCAAGTTGGAACCACCTCATGTACAAATGCACCTTCCATCGGTTACCAACTAATTATCACTCGTCCCTTTTGGAGCGTTTAGCATCAGTTTCATCACCATAATTATATATCCATGAATGGGTCTTTTTCTGGTCAATTGTTAACAGCTGTTTTGATGGGGATATAAAGAACGTAGGCCATAAAACACATCAGTTTGAGTGAGTGCATTAACTACTAATTAACAGGCAAAAAAAAACAAATGTTGTCATAATTTATCAGCAAAAGCAAGCAACATGAATGCCACAATGTACCAAATAAGTAAACAATGTTTCAATAACTCCAAGATGTTTCAATAACTTCAAGAGAGAAATAGGCAAAATTTTCTTTTTTTATTTGATGATAAGCGATAGAATATTATTGATATGAAAAAGTTAATGCAGGAAGTCTGAACTCATATCAAGGGCAAAGGAAATTCTTTGATCACGAATTACAATCCTTATATAGTATATCAGAAATAAAATCAGGAGATTCCTCAAATCAGTATAGAGAAACCCCGACATTTGCTTCAATATGTAAGAGATAGGTGAATACCCAATTTGGCCTAGTCACATTAGCTTTTACTTCTTTGAAGTTAATGAGATTTTGATACCTAATTGGTAGTTTATTTTTGCTAATGACATCTATAATTTTGTAATTCATGACCGTTACTAGTTATGAAGAGTACTTTAAACACAACATGGCCTAGTTTGGCCATCCTTCAACTATTTTGAGTCGAGGTGAGATAACTTCAATTTCAAACTCTTAGACAATTTTTAGAGACCGAAGTACTCTTGATTTACTCGACGTTTTCGTTCAATTAAAATAATTGAAGAGTGACCACCCAAGAGACATGGTTAACCAAGCTTGTAATATTGTCAATGGCCTCTTACTTTAGCCAAGTTAATTAGCTGATGAGGAAGCTGTAGGGCTTAGGAATATATCAATGTGACCATTAAAAAATGGAGAGAGAGAGAGAGAGAGAGAGAGAGAGAGAGAGAGAATTCACCTGGCGTTTGATATGATCTCAAAAAACACCAGAAAGATAGAACAAACAATAATTGAAAACCAACCTACCAGAAAGGACAGACAAAGAGATAAAGGCACCGTGGTCCAAAGCATCAATCACCATCAGAATGCGTGTTTTGAGCTTCTTGATGAGTAATTATGATAAAGAACATTTAGACAAACCTTAGCTGTACCTGCACCCTCACAAGTGATCTCTCATGTCATGCATAATTATTTATCATTTTAAATCCATGCATATGATATGCATGGTTTCCATTTCAACAACCAGCTGCTTGAAAAAGATAGCACCAGCCCCACAATTGATATAATTGTTTTAATTAGTTGCCCCATGTGTTTCAAGTGGCAGACTGTTAAATTTTAGAGAGACGAGTATGTGGCTCAGCACTAGCAACATCGATATTGTCCCCAACTTAATCACTTATAAAGTTCAATAGGTGTAGGGTTTTATCACAAAAAGCCTCGATGTTATTAGGAGTGTAACCACTTATTATAAGTTGTAGTTTATTTAGTAAAGTTTCCGATGTGGGACTTTACACACACTACTTAACACAGAGAAAAATAGTATGATCTCAACTAAAATATTTATACATATCTTTACCCTAAACCCTAATATTTATCCACATGATCCACACAGCTGCTGAAAATAGTGAGATCACAAAGAGCAATGTCTTTGCTTTTTTACTCTTAACTAACACATCTTTTGGGCCATGCCATGATTTGTAGCTTTTTCCCCCTTCATGATTTGTAGAGAGCAATGTTCGTGATTTGATAGCTGAAAGATGGTTTTATTTGGATATATATGTTGAATACTTTTCTAATCAACTTCTTGTGTTATATATGATTCTGATACAACTGGAATAGCTCAAATGCCAGCCAACTTCTTGTGTTGAAAGATGAGATGACTGAGTTCAAATTATTTGATTTGATTTGTGTTCAATATTTTACAACCAAATCTTCTTTCCATGAAGATGTGGGATATTTTATGTTATCTGTCTAGAGATTCTACGAAGGATAGAAATCACATATATTTGAATTAAGAATTCAATAATCTAACATGATTGCGAATCTTTTTAAGAAATATATGTAGGACATAATTGTTTACAACCTTGTGTTTTTAAGTGTGGCAACCAAAATTCGTTTTGATGTGCGTAATAATATTGAGATCTCAATAATGACATTTTCTTTGTGAGTTTTTATTTGTATTGTTATCGCTTGGTTTTTTCAAGCTTCATCTCTTTTTTATTATCCTAAGTTAGCAATTTTAGTTCGGACACCTATGCCAGAGTTTCTTCGATCATACGTGATTATTAGTTGAGGCGCACTAGATTGTCTTAATTTTAATATTAGACCGTTCTGTTATTGTAATGACCTTTATAGTTAGTTTGTATTGGCCCTTTGTGACTACTGTTTTTTTTTACTAAATTATGAATGCAATCTTATAATTTCTCGACAAAAAAAGACTGCAAGAGGGGGAATGAAGGGTTTCTCACACACTCACTACTAATGTGCCATATAAGAGCATCCACAGTGGGGGGGTGTATATGGGGGTGTATGTTAAATATACACCCCGAGTCATCGGAATCGTCTCCAATGGTGAGATGTAAATAGATGTAAATATACATCACCACCATGGGGATGTAAAATAAAATGTATATTTGCATCCATTTTTACATCCCTTGCAGGCGGGACCCACCCGAAAAAAGAGAAGAAAAATGAAGAAAAGTCAACATAAAAGGCTGGGACCCACGGCTACACCCCCGAATTTACACCCCCCATTGGAGCAAAAAACATATTTACACCCCCCGGAGGTGTAAAGGGGATGTAAAAGTGGCTTTACACCCCCGAATTTACACCCCCCACTGTGAATGCTCTAAGAATTTGAATATGAGATCACTCATTTGTAATTAGGTTAGACCCCGTTGACATAAGAAAACAAAATTAAGAAATTAGGTACACTTCCTCACATATTCACATCACATGCATACCTTGGCCAAAAAGTCTTAATTACATATTTAATAAATAAACTCTGCCTTCTAGGTGAAATACGATAAGCTGTTGAAATATTTATTTATTTATTTTTCGCATTGAGGATCTCATCTCATGAGGTGCATATCTTAGCTAGATGGATTTGCCTTATATAAAAGGCAGTACGTGTCATGTGTGAAAGAGTTAGAGAGGAGAGCTTTGAGTTGTTGACTATGGATTATATTCTCCAACCAATATATTATTGAACTTGTAGACTCACATTTATCACACTATCTTTCTTTCTATACTTTTTTAATACAAATAATTTTCCTTCTATACTTTTTAAAACAGAATTATTTGTAAGGCCACCTAAAATACCTTGGCAAATCACAGCCAATTATTTTTTTAAAATTTGTGATAGTTGTATGTATCTAGTGTTTACCTTGTGAATACGTATCTACTATGAAGAAGTGACATGTCGAAAATGTTCTTGTTACCCAAACCCAAAAAGAATGTTGAAGAAACTTTTCAATTTCCCAAAAAAAAAAAAAAAAAAGTCTTACTATTCTTTTGATGATTTTTTTTTTTTTGGTGTGGTAAATATCACAAGGTGTCCCTCACACCCGAATGGTATGATTAATCACCGCTCAGAGTACGGTTTGTCTCTGGCCATAAAGTGCTTCTAACAGGTTTCGAACTCCTGACATTGAGGCACTAGGTAGCTCGCTAACTGGAAGGGGCAGTTTGCCAACCATACCACACCTTGTGGCTTCTTTAGATGATTTTGCAAAATGAAAAAAACTCTATTTTTTGTTACAATGGAGAGAAAATAAAAGGGAAAATAAAAAATCCTTTTGATGATATGATGCACCAATCTTTTCTTTGGTTATGATATGTGAAAACTAAATGGACTAATTTAGTTTAGTATTACTTTCTAACGTTGAATGAGATCTCAAGTTCGAATCTCCTCTTAATTATATTTAAGCTGTTTGATTAAAGGGGCATTCATCAAAACTTTTGTGGTGATAAAACTACAAATTGTAGAAAGTTCTGGGAGTTTATAGTAAATACACCATAATATGTGGAGAAGGATATGCAAGAAAACGCTAAATTATAATGACACATTTACTTTGGACATTTATAAAAATACGACATTGAACTCCTCTTCTGTTTCATTATGATTATTTATAAACATAAATAAAGTTACGAAATTACCCTTATCTCAAAATGACAAAAATAACCTTTCGAGCTCATATATATGCAGCAGCATGGCGGAGAAGATCTCTACACGTTGCCTGACTTCTCATCAACAGAAAAATCGACACAGAGAAAAGAATGGCTCTCACTGATGAGTTTCAAGCTCTCAACAAGGCTTTCTCAGGTTCTCTTTAAAAAATAATGCTTTCTTTTTTTTTCTTTTTTTTCATTTCATTTTTTTTTATCAACCCATTTTAATTTCTTGGTAAAAAGTTTATTTAATTTGAAGCAGGAGTTGGAATTGACGAAAATTCGTTAATATCAATACTGGGAAAATGGCATCCTGAGGAGAGGAAATCCTTCAGGAAAGGAACTCCCCATTTTTTCAAGCAAGATGAACGCCACTTTGAGCGCTGGGATGATCACCATGTCAAACATCTCAAGCATGAATTCATGCGTTTTAAGGTAAAAAAAAAGTTACAAATTCGTTGTGGTTATTTCATTTTTTTTCACCACAGTTTTTATTTATCTTCTTTTTTACTGAGACATTTTTACTTAATCTCACTCTGTTCCAGTCAATTATTCAAACTTTACTTTCATCGATGTGTTTTTTTTTGGGCTTTTCTTCACTATAATTACTCATACAATGTATCTCATAAATGGTAACATACACATATAATGGTAATTTTATTTCTTACCAAACTGGTGGGGGTATACTATGTTGTCATACATGAATCAAAATCATTGATTAGGGAAATACATGTCGGATTGTGTGGTTATGATTGACAGTTTGACAATTTGACTTGCCGGACAATTTACAGTCTAATAAGATAACATGTATGTTTGGTGTTGACTCACAATCCGATAACACTTGACTTGCCGGACAGTTCACAATCTAATAAGAGAACATTGATCTTCAAATTTGTACATGTATACATGATCAATGAATAGAGAGTGATGAGTCCCTTTATGATTTCTGTCAGAATGCTGTGGTGCTATGGACCATGCATTCATGGGAAAGGGATGCTCGTTTGGTGAAGGAGGCCTTGAAGAAAGGACCACAAACATACAGTGTGCTTGTGGAGATTGCATGTACTAGATCGGCCGAGGAGCTATTAGGAGCTAGGAAGGCCTACCATTCCCTCTTTGATCACTCCATTGAGGAAGACGTTGCCTACCACATTGATGGCCCTGAAGGCAAAGTAAATCACAGTCTTCCACATTGAATTTTTTATCTCATCAGTTTCAAAAACTGTTTAAATCTTTTGTAGTGTAATAAATGGCATGAAATGTGAAAGTGTTTAACTGTTTTTTTTTTTTTGGTTCTTCCTTTTGGCATTTGCTTTGTACAGCTCTTGGTTGCGCTTGTGAGTGCCTACAGGTATGAAGGACCAAAGGTTAAAGATGACACTGCAAAATCCGAGGCCAAAACACTTGCTCATGCCATTAAGAATGCAGATAAGAGGAACCCCATTGAAGATGATGAGGTCATTAGGATACTATCAACAAGGAGCAAGCCCCATCTCAAGGAAATATATAAACACTACCAGGAGATTTCTGGCCACAACATCGATGAGGTATGCGTATGAGATACAACTTTGCATACTCCAATGTGATAATGTCACTTAGGTCGGAGAAAAAGAGAGTAATAATGCTAGAGAGACTACATTTTTGTACATGTTTGAATAACACATGAGGCAAGTAACACGGCATGTAAACCTCACATGCTATGTCATGTGGTACTCAAATATGTGGTCACCCTAGCATTTTCCGAGAAAAAAAAAGGGTTGGATTATTGTCCAGAAATTTGAAACCAGAACTCCAATTCATATAATTGAGCTTATAGAAATCTATTATCTTGCTTTTTTGTTTAGGATCTTGATGATGCTTTGAGGTTAAAAGAGACAGTGCAATGCCTATGTACTCCACACACATATTTCAGCCAGGTAAGGCAGAGTCACATAGATTTTTTCTGTTTCGCATGCAGCCTATATTAGGCATGACATTTTCAAATTCTTGTGTCTCATCAGGTCTTGGAAATTTCATTGAGAAATGGTGTGGATAAGAACATCAAAAAGGGATTGACTAGGGTAATCGTCACCCGAGCCGACGCAGACATGAAGGAGATCAAAGAGGAATACCAGAACCGGTATGGAGTTTCTTTAACCGAGAAAATTGAAGCAACAGCTAATGGGAATTATAAGGATTTCTTACTCACTTTGGCTGCAAGAGGAGGCTAAAACAGGTTGGGAGTCAAAGTTTGGGGCTTGTTGGGATTATTTGAAGGGTTTCTGTGTTGCCCTCTTCGATTGTTGCTGTCTTTCATGGTTGCTTTCTTGCTAGAGCTAGTGTTGTTCTGTATGAGTATTGTGTTACCATTAAGAAAAACTGAAATAAAATCAATCAATGAGCCATTTGAGCATTAAATAAGCTGATTTTGTATGTTCAACATTTTGTTTGTGGCATAACAATGTTACATCTGGTCTCTAGTGTACAAAATGTTGTGGTCTGGACAAGTATATAGGCGTGCATATAACAAGTCTTGCTTAGTCAAATAAGTAGGTAATTGATTGGATAAACATCTCTTAAGTCCACAATCAAAATTTTCATGTTTTTCACCTAATTTCCATAGTTTTTCTTGACTTTTTACCCGATCAATTTTTCATCGATATTCCCATCAAGATTTCCGTGTTTTGAAACCCCGATAGATATTTCCCGACCAATTTTTTAGCAAATCCCAAATGACCTATAAAAGAAAGAAAAGTAAGAATGGAAAAACACATACAAGGAATACGAGGAAGGAGGAGGTAAAGAATTGCAGAAGTCGTGTTTGATGTAGTGTCGCAGAAACAGAAGTAAGTTGTCTATGGGACTGAAGCAAGGCTGAAGAGAGTCTGAAGAGAGAGAAGCAAAGAGGCAGACAGAGAAATCCAATGGGAATTGGTTTAAAGAAAAAAAGACAAAGCTGGATATGTCTGCAATTTCTGCTGCCATTTCTATCTATCCAAATCTTAGTAATAAAGGAAACCTGAAATGTTTTTTTTTCCCCGAGTGAAGAGAACCAGGGGCGGTCTTGAGGGTGTGCAAGTGTCATGCATAGAGCCCCCGATTAAATGGCAATAAGGAGCATTGAACCCTTGCCAATCAAACAACTTTACCAGACAATACCACTAGACTAAGTATATATGTCTTCATGAATAGTTGTTCATTACTTTTATTGAACCCATGACGAATCAAACAACTTACCAGACAATACCGCTAGACTAAGTATATATGTCTTCATGAATAGTTGTTCCTTACTTTTATTGGTTTATGGCATCTATTCACGATACTTTTTTCTGTAGTATTTTTGTGTTAAATGATGTGAGGATCTCAATTTAAGTTTTGCGCAGGGTCCTCAAATTCTCAAAGCCGGCCCTAGAAAAGAAGTCCATACATCAAGAGATTTTAAAAAAAAATTCTTTTTTCTTTTTCTTTTTCTCCATTGCTATCAAATTATCAATCCAAACACATTGCAAGACTAGCTATAAATATAACTTCTGCTTAATTCATCCATCAAATTTGAAAGTCTGACAGACAACTCTTTATAAAAACTCAAACTCCAACAAACATAGACGAAGACAGATAGCCAATCCAACATGGTAACTTAAGACACAAACATAAGAAAACAAAGACTGCCATCAAAGTCCAACATAAAACACAACCAACTGGATTATTATACTAATAACTTGCTCAGAGAACGGTTTCAAGCTTCCTGCCCTAACAGGGTAACGAGGAATGCCTTGTAATCTCCTGAAGTTTCTTTGGCCACAGCATGCTCAAGATGAACACTGTTCTTCTTGTAGTAAAACTCCTTGATGTCCTTCAAGTCCCTCTCTGCCCTTGTAACGATCACACGAGTGAGGGCATCCTCATCTGTCCCAGTCCTTTTGATTGCGTGGCGAAGTACCTTTACACACCAAATCACAGGGACTATTTGAGTCAGAAAGGGAATTGCTGGAAGAAAAGAAAAAAGAAAAAAAAGAGAATTGAGATCACATCCAGCTTTAATTTATACGTTTATCACCTTTTCAAAGTACTTCTTTGGGTCATTGAGGCATCGAATGACGACGTGAAGTGCCTTCTGGAAATCATCAGAACCAGCATCCAACAAATTCTAAGAGACAAAAGAACAAACATTAAGTCATAACACCACTCACTCTATTCAATGAAGCATGTTTGGAACTGTTTCTCTGGAAGGGCTAAAAATGCTTTCTAACAACCAAAATGCACTTTTGATAGTGTTTCGCACAAAAACTTAACGTGCATATGGATCCTAAAAGCACTCACTTCTAAATGTTTTTTCCATAAAGCACTTGGATTTTTAATAAAAATTTCAACGTACTTATAACAGAAGTGCTTACCTTGCTGATGGAAATGCCATGGTCATCTCTGTAGCGGTTGAACGTTGCCAAGATCTGCGTCTTGCTCCTTGTACTGAGGATCCTAATAACTTCCTCATGATTGAAAGCCTTGTCTTTGATGGCATCATGAAGAATATCAGCTTCCGAATTTGCCAGTTTCGCATTGATCTCACTACCATCATACCGATAAGTAGTCACCAAAGCAACCAGAAGCTGTAACATTGACCATAAACCATATATCAACAACACCATTAGCAATTTTTTAAGTCTAACGATATTCTAAGTTGGCCTAAATTCTCTAATTTGGGATGTTATATGTTTTCCACAGGTCAAGTCGATTCTCGTGTTATATTGACTCACAGTTTCACAACATAACGTGTCAGACTATCGGGCAAAAGAATGGTACCTTGCGGATATCACCGGTGGTATGTGCAGCCAAGTCTTCCTCCAAGGAGTGCTTGTAGCGAAGTTGGTAAGCCCTTCTTACTGCCAGGAGCTCTTCAGGAGATAGAGTGCTTGAAATTTCAACGATGACATTGTAGTCTGTGTCAGATTTCTTCATTGCCACATGAGCCAAGACTGCATAGCGATCTGTAGGATCCAATATCCAACGGTACATCGCTTTCTATACATGCCATCCCCAAATGAAATTATTTTTGTTAGTATCACATAAGTAAGCTATAATTAACCAAAAATACATGGTTAATCTTGGTTTTAAAAAAAAAAAATTAATACGATGACATTAATTTGTTGTTATTAGATAAATTGTTCAAGGTTATATTTAAACAAAAAAATTACTTGAAATTAATAATTTATTGACGGCACATTGATTTGTTCAATTGCTCTTTTAGATGAGAATATTCTTTTTTCCACCCCGTTTTCAATATCTTTGTAGGAAAAAGGACAAAAGCTTTCGGAGATATCTATGTTTTGTGATACACAACAACAAAAAGCAGAACAATTATATATAAATTTATCATGAATTTATTATAAATAAATATTTAATGACAGAGAAAAAAAGAAACAACAATATATTATAAGGGTGACGATGAAATATTATGAGAAAACCTCAAAATCCCCAGAGAGCTCCGATTCAAGGCGCTTGATAAGATCTTCATGATAAAGCTCCTCATAAGCAAGCCTGATTTCATATCTCTGAGCTGCATTTCTATGACCCAGTATAGAGATTACAGCCTTCTCATCAGTCCCCCATCCTACCAAAAAAGAAAAAAAACATAGAACATAAAATCAGCTGCATGTACATGAAAGAAAATTTTTTTTGAACGGTGAAGAAATAATTAAAACCTTTCACAGATCTTCTAAGAACTTCAGCATCTTCAGTGGGGGAGAAGTTTTCAGAGGCAACAAGGGTAGCCATTGATGATTGTTGAAGATAATATCTATGGTGCTATGTGCTATTGCAATGCCTAATATTTATAGCAGAGTGAGATGGTGATTAGGTGTGTTTTGGTTGGCTTTGGTGTGTCATTAGAAGATGGTAGCAAAATGGCAATCTCTTATAGGGTGTGTTGGATATGACTTTTGCTGGATTCAGAAGACAGTTAATTTACTTTCCTTTTTTATTTTTCCTTCCATTTTTGCATACTTTAATTCCATTTTTGCTAACTGAGAAAAAGAAAAAGAAAAAGAAAAAGAAAAGTTAGAGAGAGTACCTTTGCAGGCCTTGTGAAGAGCTTCTGCATCCTCGTCGGGAGAGAAGTTGTATGGAGCAATGAGAGTTGCCATCGTAAATTGCTATGTCGTTTGTAGGGAGAGGAAGCAAAATGTGAATGAGACTGGTGCAGGTACGTGAGCAGCCTTTATATAATGCCTAGGTTTCTTGTAGTATCCACCATTGAAAATAACGCCTGCTCACAATTCACAAAAGCCATCTTCTCTCCCGAGAGCTTCCCTATACGTTACATGTGAACACTGTATATCTTAATAATAACCCTTTATTCCCACCAATTATTTATAATATAATAAAAGAATTTTGTGTTCACATCTCATGAGTCATGAGTCATGACTATGCATTTATATATTTTTATTTTGATAAAGCCTAATTATGTTTTTTTTTAAGGGGGTTTCACTAAAACACCCAAAATGGGGGCTGAATTTTAATTAATGAATTAAGTTTTGGTCTGTTCTGTTTGCACCTTTCCATGGTGGACACGTGGGATATGCTCTCTGCAATGTCTTTCCTGCTGCCGCTCTTTACTTAGAAAAAAGAGAAACGTTTCCCGGCCTTTTAGCTAAGATCAAAGTGTAGAAAAAAGAGAAAGATTGATAAACATTTTTTTTTAATACAAGTACTAGTCTAAACTATAAAGAGGGAGTTTCTCATACACCAAGGGCAGAATCAGGAATTTTTCAACGGGTGGGCTAACTAAAATTATTAGCTAAAAATCTATGATCATTTTTTGTATGCACTTACAGTTTCTCTAGTCCTTTTAGAAATAAAAGTATACATTAAATCATATGAACCATGCTAGTTTATAGCTCTTCCAAAATATTTTTTTTCTCTGGATACAAGCGATATTGGGGAAGGGGAGAACCTAGGACAAGGATAAATGGTCTTAACATAGCTATTTGAGCTACAAATCCCTTGCAATTTCCAATAAGCTTTAGTATAAAACAAATACATATTAAATGCAACCGGAAACCACATATTATCAAAATATGTTCAACAACATAATTGAAAAAGTACATATTTTAATGTGTATTTTTATTGCTGCTATGCAACTAAATTTAGAAAGAAATAACTTTTTTGAACTATAATAGGTTAATACGTACTAGGTTGTATTTAAAAAGAAGGCAAATATATAAGTTTGATTTTTTCTTTTTTCCCAAAATCTCATTAGGCTACAGCCCATTACAACCTTTGCAGTGGTTCTGTCAGTGTCATACACACACTGCCAGGTGTCATGGGAGTTTGAACATTGAGACCACGGGTCTGCAAATCAAGATTCTTTCTCACTGGACTAGCCATTGGCCATGAACATTTCTCTTTTCCCCCTTTCCACCTTTATTTATTCAATTACGTACCTTCTTGTTTTATTTTTCAACATATTAAATGTTAATCTTGACATTTTTGCTTATTTTGGTTCCTCCCCACATCTCACCTTTTCTTTATTTTGCAAGAATTTGCTTTCCAGATTGTATCCAGCTAATGAGTTTTGTTGTATACAATCAAGACAACTTTATTTTAAATCACAGCCAAGAAAGAGTATAAACATGTTAACTTTCTCATAAATGGATTTATACTCCTACTTGAAGTATTGGTAGTAACTGGAATCCCAATTCAAATCAAAACTAATATGAGAATTTCATAAACTTTTTTATTCAACTTAAAACTGGCATAATTGGGGTTTAATACTTTTTGGTTAACAACAAGAAGCTCTTAAATAAGTATAGCTTAGCCATACCACAAACAAAGAGATACACAAAATTAAATGCAAAACTACAATTCTAATACGCCAAACGGAAATATTTTTGCTCACCACTTTAACCCAATGTGTACCCTCACCACCATTCTCAACACTTGACATATGTCCATGGGCATAACCATAGTTAACTATTTTCTTTGTATTTGTGGAACCAACGTTATATTCATGAACAAGTGTCAAGTGTTAAAAAGGGTGGTGAGAGTACACCTTGAGTTAAAATGGTGAGCAAAAATACATACTACCCCAAATAGCTAATGTGCTTAATCACACTGGCTTCATGAATTCAAATTCACTCTCCTCAATATTACTTGTATATAGGTACAGATTATTGCTGTCTAGATAGAGTTAAAGCCCTACTTAAAATTTTAAGAATTGTAATATCTAGTTAGCCCAGCCTCTACAAAGGCTTGAAAGGCAGCCCAGCCCATAATATTCTTCTACCCAATAGCCCAACTCATATAAACTTTTACCCAATCAGCTTTATCCGAAAAACAAAAACAGAAATATTTAAAAGCGGCTAGCTGCCCACGTGAGCTGTTATTCCTTTTTCCTTTTTTCTTTCTTCTTCTTGTACTCTTTTTTAAAATTATTTAGGGCCAGTTTGGCATTGCTGTGCTGTGAAAATAATCGCTGTCAGATTTGCTGTGAGAGAAATCAGCTGTGAGAGAACACAGTTTGGCGTTTGGTAAACTTTTTGTTAGAAGTGTTGTTGGTATGGATTCCCGTATAATCAAAAAATAATTACTGCATAATCATTAAATCCAACGCCTCTTTGAAACTGATTCCTGTATAATCAGAAAATGAAAGCACCTTATTAGCGGTTTACCCAAATAGCTTTCTCTCACAGCAATTTTTAACAATAAGTGATTTTTTCATAGTTTACCAAACGGGTTGGGCTTCCCAAAATTTTTTAAAAATCACTTATCACCCCAAATAAGCAATACCAAACGGGCACTTGATTTGTAAAATAGCTTCTGAATTTTGATTTAAGGATATATAAATTAGGGTTTTTTTCTCTTCTAATTGATGTCTAATTTAGGGATCTATGGTTGTTACTACTTGGATTTATGGGTGTTACTCTATAGATTTTACTGTCAAGTTTTCTTTTATGTAAAATTTAAAAAATATGTTGTTCTTGATAATGTACTTGAATATGCAGAAGTAAATAATAAGAGTGTTTAACATGTTCTATACCATTTACGAATGTCATTAATACAAAGTAAATTTTATCGAAATTTCAATCCAAGTTTTCTTATTAAGAAAATTGGCCTACAAGTTAACCCCAATCATTTTTAAATCCTGAGTTCGTGCATACTTGTATAGAAAATAAATAACAATAAAAGATTATGAAATATTCTACAGTCCTTTTGTTCTAACCCTACTTTCTATGTGAAGTTGCCCTTGTTACATAAGTAATATTAATATAGAACTCTTGATACACTACATCGAATGAGTATGAGAGCAATAATATGAGTCTCTACTGCTTATATGACAGGACCCATTCCTAATTCCTCGAAATTCAGGATGAATTCTATGGTATTTTCGACATCAAATTGATGTCAGGCCCACTTACTAAAAAGGGACGAGACTTTCTGCCGAAATTTCGGTAGTCTCCCTTGAAAAATGGGAATTCCCAAAATTTTAAACCTGTCGAAACACATTTAGAAATCTCATTCGGCAGCATGCACAAGATAATGACATGTAATTTACATAATAGGCATCCGGCCTTACAATCAACCATAATATGGTCGATAACAGAGCATATCTACAAAATTCTGTTACAAACGAAAATGAAGTTCAACGGAATAGCAATAAGTAAAAGTTTGTCCTACACAAGCTCGGGCTCGGAAGTTCACAACTGGGTACGGCTGTTCGGTTGGAGTCTATCTACTGCCTGGGGGCGCAAAATAGAAAACATGTGAGTGGACAAAAACAAAGTTTCGTTATAATTGAAAACAACATATAATAACCCCACCGTTCGGAAAACAATCCAGAAATCATGCATTCAAAACCAATATAGATATATACATAGCTGAGTCAAAGCCAAAGTAAAATCCATTTCTCATAAAGATATACCAATACCCATTCCATTCAAACCTTTCCCACTTTCCCCAACTACTCTCTCGAAACGCGTGCCTATTGGCACGACGAGCAAGGAAGGATCCTCATCGACAAATAAGAATGAATGTATATGTATGTATGTATGTATATATATATGCGTAAGTATGACCACTACCAAGTTTGTACCGAGGAAACAATCCAACTGGGGGATTGTTTGACTAGTCCACATGGAAGAATCCTCAATTGACCATGTGGCTAGGGAACGAGCCATCCAACCGGGGGACTGGGCTCACCAGCACGTACAGCAGAATCTTCGATACTCGTATGCTTGTGACGAGTTTTACATGCGCAGACTAATCCCGATAAGGGTCTACGAAACACCCCGTCAAGGGTGCCCGTGTTCCGACATATCCAAGTATGCCATAGTTCCAAATCTCCAATCCAAGTATTCCAAATCCGGGGAGGTACATAGGGTAGTGTTAATAGCACTCAAAACTGGCTTAAACCACAACCCAATCCACATTTCATAAACTCTTTCCAACAACCCCATATTCCCAACACATATCCAAGTATGAATAATCATTCTCAAAAAAATCGCGCATATCCATTCAAAATAATCACAATCCGCAAATATTCAAATATACTTCATTTACTTTCATAAAAATATTATATTCAACATTTAAATAAATAATAACTTAATAATCAAGAAGTCATTATGCATATTTTTTCCATCATTGAAAATAATGATTATAGTTTAAAAACAAAGTCCACTTAGAGATAGTCCCACGCTGCTTAACCCTGAGAGGGTCCCGCCTGTTGCGTACGTTGGGTCGGTGTACCTATTTAAAAACACAAGGGCTATATTAAAATAAAACAAGACTTTAAAATCAATTCCTAGTTTTCCCAGGATTCAAAGTGTGTGAATGACGAACGAGGAGTTTCTAAGGTCCAACTACGTGTTCTGAATGGTGTAATAGACTCGGAAGACGCTCGGTCAATCCAGTGGTTAAACTTCCCAAATTTGGTCAACCGGGTCCGCGGGGCTCACGACCTCCGATTTTCGATCGGAAAGTTCCTATGGGTTCAACAACGTTTATTATTCATGTCCTGCAAGTTTGGTCCTAATCAAAAGGTCGGATCGCTCGCGATCACACGATCGGACGGTTATCGTTTTACGCAAACTTTAAGTCATTGAATCGGAGCATTCGGGACTTCGATTCACGATCTGCGAATTCCTACACGATTCTAGATATACCTAGATGAACATATTTGGAAATGGAGTCAATCCAACGGTTTCGAACATATCGAACCCGGATAACGCCTAATATGTGTAAATCCGATTGATAGTCAAATGATAACCAAATTCAAATCCGAGCATACCGTTGTGCTCAAGACGACATGAGGATCATTTTAGGACCAAATGGGTCACCCAAACAAGGACCACATGCCGCCACATGCACCGGCAATGAAGGAAACATGCATCTAATGCTTGGGAAATGAACTTTAGCCACAACCTATACAACAACAACATTTTAAATGACATATTCATTTTGTTTATACTAGTTGAGCTAAACCTCTTTCATTTTAAACCAAGTATCTTAGCCTAGTCTCTTTGAACACAAATAGAAAAAGTAAAAAGGGAATAGATCTTTATCATTGATGACCTTTTCTTGATTTCTCAAGAATGAACACCTTTGTTAGAAAGACCTTTTCTTTCTCTTGATTTTGACTCCTTCACCTTAAGGCTCCAAGATTGGAGTCCTCTACCTCACCACACCAAATGCTCCTAGAGATGAAGAGAAGGCAATCAAGAAGTGTGGATGCTAGTCTACTTCTAGATTCGACCAATTTTTGGTTTATCGAAGATGAGATACAAAGATGATCACTCATCAACCAAAGTAGGAAACCAAAAAACCCTAGCTAGGTTTTCTCCAACACTTAGCTTATATAAGATGACACAAATTTGGGTGGGTATTGGGGCTCCATTTGGTCCATGGGTCATGTCATCTTATGCCACTTTATCCCTTGGGCGCAATAGCCTTTTGGGCTATTTTGTCCCTTTCCTTTTAAATCATATTTAAAAGTCCAATCCAATATTTAATTATAATTATAGTCTTATGTAATTGACCCGGTCGAACTATTTGACTTTGGTCCATTGCTTTGGTCAACATGTTGACTTTTAACTGTTGACTTTGACATTTGATAATCAACAATTGACTTGTGTCTCCTCATTTCATTTCTCCTCATTTGTACCTCTAATCACATTCTTTGGGTGTGCAGATCCATAGGTTCCCTTTAGCAAGGTAGTGAGTTGACTCAACTCCTCAGAGATGATATTCGAATTAAATTCCACAATTTAATTCTTCATGTTAGTAAAGGTTAATTGAAACCTTTTAGGACATCCACAAACCATGGTTGTCGCCTAGCAGCAAGTCGTGGTTATCCGAGCTAAATGAGACGTTGTGAAAGAACCTATTCAAATTGGAATGACCGTGCAATTGAATCATTCTCTTATGTCAATACTCCTTATTCACATTATTAGATCATGGAATCCTATTGTCAATATCCTAATGTGAATCATTCCTTTTATATGATTATCCTGGTAAGATTTGAAGACTTCTTCTTTCAAGTCTTATCCATTACTCTGCGCAGAGATTTGACCAATCATATCTTGGAGTATTCTTTCTCCTTTACTGAGAGGAGAGATTCCTTGTTGTACAGTCATTTGCTTCCATGACTCTATTGAGAATCCGGATGAGCACCTTTAAGCTATGCCTAATTCAGCATGACCGTATAGTGCCCTCAAAGATTAATGACATAGCCACAAAACATCTATGATGCCTCAGGTCTAAGGATTAGTTTGCATCATTGCAATTTATGAGTTCCAGCTTGACATGTGAGTAAAGACTTCCATGCTATAATTCATGTGTTGGATCACGTTCAGTGTACTTGTTCTTCTACAAGTACCTACACACATATTGATGTGTTTCCACACTTAATGACTTGAGACCTTGCCATTCCCTACATATAGAGACGATACTGTATGTACTGGTCTTTGTAGAATATTGACCAGGAACATATTCAGGATTTAGGGATGATGAGAAGTCTCCATGTATGCAATCTCATTACATAGCTCTCATATCCACTTGTGTATTCCTTGGACTATGGTTATTCTACATATTGAAAGATAATATAAGATGATTTAATATATAAAACAACCTTTTTTGCCCATTAATGACATAATATGTCTTTTATCAAAGATGTCCTTAACTCTAACTTTACATAATTAGTTGGCTTTAAGGGCATATTTCTAACAGGCAACGCGTGGGTGTCTTGAGAAATTCTGGCGACCGGAAAATTCTCGAAACACCCATCAATACCTATACATACGTGATCAGGGCAACGAGTGGAGCAATTCCAACATAACCATTGAGAAACCTACTTTCATGTGTCAAAAGCTCCAATTCAAATTCAAAGGAAAAAGTTTCGAAAGGTCTGAGGACATCCAAAAGGTACCTTGAGACTTTTTCACAAACACTTAGCATGCATTAATTAAGAAAGCTTGTGTGGGGTTTGTTTATCACCAAGTTAAAACCCTCCATCGTAAGCTCAAACTCAGGATTCAATGCCTAATTCACGAACTATGGGAAATACAAAGGAACTCAAGCATTCAAGCATAGAAAATAAGCATGCAACAAAGGAATCAACATCAATTGATGAACATACTCCAGAAAAATAAAGGCATGGAACGCTACAGTGGTTGGATCATCTTGAATTTCATATATGTTGCAAACAACACAATTCTGAGCAAATTTCATGAAGAAAACACAAACATTCGAGCATCAGAAGTTAGAAAATAAGTAAGGAAACAGAATCTACAAACACTCACCAGCAATGAATGAACACAGAAATTGCAGACCAACTTTGAGGTGTCAGAAAAATTCCAAAAATTCCCAAATATTTACAGGCTGTAGTAGTCGAGCAGATGAACAACTTTCATCAAGGAAGTTTTTCGATATGAGCTTCAGAAATATGACTTCTGTTTTGATGAACAGTAGCCACGGGTTTGGGTCTTGAGAATAGAAGAAAGAGTTGAAGGAGAAGAAGGGAAATGAAAGGTCACGGCAGCACATGCTAAGATAATAAAAAGCAAAGAAAGCTCTCAAATTGCTGAAAGAAGTAAGCTCCTAACCCAACCTTTTAATATTGTAAGTCTTTCTATTATCGTTTCTAGCGTTTTATTGCTATGGAGAAATTTATTGACTTTTAAGTAAACAAATAAAATGCACTCCACTGAGAAGTTGAGTATAGTTTTTCCCTCGGCACTTCCTTTTAGAGCCATTGAGTTTTGATTATCATTTTCGCGTTGCTTTGATTATACTTGTCATCACGCCCTGTCAATTTCCAAATATGTTTTTCAATTGCATTCCATTTTGCAATTTCCCACTTTCTGTTTATCAATTGCATTCGGTTATGCAATTTCTTACTATCTGCTTGTCAATTGCATTCCATTTTGCAATTTCCAAATTTCTGTTTGTTAATTGCATTCGGTTGTGCAATTTCCAACTATCTGTTTGTCAATTGCATTCTTTCCTTTGCCTCTTAGGTAACCAATTTTCACAACAATCACTTCAAATTTTGTATCGTTACTCAACATGCATTACTGTCTCATGCATACCATCAAATGATAAGTCACATAGGTTATTTGAACCATCCCCAGTTTTAAAGGCTTTGTGTAAGCTATTATTTCAAAACACTACAGAATGAAAAGAAGCGGTCGTCTACCATGGCTTTTTGTTTTTGGGGCTGAAATTGATTATTTGGCCCATCTCGCTGCTACTTCATAGCCCCAATAATCAATGGGCTAATGTTAAAGTCCAAAAAATCATAAGAAAGGCCCATGCATATTTTAATGCCCAATGCACTATCATGCTATAAAAATAGCCTAGCCGATACATACATGCCATGCCAAGCAAGGCTACAATTTGACACGTGGGGGTGGTGGTACGAGTTTACCACTTTCACATGCAAACTTGTAAGAATTACAAGGTTTCACAAGCCCAAGCCTACCTAGCCCGCTGCACTGTCAAGCATTATCTAATACAAAGCCCAAGCCACTGCAATACAACATAGCCCAAGCATAAACACACGATAACATGCAATGCCAAGCAACTCCCTGTTGTGTCAAATCTCACAACAAGCTTAAGTGGGCCCAAGCCACTTAATTACACGCCTGGGGCTTGCTGATCGGTTTGTGGTGTGGATGGTTATGAGTTCCACAAGGCCCATTAAAGGCTCACAATATGGAGGTTTTGGGCTAGGCACCAAAACCAGGCCCATTTTCTTAATTCATTAAATGGGTAAGCAGAGAGAAGAGTTGTCACATTTATCCCGGAGCTAACACCTACCCATATCCCGCGTGAAGTACCCAGCGGCAAAACAAAACCGCAGCAAAAACAAACAAGCATACGACAACAAAACAAGCATATGGTAGCAAAGCAAGCATATGGCAGCAAAACCAACTATACGACAGCAAAACAAGCTGCCTATTTTTTCTTGTAGATCCTTACCCGACACCTACATAGAATGAAGAGGTCATGTCTGTAACACCCTGACTCTAATTTAATTATCCATTCAATTATTTAATTTATTTAAATTTTGAAATTACAATTTTGCCCCTGGGGATAGGGTAATTTTGGTCACTTTTTAATCCTGAAGGAATTTGGAGAAACGAATAGTACTTTGACGTAGATCGTGTCGAGTTGAGTCCGTAAACACGTAGTGGGCTCAAATCGGAGTTTTAACAAGGAAGTTGTGATCTACGAAAATGAAGTGGCACGATCGTAATTTTGGAGAAGTTAAAATTTAAAACACCCCAAGTCGGATTTTCCACGCCTGGACCTTCTCACATCTGATCATTTTATAACTCCCACACTTATTCCCTCCTCTTCTCAAGTCTGACCATTGATAACTCTCACACAACACAAGTTTTCACATATCATTCTCTTCAAAGCTGAAAGGTCAAGCTCTCCTTCTTCACGTCAGTCATGTTGACTGCTTCGAAACCCATATCTCCTCCGCTCAAAATGAAATATTTCCTTCTACAGACTTGTTTATATGCTTGTCTAATAGAACATATCAAAAATTGAAACCAATCTAAGAAGTTTAGTTACCTAAAACGCAGTTTGAGTACAAGCTGTTCGTCACAGCCTGATTCTCTGCATAAGGCTCGGGTTTGTCCTTGCATGTATATTTCCACTGTTCTTTTGGTGAAGTAGTATTCATCTAACTTGTTCCTCTGTTCAAGAACTACAACATATCCAAACTTCAAGGCAATCGAAGATTTTTATCTACCTCAAATCGTGTTCAAGGTGTGTTGGCGATCGCAAATCTCACGGCCTGGTGCTCCGGGCCGAGGGGATATGCGTCGACACGTGACGTCCTTCTTTTGGATGCGGTGCGGTTGTGCGCGGGCGTGCCAGCACTGTCTACCATGCGTTGAGAGAGTGATGTGTTTGGGTAAATGGTTAAGTGGTGCGCCTATTTGAGTTCGACTTCTAATCAAACGATTGTGGCCGAGAGAGGAACTGATCTCGGCTGTCAGGTTCACAGCCTGAGCTACAAGGCCGTTTAGTGGTGATGTTGATGGTGGGTTTTAGGCGGTGCTCCGGCGCGTTGCTCAGAGAGCGACGGTCGTATGATATATGGGGTGGATGAGAGAGTAACAAAGATGATGCTCCGGCGCCTTGAAGATCAAGGGTCGTATGATATATTGATGAACGGATTTTCCTTACAATCTATCACTACTCCTAGGAAAGCAAGTAAAGGTATTGAAAGTGCATTACAAGAAATGAAAGACAAGAAAATATAATTTGCTCAGTGGGAGGCTTTTGGTTTGGTGTTTGAACCCTTTGAATGTAGCTTGAATTTGGTATTTATAGGAGAGGTCCTGGAGGGAAAATCGAGGCTGAAAGATCTGCGTGGTGAAGCCTGATCAGAGCAAGTGGGTAGTCAAATCGGCATTTGGGATCATGAAGCATGGCGATGTGACCCCCATAAATCCCAGTAAATCTCGGCCACCGCCCTGATCGTGGGTTCTGCGCCTTTGGCCGTGGGAACGCATTTAATGCCCTGGTCTGGTGGTTGGTGACCTGACCTCTCAAGTTGTAAGAATATTTGTGAGAATGTTTGCGCCTAACCACTCTGATTTCCATCACAAAACCCTGACTTCAGTCACTTCCCATCTTCCCTTGTGCATTAAATGCTTTTTTGCGGCTAGTGGGTTTGCTGCAATAGTCAGAGGCGTTACTTCATTAAATGAAGTGTGGGGCCCTGTTGCCATGTGACGATTTAACTTTAATATCTTCGGCCGTGTCTCTTACGCCCTTCGACCTCGGCCTATAATACCGCGGTCGCGAGGCTGAGAAGATTCCGCCTTCGCAGCTTTTCTTTGTTTTTAGGAAGGCAAATGCCTAACGAACCGCCACGTTTCAGTTTATGGGCTGGTGCGAGGGTCGAGAGGAAGTTCTTTCGATCAATTTACGACCGAGATTTATTAGGCACAAACAAGGTGAGACTAGTCTTCACTTTCATTCTGTTTTCTGGTTTCACTCTAGTGTGCCATTATTCACTCTTACATGTGGCCTTCCTCTGATCTAATGGCTACATTCCTTTCATCAAAGTTGTTCATCTATGTCTTGGCTATAATCTATCAAAATGGGATCTTAATCCAAGAAGTGTAGTCAATTCAAAGCATGTTGAAGTGTCACCTGCTCATTCCTGTCTGTTGTATTGATGTAGGCTCGAATTCTTTCTTGTATGTTAATTTATATTGATCATTCAACAACAGTTTCTTCATACGAGCTGTTCCTTCCTTAGAGAACTATTACATATCTAAAATTCACATAAATTGGAGTTCTCTAGCCATCTGAAATCTTGTTCATGGTCAGTAAGTCCTCTGTTATGCTGTTTTAACTCTACAGCACTTTACTCACTCTTGCATGTCGATTTCCCTTGCTCAAATGACCAAGGTTTCTTCTTGAATGTTGTTCAGTTTTCTGTTCTCTACAACATATCCAAAGATGGTGGCCATACAATAAGTTTAGGCCATTCGGACGTAGCATAACTGAAACAAGCTCCTCTCTTGTTATCAAGTGTTGTTTGGTGGTTTTACTCCTTGGGGGCCTTCTTGGTGCATTACAGAAAGATTCAAAGGATTGAGGTAAAGTTTAAGTTGATTGAATTGTTGGAAAAAAAAATATGTTCTAAAGTTGTATTCATGGAATTGAATGAATTCTTGAGTTTAAAGCTAAGTTAAGTGCAATTTGAAAAAACTAGAAAGGACTATTAGAGTTTGAATGTTTAACTTGGCTTTGAAAAGGAAATTCTGGATTTTAGCCTAAGCATTTACTGTTTTGGCACCAGGGATCAATTTGTAAAGGAAGTTATAATGTTTGGTAGATTTGTAATTTTATTGAAAGTTTGGGGGCCAAAATGTAATTACCCAAACATTTGGGGTAAACTTTGCAATTCAAAAGTTAATGGGACATAAGTGTAATTATGGTTTAATTAAGGACCTAAGTGATTTTACAAAAGTCTCAAGGTCTAAGAAATGATAAAAGGAAATTAAAGGACAAATTGTGGAAACTTTGTTACTATATAGGGATGTTATAGTAACATGTGTTTATATTGTTCGACTAGGAACTTCCCATTCGTCGTACACACACATTGAATACCGAGAAAACTAGGGTTTTATTTAAAGTCTCGTTCGAAGCGCTTTTTGTTAATCTCGTGCTTGTATTTTGAAATAGGTACTCCGACCACGCGTACGCAATAGGCGGGACCCTCTCAGGGTCAAGCAGCATAGGACTACTTGTGAGTAGACATTGTTTGAAATAGCATTATTTTTATTGATTAAATTACCAAACATCTCTTATGAAGTTTCATGATTTTGGAAAGGATATATATATATATATATATATGTATCGTTGAATTTAGAATGTTTCCACTATGTTGATATTTGAAGTTATGATTTTCGAAATATGGATTATATAAGTGGAGATATTGCTACTTACTTGTGATTGTATGTTTGGGCAAGAAGTAAATATGAGTTTGGGGTACTTTATTGATTGGTTATGTGAATATGTGATTACACTATGCTAAGACCATCCCTTGGTTGTTGTACCCACACGTAGCGTTGGATGATTCCGGCTTGTGGGCATACATGGTTATGTTGTTAGCTTATCACACGTGGTGTTGGATGATCCGGCATGTGATGAAGTTGTCTGCGCGCGTAGAACTTAGTGATTGGTTTTGGCCACACGTGGCATTGGAACTTCCGGTGTGTGAGCTATAGAGTGTTTGTCCCCTGATTGGACAGCTCATCCCTAGACGCAGGGTATGAAGTTGAACCCTGCGGGCTAGTCAAACAATCCCCCGTTGGATTGTTTCCCCGGTACTCAAGTTTGTGTGACACTATCCTATATATATATATATATATATATATATATATACATATATATCATATACTATATGTATATGGGTGTATTTTTCGTGTATTTATGGAATTAGGGATTTTACTTATATAATACATGTTATTGAAGTATATATATATATATATATATATATATATATATATATATATATAAATGCATAAAGAGAATATTTGAAAATTATTCTTACCTATGATGTTAATAAGGATATTATTCGGGAATTTTGAGTTGGGGTCAAAAAGATTTGTTTTGGTTATGGTCATATGTTCTCGGGAAGGTGAGAACATGTTAAGTCCACAATGATTACGTATTTATGGTACCAAGTGCATGTGTTGGCATTATTTTGTAAACGGTGGGGTTAGAATGTTGTTTTGCAAGATCAATCAAACTTTGTTTTTGTCCACTCACACGTTTTCTATTTTGCGCCCCCAGACAGTAGTTGACTGAGCTGAGCGGCAAAGCCGAGCCCTGAGTTTTCAAACCTCGAGCTTCTGTAGGATAAGTTTGGTTTCGTTTCTATTCTATTAAACTTTTTATCGTTTGTAAATCGATATTCTTAGATTGCTCTGTTATCGCCCGTTCTAGGGTTTGATTTGAAAGGCTAGAGGCCTAGTTTGTAAACCGCTTGAAGGTTAACTTGTGCATGCTGCTAGTTGTGGATAATTTGTGTTTTTAACAGGTTGAGAAATTTGGGATTTTGTCCATTTTACAGGGGAGACTCTGCCACAATTTCGGCAGAAAGTCTCGTTCTTTAGTATGTGAGCCCGGCATCGGGATGATGTCGGAAATATCACGGGATTATTCCTGAATTCCGAGGAATTCGGGGCGAGTCCTGTCAATGTCATCTCAGCTGGGAGGCAAAACAACTAAAAGGAAACGACCACCTCGAAGCTAGAGAGCAGACCGGATCACCTTGATACCGGAGTGCACGCGTATGGAGAAGTGAGCTCGCACGGTATATAAAAGGGCAAGAGAAACAAAGGAAAACACGATGAAAAACACCCAGAAATCTATACCAAACTTAACATTTTTCCTGTGATCATATCCTTCCAAACCTCAGATATCACCCCCATTACCCATATTTTCCAACAAGGTCTTTGGTACCAACCCAAGCTGCAATCTGTCACACACACACACACACACACACACACACACACACACACACACACACACACACACACACACACTCTCTCTCTCTCTCTCTCTCTCTCTCTCTCTCTCTCTCTCTCTCTCTCTCTCTCGCTAAACTTGTGGAAACTTAGCTCCCACATCACAAGCCTTTCAAGCCAAGCATAGCTTTCTAGTTCTTTTACCACAGTAATCACCTTCTTGGTGGGAAGAAACAAAGCATTCCCTGAAAGTCTACATTTTCTCGGAGTGTTTTGGGCCTGGTTATGAACTCAGGCAAAGGGGCATCACAATTAGCTCTTTATGACAGCCCAAGTTCGCATTGAGCTGCCGTAACCAAAAAAGACCCCTATAGAAGTCTATAGAGACATTTAATAGAATTGAACAAGAAACAAACATTTGTTGAGGCCCAAAAAATCCAAGGATGTGCCCAAATATTATCAAGATGCTTTGGTGGTTGAGTCATAATGGCTCATTTATTATGATCGTCCTTGTTTTTGTTGCATGATAAGTTCAACGATATGATAACTACATGATTTTGTTAATAATGAAATTTTTTAATTTCTGTGGGTTATTGTTGGTTTGGTTTTGTATGGGATGACAGTTATCTTGTCTTGGCATATCTAACTAGAGGGCCAAGATTTCTGTCATTTATATAGAAACAATGTTTCTTGGATTCCTTTCAGTTTCAGACATAATGCATGCGTTGTGTTTCTGTGATCTACACTGATCACATGCGTTTATTCTTTCTATTGTTTAATACCCTTTTTGGTTTTGAATTTTATCTAAACTATGTTGTCCCTTTTTGGTTTTGAGTTTTGCTGGAAACAAGTGATGTATATTTCTTTAATACTATTTGATTTCAATATTGACTTTGAATTGTCGGCCAAGGTTCCCTTGATTTCGTTAGTTTGACAGAAGAAGCTTGACAAAAACTAGTTTTAAAAACTTAATAGATTTTGTCTCATCCCAATTGTTTTAAAATTCAAGTATCCTACTTTGACTATTATTGTCTAAAGTAAAGCTTTTACTGTTTTCAGCTTCCATTGATGTTTTTTATAGTTGTTTTATTTTAGTAAACTAAAAATTAAGAGGTGACTTCTTGACTTGTGGTTCTTTTAGGTTCCCCTCCCTTAAGGAGGAGCTGGAGGAGGAGCCGAAAGAGTAGGAGGAGCCGGAGGAAGAGCCAGAGGTACTAGCGGAGGTACCAGCGCCGGAGCATGAGAGGTAGTGGTTTTTTTTAAATGTTACTTTAACTCTCCTTCGGTTTTGCTGCAGAGGGCATGACTGAATGAAGTGAATTTCCCTTTTCTCATTTTCTCTTTTTCTTTGTTTGCTGTAAGTTTCCTTTTCAGATTTAAGGTTATAATATTTGACTTGTGTTTAAGCTTGCCTCCCTTGTGGATTTGCTTGAGAAGCGCGCTGCCTCTGCTAGGGGCAGAGTGCATAATGCTGCTAGCTTCAGTGCATTGAAGCTAAAACTGCAAGATATGGCTTCCCCCCAATAGACAATTGGAGTTACCGAAGGACGAGTTATCAGAGGAGGAAGAGTAGTTACCAGAAGAGGATGAAGAGTTACTAGAGGAGGAGGAGGAGGAGGAGTTACCGAATGAGGACTTACCGGAGGAGGAGTTACCAGAGGAGGAGGAGGAGTTACCAGCAGAGATCACATCAGAGATCCCAGAGGAGAAGTATGAGAGGTGGTTGTTTTAGGTTTGCCTCCCTTGAAGATATTTTTGACCAGCACTCTGCCTTTGCCCAGGGCAGAGTGCATGATGGTGATAGCTTCACTACCTCAAAGCTGAAATTGGAAGCAATTGTTTTCCCCAAAATGACCATTGGGAATTCTTCCCTCATTTTTTTTAAAAAAAATCCTTGTCCTTTATTTGGACTCGGTGAGCTCACGAATTTTCTGGATGCCTGCATAGTCATCTGTGCATACTGTGGAATCGATGTCTGTCAAAATATTCTTTGTTGGCCCATTGATGTGGAAGTTATCGGCCCACTAACGCACGAAGGGGCCACTTGGGTCCATAGTTTGGTCGAATAATATGAAAACGGGCCGATAAAAGGCGTCAGAGGAGGAGGGGGAGCCGGAGTGGGAGGAGTTAGAGGAGGAGCTGAAGGTACTAGCGGAGATACCAGGGCCGGAGCATGAGAGGCAGTGGTTTTTTTTAATATTACTTTAACTCTCCTTCGTTTTTGCTGGAGATGGCATGAATGAATGAAGTGAATTTCCCTTTTCTCCTTTTCTCATTTTCTCTGTTTACGGCAAGTTTCCTTTTTAGGTCTAAGGTCCTAATATTTGACTTGTGTTTAAGCTTGCCTCCCTTGTGGATTTGCTTGAGAAGCATTCTGCCTCTACCAGGGGTAGAGTGCATGATGCTGCTAGCTTCAGTGCATTGAAGCAAAAACTCCAAGCTATAGCTTCCCCCAAATGGACAATTGGCGGTGCCGCACTTTGTTCTTTAATAAATCTGCACCCCTTGCTCGGGCTCTTCAAGTTCACTGAATTTGTGGATGCCTGCGTGGCCGTCTTTGCGCGCACTGCAATGGGTGCTGCAGAGTTTGTCAATCTGTCCGTTGCCCAAATTGGTGCTATTCAATTTTCAAGTGGTAATTTTACAGTTTGTTTTGGTAGCGTAATGTGTGTTAATGAGCAATTTCAAATACCACACTATTGTCTTTGCCGGTTGAGTATTTTCTTCTTTCCTCGGCTTTCGTCACTTTATCACACTCGACGAAACGGAGAGCAAAAGAAACTTAACTTTAGCAAACTAATGAAATTCTCATATTTTGAATTACTAGAGTTTTTCCATTTATGACTTCAATTATATGTTGAATTACTCTTTTTCAATGTTTTGTTTTAATGTTTCCTGTGTGCATAGGCCCACTTGGAAGAGGATGAGTATTTACCAAAGGAGGAGGAATAGTTACCGAATGAGGAGTTACTAGAGGAGGAGGAGGAGTTGTTACCGAATGAGGAGTTACCAGAGGAGTAAGAGTAGTTACTAGAGGAGGAGGGAAAGTTACCGAAGGAGGAGTTACCGAATGAGGAGGAGTTACCAGAGGAGGAGGAGGAGGGAAAGTCACCCATTGCAGCTCGAACACATTGTGGTGGAAACTGATTGCTTTGAGCTCATTTCATGTGTTAAGAATGATTCTGCAACTAGTAACTGGAGGTTCTGTACTTTCCTTGCTGAGTTTCGTCAGTTGGAAGCTTCTTTCAGCCACTGCGATTGGAACTGGATTCGTCGTGAAGCTAACAGAGCCGCTGTTGCTGCCGCCGAGCTAGCCAAACGGAGGTTGCCCCTTTGCAGTTGGGTTAATACTCCCTCACCCTCCTTGGTGTCTGTCCTAACGAGTGATGGCTTGCCAGCCCCTCCCTTTGGTTGAGGAATACTCCCCCACCCTCCTTGGTGTCTGTCCTAACGAGTGATGGCTTGCCGGCCCCTCCCTTTGGTTGAGGACAGTCTCGTGCTCTCCTTTTTAGTCTTTTCTACTTTTACTGTTCTTTTACCTGGCTTTGCCTTTGCATGGCTTCCCCTTTTTAGTTGGTTTTACTTTTGCTGTCCCTTTGCCTCTCTGCTTTTTGAGGTTGGCTTTTTCTTTGTTGGGTTCTGTTTGGCCTCTTTTTGGGGCTTTCTATGGAAGTTTCCGTTTGATCAAAAAAAAAAATACCACACTATTGTCTTTGCAGGTTGAGTATTTTCTTCTTTCCTCGGCTTTCGTCACTTTATCACACTCGACGAAACGGAGAGCAAAAGAAACTTAACTTTAGCAAACTAACGAAATTCTCATATTTTGAATGACTAGAGTTTTTCCGTTTATGACTTCAATTATATGTTGAATTACTCTTTTTCAATGTTTTTTTTCAATGTTTCCTGTGTGCATGGGCTCACTTGGAAGAGGATGAGTAGTTACCAAAGGAGGATGAAGAGTTACCGAATGAGGAGTTACTAGAGGAGGAGGATGAGTTACCGAATGAGGAGGAGGAGTTGTTACCAGATGAGTAAGAGTACTTACTAGAGGAGGAGGGGAAGTTACCGAATGAGGAGGAGTTACAAGAGGAGGAGGAGCTGAAGGTACTAGTGGAGATACCAAGGCCGGAGCATGAGATTCAGTGTTTTTTTTAATATTACTTTAACTCTCCTTCGGTTTTGCTGGAGATGGGATGAATGAATGAAATGAATTTCCCTTTTCTCCTTTTCTCATTTTCTCTGTTTACTGCAAGTTTCCTTTTTAGATCTAAGGTCCTAATATTTGACTTGTGTTTAACCTTGCCGCCCTTTTGGATTTTCTTGAGAAGCATTCTGCCTCTACCAGGAGCAGAGTGCATGATGCTGCTAGCTTCAGTGCATTGAAGCAAAAACTGCAAGCTATAGCTTCCCCCAAATGGACAATTGGCAGTGCCGCACTCTGTTCTTTTATAAATCCGCACCCCTTGCTCGGGCTCTTCAAGTTCAATGAATTTGTGGATGCCTGCGTGGCCGTCTTTGCGTGCATTGCAATGGGTGCTGCAGAGTTTGTCAATCTGTTTGTTGTCCAAATTGGTGCTCTTCAATTTTCTAGTGGTAATTTTACAGTTTGTTTTGGTAGCGAATTGTGTGTTAATGAGCAGTGTCTAATACCACACTATTGTCTTTGCAGGTTGAGTATTTTCTTCATTCCTCGGCTTTCGTCACATTATCACACTCGACGAAACAAAGAGCAAAAGAAATTTAACTTTTGCAAACTAACGAAATTCTCATATTTTGAATGACTAGAGTTTTTCCGTTTATGACTTCAATTATATGTTGAATTACTCTTTTTCAATGTTTCATGTGTGCATGAGCCCACTTGGAAGAGGATGAGTAGTTACCAAAAGAGGATGTAGAGTTACCGAATGAGGAGTTACTAGAGGAGAAGGATGAGTTACCGAATGAGGAGGAGGAGTTGTTACCAGAGGAGTAAGAGTAGTTACTAGAGGAGGAGGGAAAGTTACCGAAGGAGGAGTGACCGAATGAGGAGGAGTTACCGAAGTAGGAGTTACCAGAGGAGGAGGAGCTGAAGGTACTAGTAGAGATACCAAGGCCGGAGCATGAGAGGCAGTGGTTTTTTTTAATATTACTTTAACTCTCCTTCGGTTTTACTGGAGATGGCATGAATGAATGAAGTGAATTTCCTTTTTCTCATTTTCTCATTTTCTCTGTTTACTGCATGTTTCCTTTTTAGATATAAGGTCCTACTATTTGACTTGTGTTTAAGCTTGCCTCCCTTGTGGATTTTCTTGAGAAGCATTCTGCCTCTACCAGGGGCAGAGTGCATGATGCTGCTAGCTTCAGTGCATTGAAGCAAAAACTACAAGCTATAGCTTCCCCCAAATGGACAATTGGCGGTGCCGCACTCTGTTCTTTTATAAATCCGCACCCTTTGCTCGGGCTCTTCAAGTTCACTGAATTTGTGGATGCCTGCGTGGCCGTCTTTGTGCTCACTGCAACGGGTGCTGCAGAGTTTGTCAATCTGTCCGTTGCCCAAATTGGTGCTCTTCAATTTACAAGTGGTAATTTTACAGTTTGTTTTGATAGCGTAAAGTGTGTTAATGAGCAGTGTCTAATACCACACTATTGTCTTTGAATGTTGAGTATTTTCTTCTTTCCTCGACTTTCATCACTTTATCACACTTGACGAAATGGAGAGCAAAAGAAACTTTACTTTAGCAAACTAACGAAATTCTCATATTTTGAATGACTAGAGTTTTTCCGTTTATGACTTCAATTATATGTTGAATTAATCTTTTTCAATGTTTCCTGTATGCATGGGCCCACTTGGAAGAGGATGAGTAGTTACCAAAGGAGTAGGAAGAGTTACCGAATAAGGAGTTACCAGAGGAGGAGGAGGAGTTACTGGAGGAGGAGGATGAGTTACTGAAGGAGGAGGTGGAGTTGTTACCAGAGGAGGAAGAGTAGTTACCAGAGGAGGAGGGGAAGTTACCGAATGAGGAGTTACCGAAGGAGGAGTTACCAGAGGAGGAGTTACCGAAGGTGGAGTTACCAGAGGAGGAGGAGCTGAAGGTACTAGTGGAGATACCAAGGCCGGAGCATGAGAGGCAGTGGTTTTTTTTAATATTACTTTAACTTTCCTTCGGTTTTGCTGGAGATGGCATGAATGAATGAAGTGAATTTCCTTTTTCTCATTTTTCTCATTTTCTCTGTTTACTGCAAGTTTCCTTTTTCGATCTAAGGTCCTAATATTTGACTTATATTTAAGCTTGCCTCCCTTGTGGATTTTCTTGAGAAGCATTCTGCCTCTACCAGGGGCAGAGTGCATGATGCTGCTAGCTTTAGTGCATTGAAGCAAAAACTGCAAGCTATAGCTTCCCCCAAATGAACAATTGGTGGTGCCGCACTCTGTTTTTTTATAAATCTGCACCCCTTGCTCGGGCTCTTCAAGTTCACTGAATTTGTGGATGCCTGCGTGACCATCTTTGTGCGCACTGCAATGGGTGCTGCAAAGTTTGTCAATCTGTCCGTTGCCCAAATTGGTGCTCTTCAATTTTCAAGTGGTAATTTTACAGTTTGTTTTGGTAGCGTAATGTGTGTTAATGAGCAGTGTCAAATACCATACTATTGTCTTTACAGTTTGAGTATTTTCTTCTTTCCTCGGCTTTCGTCACTTTATCACACTCGACGAAACGGAGAGCAAAAGAAACTTAACTTTAGCAAAGTAACGAAATTCTGATATTTTGAATGACTAGAGTTTTTCCGTTTATACTTCAATTATATGTTGAATTACTCTTTTTCAATATTTTTTTTCAATGTTTCCGGTGTGCATGGGCCCACTTGGAAGAGGATGAGTAGTTACCAAAGGAGGAGGAAGAGTTACCGAATGAGGAGTTACCAGAGGAGGAGGAGGAGTTACTGAAGGAGGAGGAGGAGGAGTTACCAGAGGAGGAAGAGTAGTTACTAGAGGAGGAGGGAAAGTTACCGAAGGAGGATTTACCATAGGAGGAGGATGAGTTACCTAAGGAGGAGGAGGAGGTGTTACCAAAGGAGGAGGAGGAGTTACCGAATGAGGAGTTATTGGAGGAGAAGTTATCGAAGGAGGAGTTACCATAGGAGGAGGAGTTGTTACCAGAGAAGGAGGTGGAGTAGTTACTAGAAGAGGAGGAGGAGTTACCATCAGAGATCCTAGAGGAGAAGCATGAGAGGTGGTTGTTTTTAGGTTTGCCTCCTTGTAAAACAGGCCCTAGGCTTTAAAAGCCTACATAGGGTGGGTGAAGTAGGCTATATGGTAATAACCTATCTTTTTAAAATTTAAGCCCAGCTACGAATTAATAAGCGGAAACATAAACACATGCACAACCATGGTGTTTAATTACTTAGCATATGCAGTGAGTAAATGGAACTGACTGCATGAAACTGGATTGATATAAACGACACCACGTATTAATACAAACAAAAACCCTTTGATCCACGTTAGTGTACTGATGTCATTTGAACACGATGCAGCAAGTACAACTAATGACAACATGAATATAAACATACATAAAGATTTGTTAACCCAGAAACCCAACAAGGGTGAAAACTGGGGGACCAAGCCAGTAAGAGAATCCACTATCAATGAGAAGTACAAGATACAAAGGGAGTTGAGCTCCATCTACACTCAGTAGGCAGCTAACTATCTAACCTTCTAGCAAAGCACAATATTAGCTCATCTACACACAATAGGCAGCTAACTATCTAACCTTCCAGAAAAGCACAATCTTTACTTCTCAACAGCAACCTCTCTTCCAGTCTTTGCATGAGCATTCAGCTCCAATTGCAACAGACAAATCCTCATGGTTTGCAACAGCACCAAGCTCCAAGTTGCAGAAGGTATAATGATATGAAGTGAGTTGTGGTTTCAGATTTTTCATCTTTCTTAATCACAAAGAATGATTAAGCTAGACAAATGAAACCAAGTGTTGTGATGATTAAACTAGAAATAATGAACTTGAAGCATATAGTTTAAGTCAATCATAACAACAATGAAACAAAAGACTCAGCCGAAATCAATGTGAATATACTTGGAGGAATTTTATGTGTATGCAATCATACTCATACTCTCAAGTAATTAACAATGGCTGAAACAATAAAATAATTTTTGAATGCTCAAGTAATTAACATAGAACCGGGTCTGCATCAAAGATGCAGATTTTCTGTTTTTACATGTCTAGCATGAATGGTTCTTCTTCAGAGAACTAATAAAAATGAAGCAAGTTCAAATGAACTTCTCAACCTCTTCCTTAGGTCTGGCTTAGTATATATAGAGACTTGATTCGAATGAAGAGGGGATATTTTGAACCACATATAATATAAAGAATGTTGTTTGGTGGCTAAAATATCTGAAAGGGCAAGACAGCAACAAACTCTTGATTCGAATGAAGAGAGTATTTTAAAGATGAAAACAAGTTCCAAATAAGAATACCAACAATCAATCAAGATGCTCTGATCAAGTAGAAGAAAAAATAAAGTATATGCAATCTGCATATACATTCATGAAGAGGATGACATGCTATTGGAAATAGTCGTGTCATGAGCTACAACCATTGAAGAGAAAGAACCCATGCTTTGTCAGAACTCATGTGCAAGAATGGAGAAAGAGGCATGTGCACAAAAGAGAAAATAAATACTCCCTTTGAGAAAACTAGTTTCAAGAAAGAACATATTATATAATAATATGTTGTATTCAAGAATACTAAAAGAGAGAATAGAAGGAGTCGGTTGAAGCATGGAGCATTGACTCCACAAGCAACAAAGAAGTAGCCCATGTGCAAGATAATATAAAGCTTTCTTTGGAGAAAACTAGTTTCAAGAAAGAAAGAATATATTATAATAATATGTTGTGTTCACACCAACATGAGGTAACTTCATCCAAGACTCTTGCTTTTGAAAACAAGTTTCAAGAAGTTTAAACTGATCAGAAGATATTTGAAGTCTCCATCGAATGAAATCAAGAGCTGAAGATATTTTAATAAAATATTAATTGATACAGCTCAAAGTGGATTGAAATAGAATATCATGGATTGATACAGAATAAAGCAAAACACGTTTTTAAAGCATGTATCAATCCAGGTGTATCAATCCATGTGTATGAATGCAAAATGAAAGATGGATTAAAACAGACTGGGAAGGATTGATACAGAATGAAACAGAAAACGAATTTTAAGGCTTTTGTCAATCCTGTGTATTAATCCCTGTGAATGTATGCAATGATTTTTGAATTGCAAAGATGACACTTTTTAATCTAGCATGTGCATTCAAACATACTTAAACCAATACATATACCTCGGCAAAATACACTAGTTTTGTCATAAGAGAAGAGCCAAAATATAATCCTTACACTCCCTTGAAGATATTCTTGACCAGCACTCTGCCTCTGCCCGGGGCAGAGTGCATGATAGTGATAGCTTCACTGCCTCAAAGCTGAAATTGGAAGCAATGGCTTTCCCCAAAATGACCATTGGGAATTCTGCCCTCATGTTTTTTCTAAATCCTTATCCTTTGCCTGGACTCTATGATTTCACGGATTTTCTGGATGCCTGCATAGCTGTCTATGCACACTGTGGAATAGGTGTCTGTCAAAATATTCTTTGTTGGCCCATTGATGTGGAAGTTATCGGCCCAATATCACACGAAGGGGCCATTTGGGTCCAATAATATGAAAATGGGTTGATAAAAGGCGCCGAAGGAGGAGGAGGAGGAAGAGCCAGTGGAGAAGGAGCCGGAGTGGAAGGAGCCAGAGAAGGAGCCAGAGTAAGAGGAGTTAGAGGAGGAGCCAAAGGTACTAGCGGAGATACCAGGGCTGGAGCATGATAGGCAATAGTTTTTTTAAATATTATTTTAACTCTCCTTCGGTTTTGCTGGAGAGGACATGAATGAATGAAGTGAATTTCCCTTTTCTCATTTTCTCCTTTTCTCTGTTCGTTGCAAGTTTCCTTTTCAGATCTAAGGTCCTAATATTTGACTTGTGTTTAAGCTTGCCTCCCTTGTGGATCTGCTTGAGAAGCACTCTGCCTCTGCTAGGGGCAGAGTGCATGATGCTGCTAGCTTCAGTGCATTGAAGCTAAAACTGCAAGCTATGGCTTCCCCACAATGGACAATTGGTGATGCCGCACTCTTTTTTTTATTTTATAATTTCGCACCCCTTGCCCAGGCTCTTCGAGTTCACTAAATTTGTGGATGCATGTGTGGCCGTCTTCGCACACACTGCAATGGGTGCTGCAGAGTTTGTCAATCTGTCTGGTGCCCAAATTGGTGCTCTTCAATTTTCAGGTTGTAATTTTACAGTTTATTTTGGTAACGTAATGTGTGTTAATGAGTAGTGTCTAATACCACACTATTGTCTTTGCAGGTTGAGTATTTTCTTCTTTCCTCAGTGTTGAGGCCCAAAAAATCAAGGGTTGGGCCCAAATAAATTTCCGGCTCAGTGCGACACCTTATTAAGAAGAAACCCGATTCGGAGCATGCGGAATTCGTCATGCACGCTTTCACGAGCCACGATCACGTGCCATGCCAAATAAATATGCAATTTATCACGCTAGGAATTAAAATGAGCCTATAAAAGGCATTGGCTCTACAAGCTCATGCTAATTATTTTGTCAAGCATTATGTCTCTTTTCAAAGACGACAAAATTCAAGCACGCCAAGCGACATGCCATGCCAAGGAGGAAATCATTATTTCACACATAGCCACGCTACAAGCTTAAGTGGGCCCAAGCCACGCAAATGCCCGGGGCTTGCGTGAGTGGGTTGTGGTATGGATGGTAACGAGCTTTCATGGGGCCCATTGATGAGCCAAGAAATGGAAGTTTTGGGCTGCTTGGGAGCCCCGAAACTCAAGCCCATTTCTTGAGCCCAAACACATGGGTTAGCAAGAGAGGGGAGAGAATATGACCCAAAGCCTTAGGAAGAATACAATGGTCTGCTTAGAAAACCCTGTGTTAATTAGAATGCCCAAAATACTTTGTTAAAAACGCAACAGGCAAACTGCTTCCAGCAGCTTGACGAAAACCTGTCAAACGATAGAAGTAACAAGCTAAAGACCCAACACTGTACATACAAGCCCAGCCCAGCAACTTGTAGAAAAGCTGTCACCGTGCTCCACCCTTGTTAGGACTCCAAGATGGTTAAATAGGATGCCATGGTAGGAACCAACAGAAATCCGTGCGTGAAAGACAAATACCCATCGAACAAAGAACTCCCTCTATCTCTCTTTTCCTCTGCAAGCTCCATCTTGAAAAACCCATAAGGAAAGCAGGTGGCGCCTCACCCTTATGGGGGAGGTCCAGCTCCGTCAAACCTTTGGAACCATAAAGGGTTCCTTACCCATGCGCCTTGGATGGGAGAAATTCACCAAATAAGATATAGTGGAAAGAAACAAGGAAAAAGGGGAAAAGTTAAGACGAAATTAGGGTTCTTTGTGGCTATAAAAGAGGGCCTTAGCTACCCAGAAAACCAACCCATTCTTCAGAGAGCAAGCTTTTTCTCTCACCTGCGAACCCAGTTTTAATTTCTCTCATCTTCCCATTAGGAAGAAATCCTCCTAATTTTCCTCTGCCCCAGTCTTAATTTCTGTCCTCTGTAAGAAACTCATGCTTTTCTCTCTCTCAAATTGCTAAACTTGTGAAAGCTTAGCTCCCATGCCACAAGCTCCTCATGCCAAGCCATTCCATTGCTAATTTGTCACGTTTATTTGGTTCCATTCCCATGCCACAAGGTGTTTTCTAAGATTGTCACTACTCCTTTCAAAACTCTCTTGGAGCCTGGTCTTTGAACTCATAAACAAGGGCAACCTCCTCCGCTCATCCTTTACAGCAGCCCAAGCCCATTCGTCTGGCTGCTGGAAGAAAAAGACCCCAACACTCAGCTTTCCTCACTTTATCACACTCAACTTAACTTTAGCAAACTAACGAAATTCTCATATTTTGAATGACTAGAACTTTTCCGTTTATGACTTCAATTATATGTTGATTTCATATTTTTCAATGTTATTTTTTCAATGTTTCTTGTATGCATGGGCCCACTTGGAAGAGGGTGAGTAGTTACCAGAGGAGGAGGAAGAGTTACCGAATGAGGAGTTACTAGTAGAGGAGTTACCGAAGGAGGAGTTACCAGAGGAGGAGGATGAGTTACTGAAGGAGGATGAGGAGTTGTTAAAAGAGGAGGAAGAGTAGTTACCAGAGGAGGAGGAGAAGTTACGAAAGGAGTAGTTACCAGAGGAGGAGGAGGAGTTATTGGAGGAGGAATTACCAAATGAGGAGTTACCAGCGGAGATCACATCGGAGAAGCATAAGAGGTGGTTGTTTTTAGGTTTGCCTCCCTTGAAGATATTCTTGACCAGCACTCTAGCTCTACCCAGGGCAGAGTGCATGATAGTGATAGCTTTACTGCCTCAAAGCCGAAATTGGAAGCAATGGGTTTCCCCAAAATGAACATTGGGAATTCTGCCCTCATGTTTTTTTTTAAAAATCCTTGTCCTTTGCCTGGACTCTACGAGTTCATGGATTTTCTGGACGCTTGCATAGCCTTCTATGCACACTGTGGAATCGGTGCTGCAGATTTTATTAATCTCTACGGTCCCGAGACTGGTCCGATTAAATTTTCTCGCGGTAAATTTTAATTTGACGGTTTTTTTTTTTGTTAGCATAATCTGTGTTAATATGCAGCCTCTAATACAACACTATTTGTGGTTTGCAAGTTGAGTATTTTGAGGAACATGAAAATGACTATTCAATTACGAAACCTCTTTTCTAACTTGTTGTTTCCGTTTATGACTATTCAATTATGGAACATCTCTTCAATTATGACTATTCAACTATTTATTGATTTCATCTTTTTCAATGTTTCTGATATGTATGTATTGTCTGTCAAAATATTTTTTATTGGCCCATTGATTTGGAAGTTATCGGCCCAATATCGCACGAAGGAGCCACTTAGGTCCAGAGTTTGGTCCAATAGCATGAAAACGGGCGGCCAAGTAATTTGAAAACATGCCCTGTAAAAGTTCTTCAGATTCGTCTTACTAGTTCGACTTATTGACCCATTTCTTGAAAGTGTATTAAGCCTTAGAGATTAGAGAGTCTAAAAAGAGAGAGATGAGCCTAGAAGTTTGCCATATAACATGAAAATGGGCCGATAGCATGCCTGTTTACAATAAGTCAATAGTTGGGTACAGAAGTTGGCCCTATAACATGAAAACGGGCCGATACCATACCCTATAAAAGTTCCTCGGATTCCTCTTTCTGGTCCGACTTGTAGCTTTACTTTCCATTTCTTTTTTCTCTCTAATCTGATATGTCTCTCTAGAGCTGAGCTCGGTAGAGATCCCAGCGGAGGAGATAGCAGCGGGGGAGATCCCAGAGGAGGAGATATCAAAGGAGGATGAGTAGTTACCATAGAAGGAGGAGGAGTAGTTACTAAAGGAGGAGGAGGAGTAACCGAAGGAGGAGTTACCAGATGAGGAGTTACCGAAGGATGAGTTACCAGAGGAGGAGGATGAGTTACCGAATGAGGAGTTGCCGAAGGATGAGTTACCAGAGGCGGATGAGTAGTTACCAGAGGAGGAGAAGGAGGAGGAGTTACCGGATGAGTAGTTGCCTCCCTTGAAGATATTCACTGCCTCAAAGCTGAAATTAGAAGCAATGGTTTTCCCCAAAATGACCATTGGGAATTCTGCCCTCATATTTTTTTTTAATTCGAGTCCTTTGCCTAGACTCTACGAGTTCACAGATTTTTTGGATGCCTGCATAGCCGTCTATGCACACTGTGGAATCGGTGTTGCATATGTTGTTAATCTCTACGGTCCCGAGATTGGTCCGATTAAATTTTCTCGCGGTAAATTTTAATTTTACGGTTTTGTTTTGTTAGCATTAGCTGTGTTAATGTGCAGCCTCTAATACAATACTATTTGTGGTTTTTATGTTGAGTATTTTGAGGAATATGGAAATGACTATTCAATTATGGAACCTCTTTTCTTACTTGTGGTTTCCTTTTATGACTATCCAATAATGGAACATCTCTTCAATTATGACTATTCAACTATTTGTTAATTTCATCTTTTTCAATGTTTCTAGTATGTATGTATTGTCTGTCAAAATATTCTCTGTTTGCCCATTGATTTGGACGAAGGGGCCACTTGGGTCAAGAGTTTGGTCCAATAGCGTGAAAACAGGCTAACAAGTCGGCCAAATAATTTGGAAACATGCCCTGTAAAAGTTCTTCAGATTCCTCTTACTGGTTCAACTTATTGATCCGTTTTTTGAAAGTGTATTAAGCCTTAGGGTTTAGAGAGTCTAAAGAGAGAGAGAGAGAGAGAGAAAGAGAGAGAGAGAGAGCGAGTGAGAGAGATGAGCCTAGAAGTTGGCCATATAACATGAAAACAGGCCGATAGCATGCCTATTTGCAACAAGTCAATAGTTGGGCCCATAAGTTGGCCATGTAACATGAAAACGGGCTGATACCATGCCCTGTAAAAGTTCTTCGGATTCCTCTTTCTGGTCCGACTTGTAGCTTTACTTTTCCTTTTCTTTTTTCTCTCTCATATGATCTGCCTCTCTAGAGGTAAGCTCTGTGGAGATCCCAACGGCGAAGATCCCAGCGTAGGAGATAGGAGTGGCGGAGATCCCAGAGGAAGAGATACCAGAGGAGGATGAGTAGTTACCATAAGAGGAGAAGGAGATACCGGAGGAGGAGTTACTAGAGGACGAATTACTAGAGGAGGAGGATGAGTTGTTACCAGAGGAGGAAGAGAAGTTACCGAAGAAGGAGTTGACAGATGAGGAGTTACTAGAGGAGGAGGAAGAGTTACCGAATGAGGAGTTACCAGAGGAGGTGTTACCGAAGGAGGAGTTACCAGAGGAGGAGGAGGAGTTATTGAAGGAGGAGTTACCGGATGAGGAGTTATCGAAGGAGAAGTTACCAACGGAGATCCCAAAGGAGAAGCATGAGAGGTGGTTCTTTTTAGGTTTGCCTCCGTTGAAGATATTCTTGACCAGCACTTTGCCTCTACCCGAGGCAGAGTGCATGATAGTGATAGCTTCACTGCCTCAAAGCTGAAATTGGAAGCAATGGCTTTCCCCAAAATGACCATTGGGAATTCTGCCCTCATGTTTTTTTTAAAATATGCGTCATTTGCTTGTACTCTGCAAGTTCACGAATTTTCTGGATGCCTGCATATCCGTCTATGCACATTGTGGAATTAGTGCTGCAGATTTTGTTAATCTCTACGGTCCCGAGATTGGTCCGATTAAATTTTCACGTGGTAAATTTTAATTTTACGTTTTTGTTTTGTTAGCATAATCTGTGTTAATGTGCAGCCTCTAATACAACACTATTTGTTGTTTGCAGGTTGAGTATTTTGAGGAACATGGAAATGATTATTCAATTATGGAATCTCTTTTCTAACTTGTTGTTTCCGTTTATGGCTATTCAATTATGGAACATCTCTTCAATTATGACTATTCAACTATTTGTTGATTTCATCTTTTTCAATGTTTCCGGTATATATGTATTGTCTGTCAAAATATTCTTTGTTGGTCCATTGATTTAGAAGCTATCGGCCCAATATCGCAAGAAGGGCCCACTTGGGTCCAGAGTTTGTTCCTATTGCGTGAAAACGGGCCAACAAGTCGGCCCGTAATTTGGAAACATGCCCTGTAAAAGTTCTTCAGATTCCTCTTACTGGTTCGACTTATTGGCCCGTTTCTTGAAAGTGTATTAAGCCTTAGGGTTTAGAGAGAGAGAGAGAGAGAGAGAGAGAGAGAGAGAGAGAGAGAGAGAGAGAGAGAGAGAGAGAGAGAGAGAGAGAAAGTGAGAGAGATGGGCTCAGAAGTTGGCCCTTTAACATGAAAACAGGACGAGAGAGATGAGCCCAGAAGTTGGCCCTATAACATGAAAACGGGCCGATAACATGCCCTGTAAAAGTTCTTTGGATTCCTCTTACTGGTCCGACTTGTAGCTTTACTTTTCCATTTCTTTTTTCTCTCTCATTTGATCTGGCACAAAGAAGTGGGCGTAAATTATAGTATTCGTGCTGATTAGGGTATGAAAAATGTTTTTGCGAACCACAATAAAAAAATATGGATTGAAATTTTTTAAAAAAAAACCTCACAATGGTTGTCACTGATTTAACTTGAAAAAGAATATATTAAAATATATTGAAAGTAAAATTTAACTCCTTGCATTTTTGAAGAAAGGAAATCATTTATACCATGTTCATCCACTATCAGAACAATTGAGGCAGGAATGCTACATATAAGAGACACTGGAATTTCTGCTACTGCAAGCAGAGGATGGCCATCCCCAACCAGACTACCGTGTTTGAAAACAATTTTTTGAGTCATTGTAGGATAAATATATATTAAATTAAGAATTTTGTATAAAGATAATTATATCAGAAACCGTCTGAAATATAAAGAGAGGAATTTTACAAACAATTATAGCTTTCAGATAACCTTTCCAGGGAAGCACCATTGTCAATGTGACCATGTTGTTCATTTTAGATTCCATAGTTTCAACAAAGTCAACACCATTGCTCCACTTTGCAGGTCCACCAAGAAGCACAACATCCAAATGCATCCCAGGGACAAGGTATATTTTGTCCAACTTTACCAATTGCTTATCACTGTCTGCTAGGGGCAAGGTATATTTATTTATTTATTTTATTTTAAGCATAGTATAGCCACGCGGCGGTACTTTTTTTAATATTTTATTTTATTTTATTTTAAACTATTTGGCTTGTTAAACTTACTTTTCTCCTTTCTAGCCCAATACAACACCTAACTTGGGAAGAAACCCAACTTGGGTGCGCAAGAGTTCGTTATATACACTTGCACACGTGCCAAAGCAAATAAGCAACACGCCACGCTACAAGCTTAAGTGAGCCCAAGCCACGCGAATTCCTGGGGCTTGCTGAGCGGGTTGTGGTATGGATGATAACGAGTTTTCATGAGGCCCATTGATGAGCCAAGAAATAGAAGTTTTGGGCTGCTTGGGAGCCCCAAAACTCAAGCTCATTTCTTGAGTCCAAATATGTGGGTAAGCATAAAGGAGAGAAAACTAGCCAAAAACCCTAGGAAACTAGCCCAATACCCTAGAAAATTAGCCCATTTCCTCAATGGGCTAACCCATCACCTTAAGAAAGCCCAAGCAACCAAGAAGAAAATATCTGCAATCTCCAGCACATGAGTGGAGACAAAAGCCTTGACAAAAGCCAAAGCTGCCTATGTATGCAGGCTGCTGGGAATCTTCAGCACATGGCCAAAGACAAATCCCAACACAAGCCATCCAAAAAACCAAAGGATACTTGAGCAAAACACCTTTCAGACCAGCGCCATTACCCACTCATTTCTCCTACCAGCTCTAGACATGAAATAAGGGAGGAAATAAGGAGAGATGGTAGTCAAAAATAGGAAATCACCACTGAAATAGCTGCGGGAAAAGCCTTAGAGCTCCCAAAAACCTTGTCTTTGTGTGTTTGGACAGAAAAGGATTTCACAAAATAGGATGAGTCAAAGGGAGAGAAGAGAAATGAAGGAGGAGACTTGGCAAAATTGGAGAAAAGTCATTAGGGTTTCTTGGGAAGGAGGAGTTTCCAGCGGCTATAAAAGGGGGTGTCTCCTACCTATTGAAAACAACTCAATTGAAGGCAAGCAAACCAAACCCAAAGAGCAAGCATCATCTCTCACCCCTGGAACCCTTCAATTTTGAGCCATATTCCTCCATCTCCTCCAATTTTCTCTTCTAGCAAGCTATTCTAGATCTTGACAGAGTTTTCATCATGCTGCCGGAAACTGCTTAACACACCCATTATACCCCCCATCTCTCTTCAACAAACCTTCTTAGAATCCCTTCCTCCTTTCCTTAGAACCCCTGTTTCTCATAGGAATTCACAGCCCTCTCTCTCTTTAATGCTAAACTCATGATTGCTTTGCTCCCATGCCACAAGCTTCTCATGCCAAGCTAAGAATTTACTTGTAAGCGACTGTTGTTTTTGTTGGTGAAGATAACCAGTGTGTTTCCTAAGGCTCCACTAACCTTTCGAAGCATTCTTGGGGTCTGATTCTTAAACTCAGACACATGGGGTAATTTAACCTATTTGCTCCTTATGGCAGCCCATCTCATTTGTAGTTGCCGGAACGAAAAAGCCCCCCACAACATTAAACAAAGGAAGTAGAGAGGTTGCAAATAGGGTTTAGAGTTGCATATTTCCTGTTGAAAATGAGTTCCAGAATGTTATTTGTGAAGCTGATTGTAGAGAAGTCATTACAAGCATCAATGGCTCTATTTCTACCCTGTCCTAAGTAATATTCACAACACTCGGGCCAATTTCCCGTCTTGCTCGTGGTCTTGGGTTCCTAGAACAACCAACTAGGCGGCTGATCACTTGGCTATGCTTGCTAATGGGCTCCCTTGCCTCCAGGAAGTAACTAATTTTGGAAGCTTCGAGGCCCCTGACGTTGTTGCTATTTGCAGCACCGTCTCTGTTCCTCCCCTCAAGCTTTGTTTGCATGCTTTTATTTTGTCATTCAGCATGTTTGCTTGAACTTCTCTACTTGTATCCCTTAGCTTTGTTTGTCTTTTTGTGCCTTGCAATGAATTCTAGTATTGACAAAAAAAAAAAAAAAAATAGAGGCTGCAAATAGTTAGGAAACGTTACTTTAGGTATTAGTCTTTTACTTCTTTTTTTTAATTTTTTCAATCACGAAGAAACTTGTTTTCTTTTTCTTTAAGCGTGACGTGTCCAACTCTCTCAAGTCCTTGCATATGAAAATCAAGTTTGCCAATTCTCAAAAATCCAATTCGGCAACTAATTTAGTAGTTTAAAATCACAAACCTTATATCATAAACACGAATTGTAAACCTAAATCTCATAATTTTAAGTTCGATTATGGACAAAACATAAAATAACATCATTCACTCATATAATAAATCCTAATATAGTTGTATAGCCTGTTAGTTCAATATGAGAAAGATATATATAATCGAAAGAAGTCTATGGAGACATTGAATAGAATCGAACAAGAAACAAACATTAAAGAAAGGAAGTAGAGAGGCTGCAAATAGTTAGGAAACATTACTTTCATTAGGGTATTAGTCTTTTACTTCTTTTTTTAAATTTTTTCAATCACGAAGAAACTTGTTTTCTTTTTCTTTAAGCGTGACGTGTCCAACTCTCTCAAGTCCTTGCATATGAAAATCAAGTTTGCCAATTCTCAAAAATCAAATTCGGCAACTAGTTTAGTAGTTTAAAATCACAAACCTTATATCATAAACACGAATTGTAAACCTAAATCTCATAATTTTAAGTTCGATTATGGACAAAACATAAAATAACATCATTCACTCATATAATAAATCCTAATATAGTTGTATAGCCTGTTAGTTCAATATGAGAAAGATATATATAATCGAAAGAAGTCTATAGAGACATTGAATAGAATCGAACAAGAAACAAACATTAAAGAAAGGAAGTAGAGAGGCTGAAAATAGTTAGGAAACATTACTTTCATTAGGGTATTAGTCTTTTAATTCTTCTTTTTTTTAATTTTTTCAATCATGAAGAAAATTGTTGGTTTTTTTTTTTCTTTAAGCATGACGTGTCCAACTCTCTCAAGTCCTTAGATTGAATTAAAAAAAATGAGGTGTCATTTAGAGAGGAAAAGTTAAACAAATTTTAGGAGAGAAAATCCACGCAGAGGATTCGAATCCAATTTGCTAAATTGGATCCTAGTCATCGGGTTTTATTTATACAAATTATGTTTTATTCAAAGAAAAATAAGGTGATGAGTTGTAGGTAAGAAAAAATGAGTTTGAAGGGGTAAAGCCAAATTTATTAAATTTAAATTAGAGTTAGTGTGGTACAGCTTAGTTGGTTGAGCTCTTCCACCTCCACCATGTGGGCAGAGGTTCAAAACCCCCAAGCATCCAATAAATATTTTTGTAAACCCCCCTCCCCCAATCGCTTGTATTAAAAAAAAAAACCCAAAAAAAGACTCTACTCCAAAAAAAGACTCTACTTCCTTCTTTTCCAAGAAGTAGATATTTCTCTTTTCTGCAAATCATAATTTAACACATATAAAAAAATAATTTATAAAAACTACAAATATATATTATGGGTTTCCACATTCGGAGGAAGGAGAAAAATATTTTCCTTTTAAACTTCCAAATATATTATTTTATAATGTTTGATGACAAAGAGTCGTGAATGAGTGTTTCTAAAAGTAGAAATTTACATAATTTTGGATCACACGCAATTACCCAACTGATCACAATCCGCGAAGACCCACCCACCCAAATCCAGAAAGCAAGCCGCGACAAAAGTGGTGGCTTAGGTTCAACCCAGCCCAACCCTCGTCGACAGCGACCTCCAACGCAACGTCGTCCACGAACCAGATCCAGTGGGGCCCACAACAACCAAAATAAATAATAAAATAAAACTGGAACGCAACCCAAATGGAAAACGGAATTCATCCGAAATGCAAATCCAGCCAATCACGTCGCAGCATTAGATCGATCCTCTCTCCACCACGAATTTAGATACGCTCTCCCCATCACTCGTGTCGCCAAATTTCACCAATTACCCCGGTAACGTCACGTGACGCGGGCCCCACCCCTTTCCCTTCCAGAAGCCCAACTCTTCTCTGCCTCACTCTGGAAAGCTCTCTCTCTCTCTCTCTCTCTTTTACTCTTCGGAGGGAAGGCTCTGCATGTTGGAAGTTTGGTTGATGTTTACTTTGTGAAGCTTCTGGCGATGTGTGGACGAAACTCTGTGCGTGTCTCTGATTGCGGTTTCGGTTTCGGTTTTGTGATTACTTGTGGCTTCTTCAGAGATGTTTGATTGGAACGACGAGGAGGTATGCCGTTTCTTCTTCTTCTTGATCTTTTTTTTCTTCCCATATTAAACAATCGGATTTATATTTGTTGGTTTGATTGTGAAATGATGAAAGTTGTTGTTGGGTTTTTGGAGTGAGAAGACATGAAGTCTTGTTCTTGATGTTTGGATGGATTATTCTGTTTTAGAAATATACACTTCTTGGATGAATTTCTGTGTTCTTGTTGATGAATTTGATGCCTCGGTAGTCAAATATGTTATATTTCTTGAATTTTTGTGACAATCTCGCAAATGAGAGACGGACATATAAAATAGTTATCAGTAAATTATGAATCCTGAAAAATTTTCCAAATTTGAATTTTCTAATGCCATAAAGGTAATTACTTATATTTATGTAAGACAATTGAAAAAAAAAAATGGAGAGAGTCCAAGGATGAACAGTTCTGGAGGTGGTTGTTTGATGAACATACGGAATGTCAGTTTGTGTTAGGATTGACAATTTGAATTAATCTAGGAATCACTGTTTTTTTTCTTCTGTATGAGTATATAGCACATGGTCATGAACAGTAGGGGATAAAGTGAGTTTACATGATGCAGGAAGAGTTCCTTGGTGGAGTGAAAGCAAGGTGAAGAAACAAGAATCGGGCTGAACTAGGATTCTATATAATGAAATGAAGACCTGAGAAGTGACATTTTTTGAAATGATGTTGCAACTTGGATATGTAGCACTAAGTGGAATTATAGAGGCGACATTGAGCTCTGGGGGTTATTTAGAGTTCTAATAAAAAATGTGGTTCTTTATGGTTTCTATACTGTAACTAGGAAATATGAGAGTGAAGAAGGTATAAGGAAAGTCACAAGTTACACTGTATGTGTAACCCAAAAAAGGTAGTAGCGGAATCTCGTCTTGAAAGCTATAGATCACACTGTCCCGAATTCAATTAGGCACACTGTGCTAGTTACACATTAGCGAAACTACAATGACAATTATGAAAGCTGTAATGTGGAACTGTAGAATTGGCATATTTTTGTTAACAGAGGTGTAGGTTTTTCAGGTTCTTATATATTTTTGTTAATTGGAAAATTGGGAAGCTGCAGTTTGTTGAGTTTTGAGGTTGTTGTTCTGTTTTTTGGGTTGTAGATTGCTTGTGGTTGTACTACAACCTTTAGGATGTGTTTTGGTAATTCTATCTAGCAGGTGGAATTCTTTTCAGCACCTTTACTTTATTTATTTTTTTTGTTTTGTAATATTCGAACCGAATATTTCAATCTGCAGCATGCTTTGTTAATATTGGTTCAAACGACTGGTGTTTTAATTTTCTGAGTACATCTCTATTATTTGTAATAATGAAGTTTCAACCTAATCCTCAAACACCAACAAGCACTTACGCACTACAGTTCTATTAGATACTAGTAAATCCTAACTGACTTGTTTAATTTTGTTAGATGACTTCAGACTAACCCGATTTATTCATTAATCATGTCTTGTTTGTATCACACATGAACTAGAAACTTAAGACTAGAATCCCTCATTTCTAAATCAAATATACCACTCATACACCCCTCGCGCGATAAAAATCCAAATCATTGAGTGCTAAAAAACTAAGAAAAGGATTCAAACAATAACATATGAAGAAGCCAAAAAAAGAAAGGATTTTTTTCATAAAATATATTTAAATTAGTTTGTCTTGTTAAAATTTGGTTATTTGTGTTTGCCATTGACCTAAAATGCTTATTATTTATGTTAGAAGGTTGTGCTCTTCATGAATTTGTGTCAAGTAATGGTCATTTCCTAACTTGCTACGTTAGTTTTGGATTTGAGTTGTGCTATGATGTTGTTTTTGAAAATTTTCACCCCTGAACATTTGGAATCATTTGGATGAAATGATATAATAGAAAGCATTTGAATTTGACAAAAAAGCTAGATTAGTTAGAAAAACACCAGACACAATGTGTTTAAACAGCTAGATATAATGTATATGGAATGGATTTAGAATAACTATACAATGCATCATTTGAAATCCATGCCTTCTTAAATTTTTTTTCTTTCCTAATACGTTTATAAATTTTTATGTGCTGTTAGTAGTCCAGCCAAGTATGTTATCCATATGGTATTAGCTATTTCCTTCTATTTGAAGTCACTCTTCCAAATGGACCCTTAGTGTTTGATTGCAGACATCAAGAATTTAAGCAGGGTAGATTGTGATATTGCACCAATGATGATCACACCCTTAGTTCTTAACACAACCAATTCAATTTTTAATTATAACACCATATGGATAAAAACTTTTCTGTTTCTTAACACAACCAATTCAATTTTTAATTATAACACCAAAGAATTTAAGTAACTCTTTCTGTTTCTTTCAGAACAAAAGAATTTGAACCCTCTTTCTTCTTCTCTTGTTGCAACTTGAGATTTTCATTCAGACTCAGCAAACACCTTACTACTTTTAGCTTTTCTAGTACCATCATAATTCAACTCAAACCTTAAATATAAGCACTCTCATAGCCTTCTTCCTCTTCTCAACAATCCTAATGTCTTCCTTATTGGGATTTTCTTTAATTAGTATCAGCGTTATGTTCATTTCATTCAAAGTCTTTTTATGCTCTCCAATTTTTCTTCACTAAGCAAAAATCGCTCGCCACCCTTAATTACACTTCATCATGATTTATATACCCCACAAATGGTCTTGACATACCACTCTCCTCAATTCCTCAACAGGAATAATAATTCCCAAGTTGGCAGAGCACAGATTGTTTCCCTTAGCCCTGTTATTTAATCTCTTGGATGGTAGACAACAAAAGGGAAGACAGATAACTGGAGACTACTAGACGCAACCCCCTTTCCTTGTGGTTTAAGTACAAAAAACCCGCCTTTTCCCTGTTAGACCCATTATCGGATGAATTTCAATGTGGTTATCCACCCTGAAATTATCAGGGGGGTGGCCACATTTAGGGATTCCTGATTATTACCCCCACAGTAGACTCTTCCACACTCAATGATGCATCAGCACTATCTTCATCATCAGAAAAATTCACTTCTATTCACTAGGTATACACCATCAACCAAAGCAACTGCATCATCATTATCAGATAAACAACCTTCTAAGACATCCATGAATACGCCTCTAACATTGCAAGCACCATCATCAAACTGATTCTTCAACTCAAGAGTTTCAAAGCCATATTTTACCTGCACTGATCCTTCAATTCAGTCTTCTTTCATAATTAAAGTTTCTCTTCAAAAAGGGTCACTCTGTCTGATGCAAAAGAAGCAAACACACTGTTGATAGTAAGGCTTCATGGTATGATTATTAAATGTTGAGATCCCAGGAATCAACCTCCACTTTGATGGCTAAGTTCAAGGTTTTCATCGGTTCTCCCATGCACCTGAGCTTGTGGCAATGTTTGCAATGTTTCAGCTTAACTCCTAACTTTAACAGTAAGTGTATGCAGAGCAAGAGAAGGAAGTTCCTCTACGAAGTCGCTTTTGTATAGCCACAAGAGATTATAACACACTTTCACCTCATATCTCATTATTTTGTTGCTGTAAGGTAAAGTCTAGGATGTTGAAAGAACAGTAATGACTTCAGACTAATGAAATAATCAAAATGCACCAGAAGTTTCCAAAAGGCGACTGGAGGGATGACAAATGATGGATGCTTATTTACACGGGTCACTGAGACGGAATCTAATTCTTGTACAATGTGTTAAAATGCCAGAAGCTTTGAGAATTATGATTTCCCGACCAGTGTACATTAATCATCATGCGATGTCTGATTGTCTCTCTCTATCTCTCATATGTACACAATCTCAAGTAGTGATATGCAACTAAACTGACAGAATCATCTGTTATTACTTTCAGTGATCTTTTAAATCCGTTTATATCAACTTCTCAATGAAAGTATTTAAATATGATTCTCGTCATGTCTCATGCTAATGTTTAATTTTAGTTTGTTCTTTCAGCTTGCAAACATAATATGGGGTGAGGCAGGTGAGAATGATGATCATATTGTGCCTTATCCTGAGGCAAGTGATGATTATTGCAACAAGAAGGAATGGAGTCAAGAATCTCATACCATCAAGCCTACTGAACAGAAGACCCCTGGGCCCAAAATTGACTTGCATAGCAGTTCCAACTTTGACATCATTGAAGGAATTTCAACCTCCGAATTTGGAACGGACTCGTGGCCTGATTTATCTTTATCCGATGTTGCCAAAACTGAACAGCATTGCATAGGTACTGAAGCACTTGACAATTTTACTGAAATTATCAACAGTGGTTAATCAATGGTTTCTTTTGGGCATAAAACAAGCATTTTTGTTTTAGGTAAGACATTGGATAAAACAAGCATTGACACACACTTACACACAGAGACATGCAAAAGGAATTGGTACCCCAGTGTCGGTTAACCTGACTTCATTTCCTGTTGACAATGAAGATCAATTGTGCTATGTCTTATTTGCTCCAATTGAAAATTTACTCTTTACATCTCAGCTCCATTTCCTTACCCATCCTTCTATTCTTTCCTGGGACCTGAGCTGTATCGTTTGTTATATGTGTAGTCTATCTTTGAGTTAATTCTTGGTCCTTCCTGGGACAAAGAAAACACAAAACTGTCTTTTTTTTTGTTTGCTCGTTAGAGTGATTAGACTTTTTCTTCAGGTGTGGTTCACTTGTTAAATCAACTGAAAATTTGAAAGCCTCAAACCACCCGAAGATATCAGGATTAGTGATTGTGTGGCACAGTTGTTTAATCTGAGATTTTGATGAGTAGATGGGGGCATGATGTTGGTAGCATATATGCTTTAAACAATCATTATGGTGATTTCATTGTCATCAATTGTATAATGGAGTGCTCTATTGTTGGAAAAACAGGAAGATATGGGTAAGGCTTTTTAAGGTTTGTCATTTCCATTAGTTTCTTTCAACTTGCAAGCTCAAGAAGATGGAGTTTCAGAAGGCAAAAACATTATGACAATTTGAGGAATTTTTGTCAGTACATAAATGGCAAGGAAGGTAAATAACACCAATTTGATGTGATAAGCTAATCACTATAACTTGCGGTTGGCTATGCAATGAAACATGCATTATTTTTTATATTTCTATGGGGGAAGTGAGTGAGCAGAAGTGTTAAGTGTTTTGACAGGTGTATTAGGGAGGTAGAGCTGTTTGCTGTAGATTTTACACAAAACTCAGTTTACTTGGTCTGATTTTAGGGACAGGTTGGTTTCTAAGTTGGACAGATTCCTTTTGACACTTGATTGGGAGGAGGCCTATCTGGATGGTAGACAAGAACCCTTAGTTATGTCACTGTTGAACCATTTTCCTGTTCTGTTGGATACAAGGGGTTGGGTACCCTTTAGATATTAGTGGCTGCAACATAAGTCTTTCAAGGGTAGTTTTGAAAGATGGTGGCTGGAGTGTTCAGTGCAGGGCTAGGCAGGTTTCAGGTTTCTGAAGAAACTCAAATGAGTTTAACAAAAGCTTAAAGTGTGGAATAAGGAGCTTTCTGGGATTTGAGAGTTAAATAAAAATTTTGAGCAGGAATAAGGAGATTGATTTGTTGGACAAGGATTGAGTCTAAGTGCAGAATTGATCAAGGAGAGGAGAGGAGTGATCTTAGAAATAAGTTGGGTGAGGCGATGTTAAGGAACATTTTTCTCGGAGGCAAAAAACAAAAGTGAAATGGCTAAGGGAGTGGGATGATAAATTGTTTTACAAATTGGGCTGGCGAGCTGTGTTTCCACTTGTTTCCTAGTTTATATTGGATTTCTTTGAACTGCAACACAGTGATCTCTTAAGTTTCTTCTTGGATTGGCATCATTTCTTGGGGTAGGTTCGGAGTAATTTTGAGTGAGTAAGAGTTCGAAGAACATTTGGAATTGTCTTTTTGTCTAGCCAGTATCTCCTTGCATCCAAATCATGTCCATAAAATGTAATGGTCTGTTCTTTCCTCTGGTAATTTTCCCTTCATGTAGCCAACACTCAATGAAATCTTCCCTTTGAGCCCTTTAAGTTGATTTGGAAGGTTGGTGTTCTAACTAATGTGGAAATTGTACATGGGGCTGGTGATCCATTGGAAAATAAATGTGTGTCACTTGCTCCAAGAAGAAGGCCTTATGCATGCTTGTAACCACCTTGGTCTCTGTCGTGTAAAAAGGAGGCGGAGAATGCTGACCAAATTTGTATACATCTTCATTTCACTAGGCGGATTTGGGCTTGCATGTTGATGGCGTTTGGGTGACTTGTGCATGTATCCAAGGAACTGATTTCGTTGTCATCAGAGGGTCATTGGGCAGAAAGGGGCTAGGAAAATGGTGCTCACTCTGGAGATGTGCTGATTTTGCTCTTATGTGGAATGTTTGGCCGGAAGAGAAAAGCACGCTCTTTAAGGGAAAAGAGGAGGATGTGGAGTTACTTTGGGATAGGATATATTTTTAGTTTCTCAATGCTCTTCATTGTCAAAGAATTTTAAAGGCCCTATTAATGTAGTTCTTCTTTGTTTGTTTTTTTTTTTGGGGGTGGGGTGGGTGGACTGGTGAATTAGAGACTGATGAATTTCTTGTCTATCTTACCTTTTATTTTCTGCTTGTTTTAACATAATTCGTGGTTCTTATTAAAAATTACCCTTTTAACAGCTGAGACAATTCAACTTGATAAAGATGGTGAAAATTTTCAAAATTCCAATGAAGCTAAAGAACAAGGTGATCTTGTTGACTTTGGGTGGGCTAACATTGGAAGTTTTGATGATCTTGATCGGATTTTCAGGTAATTCACCATGATGACATCATTTTCTTGGTTTGTTAATGAAGCATATTCGTCTCAAGAATATTCTGATATATATGAGTTTTTGCTATCGCACAGAAGTTTGCTCCTCGTTCTTTTTCTTTTTAGAATTGACAAGCTGGCATGATCTGAAAACCTAATTAAGTTTACCTTCTGTGTAGTTTCATAACTATCATTTGTAAATAGTTTTCTCTATATAAAAAACTAGAGCAACTGAAATGTAATGGCAGAATTTTATCTTAGTGGGGTTGTCAACAGGATTACAAACGAAACCTTTATATGCCTCATCCCTTAAAAGACGAACTCCTTAAAGGTAACGGACTATAGGCCGATCAGCCTTGTCACAAGCTTGTATAAAGTGATTTCCAAAGTGTTGGCGTTAAGACTAAGAGAGGTTCTAGACCAAACTCTCTCCCAAGCACAGGGAGCATTTGTACAGAAAAAGCAGATCCTAGATGCAGTCTTAGTCGCAAATGAAGTTATAGAGGAAGTTAGAAAAAAGAAAAAGGAAGGGCTGGTTTTTAAAATCGATTTCGAAAAAGCTTACGATCATGTCGAACGGATTTTCGTAGAGGACGTGTTGGACAGGAAAGGGTTTGGAACAAAGTGGAGATATTGGATCAAAGGGTGCTTGGAATCTGTCAACTATTCTGTGATGATTAATGGGAAACCAAGAGGAAAGTTTAAGGCTACTAGAGGGCTAAGACAAGGAGATCCGCTATCCGCATTCTTGTGTACTCTAGTCAGCGACGTTTTGAGCAGACTGATAGAAAGGGCTCAAGAAGTAAACCTACTACACGGGTTAGTGGTTGGACAAGATTGTGTGGAAGTATCGCACCTCCAATTTGCAGACAATACCATCTTTTTCCTGGATGACAAGGAGGAATCCTGGAGAAATTTATTGGAGGTGTTGGAGTTGTTTTGTACAGTTTTGGGTATGAAGATGAATAAGGAGAAAAGCTCTCTCCTCGGCATTAATTCCAGCCTCACTTCCCTAGAAGCTAAGGCCGGAAGCTGGGGCTGCGAGGTGGGCAGATGGCCTATGGTGTATCTGGGTCTTCCTCTTGGGGGAAACCCAAAAACAGTTAGTTTCTGGAACCCAGTGCTGGAAAAGGTGGAGAAAAGGCTCCAAAAATGGAAGAGGGCATGCTTATCTAAAGGCGGAAGACTCACTCTAATTCAAGCTGTGTTGAGCAGCATCCCATCTTATTACATGTCTCTCTTTAAGATGCCTATAGGAGTGGTAGCGAAGGTGGAACAAAAAATGCGCAACTTCTTGTGGGAAGGATCGGAAGAAGAGAAGAAAGTACATCTTGTGAACTGAAAGCAGGTTTCCAGAATTAGAGAAGAGGGTGGTCTTGGTATCGGGTCAATGAAAATAAAAAACGAAGCCCTGAGAGCTAAGTGGATGTGGAGATTTCCTTTAGAAACCCATTCTTTATGGCACAAAGTAATTAAAAGCAAGTATGGAATCACTTCCAACGGTTGGGACCCCAAATTGGTAGTCACAACCTCTTACAGGAACCCTTGGAGAGACATTTTGAAGGGGTACACCTCTTTCCTTCAATGCTGCAGATTTTCAGTCAGAATCGGAGAAAAGGTTAGATTTTGGGAGGACAACTGGAGGAAGGAAGGGATACTACAGGATTTATTCCCAAGATTGTTTTCCCTATCTAGGAAAAAGAACCATAATAGCTCAGATTTTGTCAACACTGCTGATATTCATAACTGGGATTTCAGCTTCAGAAGAAATTTGACAGAGGCTGAGATTACTGAAGTGGTGAAACTTTTGGATATTCTGGAGGAGGTGCGAGTTATAGGTTCTAGAACGGACAAAAGAATATGGGAGATTGAGGACCACGGGTTGTTTTCTTGCAAGTCTTTAGGTCTTTCCTCCTCTATAACGACATTAGGGAAGCCTTCACCTCCTTTATCTCTGTTTGGAAGTCAAAGACTCTCCCGAAAGTTAAGTTCCTTGTGTGGCTGATCGCAATGGGAAAAATCAACACCTGCAAATTGATTCAAAGAAAACACCCGAAGTTGTGTTTATCCCCATCCTGGTGTGTTCTTTGCAGAAAGAGCACAGAAAACACCGATCACATGTTCATGCACTGCCCATTTTCACTAAACTTATGGTGGAAACTTTTGAGTGAAATCGGAGTTACTTGGGTGACCCCTAGAGGCAGTGTCGATCTTCTTAGTATCAAATGGGTGGTGTCAGGAAAAAGGAAGAGAGCTCAAACTCTCTGGAAATGTCTTGTTCACGCTATCTTTTGGAATGTTTGGTTGGAGTGAAACCGAAGAATTTTTCAGGAGTACAAAGATGCGAGCATCAAAGAAGTGTGGGAGAGAGTTAAATTTTGGGCTTCTGTTTCAGGGCATTTCAATGATTATCATTATTCTATAATCATGAGAGATATGTTAGCTGTTTTAAAATAAGGGGAATTAAGTAGTCCTTAGGGGTGTCTTATCTTTGTCCGTAGTAAGTTAGATGTCTTTCGTATCTTAACCCTGCTATTTCTGAGCAGGTTCTATCTTTGTTGTTGATCGAGGATAACTTATCCTCTTGATTACTAATAGAAAAGTCTCCTTCAAAAAAAAAAAAAAACATACAAAGTACTAAATTATATTTACAGTTTCAGTTCAGACCATGAATTAGTAATAGATTTTGATACTCCTCACTCCAATTGTTTTACATAGCTTATTTAACCTTCCATATTAAATAATAAAAATATGCAGCTGTATCCATCTGACTCAATATTCACACAAGTGGTTATTTTGCAGCAATGATGACTCTATATTTGGCCATGCAAGTCTTGGTAACACTGACGAGCTATGGTCTTCTTCTAGAGATGCAACTACAAGTCCAATCAAAGCCTTTCCTGTATCTTCAGACTCACCAAGTTTCACATCAGGAGCACTAAGCAATGCATCTGAGAAATTGGAAATTAAAACAGAATATGCCCAGAAAGATGACGAGTCAATCACCCCTGGCTATGGAAAGACGAATTATTCTGCATCTCATGGTCTGCGGAATGCACTTGATCATGTAGAATATGCTGGAAGTAAAAGTAAGCCCATGACAAAGGAACAGGTACTATGATTTAATCTGAAACATGATCAGTTCATAGCACATTCATATTTTTTCACTAAATTAATCAAGAAAAGCAATCTCATAATTTTATTTGACTTTCACAGACAGATTTGGACATGGGAAAAAGCACTCTGACAAATTCTTACTTGATTGCTGAGAATTCTTCTACCCCAAATGAAATAGCTAATAAGGTACCACCTCTCTCTCTCTCTCTCTCTCTCTCTCTCTCTCTCTCTCTCATGTTCTGACATGCCTAGGACTCATGATGAGGCAAATCATTTATGGTTCTTAATAAAAATTTAAATAGTCTGTCTGATGTCTTTTAGAATAATAACATACAGGATGTGGAAATGCTTAAGAAATTACTTCAAAATGTAAATGGAGTTGTCAACGTTTTGTATTAAAAGTCTGTTTAGCATGGAGGAAGAGCAACTAGTAGTTAGAGAGGGTAAGTATCAGTAGCCTGTGAGTATCGCATTTGACAGAAAAAGAATGTTATCTTTAGTCAAAGTATTGGTTATTTTCATAGTATGTCAGGTTTTTCACAGTTTTTCCTTTAGACCTCCGACTTTGATTAAAGTATCATTAATCTTTTACTTACTGTGTATATAATTTCTATTTTCATCAACTGAGATTCAGAGATTCATGATTGAAGTATCATAAGTTTTCTACTTGTTTTGTATGTCAAAGTGAGGATTTTGGTTCATGTTGTACTATTCCAATTGGATTTCATACTCAGGGATCGTTGTAATAACGAAGGTGCTAGGATTCCATATTCATCCAATTTTGGGAGAATAGAATTCGCCCCCCCCCACACCTGCGACATCAAACTATAAAACAATATTCAAAAAATGGAAATTCTTAAGACATCCATGCAAAGTAGTAGCCATTTAACATGATAAATGCATTTTCTTCTGGACTTCATCCAAGAGACGTTAGCCCAGGTATTGTTGGAAAAAATTCATGGGTTAGGTGGTAATGAAGGAATTGCAAAGATGCCTCTAGAATACAATGAAGTCCAGCACTTTCTGTTGTTGGTCTGCCTTTTGCACTTACAAAAACCAACCTGAACAAGAAGGCTCAATGTTTAGAAAATAGTGAAAACGTTTCTGGAAATTTCTAGAGAAACTGATGAGTTTTAGAAAAAGTGAGAGTGAACAATATTGGGATCATACAAATGTGTGAAATGTGGGTACTTAGAAAAGTTGTAGCATTCATTCCTGTAATGTTGTATCCATTGAAAAGATACCACTTTAATCAGTCACATGTTCACTGAATGGTGCCTCTTAAAATAATGTTGTGACTTTTTCATAAACACTACTTCAATTGCACACTCTTTCACCAAATGATGCGCCTCTCTTCATTGTTTATATTTGAAAATTCTCCAACAGGTATTTTCATGTTCAAAATAGTGTGAAAAGGATAAACAAGATGAAAATAAGATCTTTTGGAAGGCAAAAAGTAAGTCAAATTAATTTTTTTTAAATGGTTGTAAACTTATAATTCTTGAGGGAGAAGAGAAACCATTGGGCTGACCCATTCGCTTGTTTTGTTATAGTTGTTCTTTCTCTGTCAATATATTTTATTCAGTTTGCTATTTTTTTTTAAAAAGAAGTAACCACAATAACAAATTTCCAATTAGTAAGTTGCACGACTCTACTCGTAATGATAAATCACTGTGTTTGTCATTCAAATGTTTGTGCATGCAATTAGAAATTTCATAATCATTGTAATGATCTTATTAAAAAGACACATTCTAATGGTTAAATGGGTTCATGGGAATGAAATATTTTGAATATTTTCCTTTTACACCATAACTTTATCGAGTACAGAAAAATCTTCTTTGATTACAATATCAAATTCAATGTGTTAGTTTGTACTTATTCGTTTCAAATTGAGTTATAGGGGTTCTTCCTTCATATGTGCAGGTTTCTAGACACAGAAAAATTGTGAGGGGTCGCAGAAAGTTGGAGGAGAAAAGCGAGGAGAAATCATTGCAAGATTTTTATGGCACATGGCCTTCATCAAGAACCCCTTCCGGACATTCTGAGAACCAATTGGCACACTTCATGCTACAATCTTCTCCTTCGTCAGAGCTCAGCCAGAAGAGACAGCTTCAAGGACCTGAGTCTTTTCCATACCAACATATCTCAAACCAATATGTGGCCCAGTCTATGTATGGGAACCTCACTAATCCAAACCATGCTACATATGTGCCGTCTCACATTCAGCCTGGGGAGTTGAAGCATCAACATTGTTTTTCTAGTTATGAAGTTTCTCCTGGGAGTGCAAAGGCTATAAACAAGTCAGCAGATACTTCTGTGAAGCCTCTGACCATGACTCCTCAAGAAAAAATTGAAAAGTTAAGGAGGCGGCAGCAACTACAGGCAATGCTTGCCATTCAGAAACAACAGCAACAATTTAGTCATCAAATTTGTAGTACCAATCATTCTACCACTCAAAAATGTCCTCAAGAAAACAAAATTCAGCATTTTGAGAAAGCTGATCTGGAAGTTGAAGGCTTTAGCACTCTTCCTTCTCTGAACCCAAACTCATCCGCAGAACAAGATGATTCCAGTATAGTTTCTGCAGCAGTTGATGATTTCTCAACGGAGGATACAATACTTTACAGGCTTCAAGATATTATATCAAAGGTATGCTCACTTTCAAAGTGGATTCTTTTCCTGGTAAGGTAAATTGGACTTAGTTACAATGGCAAAGCAATGTTTCCCTACAGTTGGACATCAAAATAAGACTTTGCATACGGGATAGCTTGTTCCGGTTGGCTGAAAGTGCAATGCAAAGGCATTATGTTATTGATACTAGCAGTTCAAACAAAACTAGCAAGGATGATGATGAAGTCGTTGCAAAGGAGGACACCAATAGTCATAACAGGTTAAAAAGCTTCCTTGTTCTCATAGTTTTGTTGCAATTTCATTTGAGCCCAAGTGGTTATCCCTTGTATGCTGATTTCCTACATGGATTTACACCCGTGAAAAGAAAATATTTACTTGTAAACAATCCGAAAAGAAAAGAGAAATAGTCATCTAGGTTATAGAATCCTATAAAATCCATAACTTTATAGTTAACTTATTTTTGGTTTTTCTTTCCATGCCTGAAAATAATCAGTTAAACTGTCAAGAACTTGTTGAAATTTTAGTTTACACATGTAGTGAATTCCTTTGATTACTAGTAATGGTTAATGCTAGAACTTTTCAAGAATTAATGAGAGACTTCATTTGGGAGGTGGGGAGGGTAAAAAGAATAATTTAATCAGTTGGGATCTTGCATAGAAGCCGAAGGGGAAAGGTGGGTTAGTTCTTGGATAAAGAGTTAGGGGTTTAGTAGGCAAATGGTTCTGAAGATTTCACCTCAAAAATTTCCCCCACGGTTTTGAAATATTAGGAATATAAGTGGAGTTAATTCTAATGGTTGGAATGACTGAAAGGTTCATTTCGATGTCCTTTGAACTTTTGAGATTGATATTTTTGTGTTATCCTTCCTTTTCTCATTTGTTGAAATTCATTGTTGATGTTGGAAATATAAGTGGATTTTTTTGGGAAGATATTTGGGTTGGTAAGTCGTCTTTCCGATTGTTGTTATCCCAACTTTTACCGAATAGCTTCTATTTCACCTTCTTGTGGGATTTAAGTTTTCAAAGGAATTTGAATGGGATAGAGCTTTTAGCATATTGATTTGTTTATGTTATAAACGTTTCCTAAAACCCAAGTTTTTTGGATAAAAAGACCGTTTCTTTCCCACTTTTTTAGCGTAAATTGGAAACTACTTCATGCTGTATAATTCTTTTCCTTTATTAACTTTTTATACACACTCACAGCAACTTGGGTTCTTCATGAATACCCTATTATCACCTTTTTATGATGCACTTGACTGTACTTAACAGCCCATGTGTTGTAGAAAGTTATGATTTTCCCTTCTTTTTTCTCTTTATATTCGTGGTGTATAAACTCTGATCAATTTTATATTTGGGTTTGGAGTAAGAACCATTTTGTCGGAGTTGTTTTTCACTCACTTTCCTATTAATCCCATGGTATTGCAGGCATGGTAGGATGCTAGATGTCGAAACAGAGACCAATCCCATAGATCGAATCGTGGCCCATTTGCTCTTCCATAGGCATTTGGATTTATCAGAGAAACATTCTGACGCACCTGAATCACCTGTTTCTTCTAAGTTGACACGTGAACACAAAGCAGGTTTAGTGAACGTGTCGAATGAATGCTTGCCAGACAGTTTGAAGAACAAACAATGCTTTCCTCGTCAAGGATCTACAAATTATTGCCCATTGGGTGAGCCCCATTCGTCGGACCTGTTTAAAAAAAGTCCTTTGATGGACAACGCAGAAAACACATCTAACAATGGTCCGACGCATGGTGGAGCTATGAAGGCTGAAGCCTCTCTGTGAACGAATATGTGTCACATAATTTGATAAGGGTAATTCCTCCCTTTATCTCTCCCATTCTAATTACTAATTTAATAGGTTTCTAGTAAATGGCTGTACGGATTCACTGGTAATGTGGAGATTTTCTTTCATTGTCAGCCAACCACAATCTTCATCAAGTGTGGTCATGGAGCTTCCGGCAACACTATCGATGGGGAGTATCCTATAAATGAATACGCTTCATAAAAAGATTGCATGTTTCAAGACAATGTTCAGTATAAGTAGTTATGCATGTGTCAACTGTCATAAGATTGGCAAAAGTGCCTCTTTAAACATAAACGAGGCCATACCTTGCTACCCGTGTGAGTAAGATTTTCTATGTATGAAGAGTTGGAGCTGCATATTTAGCTAGTATTTCAGCTCCCAACAAATTTATGCGTTCAACTTGCAAAAATAAATCCAGAGGTAAGATGTCCTTAGATAAAGTAAATATCTTAGATTGTTAAATAAGATATGAATACTTGATTTACATTGTCCAGCTACGCAAACGACAAGCTAGTTAGCAGCCCTTCACTTCAAGCCCAAAGCTTGTAACCTAGTTTTTTCGTGGATGGTTTTCTGCTTTTGCTTGCAACTATTTTTGTTCTTGTGTTGTGCCCTTGTTTGTTTTCCAAGTATGTTGTCGTAGCTTTTGTTTTGGAGTAAATTTTTTTGGTCTGATGTTTTGGAGTCTATAAATGGGTCTTATAGATATAGTGTGATTTTTGTCTAAGTGCCCATTCAACAATTGAACGCGCCAGCAGTACATTGAGGTTGGAGTATACTAATAGAATGTAGGAGCAAATGCCTAGTCTAATTCTCCCTAACAAACGAGGCCATTGAACAATTGAAGATTTTTGACTTTATGTTTTACAAAAAATTGAGTGAGTGCACTGTGCACATTCAAGAATTGAACGCCAGAAACATTGAGCTGTGAAAATATACTAACAAATTCAACAAAGCTTTGAATAAAGAGCATGTGACCTTATTTTGTGGATGAGCTATATTTTTACGAAAAATAACCTTTATGGAATGCCACACATACCAAAGAGATGCATAGACCAAAAGATTAAGTACCACTTTACAAAAATAACCTTACAACTTTACAATTTCTATTTATGATACGTAAACATGCCATAATTCCCTAATGCCTTACTTTTTTTGGGTAATTACCATGAGGTGTCCGGGCCAACTTGCGCACACCTCGACTAATCCCCACTCACGAATTGAGCCTGCCGCTGGCCACCAGATGTTGCAACTGCTGGGACTCAAACTAGGGAGCAAACCCAATTGAACCCCAGAGCCTTACCCTAATGCCTTACTTTCCCCATTCATAAACATGCCATAATTGATTTTGAGATTTGGAGGATTAAAATGAGAACTCCAAAAAAGTTTGTGGACCACTTATGATAAAGACAAAACTAGATGAACAATTGTAAGCCAACATATAATAAACCCAGATTAAGAAGACTATTTCAAATGAATAAGCAAATAACAGGTCCACCATGAGGTGGAAACACGACCCCCGACAAGGCTACGAGCCCAAAAAAAAAAAAAAAAACTAATAAAACAGAACCACCTCGCAAGCAAACAGTAAAACTTGACAAGCCAAAACCCAATACAGCAAAAAACAAAAACCAAAGACACTAAGCCCAAGCAAGCTGCGTGCCATGCAGAACAACATAGCACAAGTAGCAGGAGAAAATACCATCACCGATGGAAAGATCATCAACAAGACAACCCAAATAAAATAAAATAACCATGAATGAACATTATAATAGAACCTCTATTCTTCCCCCTTTAAGCTGCCCATGCATTCTTACAAGAGTTCCAAGGATATAAATCGAGCAATTGGTGCAATGGCATGATTTTACATGAGATAAAGAGCTGGCGAATTTAATTTAACCTATATTTAAGCATAATATATTCAACCCAAGAACAAACAACCAAGGTTAAAAATATATAAATGGGATCGAATCCAATCAAAAGTTTGCCAATGTGTGCTTGCATCGTGGTCATTGATACTATATTGTCAACATAATAAAACAAAAGAGATCCAGTTTACGTAGTAAAACAATTTGTCAACATAATAAAACAATCTGTCCGAAGGAATCAGCCAGTTGATGATTCATGGAAGCACCAATATGTATGTAATAATCATCCAGAGAAGAAATACGTGAAGTTATTTGAATGGAAGCTAATGAAAAACACTAGAACCTAATGAGTTTAGGCTTGCATTTCATGAAGGAGTCCCATCAGTTAATCACACACACACACATATGTATGTAATAATCCGCATTCTAGCTCGCCAGCTATGAGTCAGTCAGACTCATATCCAATCCTGCTGTGTCATCTTCCGTGGAAGATAATCCCTTGGGAAGAAGGAACACGCAATAGAGAACAATGCCTCAATTTCTACCTTGCGCTGGGTGTTGACCATTATCTTTAGCTCCTTAACCCATTCCGGCTTCTCCTTGACGATATCTTCTTCCAACAGATGTTGCGCTAGCTTAAGATCAGCCTTCCTCATGACCAGCATACACCCTTCAGACAAACCAATGCTCTCCAGTTCACTAGGTCGGAGTCCCAACCACTTTATATCGCATCCTCCTGCTACGAAATGAGAGAAACTCTTCACCGCAAGTGGACTGCTGTCCCCGACAGCTAACACTGGGAGACCCAAATCCTCCTTCATCTTCTTTACAAAGTCGACCGCCCAGTACGCGGCGGGCTCTTCTGTGTACACAAGGATACAAGAAAACGTATCGTCAAACTTATCCTTGGCCAATTGAATGAAACCACTCTGATTCCCACACAATAATATGTACTTTGCTTTGCTCTCCATATCACTAACGTATTCGATCGGCAACGGAATGCCCATTAAGACAGGGAAAGGCGTCGAATGCCTCATACCGCCTTTATAACGGAAACGAAGATCGCCCGCAATACTGCCCATCGATTCAATGCCAAAAGAAGGGGGAAGCTGCTGGGGTTTTATGAGACACACAGAAAGAGAGATGGAGGAGGGAGACAGAGCGCTCCGATCTGATGCCCAAGACCAAGAGCTAGGGTTTCTGGAGTCCAGTGAAAATTCTAGTCTACATCAACCGGTTTTTCAACGGCTGGATTTAAATGATTTTGATCCAACCATTCATAATAAGTTCTGAAGAAAAACCACCTTAAAAAAAGAGTGCTGCTAAATGAACCCTAAAATTAACTGAGTACACCATACTACCAAACTACTTATTGAATTACTAATTTATCCTAATATAAAATGACCAAAAAGGATATATTAAATTGTGAAAAAAAATATAATTTTAATAAGTACACCCTGCTAACCATATTCAACCCTAATCAAATGTAGAGAAGTTTTCATACAGCAAACAACCCAGTGAGCACTGACGGAGGCGCAATTGCATATTTGCAAGTAGGATGGCTGGAATAAAAGAGAATGAAAAATTCCAAAAGAATGACCACAACATTGAGCAAGTCTCCGGTCTGAAACACATTGTGGGTGAAGCCAAGCAACATCAAAATGTGAAGTAACTGGTCCTAGTAAATTTGTAACTTTCTTGGACTAGCGGCGAGTGCCATGGAACTACCAACTGTTCTTTTATAGTGGTTTTACATAGAATTTCTTTAGACACAGCAAGATATTGCTGGGATCTAAAAATCCATAATTTTGTGTCTTTAAAAATGGTAGGTCATAGTAGAGATCCTCTGGAGAAATATTTATTATGATATTCAGAATTATAACATGAACATGGGTGCTTATTGGGAAATTAATTATAGATATGTGTGATGTTGAAGAGTTATACAGAGTATTAGGGTTGTGTGATAGAGTATATTAGGGTGTACCAGAGGTATTTTTGGTACTTAAATAGGGTGTACATAGTTAAGTTTATATTTTGATGAAAATATTATGGTGTACTTAGATGATAGGGTGTACTCAGTTAATTTTAGGGTTCGTTTAGCACCACTCTAAAAAAACTGGAGAACCTGCTGTGGTGGATTTCTTTTCACCAATCACATCCTTCCAACATGGATTTTAATTTAATTAATTAAATTTTTTTACGTTGGAAAATTGATTAATTAAATTAAAAAAATTGTCTTGACAAAGAAAAGACCTATTGTTGAAACAAATATATATTGCGGCCTTCACTATTACGGAGTCCCACTATGTGGATTGGTTACGGATTTGTATATTGCGGCCTTCGCACCGTCCGCTTCAAATCATTTGAACCTCCAAACAGTGGCACACCCAGAAAAGTTCAACATGGGTGAAATCCCCAAAATAAAAAAATATAGTAAAAAATGGATAGAGAAACCGCACCAAGCCAAGGGAAGAAGAATACTAGCGAAAAAATTAGCTGTACTCTAAATCTTCTTCCATATTCAAAACCAAAAAATAGCAGGAAATATGAGTATATCGACATTTACTAGAACAGCTTTAATAATTTTGTTAATTACGTTGGGAAATAAGAGTGAGATTATGTTGGTAAACCAAAAAGAACTCTTATTGATAAATAAGAGTGAGATTATGTTGGGTGAATTTTTAATTACGTTATTACATTTTTTATCTAACAGTCTTATAAGTATATATTATATATTCATTATCTTGCTTTAGTACCTTTTTTTCTTCAACAAAGTAGTTATATATTGGTTTTTTCTTTCATAATGGGGTGGGTCGGGGAACCCATTTCCCAACGAAGGTGGGGATGGGAAATTCCCGATATGAATATTGCGGGTATGAAGGCGAGGATGGGGGAAAAAAGCTTAACGGGATGGGGATGGGAATGGCATACTCACCCCCAATTCGACCCATTGCCATCCCTAATGGAAAGACGTAACAATACAACTTGTGAGACTTGAACATAACGATCCCTCCAAAGTACCAAATCACAACCGAACCAATGTTAACTTTTGGTTTAGTTCGGTTTATGCCTCAAATTAATAGCATAACTGTATCAAACCAATTCATTTAGTGACCAATTTTGTTCGATTATCTCCCTTAATAAATAAATAAATAAATATTAGACAAATTGAATGGTTTGAACGGTTTTTTGCCAACCCCCAATTAAAAACAAAGTACATGATTAAGTAACACTAAACCAAGGTCGCTACTGCACAGGACCCCCAATTCTTGAGGGCCACAGAATTTTTTTTACTTTATATTATATATATTAATGTTATAAAACTTAGATATACTCTAGCATGCAACACATTGACACAAAAGCGTATTTGGTAAAGCTGGTTTCTAGTGCATATCCCTTGATACAAGGCCTAGGTTTAAGTCTAAGTGATGTCCTTGTATTTGCTTGAACTCTTTTTTTTCTTTTTTTTTTAATACCAAACATACTAATATTTAACTTTATCAAATGAAAACATTAAAAAAAATATATATGAATTTGGTTTGTGATTGTATTACATGCTAATTGATGTTGAATTTTAGTTATAAAAAATTGTTTATACAATTAAGTCATGGCAATTCTTTTTTATTTTTTTAATAGTATTTTCATATTAGATTATGTGAGGGCTTTAGTTTAAATTTAGCACAGGGCCCTCAAAATCTCAGGACTGGCCCTGCACTAAACATGTTACTCATCTTCACTTTAGGTCAAAACACATGTAACTTAAAAGCACAACCTATGACACTAATTGAATTATGTTGAGGATTGCCATCCCTTGAACTATAGAAAGTAGTTCTAATTAATAGTACTTTATGTAAGTAACACAGAAAATACAAACCCATTAAATCAAAACCTGTTTTTGAAAACATGTCTAATGTGACTTCTTTATTATGTATGTCATCACTTCATAAAGTGGCATGTAAGTCGTGTAGAAGGATCAGACGACGCAACGGTAAGTTTTGAGGGAACCAATTACTCCACCACGGTAAGTTACTTTTACCACCTTCCCTTTCTCCAATCCATAGTATCGAGCAATTCCATCAGTTTCCAGCATTTGAGGGAGCTGTGGAAGACACAAACAATAAATTGCATTCAATAATTTTATCAACCAAATTCCAACTTAGTAAATTGCAATCAACAGCTAGCATGACAAAGAAATTCTATGCTGCAGAAATAAGTCTATTCAGATTAAAACTATTTCAATGGATACCTTGCTCCCAACCAATGGAGGAAACCACTTAAACCAACTATCAAGAGCTTGATGTCAAATGAAAACTAACTAGCTTCCTTGTGTTTCACTCATTAAACAGTAAAAATCAATCGCTAGCTATCTCAGTGTCAACAAAATTTAAGCCATAAAAAAATCAGCAAATAGATTTGACCCTAATTCTCACCAACATTTGTAAAGGTTGCATTCAAGATGCATACACGGTTACCTGTCTTCCAACTTGTACTTCCTTAGCAGCTTGTTCTTTTCTTCGGTAGTGAGTATCTCTAGCTTTGGCTTTAGAGCATGCTTTGTAATATTGACCAGCAGAGCCGGTCCTGAGCTCTAGAAGGCCCAGGGCGAAAATCTAAAGTGTGCCCATGTACACACGTTAATAACTGAAGCTGTAGTTTTTTTTTAATAAACTAAACATTGATTTTTTTGAAGAAAATATTTTTCTAAAGATCTTTTTTAGACTTTGAGCTATGTCTCATTTTTCTTTTTTGTCCTTTCAAGATTTCCAGAGTTTTAAATTTTATATTAAACAGAACTAATGACAATAAAAATCTAAACAATCACCACAACAAGTTAGAAGCAATAGCAGTAAAGAAACTAAAAATATGATCAATCACAATCAAGCACATGAAATGTTCAACTCTAATTTAACTAATAAATAGAAAACAATATAACATCTGGGTTTTGAGCATATTTTTCCCTTCAAATATAATCACATAAAACTAAACTAAACATTCAATTCTCATCCTCTAAACATTCAATGCTCGTATAAAATTAAAAAAAAAATCAAATCAACTTAAAATATAAAAAAGTTAAGAAAACTAACAAAACATATTGACAAAACATGATGGTTAATTTATTAATATGAAGAAGATAGTGAGTGAGTAAAATTGCTGAGCCAAAAACAAAAGGCACTCAACCAAACTAACTCAAAAGGAAAAGAATGAGGGAAAAAAAAAAAAACGAAAGTTTTGATACCTCTTCAAAAATCCAAATTGCAAAATTTCACGTAGTACAACCCTTCATTCAATTGTGCTCTCTTCAAGACCCATAGAAGAAAATACCATTTCTACCAAAAAGGAGATAGAAGAAATACCAGTTCATTTTTAAAAGTATTTTTTTTACTTTGGCTTTGATTGCTGGGAAAAACCCACAGAATCAATCACTTTGATTTTGCCCAACAGGTTATCAATTCTTAAATTATTATTCTATTCACTTGACTTTTTATTGGAAAGGAGGAGAATTGGTTTTGGTTTCCAACGCATGACTTAATGTTGAGTGTCTGTTTAGTTTCTTCTCTTTTTTTTGTTTCCTTTTTTTTTCTTTTCCTTTTTCAGATATATATATATATATATATATATAGACTAAGAAAATTTTGTGCCCTATTGTATTTTGGGCCCCGGGCTGTGGCCCTGGTTGCCCTTGGCCAGGGCCGGCTCTGTTGACCAGCAAGTCACAAATCTAAACCCAAAGCATAAATATTGGGGTAAAATGGAAACTCTTAAGCTAAAACCAGAAATATTAAGGGAAAAATAAATTCCTGTAGCCTTTAAGCATAAACTTTGGCCATAGCTAAACTAATATAAAATATCACATAAGTATTCAGTCCAAAGAGATATGCATTCCGTTGGATAAGAACCTTATGTATCACTAGGAGAGCAGCTATCTTCCAGCAATCAACTAGCACAAAATGATAGAACAAGTTCTGCAGATATGTAAATTTAGATAACATAAAACCAATTAGAAAGTCTTTTGGCACGTAACGACTGAATATTAATCACCAGCTAGAACATGGGAATTGCTCCAATCAAGCAATATCAAATCCAACATATATGACCTGAGAGAATAAATTTCATTGCCTGCAATTTTAAGGGTCTAGTGTACATATCATGACTTCTACCAGTGTGATTAAACTGGCAAAACTGAAAAAGAACCAGCTAAATCAATTGGAATAACAGCAATTGAGCTGATGGACAACGTTGGGTGCTGAGGTAATCAGCATAGAGCTTGAGACAGAATGTGTGATTACATTCAGCGTCTTAAGTAATCACTAGGACTCACAAAAGTAACTGGGGCAGGATGTGAATCGACTGGAAGGCTAAAAAGGCAATATATATCACTAGACTGGCGAGGATTCTGATTAGAACCATCATCCATGTGAGAAGACATTAGTTTGCCAGTTGGCAAAAGTGCCTTGAGAAAGGGAGAAGTTATCTTACATGTGAATGATGGTAGTGTCAAGTACGAAAAAAAAAAGAGAAAAATTGGAAAGCCGTAACACTAAAACACTACATATAAGGACCTATTAATTGGGAAAAAAAGACACCAGGAGGAAAAACAGGGGAGGGGGAAATAAGCAAAGATAAAATATTTGAAACTAGAGAGTTTACTAGGACAACTTGTCGAGGTTGATACCTGCTTAGTTTCATCGTCTAGTACAACTTTCCAAGTACAATTGTTGTGTAAAAATTGCTAAAATATGAATATGGTTTGAATGTATTAGGTTAACTTTATTCTTCTCCATAATGAGGTATATATAAGAGTTTACAAGAGTGCTATACAAGGAATTAGATACAGTAAAGGATTAGGAAAGTATCTCCTAATTATACAATGATTTATCAATTATATAAAATAGGAAAGTAAATCCCTTAATTAATCAAGGACATAAATCTCCTTGATTAATTAATTAGGAGACTCATGTCAACACTCCTCCTTAAGTTGGTGCATATACATCACCAATGCCCAACTTGGTAAGTGAGTCATGAAATACTTTTCCACAAACAGCTTTGGTTAAGATATCTGCCAATTGATCTTCTGATTTTACGAATTGTAGGTGGATGATCTTCTTCTCAATTTTTTCTTTGATAAAATGTCTATCCACCTCAACATGTTTAGTTCGATCATGTTGAACTGGATTATGGGCAATATCGATGGCTGACTTGTTATCACAATGTAACTTCATTGGCTTTTCTGGCTTGAAACTCAATTATGTCAATAGTCTTCTGATCCATAGTAATTCACAAACTCTGTGAGTCATTCCTCGATACTCTGCTTCAACACTAGACCAAGAAACCACATTTTGTTTCTTACTCCGCCAAGTGACTAGGTTACCTCCCACAAACGTGAAGTAACCAGAAGTAGGGCATCTATCAGTAATAGAGTCAGGCCAATTAGCATTTGTATATCCAACAACTTCGAGATCTCTATTTTTTTAGAACATTAATCCTTTCCCAGGTGCTGATTTTAAGTATCTTAAGATCCGATCAACTGCACTCCTGTGAGACACACTGGGTAAATGCATAACCTGACTAACCACACTCACAGCATATGCAATATCTGGTCTTGTGTGGGCTAAATATATCAATCTTCCAACAAGGCGTTGGTATTGTTCCTTATTAGTTGGTTCTTAATCCATGTCTTCACATAACTTGTGATTCATCTCGATGGGTGTATCAGCAGGTTTCATCCAAGCATTCCTATTTCAGTGAGCAGATCTAATACATACTTCCTTTGAGACAGAAATATACCAATTGTGGACCTGGCTACTTCAATTCCTAGAAAGTACTTCAGATCACCTAAATCCTTCATCTCAAATTCCTGAGACAAATACTTCTACAGTTTCAATTGCTCTCCTGTGTCGTTCCAGTTACGACTATGTCATCCACATACACAATCAATGTAGTAAGACTTCTTCCATCACGCTTCAAGAACAAAGTGTGATCTGCATTACTCTGTATATATCAAAAACTCTTCATGGATTTAGTGAATCCGCCAAACCATGCCCTAGGGGATTGCTTTAACCCATACAATGACTTTCTGAGCTTTCAAACTTGATTCTCCTTGTCACGAGCTAAGTTACATCTTGGTAGTAAGTCCATATATACTTATTCTTCCAAGTCTCAATGTAAAAATGCATTTTTTACATCAAATTGATATAATGGCCAATCGAGATTTGCTGCTAGAGACAGAAGGACTCTGATAGTTTTAATCTTGGCTACTGGGCGAAGGTCTCTTGGTAGTCTATCCCATATCTTTGTGTGTACCCCTTCGCCACCAATCTAGCTTTATATCTTTCAATGGATCCATCTGCTTTGAGTTTCACAATATAAATCCACCTGCATCCCACTATCTTCTTTCCATGAGGTAATGGCATGAGTTCCCATGTGCCATTCTTTTGGAGAGCTCGCATTTCTTCATTCATGGCTTCTTTCCATTTTGGGTCTTCTAGTGCTTTAGTTACATAGTTGGAAACAGGTATGTTGGCCAACTGCTTCACAAAGTGTACCCGTGACTCTAATAATCTGTTGAGGGATACATAATTGTTGATGGGATATTTCCCTTTTGCATTAAGATCTACTTCGTAGTGAACTGGAGGTTTGCCACGGTTATTCCGTTTTGGAATCTGATATGCAGGCTATGTGCCTTCTGAAATTAAATCATCATGAGATATTTCATTAATGTTATTAGTTTCAGGAAAATTTGTTACCTAAATGACGTCCTGAGCAAGTGATTGGTGTGGTACTGGAGCTGAAGAATTCTCCTGAGCGGGCAAAAACTCCTCAATTTTCTCCTCCTGAGTTTGACAGCAGGGAGACGACCGGTCGTTTTGAAGCAGATCAGGTGTAGTGAGATTTCCAGGGAGCGACCGGTCGCTTCCAAGCTGTGACCGATCGTTTTCAGGCAGCGTCTTCGGCTGCCGGTAGTGTGGAACCTGCGACTAGTTGCTTTCAGGCAGAGTCTCTGGCGACCGGTCGTTTGCCTCTTGTGACCAATCGTTTGTACGGCTGAAAAATATATGTTGTGTTTCGGGAACACAACATCCATAGAAGTATAGACCTTCTGACTAAGAGGATGATGTAGATAAACTGAATATTCTCATTTACTAATTGTAATTCTGATTACAATGCTTATATAATATACAAGTAAAAGGTATAAGAGTGACAGTTGTACACGATCTGTTGCAACAAATTAATAAAAGATAGAATTAGTTCTAACTAATCACATGAGCTTGACTCAGGTCTTTAACTGAGATGAGTGGCTAGGATTGTTTTCAATAGTAGCTTGTGGGGGTCTTTTCGTTCCAGCAGCCTAACGAATGGGCTTGGGCTGCTGTGAGTAGAAAGCGAACAAAAAGATCCTCCTGAAGCCTGAGTTCAAGAACCAGACTCCCAAAAGAATTTTTAAAAGGCTTGCTGAAGCCTTAGAAAAATACGTTCGGGTTCTTTTCACCAACACCCAGAAGAACGCATGAATTTCATTAATGACTCAGCGTGAGGAGCTTGTGGCATGGAGCTGAGCTTTCACAGGTTTAGCAATTTGAGAGAGAGAGAGAGAGAGACCAAAGCATGAGTCTCTTGCAAAGAAACAGGTTTTAGAGTAGGAGAATTAGGATGGCTTCTATCTTAGAACAGAGGGAAACGTTGGGAGTAGAAGATGGGAAAATTCCAGTTCGCTTGACAAAGCTTGGTCTTGCTCTGGAATGGTGTGTGTTGCTGGGTAGAAGAAGCTCTGTTTTATAGGCGCTTGGAATCCCAATTTCGTCGACCATCCATTCTCACTTTTCCTTTCCCTTTCTCCGATTACCCCCTTTCTTGTGCAAGATTATTGACCAGAGCGCCTGAATCAATGGCTTCTTGTGGTTCCAAAGCTTTGTGCGGCTGAGTCTCTCCATGGGGGTAAGGCGCCACTTGCTTTCTCCCTTGGTTTTCAAATCAGAGCTTACAAAGGAAAAATGAGAACAGAGGAAGTTGTTTGTCCACTGGGTATTTCTCCTACACTTATGGATTTCCTATGGTCCTTGCTGTGATTCTTGGTTGACCACATGGGAGCTCTGGTATGGGTGGAGCTCGATGTTGGATTTTTCTAGGAGACGCTGGGCTGGGCTTCGTGCATAATTTTGAGGCTGCTGGTGTTTTCCCTTCCAGCGGCCTGCACGCTTTCGTCCAACTGCTGGAAGTGTTTTATTTGTTTTTTGGGCTTTCTAACTATCGTGGATTTTCCTAAATACTACAGTAGCCTATGGGATATCTTCCTAAGGCATTGGACCCTATTCTTCTCTCTCATGCTAACCCATGTACTTGGGCCCGGGGAATGGGCCTGAGTTTCAGTGCCCCCAAGTGACATAAAACTTCCATTCCTCGGTCCCTCAATGGGCCCTGTGAGTGCTCGTACCCATCCATACCACAACCTTCTCAGCAAGCCCCGGATAATTATGTGGCTTGGGCCCACTTGAGTTTGTAGCATGGCATGATAGCATCGCGTGTTGCTTGTGCTTGCATTTTATCGCATCCTATTAAACCAATATCGAATTAAATGGCACCGGATGGGTTTATGAGTGCGAACTTACGAAGTCGTTGCATTTTTGGCATGCTTGCTTGGCGTGATGCGTAACACATGGCTCGTGTAGGCGGGCCCTACAATCTCCCATCCTGCCCCTAGCGGGTTTCTTTTCGTGATTAATTATTTGCGCTGGGCCGAGAATAAGCTTGGGCCTAACCTCTGGATTTTTGGGCCTCAACATAGCTCTATCAAATGATAACACCGGTAACCTTTCTGATGAGGTGCATAATCAATGAAAACACACTTTTCGGCCCGGGCCAATTTGTTGCGTTGGTGATTATGCAAGTGGCCAAAGACCACCGAACCAAAAATCCAAGGTTCTAGGTTTTGGGTATGAGGTATTTGGAGATGGTGGTGGAGTGTTTGAAGGGGGGTTTGGAAATTTAGGATACTGGAGGGAATCCGATTGATAAGGTATGCTGCAGAGATGACAGCTTCTTCCCAAAAGGGCCTAGGCATATTGGCGCACCAAAAAGAGAGGCACGAACTACTTCCAATAAGTGTCTATTCTTTCGTTCAGCCACACCATTCTGTTGGGGAGTGTAAGGGCATGAGCGTTGATGTATGATGCGATGATCTTGTAAGAATTGATTAAGATCATGGTTGAGAAATTCTCCGCCATTGTCAGACCGAAGAACTTGAATTCTGGTATGAAATTGTGTCTCCACCATTTGATAGAACTGTTGAAACTTGTAACTGACTTCCCCTTTTGTTTTGAGAAGGGAAACCCAGGTCATGCGTGTGCAATCATCGATAAACGTGACAAACCATCTAGCTCTCCTAGGAGTGGTAATTTTAGCCGGGCCCCAAACATCAGAATAAACAAGAGAAAAGGGAACTAAACTTTTATGTGAACTTAAGGGAAAAGGAACACGATGACTCTTGGCCAGTTCACAGATGTCACACTTAAAATTGGAAATATCTAACTTAGAAAATAAGAAAGGAAATAGTTTCTGTAAATATCCAAACGAAGCATGTCCAAGACGGCGATGCCATAACCATACTTCGGAAGTGTGCTTCTTAACACTCGCACCCCCAATTTTGTAAATTTGATTGAGGCTGGCTTCGCTGTCAAATGCCAAGTCCAAATAGTAGAGTTTGTCCCTCCTAGTACCACAACCAATCGTCTTGCTGCTGAGAATGTCCTAAAAAACACAATGAGGAGGCCAAAAGGTTACACTGCAATTCAAAGCCGTAGTAATTTGGGCAACATACAAGAGATTATGATGTAAGGATGTAACAATCAACACAGAATCCAAAGTGAGGGAGTCAGAGAGAGAGAGAGGGAACCCTCCCCAATTACTGGGGAGAGGGTACCATTGGCATTAGACACCACCGATTGAGAAGACGGTGTATTAGAGGTAATTTGTCCAGGATCAGTGACTCTGGTGTCAATGACCCATGTGTGTTTCTTTGAAGAACTATGCAAAACATAACCTTGGGAACCTGTTGTGGCAATTTTGGAGGATGGGGAAGTGGAGGCAGCGGTTTGGGAAGATGAGATGATATCCATGGCAGCGGAAGGATTTAAGAAGAAGAGAAAGGTATGTGTTTAGGGTTTTGTGATAAAAGGATATGATGAGGATTTGGGTATGAAGATTTGAATCTGAATTTGTAAATATGAGGAACGTGATTTAGGGTTTGGGTTTGAAGAAATTTAATATGAGAATTTAGAGACAACCAAGGATGGATTTCTCTGATACCATGCTAAAATATGAATATGATTTGAATGTATTAGGTCAACTTTATTCTTCTCCATAAAGATGTATATATAAGAGTTTACAAGAGTGCTATACAAGGAATTAGATACAGTAAATAATTAGGAAAATATCTTCTAATTATACAATTATTTATCAATTATATAAAATAGGAAACTAAATCCCTTAATTAATCAAGGAAATAAATCACCTTGATTAATTAGGAGTCAACAAAAATGCCCAGAGAAACCTAAAAAAAATTATGATTGAACATGAAAACAGGGGAACAGGGGCAAAAGACAAAACGAAAGACAACCAGAAAATATACCTAAATGGCCGCGCTGCATGTAGAGGTTGACAATTTTTTCTCTTTTTTGAATCAATGAATCAATATTGGACCACAAGGACTGAGTTGGTTTGGTTTTGCTTCAGACGGAGCTTAGGGCACCTCGAAATCTCTTTGTCTAATCAGAGAGTTGGGGGCTTCTTCTAGAAAGAACTGGAGTTGAGGGCAATCCGTTATTGCGAATAAGGAGATGAGTGATGTCAACTCTTTGCCTTGGATGGTTGTGAGATCCGGAAGATTTGAGATGGCCAGAGAAATGAGAGGTGTGGGCGGCAGCAGTTCCTCTTGCGCAAATGTATCCACTTCTTCTCTGCATTCTATGAAGTCAATTGTAACTCTCTTAGAGAGCTGAGTCTCCATAGATCCCAAAATATTCCACAAAATCATCAATGGCAAGAAAATCAGGAACATAAATTCCTGTGGAATACCCTTCAATCAGAAAGAAAGAAAACCATGAATTCAAAGTACTCCCGCTATCAAAATAGAAACAGTACCTGACATAAAGTTCAATGAGTCAAACAATATGGGTAGAATATTTTCAGATATATTTCATTCTCCAAAAGGAAGTATTTATAATAAGATTACAAACCCTAGTAGGGTTAGACAAGGAAAACAACTGGTATCCTAATTACATAATATCTATACAAAAGGAAAAATAAAACCCAAATAGAATAGGATATACTCTACTCGCCAACACTCCCCCTCAAGTTGGAGCAAAGACGTCACGCATGCCCAACTTGTCAAGCGAGTTGAGAAAGATACTTGTAGAAACAGCTTTCGTAAGAACATCAGCTAACTGATACTCTGAACGGATGAAGGGGAAGGACACAATCTCCGCATCCAACTTTTCTTTAAAGAAATTTCGATCAACCTCCACATGCTTTGTACGGTCATGTTGTACAGGATTATAAGCAATTGCAATCGCAGCCGTATTGTCACAATATAAATCCATGGGTTTATTAGTCCCAAAACCAAGGTCTTTCAACAATCTCCTCAACCATAGTAACTCAGATACACCATGGGCCATTCCCCGATACTCAGCCCCAGCACTAGATCTAGACACCACCTTTTGTTTCTTGCTCCTCCACGTAACAAGATTGTCACCCACAAACATAAAATACCCAGATGTCGAACACCTATCTGTGGCTGAACCTGCCCAATCAGCATCTGTATACCCTTCTACATTTGTATGGCCATACTTGGAGAAAATTAACCCCTTGCCAGGAGTTACTTTCAGATACCTTAAAATACGAGTCACAGCCCCCATATGATCTACACTAGGAGAGTGCATAAACTGACTTACTATATTTACAGCATAAGCAATATCTGGACGAGTATGAGCCAAATAAATCAACTTCCCCACAAGTCATTGATAACGTTCTTTATCAGTCGGAACTTGATCGGGATATATCCCCAACTTATGATTCTGCTCACTAGGGGTATCAATCGGTTTACAATCCAACATTCCAGTTTCTGCAAGTAAATCCAAAACATACTTTCTTTGGGATAGAAAAATACCATGTTTAGATCTGGCAACTTCAATCCCAAGAAAATACTTTAAATCACCCAATGATTTCATCTCGAACTCAGAAGCCAGATACTTCTGAAGACTCTGTATCTCTACATGATCATCTCCAATCACAATCATATCATCAACATAAATAATTAAAGCCGTCAATTTACCTTTATGACGCTTCAGAAACAAAGTATGATCAGAGTTACTTTGCACATACCCAAACTTCTTCATAGATGCAGCAAACCTTCCAAACCACGCTCTTGGAGATTGCTTTAATCCATACAAGGATTTCCGTAGCTTACACACCACACCCTCCTTAGAAGTCACAGGGATACCCGGCGAAGGATCCATACATATTTCTTCTTTGAGATCACCATGGAGGAATGCATTTTTGACATCAAATTGTAGCAGCGGCCAGTCACGGTTAGCAGCTAAGGATAAGAGCACGCGTACAGTCTTGAGCTTAGCTACTGGAGCAAAAGTCTCTGTGTAATCCACTCCATATGTCTGAGTATACCCTTTTGCTACCAATCTTGCCTTGTAACGGTCAATGGAACCATCAGCCTTGTGCTTCAAAGTAAACACCCATCTGCACCCAACTGCCTTTTTTCCTTTTGGTAAAGGAACTAACTCCCAAGTGGCATTCTTGTTCAAGGCTTCCATCTCAACATGCATTGCATCTACCCAGTTTTGATCAGATAGAGCATCCTGCAACTTAGTTGGCACACATATACTAGATAATTGACACAAATATGATGCATATGACTTAGATAAACGATGAGTTGACATATAATGGTTAATGGGATATTTAGACTTGGCATGTATATCAGGAGAATATTGTATTTTAGGTTTCCCACGGGTAGTACGTGGGGGCAAAGAATAGGTAGGCATATCATTAGAACGTACCTCATTATCACAACTTGATTGAGGCAATGGCAGGGCAGAGGGGGGTATATTATCAATTTCATCTGTATGGGAGTCGCCAATATCACTGTTATTTCCTTCTGAGAGAGGCTCGAAAACACCAACATTTTTATCTGGCGACCGGTCGTGGCTTTCTTGGCGACCAGTCGCGTCACTCGTATCGGTACTGTTGTCGCTCGTCGATGCGGGCGACCGATCGCTTCCTATGTGCGATCGGTCGTTTCCTGGGCAGATTGGTTCGCGACCGGTCGCTTCCTCATTGCGACCGGTCGCTTCGCTCGTATCGGTACTGTAGTCCCAGCTCGACTCGAGCAACCGGTCGCGTCCTATGTGCGACCGGTCGTTGTCATGCTGTTCGCTTAAAAATTCCATATTTTCCACTCTCTTCAATTCACTCCCCCTCTCCCCCTGAATTGAAGAGGAGGGAGAAACATAATAGGGTACTTCTTCATGAAATGTGACATCCAAAGTGATATGTACCTTCTGAGTAGGCGGGTGATAACACTTATAACCTTTCTGAGTAGTAGAATAGCCAATGAAGACACAGCGGAGAGCACAAGGATCAACTTTACTCCTTTGATGAGAGTAAACATGAACATACGCAACACACCCAAACACTTTCGGAGGTAACTTAGAGACCGAAACCGGAGGAGTAAGAGCACATAACACATCAAGTGGAGTCTTGAAATCAAGAACCCGACTAGGAGTACGGTTAATCAAGTAGACAGCGGCCAAGACACCATGTCCCCAAAGATGATGGGGAACAGACATATCCAACATCAGAGAGCGAGCAACTTCAAGTAACTGGCGATTCTTCCTTTCAGACACACCATTCTGTTGAGGTGTGAATGGAGTGGTAGTTTGGTGAATGATACCTTGCTCACGAAAGAATTGGGCCAAGGTATGATTCACATATTCACCGCCATTATCAGTGCGAAATACTTTAACACGAGCATGGAACTGAGTAGACACCATGGCACAAAAGTCAGGAAGAATAGAGGCAACATCATTTTTATTCTTCATCAAATACACCCATGTTAAACGAGTGCAGTCATCAATAAACGTCACAAACCAACGGAAACCATGAGAAGTCACACGAGCAGGACCCCAGACATCAGAATGTACTAACTCAAAAGGCAAAGCAGCTTTATTATTACTTAAGGGAAAAACAGTACGGTGACTCTTGGCCATTACACAAGTCTCACATTTGAAGCTAGACTCATCACAGGAGCAGAATAAAGATGGAAACAGACGCTTAAGGTAGCCAAATGACGGGTGTCCCAAGCGACGATGCCATAACCAAATTTGCTATTTGTCTTTGACACTGCAATGTTGAACAGTATTAACGACACGATCACGAACTGGTGCAGAAGGTAATGTCAAATAATACAACCCCCCTATCCGTTTACCATGCCCAATCACCTCATGAGTCTTGAGATCCTGAAAAGAGCAATGGGTATGATAGAAAGTAGCAGAAGCATTAAGTGTATCAAGTAAGCGACCAACAGATAACAAGTTACAATGGATATTAGGAACTAGTTACTAAATATCTGAAATTATCAGCAGACACATACCCTCAATTAATTGATGGATAAATCCGTTCCAGGAAGTAAGAAACTCGGTCCCATGGCTTGGCATCTCGTTTCAGAATTGTGGAAGGAAGTACACTCTTATACATGGGTTTGTGAGATGGATGAATCAAACTTCATCAATGTCAACATCTTCTTTGTACCATAGAAAGCATATCCCACCACAAAAGCCAATATATATGAACCAGACAAGCCAATTTCCTAAAAGCAGCATTAGTCCACCAATCTTTGTTTACAGAAAGAGAACAATGGAGGATCGGTTTGGTCATCATAACTCATGATGAAGACAGAAACTTTCATAAAATATAAAGAACCTGTTCCCAAACATTTAATAGAAAAATGTTTACACTAAACTTAACAGTCAATTTGAATTATTGAAGAAATTCCCCAGTATTTAAAATATATAAAAGATGCATTTTTTTTTCCTACCTATTACAATCCACAAGTCACTACTACAAAAAGTGAAAAAGACGACCAGAAAAAGACGACGGTAGAAGAAAAAACCGTCGTCGTGTTTAAAAAGACGACGGTAACAAAAAAAACCGTCATGGATAAGTGACTTAAACAACTAAAAAACGGAGGTACTGTTGAATATTTTTTTATAACGACGCAGACAAATAAAAAAGCGTCGTCTTATTAAAAAGGTTTTCTTCAGAGTTCAAATCAGACAAAAAAACAACGACAGCAGGTATGACAAGCGTCGTCTTTTAAAAATCAAGTGTCCTTTTTTTGGTAAAGACATGATTGTTTTGAAAGAACTGTCGTCTATTATACGTAAAGATGACGGGTTTTTTTAAAAGAACTGTCGTCTATTATAAGTAAAGATGACTGTTTTTTTTAAAAAGGGTCGTCTATTATATGTAAAGATGACAGTTTTTTTTTTAAAAAGGGTCGTCTATTATATGTAAAGATGACGGTTTTTTTTTAAAAAGCGTCGTCTTTTAAAACACGCTAAAAAAAGGCCGCTTAAGTGAATTCGCGCTCGACAAATTTTCAAAGTTTCCCCTGTCTTTGAAAACCTTATCTCTCATTACCAAGCGTCGTCTTTTAAAACACGCTAAAAAAAGGCCGCTTAAGTGATTCGCGCTCGACAAATTTTCAGATCTTCCTCCGTCTCTGAAAACCTCTTCCTCCTTGAAACCCTCTTGAGCTCTCTAAAACACTCTCCTGAAAGGTTTGATTTGAAAGTGACCTAATCTCTCAATATCCTTCTATATTTTGCTAGTGAATTCTGGATTAGTCTCTTTGCGTTTCTGGTATGTTCTTCGTCTCCCTGATTTCAGATTTTCTATCTCTCTTGATTTGTCTGGTTTGTTTACATATTTTTTATTTATTTATGGTTTCTTTTTAGATTTTCTGATTTGGTTCTCAGGAGATGAGGAGGAAGCTTGCAGATTTATAACTTTTTCTTTTGCAGGTTTTCTATGCGAGTCGTATGTTTTTTTGTTGTTCAAAATTTGTTACCTTCTCTTTTCACCATCATTTTCTTTATATATTTTTCCTTTTGCAGGTTCTCGATGGTCTTTTTTATGCTCATTTTACAAGTTTTCTATGGAAATATGGTCCAATGGTAAAATTTCTCTTCCACCTAATTTTATATGTTTATAATCTTAGCTTTTTTTCTCTCTTCGTCATTTTGATTTATTTACAGGGATGATGGAGGAGACTTCAGTTGTGCATCATTTTTCTGTTTGGATGACGAAGGCTTGGATTAGGAGTACGTAGGTCTTGTTAGGAAAAGATTGTACTACTTAATTGGTAGGACTTATATTTGAATCTTCAAGTTTTATGAAAGAAACTATTTTTGAGTGTATATATTCATTAATAAAGCATTATGGTTGGTTTTTTCAGTTAAAATTGTTGTATAGCATCATATGAAATCAAAAAGAACTAAAATGTAGCAGTTTGGGAACTTATTAGACGACGGTTTTCATAATAAATCATGGTCTTTACAGATAATTAACGACGGTTTTTATAAAAAGGGTCGTCTATTATATGTAAAGATGACGGTTTTTTTTAAAAATGGTCGTCTATTGTGAAGTAAATATGACGGTTTTTTAAAAAAAGGGTCGTCTATTATATGTAAAGATGACGGTTTTCATAAAAAACTGTCATCTTAACCTACAATACACGACGGTTTTCATAAAAAACCGTCATCTTAACCTACAATACACGACGGTTTTATTAAAAACCGTCGTCTTTCCTCCTATAATTAATGATCTTTACCTCCAAACAACGACGATTTTCTTTAAAAACCGTCGTCTTTACAGATAAACAACGACGGTGAAAAGCCGTCGTAATTTGACACCCAAAAAGACGGCGGTCGATTTAACGACGGTTTTCAAAGCATGACAACGACGGTGGATCCCCGTCGTCTATTTCGTATTTTGTAGTAGTGAGTCAAGCATTTTGTGAGGTAATCTTTGTTCAGTGTCAAGCAGCTGCGGCTTTATGCATGGATAATCTGTCAAGCAAATATGTTCAATTCAAAGTGGTATAATACTTGCATAATCTTTATTCAAATTTCTAAGATGTGGATTCCTTTACCTTAATGAATCAAGTTAGTCCATTTCGGGTACTTCGTATTAGAAATATGGCCTCTGCTTAGGCCCTGCCGATTCTCCACTGCACCGGACCAGAATCAGGAGAGCACATTTTTGAAAGCGATTTAATGATATCAAAATGTAGACCCTGAATATTTTTTAAAAGTCAAAACAAGGAAATTGTTGCATTTGAATTGACATCCAAGTGAGGTCTCTATTGTAAATATGACGTCTTCTAACAGGGGTTGCTCTAGACGTGGTTTCAAACAAGAACTTTGAGTTTGTGTGTCATGTTGTCTTCAAAACATAAAAGAAATTAGAAGAAGAAGAAGAAGAAGAAGAAGAAGAAGAAGAAGAAGAAGAAGAAGAAGAAGAAGAAGAAGAAGAAGAAGAAAAACCATCTTAATACTTTTAATAATGATAATCGATTCAACTCAATCAGAGAAAAATAAAAAAAGCAAACAAACGGAAAGACTACAAACTAGAGAATCCATACCTATAAGTGAGAGTGGTTGGCAGCAGCCCCTCCAGTGGAAATAAATAACTTCTTCTTCACATTGGTTGATGATGTTTTCTAAGAATTGAAGAAATTCAAGTCTCTCTAGACCCTTCAGGAAGTGATTTAAATTTTGATGGCAATTTTGCACAACCTTCTATTCTATGATTGTATACTGAAGACAAGGGAGAAGGGTGCCCATTTGTTCTGGCAATGATCTCAAATTCACTCATCTGAAAGTAGATTTATGGCCTTCAATTTAATTCCATTCAAGAGCAATATTGGACCAAGAGGATAGACTTGATAACACTTATAACCTTTCTGAGTAGTAGAATAGCCAATGAAGACACAGCGGAGAGCACAAGGATCAAGTTTACTCCTTTGATGAGAGTAAACATGAACATACGCAACACACCCAAACACCTTCGGAGGTAACTTAGAGACCGAAACCGGAGGAGTAAGAGCACATAACACATCAAGTGGAGTTTTGAAATCAAGAACCCGACTAGGAGTACGGTTAATCAAGTAGGCAGCGGCCAAGACACCATGTCCCCAAAGATGATGGGGAACAGACGTATCCAACATCAGAGAGCGAGCAACTTCAAGTAACTGGCGATTCTTCCTTTCAGACACACCATTCTGTTGAGGTGTGAATGGAGTGGTAGTTTGGTGAATGATACCTTGCTCACGAAAGAATTGGGCCAAGGTATGATTCACATATTCACCGCCATTATCAGTGCGAAATACTTTAACACAAGCATGGAACTGAGTAGACACCATGGCACAAAAATCAGGAAGAATAGAGGCAACATCATTTTTATTCTTCATCAAATACACCCATGTTAAACAAGTGCAGTCATCAATAAACGTCACAAACCAACGGAAACCTTGAGAAGTCACACGAGCAGGACCCCAGACATCAGAATGTACTAACTCAAAAGGCAAAGCAGCTTTATTATTACTTAAGGGAAAAACAATACGGTGGCTCTTGGCCATTACACAAGTCTCACAATTGAAACTAGACTCATCACACGAACTAAATAACGAAGGAAACAAATGTCTAAGATAACCAAACGACGGATGTCCTAAGCGACGATGCCATAACCAAAGTTGTTGCTTATCCTTGACACTGCCACTCAGAGCTTTATTAGCGACACAATCTCGAACTGCTGCAGCCGGCAACTGTAAGTAATATAACCCCCCTATCCGTTTACCATGCCCAATCTTCTCGTGAGTTCTGAGATCCTGGAAAGAACAATGGGTAGAATAGAATGTAGCAGAAGCGTTAAGTGTATCAAGTAAACGCCCAACAGATAACAAATTGCAATGAATATTGGGAACCAAGAGTGCATGAGATAGGGGTAAAGAAGGGGTAAGATGGATGGTACCTTCACCAATAACTGGGGAAGGTAAACCATTAGCACTAGTAATAAATGGGTCACGAGGGTTATGCGACAACTCATCAAACATTTTATCATTATAAGTCATATGATCAGAAGCACCAGTGTCAATTATCCAAGTAGTAGAACCCATACCTGTCATAGTATCAGAAGCACACAGATTTGCAGATGGAGTCGGAGGACGGACCTCATCAGGAGTCACAGTGTAAGTGGCCTTGGGACCATACATACGAGCTTTGTAGTCAGCAAACCAATCAGGGTAACCATGCTCCTTAAAACACTTCTCAGAGTAATGATCCCCATTACAATGGCGGCACTTAGGCGGACCTTCAAAAGAGCTAGAGGTGGGGGCAGAAGGACGAAACCCAGCAGAAGACCCCAACTTTTTTGACGGCGGGCGACCGGTCGCTACTTGCGGGGCGACCGGTCGGTGACGTGCTGGATCCACTTTAAGAGCCAGCGATCCTCCTCCAAGCATAGCGGACTGACGGGTATCTTCTTCCATGACCATGGCATAGGCTTCGAGTGGGGGTGGAACAGGACTAAGAGCAAGAATACGACTACGAACACCATCATACGGTGGATCTAGCCCACCAAGAAAATCATAAACTCGATCGGCTTCAATTTCTTTCAGACAACGAGCCCCATCAGCAGAACAACTAAACTCATTCGGACGCAGACAATCAATCTCCTGCCAGATAGCATGAAGTTTTTCATAGAACACTTTCACAGATTCACCATTCTGACCTATAAGTATGGATTGCCGTCGGAGTTGAAACAAACGAGAACTATTCTGAGTCACAGTATAGGTCTTCCGAGCAGCCTCCCATATATCATAGGCAGTATCACCATGTTCGAACAAGGCACGAACCGGTTTAGTCATGGAATTGAGAAGCCATGACTGCACCAGACAATTATCTTCTTCCCATTCATCATAGGCAGCGGAATCTTGAGACGGAGCAGGCTTCTTCCCATTGATCCAACTTGCCATACGACGACTAGTAATCGTAATACGCGCACCACGAGACCAAGAGGCATAATTGGAGCCATCCAATTTGTCAGATGTAAGCGGGGTAGAATAATCACGCGAGGGACATGCCTCCTTCGGTGTAGCCGCACTAGCACCAGTCACAACTATGGAATCATCACCCATGATAGCAGCGGAAACAAACACAACACGAAGCAGATACGATAAACACGGCACAGGCACGGACACAAGAACCCTAAAAGAAATATTAGGGCACAGAGTAGAACACGAGCACAAGAACCCTAAAAAGAAATTAGGGCACAGAGTAGAACACGGGTGGGCACAATACACAGGTTACCAGAAAGTCGGCTCTGATACCATGTCAAACAATATGGTAGAATATTTTCAGATATATTTCATTCTCCAAAAGGAGGTATTTATAATAAGGTTACAAACCCTAGTAGGGTTAGACAAGGAAAACAAGTGGTATCCTAATTACATAATATCTATACAAAAGGAAAATAAAACCCAAATAGAATAGGATATACTCTACTCGCAAACAGGTTTTACTTGAGACTCGAGCATAGGGCATCTCCAAATCCGCAACCTTTTCAGAGAGTTGAGGGCTTCTTCTGGAAAGCACTGGAGCTCAGGGCAATTCGATATTGTGAATTCTGGGAGTGAGATGAATGATGTCAACTCTTTGCCTTGGATGGTTGTGAGATTCGAAAGACCTGAGATGTCCAGAGAAATGAGAGAGGTGGGCAGCAGCAGCTCCTTTGGCGGAAATGAATCCACTTCTCCACATCCTACGAAGTCGATTGTCAAGTGTGTCAGAGAGCTGAGTTTGCATAAACCCCACTGCCCGCGGTTTGCAAAGAGCTCTCTGGAACAATCAAACACAAGTGATTTTAATTTGGAGGGTAAACCCCATTGAGGAAATGATTTTAGTTCTGGACAACCTTGTATTGTCATACTCTGAAGAGATGGAAGAAGGGTGAGAATTTGTTCTGGCAATGACCCCAATTTCTCACATCCAAAGATTTGCATAGCCTCCAATTTGGGTGCATCCATCCCTCCATTTGGAAAGCATACAAGCTTTGGGCACCGATACATCAACAAGGAACTGAGTGAGACGAATTTAGGCCATTCAGACTCTGGGTGTGAAAGTGAACCACTAAAAGATCCAAACAACTTTAGTTTTTCAAGCTTTAGCAACTTATCTAATGGTAATATCTTAATCAGCTTGGGACAATTCCAAAGAGTAAGCCGACAAAGGTTAGGAAGAATTCCGCCTTCTTCTTGGCTACCTTCACCATAAGACCACTCTTGCCACTCCAACATATCTTCAAAAGTCAATTCTTCTAGAGATCTGAATGGCTTAATTCCAGCACAAGTAGTATCATTACCATAAAACTCGGTACCTATCTCCACCACGTTTCTAAACCCAACAATATAAAGCTTTCTGAGGGAGGGTAGTTGCCCCAGCGGTGGCAATAAGGTACAATGTTTAAAACGACTAAGTTCAATAGAAGATAGATTAGAGAAAGAGGGATGTCCTAACCAACCTGTAAATCTTATACCCCCATAGCATTCAATCACGAGTTCTTTGAGGTTCACGTGAGGTTTGAGCTTGTCAAGCACTTGCTCATCGTTCTCTGGATCCTCAGTATCGCCTCCCCAGATCAAATCTAATCTACTGAGATACTGTTTGTTGCTCACGATGTCCGCTTCCAACTCATCCCTGTCATGGATAATGTTACCAAGTCCTGAGATCTTAAGTGCTTTGCCCAAATGCTGAAGCTTCTTCAACTCTACAATGCTATGCCCCTTACATTTGGGCACGACAAAATCACTTAATGTTTGGAGATGTTTCAAATTACCCATATCTGGTAGCATCTTTTCTATGTTTGTAGAGGAAATATCAAGATGGCGCAAATTGATTAGTCTCCCCAATTTCGCTGGTAATTGAGTTAGACCAAAACAAGCAAACAACAATAGTGTTCGTAAATTATACAAGGTGCACACTGTATCAGGTAACTCTTTGATTGGAGACCAAGACAAGTCCAAATGCCTTAAATGTTTCAAGTTGTCAATTGAATTAGGCAACTCAGTAGTATCATACCATGATAAGTCGAGTACTCTTAAGTATCGTAGTGATGACAATAGATCATGTAGTACTTGGTCCAACATAGATGCTCCAAACGATGTACAGTGCAATGGTAGAAAAGTGTGTAAATATTTAGCTTCATGTAGAGTCTCAAATTTCTCAAAATCACGGTCCCTTCGTTTAATAAATGAAAAATGACGAGTTCTCCTTCCTTTATTGTAGAGTGTCTGATGGTCATCCAACCTTAAACAAAACTCTCCAGATACGAACTTTGCTAAATCATTGATAAGATCATGCATTGTGAAATATGTCACACCGTTCGAACCACTTGTTATTGAAGGTTGAAAAAAATACCTCGAGAGTAGGATATTGAAGTAGTCATTTCCAACTTCTTCCATCGTTTCATTCCCATTGGGTTGTAAGAGGTCTTCAGCCATCCACAACAAAATCAAGTCTGATTTTACAAATTCGTAATCTTTGGGAAATATTGCACGGTAGGCAAAACAACGCTTGAGATGTGCAGGTAGATAATGGTAGCTCAGCCAGAGAGCTGGCAGAATCTTATCATTTGGCAACTCCCATATGTCACTCTTCAGTACCTTTTCCCATTCCATTGGATTTAATACAGAGCGTAACAAACCCCCCAAAGATTTTGCAGCTAAAGGAAGACCTTTACACTTCTCAGCAATTTGCCTTCCAACAACTTCAAGATATGAATGTGAATCAACGACACGTGTACTTGTGAAGGCATGCTTTGAAAACAGCAACCAAGAATCATCTTTAGATATTCCCCGTAGATGATGAGCGGCGAGAGTTCCCATTTTAGATGTAACTTGTGCAAGGCGTGTTGTGAGAATGATCTTGCTTCCATGGACTCCAAATTCATTGAGAAGATTCATAAGTTCATTCCAAAGAATATAACAATCGCTCCAAACATCATCAAGGATGAAGAGGAACTTCTTTTTCCTCAGAACGCTCTCTAGTTCTTCTGAAAGTAGATCTAGGTCTGTGATGCAACAAGTTTTTCCACTGATTCTCCCGTAGATTGTTTGTGCTATTTTAAGAATGTCAAATTCTTCTCCAACATAAATCCATGCTCGGATGTCAAAGTTACCCTTTACATCTTTGTACACCAGCTGAGCAAGGGTGGTCTTCCCGACCCCACCCATGCCTACAATAGGAAGCACGCCTATCTTGTGGCCGGATGTATCATCCGAACACAATAAGTTAATAACTATTTCCTTGTCATCTTTCCTTCCGAAAACACCAGACTCGTTTACCCGAGAAGTAGTTTGACGCCTTCTTTCTTCTGGTCTATCTTTAAAATCTTCTTCTTTCAAACTGAGACCATCTTTTTCATTTAAAATAACTCGTAACACTTGGAGGATCTCCACTATCTTGGGTTCAAGAGTTTTGTCAAATTCATCATAGGAGATGGAATTGAGCATTGATCTTATTGATCTTGTGCTGCTGCCACCGCCCACCGGAATGATCATCACCTTCCACCTTGCGTCGTAGAGCTTCAGTGTTGATCTCATCCAACAGGTCTCCTGCAACGAATACAGCATCTTTGAGATCGTCAAGCCACTTCTTCACCATTGGGCTTGTCATCTGCTTCTCCTCTGCATCGTGGACGAGTTTATTTGCAGTTAATAACTTCATCTTCAACTCCCGCATGAGCAGCTCATTGTTATTTTCCTTTCCGGATCCGGAGAAGAAATCAACGAACTGACGGGAAGCCATCTTATCAAACAAAACATTGAGAAAAGAAGAGAGCAAAGCTCCACCCACTAACGTCCCAGCCATGAGAATATTGTCTTCGTTGTATAGGAAACTACAAGAGGAAGAAGAAAGGCAGAGCAGAAGCTCAATGAAACAAAATAGTTCAGATTGCGATCGACACGCTAAGATACCTTCAACTTTATGTCGTTTCTCTTTAATTTTGTATTTAAAGTCACTAGTGGGATTATAAAATGAGGGGAGATAGAGATGAAATAGTCATCGGTTGACTTAGAAGAAAAGGGACAATAATTATTATTATCTTATCTTTGAACCCAGTGCATCATGGCATGGCAGTGGCAGTGGTGGAAAATGAAAGGAAAATATTCCAAAACTATGGATAATTTACGAGTGCTGCTAAACGCGTTTTGTATTCAGTTGTTGACAGTAGGGCCTCATCATTGATGGACTCACCCAGCGAATTGATATATGAATTGACAGTACCATGTAGATCCAGAAGAGGAGACAACAAAAAATCTACTTTTAATTTGTCAAAAACCAACCATTTTCTAATTTCCACAATTAAATATTTGAGGTGTGGTCGACGATAGATATAATCCTTTCTGTTTTGAAGAACAAGCATCTTTTCTTTCTAACTACATATTTAACTTGCAGGAAATCATTAAGCATTAGAAATAAAGGAAAAAATAATAATAATAAACGAATTCTAAAATTAACTGAATATATCTTAATTTTTTTTTGTTATTTTATATTAAAGTAAATTAGTAATTTAATAAATAGTTTGTTAGTATGGTGTACTCAGTTAATTTTAAGGGTGATTTTATTGACATCCCAAAATTTGCTCTTTGCACCCAACATTCTCGTTACACCCCTCTGAATTTTAGTAAAATTTAAAATTACTCACTACACCCTATTTTTCTTCCTAAATTGCCCTCATGAACTCCGTTCCTTAACTTATCTATGTAAATCCCACCAAAATCGTTACCTTGTTTCAGTGGTAGTTCACCGAATTTGTTTCCGTTTTTTAATGGAAGTCTACTGAATTCGTTTCTTGTTTCAATTGTCATCTACCGAATTCGTTACTGAGTTTGTACTTAACATTGTTTTTTAGATATGAAGAGGACTCGCAGAGGTACTATTGAGGCTTCATCATCTCGACCTGATAAAAAGCATCACACTGCTTCAACGAGGAGACATAAAGAGGCGAGGTTATCCCCTCAAGAGGACCAGCCCCAGCATGGTCCCCTAGACCACTTTAAGGATACTACAAAGGTTGAAGATATATCTTCTACTCATGATAGTAGTGTTGAGGTAAATGTTGAGCCTACTGAGCCATCTCGAGTAGGTCTCATTGATTCATCTTTACTTACGAGTTTTAAAACTCACATAGCAGCTGCAACTTGGAATAACCAGGTAAATCGTTTTACTCTAACAATAGAAAGCAGAATATAAGTTTGGTTCATGGTAACTAACCTAAATATTTTTTTTTGTATTTGAATACCCCTTAGGTGCATGTAGAATATATCTACCCTTCGTGAGTGGAATTGGTGGGCTAATCCAAATAATAGTATATTCAAAGGATACATTCAAAGGTTTGATTAGAGCAACTTATTAGGTGTTCTTATCAGAATGCAGATAAGATTGTTATATCTACCTATGTTGAAAGGTGGCATCCCGAAACAAACATCTTTCACATGCGTTTTGGTGAGATGACCATCACATTGGATGATGTGTCATCTATTTTAAGGGCATTACCTTGTTTTTGTTCCTTTAATGGAAGTAAAGTCAAAATAGCTTACATTAAATTTGTGGTCAACAATAAGTTACTGAAAAAATAAATATATTTCGGTTCGTTCCCATTGAATTGTAGGTAAAAATTCGGTAATACACAACCGAACTCTGTTCCATGTTATGGTGGATCTCCACCGTATCTTATGTTAATGATTGGTCAAACACAACTAAAATAGGTGCAATATTTCAGTGTCATCCCACCAAATTTACCTATCGCGTTCGGTACTAGTGTGTTGAATGCAACCAATGACCCTCATGAAATCCTAAACTTGAAAAACTCCAAAAAATAAACTCATACCTCATTCGAAGCCTCTCTAACTTTAGTCTCACTCTTCATGAATAAATACAAGATATTTTTTCACCAATATAAGCGTATAAACCTTGTTAGGGTTTTAGGAACATGATGATTTGAGAAAAAAGTCTAACTAGGGTTGCAGGAACATATGTGGGGTGTAGTGAGCAAATTTAATTTTAATTTTCATTCAATGGCTACACTTCAAGGTATATGTTATTCAATAACATATTGGACTTTTATTTCTTCTTTCTATGTTAGATTGAATTAAGATATGATTAATTTGCAGGTTCAAAGTGAACTTGATGAGGGAGACAATCATGGGGTATCAGAAAATTTAAGGTGACTAGCAGCTGGTCCAAACATGGCAATGCCATTATATAGGAGCTATCTTATTAAAGGTGTTAAATTTAACATCAAGGCACAAGATGATGTGCGGACAGTTCAAAATAGTGGAGTTTATTTACTTGCACATATCATGCAAGTTGCTAGTGCCAAGGATAAAAACCCAATTCTCTCAAATATGGGTTTTTATGGTGTCATTCAAGAAATTTGGGACCTTGACTACCAAAAGTTTACAATCCCAGTCTTTAGGTGTGATTGGATAGATAGTACTTCCGGCCTTGTAGTACACGAACTTGGATTCACCCTTGTAGATTTGAGTAAAATTGGACATAGGAATGACCAATTTGTTTTGGCTTCTCAAGTCAAACAAGTATTTTTTGTTGACGACCCGATGCATCATGGTTGGTCGGTAGTGTTATCAATGCCTAATAGAGAATATAATGATGTTATGGGTGATGATGTCTTAGGTGATGTGAGAATTGAGTGTGAGCCATTTACTAGAGGGATGCCAAATGTTGACACATTTGATGAACTGGTGGGTGAGTTTGGGAGTCAAAATATTCGAGATGGGTGTGAAGATATATGGATTGAATGATGCTCTTGTAATTTATGAAATTACTTATGCCCTAAACAGCACTACTGTATGACATTAATTTTGTAATAAATTGTAATGTGTTTTCTTCACTTTCATTATGCAGGTTTTGGCCACAAAACAATCAGTACATAAAATACTGGTTCAGTATTATAAAACGACGGTCCTCATAAAACTGTGAAAAACAGACGTCTGTTTTCATAAAATTGTCAATAAAAAACGACGTTTTGGAGCATTCAACGACGGCATTGTATTTACCGACGTCTAAAAGCGAAGTAAAATTGAAGAAAGACGACGGTATTGTGAAACAGTTATTAACGATATCACGTCGGAGAAGCATAAAGAGCCGACATGTAATTACAAATAACACGACTCCAGTACCATAATACCGACGTCTAAAAGGACAGATATCGAACCTGAACGTTACAAAAGACGACGTCTTAGATCATGAATTCGTCCATAACAAATCAAAAATCGTCGTCTTAAAATTTTACCACGTCGCTTGTTATATCAAAAACGAAGTGAAAAATAAATAATTCACGACGTAATTTGAAATCCAGAGGTAAATTTGTCGACGTAAAAAGATATTTGGACGTCGTTCTTTTACAAAAACAACGTTATATGAGAATATCCATGTCTCTTTTTTATTCTTATGTCATTAAATATATTTTCCACGGCAATTGGCTGAAAAACTTCGCCGTCTCAGATAGATTAGACGACTATTATTTTGGTAAAGACGACGTATAAATAGAGAAACACGGCTGTCTTTTACATGATCACGACGTTGTATATAAAATACTACGTCGTTTATAGAAATAAATATGTCGTAAGTCAAGAGCCTAACATATTTTTCACGTCGTTTATTTCATATACAATGAAGTGGAAAAACCATTTCACGACGGTTATATAAATAGATGAGACGTAGTATAGCTTAATAACGTCGTATTTTATTTATTTAAAGACGTATTGTATTTATTTACACGACGGTGTTTGTATAAAATAGGTCGTCTATTCTTATCCTTGATAATTTTTTGGCTCATTTTTCAGTATACAGACGTCGGTTGTTTTTTGTTAATGACGTTGTTTGTTATTACAATGACGGTGATTTACCCTAACCGCTATTTCCACGTCAATATTAATGGAAAAAATGAAGTGGAAAAATCATTTCACGACGGTTATATAAATATATTGGACGTAGTGTGTATTAATAACGTCATATTTTATTTATTTAAAGACGTATTGTATTATTTACACAATGGAGTTTGTATAAAATAGGTCGTCTATTCTTAACCTTGACAATTTTTTGGCTCATTTTTCAGTATACAGACGTCGGTTGTTTTTTGTTAATGACGTTGTTTGTTATAACAACGACGGTGATTTACCCTAACCGCTATTTCCACGTCAATATTAATGGAAAAACCGAAGTGGACAAACTATTTCACGACGGTTATATAAATATATTGGACGTCGTATGTTTTAATAACGTCGTATTTTATTTATTTAAAGATGTATTGTATTTATTTACACGACGAATTTTGTATAAAATAGGTCGTCTATTCTTCTCCACGACAATTTTTTGGTTCATTTTTCAGTATACAGACGTCGGTTGTTTTTTGTTAATGACGTTGTTTGTTATAACAACGACGGTGATTTACCGTCGTGGTTTTACTTTGGAAAAGATGTCGGTCGATTTTACGACGGTTTGAAAACCCGATACACAACGGTGAATTCCCGTCGTCTTTTGCCTTTTTTGTAGTAGTGCTCTTGCCTTGCCTCCAGAAGCCACATACACATGCTAAAGGCCCACGCCTTCACACATCATCCACCACTTCACATATATCTAAGTTGAACCTCATTTTGTACGTCAACAGTAGGCGTATATGAAAACAAAGCCAAAATATAGATGAAAAAAATTCAACATCAGTTTTCTACTTTTGGATGAAGTGATGGGAAAGGAGAAGGGACCAAATCACTATTTCTTTTGAATGGCACTTTTCAAAGTGGATGCTTTCTCTGCCACATTCCTCCAAAATTATTCCACAAAACCATCAATGGCAAGAACATCAGGAACATGCTGCAAATTCACGTGGAAACCGCTTCCATGAGAAAGAAATAAAGAAAGACAAAACCACAAATCCAAAGTAGTCCCGCTATCAAATTAGAAACAGTACCTGACTTAAATTCAATCATCAATTCATTAAGGACTATCAAATTCTGCTAGTTACTAAGTATCGATCTGAAATTATCAGCAAGAACACGCATTCGATTAATTGATGGATAATGCAAAAGTCACAAGAACTTTGTTCAGTATCAAGCACCTGCTCCTTCCCCTGCAGGCGGCGACAGCGAGGTAGCTGCCCCCGGAATCCAGGCCACCGAAGCTGATGCGGCAGCTGCCCCAGAAGGCATTATCACAGCTGAGGGACCAATAGACCCTTCATCAGCTGAGGAGGATTATCCCATCGATGATTTCTCTAGGCTCATCAAGAATTGAGGAGTTTACCTCTAATTAATTTATTCATTCATCAAGCTACATTTTATATTTAATTTAATAGAGTTCCCATGCATAGATTTATTTATTAATGGTACCTCTCTTAGACCACAAAATAATAATATATCGAAGATGATCTATTGGGGCAACCTTGCTATGCTATACATATGTTATATTCTTCTTCACATGGATATTCTTTTGTTTTTGTTTTTGTATCTTCATTATTTGATCACCACTAATTTTAAGTTGATTATACTACGAATCCAAGAATTATTTGAAATTGTGAATTTGCGATAGCTCTCTGGCTTTCACTGCCAAAATGGGAACGAAACTTGGCAGCTTAAAATGTTCCATAAATTCACATGTTAAGTTATATATTGATGTAATTCAAGTGGCCGTTTAAAATATTTATCCTCACATATGAAGTCTTGTATTCGATTTTCCCTCTTTTCAATTTCACATATGTATAAATACTAATAAAAACTTAGCCATGTAAAAACAAAAAAACAAAAAACGAAGGCAATAACCCACCCAAAAAAGCATGCTTAACAGATATTCGAACTTTGGGTATTTTTCAACATTGAAACCACTAAACTAATAAATTATCAGTGGCACTGGAGAATCATGTCATGCTTAATAAAAATGTGATATACAAATGTAGCTATACACTTCATCTGACATAATTCTCATGAAATGTTGTGGTTGTCCACTTCATTTGTCACATAAGGTGGTATGAGAATGTGGTAAGAGTAGCATTTGTTTTGAATTTCTTCATCTACCTTAACGAATGAATAAAAAAGGAAAGGATATTTGAATTTCAGAAATATTAGTGTGTGTGTGTGTGTGTGTGTGTAATCAAGTATTTGGATTGTGATTGACCACTCATAGCACACTGGTTTTAAAACAAAAAATCTCACGACCCTCACTATTAATTAGTTTGCTACTAATTCAGTCACTGGACGCACGCACCCAAAAGCAACATCCAGGACATGCATGATATATCAGTGAAATTAGTCTGCCTATACGGAAACCAGATCTTCAATACCAAATTACCACCAGACACAGCATAAATACTCGATGTTTTGGTTTCCGGATGAAGCAAGGACATTTTGATATCTGTTTTGGGAGATTATCATGACTGACTACTTTGAAGCCAATCCAAATGGTTGATTAGAAATTCAAATGTTCATAATTAATGCGCGTCCATCATGATGATGGTGGAGCTCGCTCGAGACACAACAGCTCTCTTCTGAAAGAAAGTTTCAAAGTCTTGTGCTGCTGCTGCTGCACCATCATCTCCCAATTCGCAAGAACCAAAAACGGAAGGCCCTTGCTTTTTCTTTTCTTTCTAATAATAGAAGTACTACTTCTAATAAAAGCATTTTTCACGAAATCCTTGTTCTGCTGCAAACAACACACAATTTTCCTACTTTATCTCCCTCCCACTCATTCACCTCCCCAAGCCTTTATAAATATTCATTCCTTCACCACCTTCTTCCACACACACTCCTCTTGCTTCCCCCTTTCCTTATATCTAACACTAAACCTACCTATCAAAAATAAACATCACAAAACAAACACAAGATGGCAAATCAAGTGATCGTCCTTACTCTCATCTTTGTTGCCATTATTTCTGGGGTTGCTGCAAAGGCCCCAGCCAATGCACCAGCGCCATCAGCCGAATCTAAGTCGACACCCTCATATGAGGTTAAGTCCACATCCTCCGCACCAGCGCCATTAGCCGAATCTAAGTCGACACCCTCATATGAGGTTAAGTCCACATCCTCTGCACCAGCGCCATCAGCCATATCTAAGTCGACACCCTCATATGAGGTTAAGTCCACATCCTCCACACCAGCATGAATCAAAATTCACAAAAAGAAAAAAGGATATCCTTGTGATCATCACCACGTGGTTTGTGATCCTGAAGTTAGTAAATCAATAATAGCCTTTAACATTATGGGGTCTGATTGAAGACCCAGGCTCATCTAGTTAGTAGTAACACCAATAAACATGATGGTCGTTTTGTTGACCTACCTCACACATGGAAAATACAAATGTTGAAGGAGCCAAAAAAATGATTAACGAAGTGTTGAAAACTGTAGTGATCATTTTTAATGAAAACATCTTTGTATTTTTCTCTTTGTCTGGTTGTTTGGGCTAACCAGAGGTTGTGCCGATGAGACCACCATGGAGATGGAGATGGAGATGGAGATATGGAGACCCACCTAATCAAACCCATTTAAAATACCAAAATAAATAATTAAGGTCCTTGTTTTCTTTCTAAGAATAGATTATAGATGACAGATAATAGACTAGTTGTTCTAATTATGATAAAGGATCTTAGAAGAACCATGCGCTAACACCGGAGAGCCAAGACCCATCTCTGCTCTCTCCCCATCCCATCCTACCAAACTACATATATCCCTACTCTCCCTCCCACCACCCACGTCCAACTTCTTATAACTTGACTGCGTACACTTTGATAAGACAAGAAGCAAATATGGCACGCCAAGTGATTGTCCTTGCTCTCATCTTTGTTGCCATTTCTGGGGTGTTATCACAAGAACCAAGCACCTCCCCTCCCGCACCCTCACCGGCCAATGCACCAGCCTCGTCGCCTGACGCTGCCACCTCCTCATCATCATCATCTCCTTCTCCCGGCGCCTCTGATGCTGCCGCTGCCTCCCCTGCCTCAGCCCCAACCCCTTTTAGCAATATATCTTCGCCACCTCAAGCAGCTACTGCTTGATGCACGGATACTCTATTATGCAAAAAATGACTATATTCAATTGAAACTAGTATAAAATGTACATAATCTTTATTGAAATTTTTTCTCTTTTTCTTTTTTGGTCGAAATATTGAAATTTCTAAGATGCAGATTCCATCAACAATATTAACATTAGCATCAAACTATCCATCTGACCAAGGGAAAATTTTATTTTGAAAGGAGAAAAGCAAGGCTTCGATAGCAAATGATTATAGATTGACAACTACCAATAGACTCTCATATGCAAGCTTTGTGCTCCTCCATGATATCTTCCACCATCTGCAGGAGGAATAGATGGACCAATTGCAGCTACCTGAGAGGGATTCAAAGGTGCAGGTGTGTAGCGTAATTGTGTAGTTAGGAGGAAAGAGGAGTGGGTCTAGGCTAACTTATGCTTTGTTATATTATATTATGTATTTATTGATTTAAAAATAAATATATAATTATGAGGTTGCGTTTGGAGATGAGGATACCAATACCATTCCTAGCCCGTACTGGATAGGGATTTTTAAAATTCGAGAATCCATGTACCCACCCCCGACTTTCCCCCGAAATCTTCCCCTATTATGGCCAGGGACCCGACACGAATTTCAGCCATCCCTACTCACATACCAACTTTAATATTTTCATCACAATATACCTTCCCACCTATAAGATACTGCACGTCTAATGTTCAACAAGGGCATCGGATCTCATTTATGAAACTTTAAATAAAGAGCATGTGACCTTATTTGCGGATGAGCTATACTTTCACGAAAAATAATCTTACAACTTTACAATTCATATTCATGATAAGTAAACATGCCATAATTTCCTAATGCCTCACTTTCCTCATTCATAAACGTACCATAATTGATTTTGAGAATTGGAGGGTTAAACTGAGAACTCCAAAAAAGTTTGTGGACCACTTATGATAAAGACCCTTAATTTTCTGGTTACCATTTCCCCACATTACCAAATGTGTAATTCTCATCTCTTGGGAATGGAGATAAGAGTTTCATTCATCGGGCCAAAAGGGGCCCTACAAGTTAGGAGTTCACAAGTTAACAAAAGGAAAAGGCCTAACAATACAACTTGTGAGATTTGAACATAACGATCCCTCCAATGTACCAAATCACAACCATACCAATGTTAACTTTTGGTTTAGTTCGGTTTATGACTCAAATTAATAGCATAACTATATCAAACCAATTCATTTAGTGACCAATTTTGTTCAATTAACTCCCTTAATAAATTAATTAATAAAAATTAAACAATAATTGAATGGTTTGAATGGTATTTTGCCAATCCCTAATTAAAAACAAAGTTCATGATTAAGTAACACTAAACATGTTACTCATCTTCACTTTAGGTCAAAACACGATATCATGTCACTTAAAGCACAACCTATGATACTAATGGAATTATGTTAAGGACATAATTGCCATCCCTTGAACTATAGAAAGTAGTACTAATTGTAAGTGTATGGATTTTGTATTTTTCTTTTGACTTCCCTTGACAATTTTGTAATAGGACAATCATTGTATTTTCTCAAGCTCTAGTTTAGATTAAGAATTACATCTCTAGGTGTTCTTATCTGGCTACATTATGATGGACAACAATGTGTTTGACAAAGGTAAGTTTTGCATTGCATTCACTAAATTCCTGAAAATTATGACTAGTCATCTTTCCTTCGTATGACTAGTCAACTTTTGTATTGTTAGGATTTCCAACTCACTATTTCCAGCTGGACCCTACCCATTTGTTTTTGTCCTATTCTATGAATTCTCTGCTGAATTGTACAATTCTAATCTAGGAATTTAGGTGTAAGAACCAGTGCATTCCTCATTGGGCAGCCGTCACTTTGGTAGGCAAGTTTTGGAAAGTTTCTTTGCAAACTTTCGCTTCTTCCTCAAGAGTAACCTTCATATTTTTCATCTTTGAGTTTTCCAAATTGTTTCTTTTTGAAAACTGCATTTGAAATATGAAAACCTCATCTTGCTAGATCAAACACTCTCTCATATATATCTAGGTTAGATTCAAGATTGATTTCTTCAAAAGTATGGTTTCTTGAAGAAATTGGTCATTTACTCATTAAATCCAAATTTCGTTCTTGTCTGAGTTGGAGCTGGCTAACTGGTGCCATGGGATAATAGAGCTAAAGAAGAAGCTGTCATTGCCATGAAAGACTAAGATGCTGGGTTTGCTAAGTTGGAGAAGAAGATTGCACAAAGGAGATATAGCTCATCTTCCTAAATAGACCTATGATTTGTTGAGCTTGCTAGTGTTTCTTTGTAAGAATATTTTTGCTTAGTGAATGTCTGGTCGGTTGATGACTCCCAGTTTTTCCCAATGGTGGGTTTCTAAGTGAACAATTTTTGATTTGCATCTCTGTAATTTTCTAGGTTTGTGTTCTTGACAGTTGACTAGTCATCGCATGATGTTCATGTATTTCTGGATTTGTGTTCTTGCAGTTGACTAGTCAGTCTTTTCTACTATTTGGTGTTTACTTGATTATGATGCCTTCACACACTTTTACCATAATTGTTGCTAGCACAGGGGATGCCTAAATTAACGAGTCCTTCTAAGTGCTTAGGTTATCAATAGTAATTCTCTAGGCTTGCAGGTACATATTGATATGCTCTGTGTATGTTCTTGGTTGTGATTATTCATGTCTGACAGTTAACTAGTCATAAGCGTATTTAGTCAAGGTCTAAAGTGTGTGAAGATCACTGTGTCCACTTGAATAGTATTTAAATTTACCCCTCATCACCTAAGTACCAATTTCACTAATTAATAGTACTTTATGTAAGTAACACAGAAAATACAAACCCATTAAATCAAAACCTGTTTTTGAATCTAGTCAAAACATGTCTAATGTGACTTCTTTATTTTGTATGTCATCACTTCATAAAGTGGCATGTAAGTCGTGTAGAAGGATCAGACGACGCAACGGTAAGTTTTCAGGGAACCAATTACTCCACCACGGTAAGTTACTTTTACCACCTTCCCTTTCTCCAATCCATAGTATCGAGCAATTCCATCAGTTTCCAGCATTTGAGGGAGCTGTGGAAGACACAAACAATAAATTGCATTCAATAATTTTATCAACCAAATTCCAACTTAGTAAATTGCAATCAACAGCTAGCATGACAAAGAAATTCTATGCTGCAGAAATAAGTCTATTCAGATTAAAACTATTTCAATGGATACCTTGCTCCCAACCAATGGAGGAAACCACTTAAACCAACTATCAAGAGCTTGATGTCAAATGAAAACTAACTAGCTTCCTTGTGTTTCACTCATTAAACAGTAAAAATCAATCGCTAGCTATCTCAGTGTCAACAAAATTTAAGCCATAAAAAAATCAGCAAATAGATTTGACCCTAATTGTCACCAACATTTGTAAAGGTTGCATTCAAGATGCATACACAGTTACCTGCTTGTCTTCCAACTTGTACTTCCTTAGCAGCTTGTTCTTTTCTTCGGCAGTGAGTATCTCGAGCTTTGGCTTTAGAGCATGCTTTGTAATATTGACCAGCAAGTCACAAATCTAAACCCAAAGCATAAGTATTGAGGTACAATGGAAACTCTTACGCTAAAACCAGAAATATTAAGAGAAAAAATGCACAAAGAAACAAGAAAGGAAAGGTTGGATAGAACTTATGCTCAAAGTCCAAACATTAAAGGTAAACAGCCGTATTGCCTAATTACAACAAAGTTACGAAAGTGTAGACAGCTGCATTGCCTTACAAGTGATAAATTATACACTAATATTCATCTAAATTGGCATATCATCTAAAAGCATTTGAACACCGATCAAAAAATAAAAAGAGAAACATTTGAACAGAAAACTTAATATTTCTGCTTCACAGGAAATCCAGATGATGGTTTTCTCCAGTTATTCAGCTTTAAAAAAACTCAAAGAGTAGCCCTTAGGACACTTGGAAAAGGGGTACAGTACAATATTGTAGAACAATTATCAGGTAACTTACATGGAAAGTCTCAACTTTAAAGGGATACTTCTCCAGTTCTTTCCGAGCATAGGAGTTCATTTTACTTTGCAGGACAAGAATCAGCCGGTGTATATTTTCTTTGTTCGGGAGGCCAGCGTAGATGCCACACATAGTCTGTTTCCTTATTTCCTCAGTTCCACAAAAGATGACAACAATCTGCAAAGAAACTCAACATTCAGTTGCATCACTAATGCTGGAACCAAAAAAAAGCATGGAGGTTTACACAGGAACGGAGAAAAACATCAATTAATTACATGTCATTTCAACCATATCGCTTCTGGTTTTGAAGAACATTTTCTTTTGGACCTTGCCAGTTTGTAATTTCCAACATTATTTATAAAAACAAAAAAAAAACCAAAAGAAAAAGAAAAAGTCAATCAAAAATCAAAACTTTTCACTGCATGAAGCATTGTTCTTTTGTTTCAGAAATTTTCCTCATTCATTTCATCTCTGCTCCTAAAGTTAACATTTTTAAAGAGCATTTTACTAGACCCTTTCCCACGCACGACAGAGTTTAAATACTAAGCAATATACACAATTGCTCAAATATAGGTTTTACATAATCTGGTAAACTTACTTGTTGATTATAACAGTTTCCGTTTTTTTTGCGCAAAATATATATATTTCCTGTATCAGACTAAGACTATATCCTGTTAAAACTTCAGAACATAGACAATAACATCAAAAGTCGAAACTTTTATCTTTGTGAACAAAAAAGGCAGGAACTTTGAGAAAAAATGGTGTCATTTTTTCCAGGAAAACATTTTCTGTTTGGCATTATTTTCCTCCTCCTCTGTTTTACTCGGCAACCAACCAAGCACAAAACTCAGAAAGGTACTTTCTTGGAGGGACTGGAGCCGAGAGAGAGAGAGACGCAGATACGGAGGAAAAATACATCCAAAAAGTACGACTTCTTTTGTCTGCGAACAAAAAAGGTTGGAACTTTGAAGAAAAGGTGTCATTTTTCCCAGGAAAACATTTTCTGTTTTGCATTTTGTTTTCCTTTCCCCTCTGTTTTTTTTCTCGGCAACCAAACATAAAACATACCTTCTTGGAGGGAGTAGAGCGCAGAGAGACGCAGATACTGAGCTGCTGGAGGTCCGGGTTGGAGCCGAACTGGGAGTGGAACTCAGTGAGTGAGAGAGAGAGGTCCGAGTCAGAGACGTCGCAGCCTCGGTCACTCAGCATCTCCATGGCCGTACGACGAGACAGGTAGAATCTGTAGCTCTCCATGCTCCCCTCCACCACATGGCTCGTTATACATCCCGGTCGTCGTCCTCCATGGCAGCCCGAAACGACGGCGTTCTCGTTGACGGTAGCCATTCAGCTTCTATTTCTCTTTCTCTTTCTCTTTCTATATCTCTCTCTGTGCGGAAGTGTGTGTGAGACGTTTGGAGGGAATATGAAAGCGTCGTACGGGCGGAGAGAGGCGTCTGTATGTACGGATTGTGGCCTCGAGTAAAGGAACGTACGTTACTCGCTTGATTTTTTGACACGCGTCCTTTTCTGAGCTACGATTTTTGGCCTTTTCCCTTCACGACCTTTTTATTATTATTTTTTTTTTTTATGAACTTCTCTCTCCGACTTTTTGGCTTCTTCAATTTTGAGAACTTTTTGTTTGGCCAACATTTTTTAGAACATTGTTTTCAAATTCATTGTTCTTGCACTTTGAATTGTTTTCTTTCTTTCTTTCTGAAGGTGACGATTATAAATTGGGGTGTAGGGTTTAGGGTTACCAAATCACCTGAATTCCAAATGGAGCACTAAAGCTTTTTTTTTTTAAAAAAAATTTTATAAACAAAAATAAATCGAGTTTTTCAAAAATCATACTCTTTGTCAAACTCTCCTCCCTCAAATAAAAGCTCTCTCCCTCATTTAATATATTTATGAGCACTTTTCTTTTTACTTCTTTTGATATGTAATGTAATGGTTGAATTTTGTGGTAGATTCCATTTTTGTGTTCGTTGAAATAAATGTAGATAACTTTTCATTTCTTTTACTTCATTTTGTTGCAGTGTGAATACTATCTTAAGCAAACAAATTCCTTGAACGCATTTATATAGAGTTATGTTTTAATCTTTTTTTTCCTTTTTTTGTTTGTGATTAGAGAGAAGGTTAGAGAGAAAGTTTCACCAATTGATGTTTTTGATTTGCAATTTTAATACTTATTTACTAGATAATAAACCTTTTTCTTTGTGATTAAAGTGTGACTTTACATATTATGTAGTAAGTTTTTGTTTTCGTCCCGGCTTTTAAAATTTTAAGACGGACACTATATAAAAAAAAGATTTTATTTATTTATTTTGTAAGTCTAGAAAAATGCTTTCAACATATAGGAATAAGAATGCACCGCCAATGCATTAAGTTGCACAAAACAAATTATGTAAGATGAATTGAAGAGGAGCCTAGTTGGTTGACCCCTCTTCTTGCTCAAGATTTTTCATTTTCATGATTTATGAAATGTTCTTTCTAAGAAAAATCATAAAATAAGAATACACCTGTCAAGAGTCAACCCAAACCCAAACACAATGGCACGTGTGAGGGTATATGTGTAAGTGTGGCGGTTAGTCGTAGGCTGGTAGCCACAATCTTAAAATTCCGAGCAGATCTCTTCGGCACCACCAGTACACTAGGGAGAGGGGTGAGGGAGAGGCTATGGAGGTGGAGGAAGATAAAATAAAGCAGACGAAGTGGAAGAGAAGAAGCAGCAGCAGCAGCTCATCAAAGTCATCTTCGTGTCTTATAAATAATCTTGATGATGGGTGTCTGATGCACATCTTTAGCTTCCTCCCTCCCATCCCAGGTTGCCCTCTTTTCTTATTTTCTCTTTAACAAGGAAACAAATTTCTATTCAAAGGCCCAATATTTAATTGTATCCATGAGTCCTTGAACCATTCCAGTACTTGGGGTTTTGTTCAATTGCTTGTTTTATTAATATTTTTGTGTCGATTTTTGCTTTAGGGTTTTGCTTTGGGGTCCATATTTTGCTCATTTTCATTGCTTAATTGCTTTGTTTTTATTGGGTTTTTTTTTTTTTTGGGTACCTGAAATCCATAAGAAATGATATACTTGTCAAGTTACATACTTTATACTTGTAAGTCTTTGGAAGATTGGAAATGTTGGTGTTGATGAAGTTTTGATAGTAATACTGTTGGCCCCGTGTTTTGACTTTTCTAGCAAAATTCTTAATTATATTTTTAATATATTTAAAATAGTGAATCGTGGACGTGAAAATGGGTATTTAGTACAGATAATAAAGTCTGCAAAATAGGACTACATACTTTGTCTTATAAGAAAAAGAATATAATTGTTGAAAAGATGTGATTTTTGGTTAACCTCGGTGAGAGGCGAGCCAAGTTTAGTAAGGTCAGGGAAGAAGGGACCAGGGCATGCCTGAGCATTGTTATGTGTCCTAAACTTTTGTCTGTTTTGCCTGTGGATATTTTGGTAGGCACTAAAATGGGTGTTATGACTGCCTAAAGTTGTCTCATTACTGTTGTATCAAGTTTTCCTAATAGACATTGATAGCTCAAATGCATGTAGGTAAATAAATTTCTGCAATTTCTGTCTCAAATTGCTATTGAGTTTGCAGATCGGTATAACACCGCCCTCGTTTGCCACAGATGGCTTTTCTTGGCATGTCACCCTCGCTTGTGGCTACGAGTTGAACGATCTATCAAAGATCGATTGGAGGAGCCTGGAGTTTTCCCCGACATTGAGACCGCTGTTGCTGCTGCAAGGTTTGGAATGTTTAATATGTCTGTATAAATTTTTTCCTTTGTTGGGCTGTTATATAAATTGTTCATTTCTTTTTCCTTACAGGCCTGGTGACACCATTCTAATTGCAGCAGGAGGAAGGCATCTTGCTTCTAATATTCAAATAAAAAAGCGACTTTGCCTGGTATGTCTCGAAGTTCTGCATTTAGAAATGCCAATTAAGACAGTTTGGCATGCTTGCATCATGTGTGTGTGCTTTTGAAGCCATGCTACTGGATTAAGGGTAATTTGTCTAAGTACTCTAGGTACCTATGTATGACAAAGGATTACTATACCTTTATATGTCTTTCTTTCATAGTGGGCATGGTACTTTTAAGTCCATTATTTCACTATTTGATGGAGGACTCCGATAGCTTACACTTTCTGGTTCACTTGGGTATAATCATATATATATGGGACAATCAGTTTTACAAGGATATTTGATGGAGGACACCGATAGCTTACACTTTCTGGTTCACTTGGGTATAATCATATATATGGTACAATCAGTTTTACAAGGATATCTTTAACCGACATGGTAATAAGTATTTTGAAAATGAAGTCAAGTTGTGCATGAAATATTATAAATGTGCTAGCCCAAGGTAATTGAACATAGTTTGAGTGACACTAACTGTTTTGTCCTGTACAAGAATCCATTTGTAATCTAGTTTCAAGGAGGCAATTGAACTTTAAGCCAAATCTAGCTGCTTGAAATGAAGCTTTCTTGTTAATTGTATATTTCTATCTCTCCCTAGTGAGTTAAACCTTTTCCCAATAAGTGTTAGTTGTGTGCCCTACTTGCTACTAATATATTTTTTTTAGGAATTCTAATAGCATGTATGGTTGTTTATCAAGTGAAGCCTCATTTCTCCTTTGGATTTTGATTTTCAAATTCTAATTTCCATAAAGGAAGGAATTATATGTTAGGAATGTGATGGGCGCATGATATTTTGTGAGACTTATATTCTCACTTCTCCTAGATATTTGTTATGAGTGTAAAATCTGCTCTCCAAAATATCTAGGAGAAGTCAAGTGTGAAGTCCCACGAAATAGGATGGGCTCATCACATTTCCAACATGGTTTTAGTGAAATTTATGGCCAGTCTACTGTCAAACAAGTTAGATTGTTAACTAAGTTCTGTTAAGTGAATCAACATTGCCAAAATTACAACTGCATCAACAGACTCTTTGGAATTGCGCAGATATCTCTACTTTCTTGTTGTAGATCTTTTGGTAGTCTGCCTACCAATATCACTTTGTTTTTCTATTCTTTTTAGTAGTTTCATTCCAAAAGTAAAACCTTTGTAGTATTCTTCCAATTTTTTCTCCATTTTCTATCTCAAGTTACTTTGTTCAGATTGGTGGAGGTGAGCTACCTGATGAAACAACACTCTTTTGTTCTAGAGCTTCGGACAGGTTTGTACATTTTAGGTTATGTTTTACTTTTTTCTTTTCGTGTGATGGTTGTTTGAGATTTCTCTCTCAAATCTTTCCAGGAGCCACTTCCATGCTGTTAGATTTTACTGCACAAAATGAAAATTGTGGTTGTTTTGACGGAAAGTTCTTTTTACACACAAATATTGGAGGATAGAAATTTTATTTCCTGTAAAAATTTGTTGGTAATCTTTTCACTCGTTCTGTTTTTCAATTTGTTTGAGATTGCCTTCTCTATGATGGTTTTGTATCAGGCAAGAATATTAATTAAAAATGATGGTTTTTTCTGTTTATTTTTTAAAACTTTTGCTTTCTTAATTATCATAAAGTACTGATAGCCCTAGAGATTGCCATTCACAAATGTTTTAAAATGTTGACTCTGTGTTCTAAATTGAAATCTGGTTCCATTTCCTATATTTTCTATACAATATACAAATTTACTTTGAAGAGGTTAATATTTAATATCAAAGAAATGTGTAAAAAATATTATTTTCCTTCTATTTATTTTCTATCCTTTATTTCCACAAAACAACAGCCAAAGAGTGTATTTGAGCTTAGGGTCTTGTCCCATAAACATGGGTTCTGATGTAGTTAATGTGTGGAGTCTGTAATTTTTATGTTGGACGATGTTGGAGCGTACTGGTTGGATGCACTATCAATTCTTTCTAGGGAGCTAAGTACAAAATCATCTTGCCTTGAGTTTACTATACATTCATGCCACTTCCGCATTGTGGGAGGTCCTCATGTTGGTCTTCCTACTTGACTATTAGTTTCAACGTTGAAGGTGAATCAGCTTCCATATGAACCAACCAATTGAAAGGGTTTTTTTATTTTTATTTTTTATCATCTTTTTATTAAAAAAATAATTAAATGAATCATTGGGGGGTGGTTCTTTTTTATTGTTACCGTAGCAGTATGGAAGTGCTCCTGAAAGTATGACCACTGTATTTTTATTATTTTTTTATTATTATCATTGGCAAAAGTTTGGTATGCACTGTTCATTTTGTTTGAGCAGTGCATTGGAGTTGCTGTCCACCTGCAAATTGGCAAACTTGACTGTGAAGGCAGAGCTTGGTTGTTGCTTGCTTCATAGAAATGGAAGGCTGACGATAGAGGGGTGTGTGCTTCAATGCGAGTCAAATCCCCTGGACCATCTTTCGTGCCCTATTGTGAGCACTGCTAGTGCCCAGACAGTATCCCCTTCCTCCATGAAATGTTCTAAGGATGGTGTTTCCGTATTTCGAACTCGAATTGAAGGAGGTGCCAAGGCTGTTCTGACTAGTGGAAACTTGACATTGCAGCGAGTTCGAGTAATTTATGCCCGGACATCAATCTTTTTCTGGTTTGATGTAGAGCACCAGTGATGTCTTGTTCATCACACTGGGCACTTGTAAAATTGTACTTTAGACATTCTTTAGATGAAATGGACTATGTTGTATGTATTTCAAGTATTGTAATAATTTTCAATTTTATTTCCTACCTCAAGTGGTCATAGCCAAGATGGCATTAATGAAAAGAGAATTGTGGGTGAAATTTGTAGCAATAGAATGATCTTATGTTTTGCGTATAATATTGAACCATTCTAAATTACTAATAGAAAACCTAAGAATTGTTAACAAAAGAGAAGTAGAGAGAGAATTAAGAATTGTTAACAAAAGAGAAGTAGAGAGAGAATTAAGAAGAAGATGAACAAATCTGTATTATTTTCTCAGTTAACTTTACAATACAGAGAGTTAAGCTTTATAAGGCTTCTAACTGATTACAACAACTTACTAACTAATTCTAACATCAGTCAATGACTGAGTGACACTTGTAACAATCCTAGCTCTACATACTCTAACAAGAATGACTGATGCAGTTGACTGGATATTGGAATAGAGTGCTACTATTTCCACCCACCTATCTTATTTTCCCACCCACCTTATTTTCAAAATTTTAAAGACAAATTTACTCTTTTGTAAAATGACTTATGAGGACAACTCTTTCAATCTCTTTCACACGCACCCACACCCACATTTTCATTTTCATTTTGTTTTAAATCCAAAATTAGGAAGGGAGTGTTTTTTTCGTTGGCAGTAGAAGGAGAGTTTTTTCTTTGGTTGAAGAAGGAGAGTTAAATGTTTGTAAGGTCATGGTGTTGACTGTTGGGTTTTCGCCATAGCAGCAGGTTGGGGTGAGGGGTGAGGGGAGGGGGAGGGGGAGGGGGGAGGGGGAGGGGGAGGGCGATTGGAATGGGTATAGGCTAATTGAAGAATTATTTATTTGTTTCTATTTTATTGTAATAGCAAATATGGGAATACAATTAAAAGGGTATTTTAGAAATAATGGTGGGTGGAAAAATAAGTTTGTGTTTATTTAAATTTACATGGTGAGTGGGAAGATAAGGTGGGTGGGAAAATAGGACAAAGGGGTGGAAATAACAGCACTCTTGGAATAACACAAGTTCTAAGAGCATGTGTAACTCAAAACATTGAAATAGACTTAGATTAGATGGTGAAAGATCTTACTCATCTATTATTTAATGATCCTTATTATGGATGGTGAAAAATCCCTTACTCAAGTTTTTCCCATTTAAAAATAAAAATTTAAAAAAAATTTAAAAAAAAGGATTTCTGCAACTCTAGTAAAATTCAGCTCATCTATTAACCAAAAGCAGGTACGGCAGAAACAATTTGGAACAAGATCAGCTACATGGAATACAACAATATCTTGTCATGCAACACAATGCCTTCCTATTTGTCTTTCCACAATCACAAAAATCACCTTCTATTCACTTATGTAGAATACAGCTCTAAGTTTCCTAAATGACCGCATACACAAAATTGGGTCTAATCTTTGTAGATGGTTCTGTCCCGGATTCATACTACTACTCCCCCGAACTGCAATTTTTGTCCAAGGACTCTTCCAGCACGATAACGGTCTTCATGGTTCCATAAAACTACTGTTTATTTTGATTGTTCTCTTCATCCATCCATTACCATTATAGCTTTCTGTACTACCTGAAAGTTGAGTACAGCGAAAATGTTGGTTCAAACTACAGATCAGGATTACAATAATTACATGGACAACAGTACTAAAGAGTTCTTGAAGCACACCAACGCCACCTTAAATCCTGGGATCAAGAGAAAACTGTCCAAATTTAATTACATCATTTTCCTCTAAACCCATAAGAGACAAAAAAACACAAAAACAAAACTAGATCTGGTTCCTCATATTAGGCTTGTTAGCTGTGTTTCATTTAAATTTGAAGACTTATCATTCCACATATATTAGTTGGAGTTTAAATCTAGAAAAAAAGAAGTTTCTCTTGGTCTACATTAGCATTTACCTATAAGGTTTAAATCATTCATTAAATTTGGGTTAACTATTCCTCAGAGTGATCATCCTTAACTGAAATTTTGTGTATATGATCTATTATACAAGTTCAGTTCAGTAGCAAAAATTCTCTGTTTGTCTCCTTATTGAATTATCATTTTTTAACGAAAATTCAAGGATAAAATATGATGGTATTTTACTTGATTCTTGGCCCATGAAAATCAAAGCAGACCATGACAAAGATGGAGCCAAGACATATGAGTGCAAAATACTAAGCAATGGTCGTTAGACTAAAATTTATCTCAAAACTTACCCCAATAATAGGATAAACATGCGGGAGCTGAATTCAACTTCCTATAGCAGGTCTTCGTTGGACCACTAAATCATCAGCAGAATAATAATCTGCGATGAGCCGGTACATGTATGACGGATTATGCCCTCCTCTGTGAAGGAATAACAATTGTAATTGACAAACTAGCTAGAAAATTGGGAAATAGAAAACTAAATAAGTGCAAAATACTGAGAAAAGAAACTCAAAAGGTGAGAACTTTAATCTTTCATTCATTCAAATCGATTTGGTCCGAAATTAGTTGACTTACGTATCAGTGATAAATAAATTGACAAGCTTTGGTGGCACATAATCAAATGTAGGATTGACAACATGAAGGAGCGGGGAAGCAGTGCCACTTCCAAAATCCATGCAATCGGAGAATTCTCCAAAATCCAGCAGCTCAGAAGGGGATCTTAACTCATTCAGCAACACTTCAGGATTGTGAGGATACAAAGGGCACAACTGTCATGTAAACCACCACCGAAAGATTTTGAATAAAGAAAGCATTGACAACATCCAATAAATAAGCTACAGATAATATTATGCCCAGTTCAATGATTGTGAGGATACAAAGGGCACAACTGTCATGTAAACCACCACCAAAAGATTTTGAATAAAGAAAGCATTTAAGACAACATCCAATAAATAAGCTACAGATAATATTACGCCCAGTTCAATGATTCAGTCCAGTTAACACCAACTCTGCTTACAGAATCCAAAGGACCTGATCCCCAAACTAGTCTAAACAAGTCAAAAAAAAAAAAAAAAAAGACTTCGAAAATTTAATAACTAAAGCTCAATATAGCCGACTGTAGAAAAATAACTCTCTGATCCTACCATATGCATCAGTATATACGCCTTGCTGAATCATGCGAGGATGCCAGGAATATAGGGAAAAGTGAATTATTCAAGATACTCTGCACTGGAATTACAAGATTCCATAGTTCCAGACTGCATTAACAGAGTCATTTGGTTAACTAAGTCTATCTTGCTCAGAGGAGTCGAATCCTATCAAGAATTTATTCACAATTTTATCCTTTTCTTGGATTCGGCAATATACAACCAATATATCACTAGAAATTTTTGTGGCTTGTCGAGGAGCCTCAGATTTCCATTGATACCACAATTTACTGACATCTCAGAGACATTGAGACAGGGTGGACAGGTATACCATCCAATCCTGTATCAGTTTTGGTGGGCTCGCAAAACCCGAAATGTGAACCTTCATGTCAGTGCATTAGTCGACAATTTAAACACTACTTACAAGTCAATAATTTGTATTTTGCTTCATTCTCAGGTAGCTCGGGAGCTTTGGTTTAAAAAAATTCCCCGTTTTGGGTGTCTTGGCTTTGCCTCCAACAATTCTGAGGGCACTTCTTAGGCAATACTCGATCATTTCCACAGGTGGATTACTTTGAGTTAAATGATTCCTTCTAATGCAGCTGGAGTTCAAGCCTTTGTAACCTTCCCTTTCCTCTCTTTTTATGTGTTTTAGTTGTCTAGCATCCTCACATAAAATGTTTATGTTATCCATTCGTAAAATTTTAAATGATGGAACCCACTTCTTCTGCTCCATGTCTTGAAGTTTTAGTGATACAAGTATACATTTTTATAGTTTCCACTTATTTTTTCTATAGTAGCCTTCTATTGTGTACTTGACTTGTGCCCCTTTACATGCATTGTGAATATAAGTTATAATTTTATTCCCCAGCCCAAAGTAAAAGAAAAAGAACCACCAATTTATGAATGATAATCACCAAGGCAACTACAACAGTTATTGTATTAAGTTACCTTATGACTGCCGGCAAGTACAACAAAAGGGACGGCATGCCTTTGCGCTGCAAGTGCAACCATATTCAACCCAACGGGTGCTATAACACCACCATTGGCCATGACAGCATGAGCGCCAACTATAACCTATAACATTACAAAATTCAATATGAAGCTGGAACGAGGATGCAGATTTCCATATGGAAAAAGAAAATACTAAGAACGCGTCCTACCATGTTCACTCTGGATATCATGGCAAAAACTGCTGAATCAGTGATCAGCGTGGTTTGCAAACCTCTTGCAACCAATTCTTTAGCTAGAAGATGGCCCTGATACCTAATAGAAACCAATTAATAAGAAGATTACTGGTTTATCAAGAAAACATCAAAATTACACCAACTATAGATCTTATTCTTTGGAACAAATAGGTACTAATAGTTCACCAAGAAAACCTCAAAATTACACCAATTAAGGATCCCATTCGTTTGGAACAAATAGGTAAACTTTTGCGCACTAACCTTGGAGCTCCCTCTGCAACAAATACCCGAAATGATCTTTTTTTCTCATTTGCAGCACAAAGAAATTCCAGTACTGTTCTTGAACTGCCTAAAGTTAATATAACCTCACTATAAAAATAAAATAAAATAATATAAGTTCACAGCATGATTAAAAATACCACAAAGCTATACCAATTAAAATTCCGGTACAAACCATTCAAGCTAAAATTGATCATTGTTCCCATGCAGTTTTCACTATATATGGGGTATTATTAGGCATCAAAATTTGGATATTTGTAGACGAGGAATAACAAGAACTTACTAAACTTGTATTTAGTTCTATCTGCTGATAAAACAGAAAATGGAAAACCTTTTCATTCTTTTTCTCTTAAATAAAAAAAATAGAACAATTCTATAAGTTTGAATGAAAAATCAATTACTCATTTGATAGAATTCTTCTGCTTAGTGTGATATAATATCTACAACCACTCCACATATATAGCTATATATTCCCAATGGATGGAGAAGAAAACTTCATTAAGGTGTATGGATGCTTTTTAATATGTGAAAAACAGCGCGTACGGGAACAATAAGACAACTATAATATAGATCAGCAATTTGTGCAAGATGAATGCAAATGCAACAAGTTAGATCCCAATGTTTAATAGTAAAACACAAAACATTCAGAAGATCAATCTGATCCCAATGCTTGTTAGATTGTGCTCTACATGAGGTTTCTACCAAAAATTTCAAATTAAATTAGCCAGGCTATGCAGCAACCCAGCACTTGAAGTCACAGATTGTTGGAATTTTAGCAACTTCAGCTAGAAATAAGCATGTGGCACCAAGCATACACAAGAATTCAACCATGAAAGAAAATGGTGAATAAAAACAATTTATTTTTTCTCATCACAATGTAACAATCTTATTACTGTCAAGAGTTTAAAAGATCTCCTTTTTATCAATTTTATCAATTTTTTCTACATGGGAACAGTACACTATTGCAAAGCGTTGGAGTATATATAGTACCAGAGGGAAGAAATTCCTATTTGCAGAAATTATAACAAAAAACATCACCAGAAAATTTGATCATGAGAATGACAGATTATAACAACATATTTGGACCTCCTGAAACTTTTATACAGTGTTCAATTGTATATATGCCACATGTTAACAAGTACAGGGAACCACTCCACAGACGATTACAACATCACAACTTTTACAGTGACAGTAAATTGTAACCATATCATTAAGGTTATTTATCTAGTTCATGAATATTAACTTAGTCAAATTAACTTCAGCTACTCAAGACTTCAAGCTTCCAAACATTTCTATGAATGGCTTATCACACAAAGAGTATAAAAACAATCCATCAAGCACTCAGGTAGTCATACTCAGTGTATGAGACATGGAATGCACAAATAACCCCAGTGCTCATCAAGCTATTCCACAAATATGAATTAGTACTATAATTATGCATTAGATTCAGAATCCGGGTTTTGTTTGGAGATTTATTTTAGTTTTTTCTTCTTTTTGTTTGTTAGCTTTTATTGGAATTTGATTGATGACTGGTTTAAGGTTCGTGCTTGGAGATTAGCTTTGTTAAAATACTTCATTTTTCACGTCACGCTGGAGTTCATAAGGGTCTAGAGTTTATAAGGGTTTAGAAGTGTGAATTTAGGTTTGATGGCTGAAGCCTGCATCCTAGAGACTAAACACCTTAAGCCTTAAATGCAATCCAACCAATAAACAAAGAATGAAATACGATGTGACTGAGTACAGTCACAAGGGTTTGATTGTCACATAGTCACAATGGTTTTGTACAAATATATAAAAATTGTTTGACAGATTATGGAAGCACGTTTTGGCCCCAAACTAATTTCTTCTGTTGTGCTAGTAGCTAACACAAAACGAATTTTCTAACACTGCTATGTCAAAAAAAAAAAAATTAATAATTTAGTACCTCAACCAAACTGACCCTAAAATAAACCACCAAAAACCCGCGAATGAAATACTCCATGCAGATTAGAAACAGAGCAGTAGCAATATAATAATCTCACACAATCAAATTAACAATACTTATTACATTACATATGCATATTTTAAGATCGATATTGAGCTTCTGTATAACCGAAAAATGATTCTATATTTGAAAGAAAAAATGAATAGTCAAAGCTGGGGGGAAATACATACTTCTGGTGAATGTGCTCAACTGCCTGCTCAGCAATCTGTTCATGGCAAGTGCCAATATCTTGTATAAGTTCATTGACTGCTTCAATGACATCATGCTTCAGTTTCCGACTTCTTGAACTTTTATCAGCAGCTGTGAGGGAAAACATATATCTATAAGTCATGAAACTGTAATCTTCTATTAAAAGGTAATAACTTCATTTCCACCACCACAGCCGAGACTGCTGCGGGAACCAATTTTTAATTAACTAATATCCAAACAAAAAAGCCACATTTATGGTCAGAATATATCAAATGCCTATATTCTCTAAACAAATTTTTGATCAGGTAAAGAGAAAAATGAAAGTGTATTAATAGAAATTCCCAATGCTCCAAAGAATGAAGATCATACATTTGGTTTTTTCTTCAGAATCACCCCCAGATGAAGAAGTGTGAGGAACAGCTGCTGCATCAGGCATGTCCTCAAGAAGTGTTTGCAAAGATGGTGGACGCAGTGTGCTTCTTGCGGCAGCAGCAACAACAGCAGCAGATAGAACCGGATGGTTGTCGCGATCACCATCATCTTCATCATCACTAACAGTCGACATGTTCAACCCAGCCATAGCAGCTGTAGTGAGAGAAAGATCCTCCTCCCTAATAATGTGCAGAACACGCCTCACAATATTACCCACAGCCAGCTCTGCGATCATATTCGCAAAACATCATTATGAATAATCAAACAAATAAGCCTCCAAAGTCCATATAAAAAGAAAAACTTTGCAGTATATCTGAAGATAAAAATATATCTAAGATTCTAAATTCAAATGCCCGCATAAAATACATTGACTTTCTACAACTAGGAGATACAATTATTGTTTTTCGGTTGAAAGGAGCTATCATTTCATTTCAGAACACAGGAGTACTAAGTAAGGATGAACAAAAATGGTAAAATGCTAGACTTACAGTGCATCGAGGTTTTTAAAATTTGGTCAATAGACTGAGCAAACATAAGTTGATAGTTTAACTACGTTCGCAAGTAAATATAAAAATTCAGTACAGCTGGCATGTGCTTGAAAAAAAAAATAGTCTAAAATAACAAAAATTAAATAAGAAATGCCTCATATCCACATAATTATTGTTACACATGTGCATCTGATATCAATCAAAGGAGTACATTTCAAATATCTTCTCCCAAAAACTCTTCAAGCTAGCTTAAAAGACTGTTCAATCAACCACTACTAAAATGTCCCCTTAATGTACTGATGATAGAATGATCAAGCTATCATCACTACTAATCAGCAGAAAATCCTTCTTTATGCTCTGTTGTACCATGTCACTTCTTTTCTTTAGAAGGGACAGCGTTTTAGCAAGGTTAGGTGTTTATATCACAAATTTTATTTATGTTTCTTGGGCATACACAGTGGGAGGAGTAAAACCATAATCCTAGCTTCTCAATCCCACACTCACAATGGAGGAATTCATGTTACTACAAATTGAATGTTATATGATTCTGCCAATACGGAGCCAAAGGGACCCACAATCATGTGATCAAATAACTATCACAAAACAGAACTTTGTTAAATAGAAACAAGAAATTTTGTGGTTTGTTTTTATGGAAAATCCACCTTCAGATGAAAAGAGATTCAATACACTGCCCTGTGTCTCTTAAGATATTACAGAGAAAGATTTTCAAGTAACATCAATGACCTTTGTACTAATGACAAAATTTACTCATCAAAATAAATAATACCGCATCATCATGATTAACAAACTTTTGTAACTTTTCAATAACCTACCAATAGGATTTGCAGCAATCAGCTGCTCCCCAACTGCTTTAACAGCATCTATCAAGGCACCAGCTTGATTTGTGTAGGGTACCCGCTGCGATGAAATCACGGACCGAAGTAGTTCCGCCGTCAGCTTTGCTGTGGCCTGTGAGCCCTCAATATTACTGCCACCCAAAAAAATCCAAAATCGATATATGAATTATGAAAATGGGCTATTAACCACTAAGAGCCCTCAACTTGTACTAGTAGACTCTATGAATTGTGCTGAAGAACTTACCGTTTTTTAAGCTTGATAAGGAAATCATTCACCAGGGAATGCACGTCTGGCATGATTGTCACTGAATTTAACCTGACAATGTCAAAGATATGACTTGAAATGACCGAGTGCAACCCTTATTTGCAGTTGTCTCGGCTACCAAAGAGAAAAAAAAAAAAAGCGAACAAGGCTCAATGAAAAGACTTGGAATGCTGAGATTGCCCACATTCACCATTCGACAAGGTCTGGATGACAGGGCTGGAACCAGGATTTGAACATGGTCTAAGCTGGATATCTTATCTAATTATGCTTTTTCTTCAGCAAAAGAATTCTCTTGAAAATATCCATTAAAAAATACAAACAAACAACTCCAAAATCAACAGCCAAATCAGATGGGCCTTTTGAGAATATAGAGAAACCAAAACAAATTAATCCCAAAAGCAACAAACCAAAGTGAAAATGTAAAACTTCAGGAACTGAAAATATCAAAACCCACCGAATTTAAAAACCTAAGTTAAACCCTTAATTAAACCCCCACTTCAAACCTGAATTAAACCTTAAATTAAAATCTAGATTAAAACCTTATTTGAACCCTAATTACATCCTAAATCAGGAAAACTTAGAAATTAAAAGAAGTTCTTGGAAATATACCTGGGTCAGTGGGTGAGTGAGGCTGTGACTGTCAGGCACAGAGGCCTAGAAGAAGAAGAAGAAGAATACGGGATCGAAGAAGATGATCCGAACAAGAGGAAGAAGCAGATGGATTTTGGGAATCGGAGATGGAACTTGAAGAATTGAAGAAATGTAAAATGGAGAAGAGTGTACAGAGAAGGCAGAAGGCAGAAGTTGAGAGGGAGAGAGGGACCAGAGGGTTACGTCACGGAACTTGGATTGGTGGTGAGGCCTACGGGTTTGGGCTGAATGCTGGCTTACAAACATAAATGATGGGCTATGCTATCAAGACATTTTTGTCTGTTTCTAATTGAATTATTTAGAGTGCTATCCAGGTGTGTCGCTATTTTGGTAAAGGTGATGCAGACAAAAGAGTGTATAGCTGCATATATGGGACTAGCTAAGTTGGCTGGAGCGGATGTACTCCTTACTCTGCACTCGGGTTTGAATCATTTTTCCCATAACTTAGATTAGATTAAAGTAGAATATCACTTATATCAAACAAAGAGTGTGTAGCTCGAATTATCAATGGATCAGATTTTGATCCGATTTGTTCCAAATTCGATGAAATTAATAGGAGATTGATCTTGTTACATAATCTGATAAACCGATTATGTTTCAAATCCGCTAATCCGTTAAGTTAATGAAACAAATCCGATACGATTTGATATAATATTTACTTAATTTATTTTATTTTACTTATTAATGAGAGGAATTAAAACAAATAGAATAGCATGAAAATAAAACAATTGTTATATAGAAAAACAACAAAGGGTTGGAATACTGCCTTAGGAAGCACATACCACCTTTGTGTTATACCCCGAAAGAACTAGTCACTAATGAAGCTTCTTGAAATAGCTTATGAAGCTCATATCAACCTAGTAGTTTACCGATGTGGGACTCACACGCCAACCTAGGGTGTTATATTTGTTGAAAATATGCCCTAAAGCTAAACATGTGATTTTGCCTTCTAGATATTTCACTATTATTTATGGGCAAGATTGTTGTTTTTAAACATGATATTTGGTTTATAATCATAATAGTAAAACAAAAGCCCTTAGAATATAAAATAGTATGAGGGATATGCAATGAGATTGGATATAAGGAGACGTCTCATACTTTCTCATCATTTCCTAAACCTTCCCAGTCATAGGATTATCAATTGGGCATTGATCATCCACAAAGATTGGTACACACTATATCTACTCGATTGGGAAAATGGCTAGTCTCAAGACGTTACGTGTAGAGATACTAAGATAAGTGTGTAGGATGAATGTCTTACTCACAAGTCAAACAAGAACTCATAAGTTGCAATAGTGCAAATTAGTCCTCATATCTGAGACAACATAGTTGTCTCGTGGATGAGTTTTTTGTCTTTGAAATCATTACACGGCCGTGTCGAGAGATATGATTCAAAAGGCGATTATCAAGAGTCTCGATGAGCTCATAGAGTCAAGTGAATGTACAACAAGGGATCTCTACTCTAAGTAAGAGGAAACAATCTCCAAAGATATGATTGGGAAATCTTTAGTAATGGATATGATTAGAAAGGAAGTTTCTAAACATAACCAATGTAATCATATAAGTGGAGAATTCATATTAGGATTTTGACAAAAGTATTCATACCCTGATAATATGAATTCGGAGCACTGTAATAGAGAAGGACTCAATTGCACGACAATTCCAACTTCAATAGGTTATTCACCTTTCTACTTAGCTTGGGTAGCCATGACATACTACTATGTGTCACTCATAGCTTGTGAAAGCCTTGTAAGGTCTAATTGTAAATAGCCTTCACTAATAGGAAGAACAGAATGATGTGATTTAATTCACGCTCGGTTCAGAGGTATTGGACCTACCCATTGCCTCGCTAAATGAAACCTACAAATCACACACCAATAAATGTAATAAGAGGAATAAATGAAGAAGATAATACGTTGAAAGTCAACGGTCAAACTCAAAGTCAACTCATTTGTTTACAGCGGTTCACCAAGTCAAACACTACAGACTATGGTTAAGTGGTTAAGTCACAAATCGTAATTAGATTGTTAATTATGAAGTTCGTTTGACAGTTTGACTCAGTTTGGGTTTTAAAGACATTTTGGGCCAAAGGGCAAAATAGCCCAAGGACTCATTGGGTTTAGGAACAACTGTTGTATGACAACACAAGTAAAATGAAGCCCAAGAGAAGCCCAAAAACCCCCTTGGCCGTCCATATTGGTGGAAGACTTTCCTCACATATGTGTTGGCTATATAAGTCACACATAAGACCATTTCTCTCTAGGGTTTGAGCCTCCTAAGCTTTGGGTGTGCTACTGAGAGAGATGAGAGATCATCTTTCTCTACCGTTGGCTAAAACAAATCCTAAGAGGAGAAGGCTAGCACCTCAACTCCTTTTATCATCTTCTTCATCTCTTTCACTACATTTGGTGTATATAAACTAGAGGGTACCTATTTTGGTATCTTTGTGAAGAATCTATGAAGCAAGCATATGGAAAAAGGTCTTTCCAAAGATGAAAACTTGCAGACCATCCAAGAGAACTTCAAGGGTAAGAAAGTCTCATCATTTCCTCCCTTTTTCTTTTTGTGCATAAATGAGATTAGACCTATAAATATACTTGGGAAATTGGATAGCATTAGGCTCAATAAAAACTAAAATTCGCTTATGCCTCTTTGAATGTTTGATTCATGTATGTTGTAGCCTAAGATCTAATGATTTTAAATTTAAATGCATGTTTCCTTCAACAGTCTCCCTCACTTAAGTAGTTGACGTCCTCTTCAAGGCAGAGAGTCAACTTGACAATCTTTGTCAAGATTCACACCTTAATAACATATTTCGTAAGTGCAAGGAAACTTTCATATATCGTTATTTACCTTAAGATTGAATCAAAATCAAGAAAATATATTAAATATATACAATTTCGTCACTTATGCATCATTTATTTTTATGCATTGATATGTTATGTTTTGTTCAAAACTAAACTAACCATCATAGTCTACATAAATAATGATTCAATTTAGGCTTTTGAATGATCGAAAAATGTTAAGAAATGAGAAAGTTATCCCAAAACAAGATTACAACAATTTTTTGTGTGGAAAAATTGCAGAATCTGGCGAGTTCATGAGTTTTTCTGTCACCGGGAAATCGTGTTTTGTTAATTTATGATTTTTAATCAGTTGCTTTACTTATAACTGATTTTAACATGTTTTTCTAACTTAAATGCATGTTTAAGAGTGGTTTCCATTCATTAAAAAAAGCCCTTTGAAATATCAAAACTTCCAAAACTTTTATGGGTGAACCTCGCCAGTAAATTCGAACAAACTTTGTAGATTAAAATAGTGCTATCTCACTCGTTTCTTATCTTTTTTTTAGGATCTTTATATCAAATTAATGCTTAGAACCTCTACCTGTATCTAGTGAAATGAGAAGTAATGGAAAAACAAGTTGAAAGATTCACTTATGAAATAGAGTATTCATTCATGAAACAATACATAAAGGTTTCTGTGTAGTAAGAGTTTTAACCAATTCTGGACTTCACCACTTATAAGACTTATACCATTGATTCCTTGTGAAATATTCTATGAAATAGAGTATTCATTCACGTAATCAGATATAAATTGAGCAAGATAATGAACATGGAAAGTTAATGACTTCAAGGACCCCCAAATGACTTCCCATGCAATTTTGGACAAGGACACCTAAGATAACCTTGCTAATCTACTTAACTCTATTATTTATGTTACACATTCTTTATATTTATTATTTGAAGTACTTGTTTATATATATATTAAACTTAATTACACTAATGCCCCTTGAAACTTCGGTCAAACCTTACTTTGCCCCACAAAACTCAAAATGGGTGTTGGGGTCTTTTTCTGTTGGAAGACTTAGCTGGGCCGGATAGTTGCTAGTCTTGAATGAAGCCTTCAAGTCCCCGTTTCTGAGTTAGTGAGAACTAGGCTCAAAGCATCCTGAAGGAAAAGCAAGTCCTAGGGGAGTACTTTGTTATACTTTTAGCGGCTACTTGTTCTGGTTGGCGCTTCACGTGCAGATGTACAACTTCTTTAGATGGTGAACGACCCCCGTATAAGGTATGGTGCCTACCAGATGGTGTCATTCGAATGAGATACAGTGGTGCCTGTTGGATGGTGTACAACGCTACTGAATAGTGTACCGCGCTGCTGGATGGACGTTGCTAGATGATGTGTTTACGTTGTACAGAGATAAGCTTGGCATGAGAGTTTGCTTTGATGTGTCAACATATTGGGCTTGGCATGAGTGGCTTGTGGTTTGGGAGCTAAGAATCCTTAAGTTTAGCAAGAGAGAGTGATTCGCTTGAGAAATGGATGATTATGGCATTGCATTATGGAACATTTGGGAAAGGGGTTGAGTTTGATACTTCCAACAACTTGCGAATGGGCTTGCTATTGATGCTGCTGGGTTTTTGATAAGGCTTCGGATGTTGTTTAAGGCTTCAGGGGGTATTATAAGAGCATCTCCAGTGCATACCCAAAACCAGGCAAAAGGCCCCCCGAGCAAGCCCAAGTCGCTCCAGTGCAGCAGCCTCCAGCCCGGTTTGGCGTGGGTCCCACCAACCCGGGCAAGCTCAAGGGCAGGTTTCGCCTGGGCTTCAGCTCGAGTCTTGTGACGTCAGCGCGAGGTAATTCAAATTTTTTTTACCATTGGCGCTTGAATTACATGCGCCAACAGTAAAAAAAATTTGACTTCCGTGCGCTGACGTCAGTCCTGGCAGACTCCAACGGCTATGTGACACGTGTCGCAACCAGGACGCTCCAATTTGTTTTTTTCCAAAAATCCGACGGTCCTCGTTTTTTTGGCAAAAAAAATTGCAAAAAATATCGAAAAAATTCTGAAATTTTTTTATAAAAAAACCAAAAAAATTTGTATTTTTTCCCTATAAATACCTAACCATTTTATTTACTTTTCACACCAAATCTTCATACAATTTCTTCTCCATCCAATATTTTTTACTCTCCACTCACATTATTCATTTTCCACACCAACTCTCCATACAAACTCTTCTCCTTCCAATATTTTTTCCTCTCCACTCACATTTTTCACTTTCCACACCAATTCTCTATACAAACTCTTCTCCGTCCAATATTTTTTACTCTCAACTCACATTTTTCTACTACTTTCCATTTGTATAAAAAAACAAATGGCATCTTCTGTCGAAGTTGGAGGCTCGTGGGCAACTCAGGAAGATATTGCGTTGTGTCAGTCTTGGGTGAACGTTAGTCATGACCCTATCACGGGTAATGAGATGAAGTTCCATCATATGTGGAGCAAAATTCATGGAGAATTTTGTCAAAGATCGAGTTCCATTCGGACCGAAATGGCCTTGTCTAGTAGATGGAAAATTCTGAATGAAGAGTTAGGGGAATGGAGAAATGCCTTGACAAAAGCAAGGGAGAACATTCGAAGTGGTCAAAATCTATCCGATGAGGTAAAATATTTATATTTGACATTTTAATCAATTTAAAGTATTTTTTTTTTTTTTTGCATATTCTATTTCTTTTTCTTGCATAATATTTTTTTTTTCTTTTTGCATATTCTATTTCTTTTTCTTGCATAATCTTTTTTTTTCTTTCTGCATTTCCAATTTGTCTATATTTTCTTGCATAATCAATTTTATTCTTGCATTTCCAAATAGTTTATATTTTCTTGCATAATAATTTTTTTTTTCTTGCACTTCCAATTATTTATTTTTAATAGATCATACAAGCACAAATGTGGTTTGGTGCCACAGGGCAAGGCAAAAAAAGTTTTGTGCATTTCCAATGTTGGGAAGTTGTGAAGGATTGTTCGAGATTCAAAATTATTCTCACCGGTCCGCCGGTTGTGTTGAATGAGACGCCGCTCCACGATTCGCCATCAACCGATTCGCCATTGGACTCCCCAATGGAAATGGAGTCACCACTTCCACGTCCGCCAAGACCTATTGGGAGAAAGGCGGCAAAGGCCAAGAGAGGTGGCACTTCGAACAATGAATGTGTACAATTATTGGAGCAAATAGCTAAGAACACCTCACTAAGAATTGAGAGAGACTTGAAAAGAGATGCATTGGACATGGCACGAGAGGAAGCATTTGCAATTCAACAGCAGCAGGCACAAGAAAAAGACATGGAGGATAGAGAGATGAAAATCATGGCCATGGATACAAGCCATATGTCTCTTGAAACAAAGGCCTATTGGAAGCTAAGACGAAGGGATGTGATGAGAAGAAAACTTTTCCAAGACGACGGACCTAGCAATACGGATTGGTTAAATGATGAAAACCATTAGGTTGTATTGAAACACCTTTGCCATATGTTGTATTGTTGTATTGTTGTATTATCCTTTAATTTGTTGTATTGTTGTATTATCCTTTAATTTGTTGTGTTGTTGTATTATCCTTTAATTTGTTGTATTGCTTCCTTTTTATTCAATAAACAAAGCATTAAATAATATGACTATTTATTAAAAACCTTTGAGCATCAACACAAAGATTAATTAAAAACACACCTTAATTTATTGCAAACAACACACAAAACAAACCATACATAAGAGCATAATAATAAAAACAAGCATAATTCCAAAAAACACCACACACAAAATAAAGCATAATTCCAAACAAAGCACTAATCTTGACTTCATCCATTGTGATTGCCTTTCCTCTCCCACAAGTGCTCGATCAAGTCAACTTGATGTCTCTCGTGAACATATGAAGATTGAATTTCTTGATAACAATCAATCATGGGGTTGTTGAATTGACCATCCCAAAGTAACGGTTCGGGCTCCATTGGTAGTCCATTTGGTCCCATCGGCCTTTCATATATTCTTGTCAACGCCGTGTTCATGGGATCGGGTTCAAATACCTCTGGAGCATCGTAGTCATACTCATCCTCCACAATCATGTTGTGGAGGATGATGCAAGTCATCATAATACTCCGCAGCACCTCCTCATCTAGCATCCGAGCAGCACCCCTCATAATTGCCCAACGAGCTTGCAAGATACCGAAACACCTCTCCACGTCTTTCATGTAACCTTCTTGAAAGGAAGCAAAACTTCTTTCCTTCTCGGATTGGGGATTCGAAATTGTTTTCACGAATGTCGTCCACCTAGGATAAATTCCGTCGGCAAGGTAGTACGCACCAGAGTATACGGTATTGTTGATTTGGTACGTGACCTGGGGGGAATGACCTCGCAATACCTCGTCGAACACCGGGGATTGACCAAGGACATTGAGGTCATTCTGAGATCCGGCAACCCCAAAGAAGGCATGCCAAACCCAAGTGTTGAATGAAGCTACGGCCTCCAAAATTATACTTTTTTGCCCCTTCTGATTCCCGTACTCTCCTTGCCAAGCAGTAGGACAATTCTTCCACTGCCAATGCATGCAATCGATGCTTCCAATCATTCCTGGGAAACCTCGATCCTCGCCTTTTTTTAGAAGCCTTTGCAGGTCCCTTGGTGTGGGTTTGCGAAGGTACTCCCTCGTGTACAAATTTTCCACTGCGTCATAAAATCTCACCAAGCACTCTAGGATAGTAGATTTTCCCATCCTTGCAATCTCATCCACCTGCTCTGCAGATGCCCCATAAGCAAGCATCCGCAAAGCAGCTGTAAGTTTTTGCTCCGGGATAAGACCCAAAACTCCAACAGCATCATGCTTTTGAATGAAGTATGTGTCGTAATTACAAATATCATGCATGATTTTTTGGAACAACTATGGCTGCATTCTATATCTCTCTCGAAACTTAGAAACAGGATATAAGAAATTTGGGATAAAGTAATCCTCCAAGAGATTCTTACCCTGAGACTCCCTACGTCTGTCCACATTCGGGGCACGACGACGGTGTTGCCTTGATTGATTAAGCATACACACCGCTGCTGCAAGCATTTGTGCCTCTTCTTCATCGGCGTCTCGATCTTCTTCAGCACGTCTACGCCAGATTTCTTCCCTTTCTTTCTGTTGCCTCTCCAACACCCTCCTCAAGTTTGACATTGAGAGTAGAAAGTGTTTTGTAAAATATGAGAAATGAAGGAATAGATAAGAGATGGTGTGAGAGGTATGAGTTGATGGTGTAGTTTTATAGAGGGATTCAGAAGATAGAGATGACACGTGGCACAAATTTAGAGGGTGAAAATCTTATCTGAAAATCTTATCTGACATGGGACACGTGGCACAATTTTAGAGGATGAAAATCTTATCTGAAATCTGAGATTAAAATTTTTAAAAAAATATATGAAAATCTTATCTGACATGGGACACGTGACAAAATTTTAGAGGGTGAAATTCTTATCTGAAATATGAGATTATAATTTTTTATAATGAATATCCGAAAATTTTATCTGGAATAAGACACGTGGCAACCGAGATTCTCATCCGAAAATCTTTTCTGAAAAATAATGGACACGTGACAACCAAAAATCTTATCCGAAAATTTAATTACAAAAGATTATCAAAATTAATGGTTTAAAGTATAAAAAAATAGGAAATAAAGTACAATGAATAGTATTTTCCTTAGACTTGCCCTAGACTTAGCCCTCATGGATGGAACCACAAATGCAAAGGCTAATACTATTCACATGAATAGTGGCAGCCCTTGCTTGCCCTTACCCTAGACTTAGCCCTTATGGGTGGAGATGCTCTAATAGAAAATGAGCATGGAGAGGTTAAGGCTTGGGTTTTGTTTCCTGTGTTGTTTATGCAGCTAGAGCACGGTAGCTAGAGTATGGATGTTGTTTATGGGTTTGGAATAGCTAAAGTGTGGGTGTTTCCAGTTGTGGATCCTCTTCCTTTCTTGTCATTCCCTTTTATAGGCCTTCGGAGTTCACTTCTCTATGCACGCGTACTACTCCGACATCGAGGTGGTCTCCTCCGACTTCAAGGTGGTTGTTTCCTTTTGGTTGTTTGCCTCCCAGCTAAGATGACATGACTTCTTCATTTTATGTAGGTGCCAGGTAGTTGGTTTCTACAAGAAAAGATAAGGTTTTGGTTCTGTATGGGAGAGGTGCTGGACATATGGGTAGGTGTTGGGTGCTGGTGACAAATTTCTCTCTCTACTTACCTATTCAGCGGTCTCAAGAAAATGTGCTTGGGTTTTGGGCTCCCAAGCAGCCCAAAACCTGCATTCTTTTGAACCTTTAATGGCCTCATGGATCCTTGTAACCATTCACACCACAACCCACTCAGCAAGCCCCAGGCATGTATGTGGCTTGGGCCCACTTAAGCTTGTTGCGTAATTTGACTCCAAAAATGGAGTTGCTTGGCATCGCGTGTTATCGCATGCTTGTGCTTGGGCTTGGGCTATGTTGTATTGTAGTGGCTTGGGCTTTGTGTTAGGTAATGCTTGATAGTGCAGTGGGCTAGGTTGGCTTGGGCTTGTGAAACTTTGTAATTCTTACAAGTTTGCATGTGAAAGTGGTAAACTCGTACCACCCCCTCCCCACGTGCCAAATTATAGCATTGCTTGGCATGGCATGTATGTAGCAACTAGGCTGTTTTTATAGCATGATAGTGTATTGGTCTTTAAAATATACATGGGCTTTTCTTGAGATTTTTTGGGCCTTAACAATGGGACACTTTCATCCCTTGACTAAGGTTTGGTGACCCATTTTGCCCCATGCCATCAACTCCATCCAAAACTCTATCAAATTTGATGACATGACAGAGGTGTTTTTGTAATTTCATACACATGGATCATTACACAATTGAGTGAGTGACGTGGGAGACCACATGCACATAGATAAAAAAATTAATTAAAATTAAAATAAACTTAAAAAAAACAAATTCAAAAACCCTTAACTTCCTCCATCTTCCCCTTCCCATTATGAAGCTTGAAAATTAATATCGACCTCCAACTTCCGTTTATTCTTCACTACAATTGTCCCCAAAACTTCATGAATCAAAACTCAGCCATGATCCACTAAAACTGGAGGTGGGCATTGAGACTAGAAAACTGGAACATCGAGCTGCATCGGATGAAAAAAAAGGGGGAAAAATCGTGTCAACTAAAAAGTCAACAAACCAACACCAAACTAGATTGAACCGGTTCAAATATGTTCTGATGCTGGTTTCACACCTTACAAACTAGACTAGACTGACTGCGTATTATTATTATTTTTTTTAAAAATTATCTGAGTCCAATCCTAAATTTCTAATCCTAGAACTAATATTTCCCCAAGCCCAACTTCAAAGCACTTTTTTTTTCTATGCCTAATCATCTCTATTTGCATGAAATTGGATCATTTGTGAATTTTAAGCCTAAATTTATTTTCTTTTTGGAATTTATTAAAAATAATAATTTGAAAAAAAAAAAAAAATCTAGTCTGAAAATTGAAATTGGTTTAAATAGGATTGACCGATTTCATAAAAAATTTCACCAAAATCGGACCGAACCACACCGGTTAAATAGTACAAGTTTCGGTTTCGATTTGAGGTGGAAACTGGACTGGACCGCGCCCACCCCTAATTGAAACCTTTTTTCGCCCTAATCAACTTCTACCTTCACCTCCTCTAGAAAACCTCTCTTCATCACCTCAGTCAATTCTTCAACTCCAACAATCGTAACCCTCTTTCCAAATAGACCATACCTAACTCTCCATTCAAAACATGATCATCAACTTCTTCCCCAACTTTTTCTTTCATTCCCTTATGGGCAATTGAGAACATGTCGAGGGACTCGCGGGTCTTGGCTGGCGTACATGGCTCTAATTTGAGCCTAGACTTGGGAAGTGGAGCCCACCTTCAAGCCTCCTCTGTTTTTCTCTGGCGGAGGAGCGTCATAAGCTTCTAGTCTTCATTGGCTGGTGTGGTGATGGTTGTGGTGGTGAGAGAGAGGTCTGAAGTTGGGTTGGCGATGACGAGTAGATGCAAAAGGGGTGTGGGTTTGTAGATAGAGGAGGGATAGGGTGGGAAGAAACCCAATGGAGAGTGAGAGAAGAGAGGGTTACATGAAATGGGTTGTTGGAGTTGGAAGTTAGTGGTGAAGAAAATGGTGGTTTGAGGTTCATATTTGCTCCATTTGGGAAAGATAGAGAGAAGGGTCTGATTAATTTGGGAGATAAAATTAATTGGAGGTGCGTTAGTGTTGGGGAGGGGGGGCGCGGCAGGTAAGGCTGGGGCTAATGGAACCAGAGAGAAGATGAGGGAGGGTTGATAGGGTTACTTCCATGGAAAGGGGTGGCTGTCCCGCGACATGAAGAAATAAATTTTGAAAAAAAGGGAGGTGGGGTTTGGGCTCGTTTGTTTGCATAGAGTGAGAGAAGTTGGGGTCTAACTAGAAGAAAAAAAAACGAACAACTATGGGTGATCTTTCAACCATGGTGGAGATGACCCACCACCACAACCAAGGCATCTAAGGAATAGTACAGCCGCACGGCTATACCCGCTTTTTCCTAATTTTTTAACAGAAATAGTACAGCCGCACGGCTATACTCGGTTTAATAATTTGTTTTAAAAAGAAATAGTAAAATAGTTGTATTGAACATGTACGTACGTAATTTTTATATTTAATACACATATATTTTACAAAAGTTTCAATAATACACTCAAAATTCATGTATTATTGAATACAAATAATGTATATTAAAATTTTTAAGTAAATTATATTAAAATATTATATAGTTTTAAGTTGTAATTTGCCGAAATTTTATCGAATAATTAATATCTATGAAGTATAAACTAATGCAACTAGGAGAGTCCTTCTTTCTTGTCTTTTGTAGAAAGAAATAGTATAGCCAGTCAGCTATAGTATGTTTTTTAATTGTTTTTTATAAGAAATCGTACAGCCGATCGGCTATACTCAGTTTTTTTAACGTTTTAAAAGAAATAGTATAGCCGCAGGGCTATACCCGCTTTTTCCCTAATTTTTAAAAAGAAATAGTAAGGCCGCACGGCTACAATCAGTTTTTTAATTTTAATTTTTTAAAGAAATAGGACAATACTCATATTGAATGTGTACGTACGTATTTTTCATATTTAATACTCGTAATGAACATGTATGTACATATTTTTCATATTTAATACATGTATTGTTTACAAAATTTTCAACAATACACACAAAATTCAATTACTATTGAATACAAATATTATATAGTAGCCGGACTTTTATGTTGTAATTTTCCAAACTTTAGACAAATAATTAATATCTATAAAGTATAAGCTAATGCAACAAGGAGGGTCCTTCTTTCTCGTTTTATTAGAAAGAAACAGTATAGCCGGAGGGCTATACTATGTTTTTAATTGTTTTTTAAAATAAATCGTATCGCCGCACGGCTATACTCGCTTTTTCCCTAATTTTTAAAAAGAAATAGTACAGCCAGAAGGCTATACACGGTTTTATAATTTGTTTTAAAAAATAAATAGTACAATAGTCGTATTGAACACGTACGTACGTAAATTTTATATTTAATACACGTATATTTTACAAAATTTTCAATAATACACACAAAATCGCGTATTATTGAATACAAATAATGTATATTAAAATATTTAAGTAAATTAAATTAAAATAATTTATAGTGGCCAAACTTTTAAGTTGTAATTTTCCAAAACTTTGACGAATAATTAATATCTATAAAGTATAAACTAATGCAACTAGGAAGGTCCTTTTTTCTCCTTTTTTTTTAAAAGAAATAGTACAACTGCCCAGCTATACTAATTTTTTTTAATTTTTTTTTAAATGGTACAATACTCGTATTGAACATGTACACACATATTTTTCATACTTAATACACATATTGTTTACAAAATTGTCTATAATACACACAAAATTCAATTAGTATTGAATACGAATATTATATATTTAAATATTTAAATAAATTATATTACAATATTATATAGTAGCCAAACTTTTAGGTTGTAATTTGCCAAAATTTTGATGAATAAAAAGTATATATAAAGTATGAACTAATGCAACTAGGAGGGTCCTTCTTTCTTGTTTTATTAGAAAGAAATAGTATAGCCGGTCGGCTATAGTATTTTTTTAATTGTTTTAAAAGAGAAATAGTATAGCCGCCCGGCTATACTCTCTTTCTTCCTAATTTTTTAAAAGAAATAGTACAGCCGCTCGGGACACTCAGTTTTTTTATTACTTTTAAAAAAGAAATGGTACAATACGAACAATACTCGTATTGAACATGTACATGCATATTTTTCATATTTAATACACGTATTGTTTACAAAATTGTCAATAATACACACAAAATTCAATCACTATTGAATACAAATATTATATATTTAAATATTTAAATAAATTATATAATAATATTATATAGTGGCCGAACTCTTTCTTGTTTTTTTAGAAAGCAATAGTATAGCCGCACGGCGATACACTCTTTTCCCCTAATTTTTTACTAAGAAATAGTACAGCCGAACGGCTATACTCTCTTTTTTTTTTTCATCTTTTTGAAAAAGAAATAGTACAATACTCATATTTAACATGTACGTACATATTTTTCATATTTAATAATTGTATTGTTTACAAAATTCAATTACTATTGAATACGAATATTATATATTAAAATATTAAAATAAATTATATTATAATATTATATAGTGGCCGAAATTTTAAGTTGTAGTTTGTCAAAATTTTGACAAATAATTAATATCTATAAAGTATAAACTAATGCAACTAGGAGAGTCCTTCTTTCTTGTTTTTTTTTTAAGAAATAGTATAACCGAACGGCTATACTCTCTTGTTCCCTAATTTTTTTACTAAGAAATAGTACAGCCGAACGGCTATACCCATTTTTAAAAAAATGTTTTTGAAAAAGAAATAGTACAATACTCGTATTGAACATGTACGTACGTATTTTTCATATTTAATAATTGTATTGTTTACAAAATTTTCTGTAATACACACAAAATTCAATTACTATTGAATATGAATATTATATATTAAAATATTAAAATAAATTATATTACAATATTATATAGTAGCTGAACTTTTAAGTTGTAATTTGACAAAATTTTGATGAATAATTAATATCTATAAAGTACAAACTAATGCAACTAGGAGGGTCCTTCTTTCTTGTTTTTTTAGAAAGCAATCGTATAGCTAGGCTGCTATTGACAGGACCCGTCTTGGATTCCTCGTAATTAGTGACGGATCCTGTGGTTTTTCCAACATCCAACCGATGTCGGGCCCACTTACTAATTTCAAACATCCTCTTCCCCTAAAACAAGGGAAAAAAGGGCTGATGCTTCTACCGAAATTTCGATAGTCTCTCCTTAAAAATGGACTTTACCAAAAATTTTAACCTCATAACTGTTTGTACCATATCTGACCCTCCACTCATTCAATGACACGTGGATCGGAGAAACTCCCAAGTGCCCAAGGCTCCAAACAATCGGTATCGGCTACCGATGATATTGCCTCAGCAGCGAACAGTGGATATCGCCTATCAGAGTTCGCAATCGATACACCCTACCGATTCTGCAGAATCAATCTCGAAGGGCCCGCCCGAAATATCTAGAGACTCGTGTTAACTTCATAGGGCCCTCCCACGAGTCTCACATCGAAATTAAGTACTAAGAGCATACAAAATGCCATCTATAAATAGGCCCCTTCATTACAATACAAGGGTAAGACTTTTCAGCTTGACTTTTATGCTAAATATATTGTCAGCAGCAAAAGCTCTTAGAAACAAACTTACTTTGGCATCGGAGGGTCTTAGGCTGGTTCCACACCGGTTCCATAGACCTTACGAGTCTCGGCTTCCTTCTATTCATGATCAGCATCCAAGGACAGGAAGAATCTGCGTCTAACACTCAATCGATCTCTGGATCGTCCACATCACTTGTAAGTTGCACTCATCTCTATCTATTCAGTTTTAGTGCCAACAATAACCAAACATTTTCTAAAACGTTCTTGCTTTTGAACTCCTTTGTAAATCCATACACCCGTAACAATTATCGTAATAGCAAGCATAAAAGACCTTTCTTTTGCCAAAAATTCATTTCCACACTTAGAACAATACAAGCACAGCTCAAACAGTTTATTTTGCGGCTACACCTAGGTCAAACCCCAGGCTACCTACGTACCCCTTTGTGAGGGATCAAGTCACACGTAGTTCTTAAATCAACAATCACAATTCATATAATATACGATTATTTAAAGTAATACTAACGATTAAATTTAGATTCTAGACTTTTACGTGTTCATTACAACTCAGAATTGAGCGTGCCGCCTGTTTGTGGACTCATATCGATGAGCTCTACACAACGGTGACACTCAATTCCCCAAAATCCTTCCGGATCAAAAAGTGACCAAAATGACCTTACACCCCAAGGGCAAAATTATAATTTAATAATTACATAAATTGAATAAAACGATTAAATTGGGTCAGAAGTTTTACAACCTACCCCCCTTAAAGAAATTTCATCCTCGAAAATGGGCCTGCATTTGCTCCTCGGGTTCCCAAGTAGCTTCCTCAACAGCTTAACATGACAAGGACTTAAATTCCCACGTTTCCTGAACCTCATCACACCTTTCAAGGAGATAATTCCAAGAATACCCACTCACCAACTGCAAATTCAACATCCTTGGACCAACTGTCCGCATCATCCTCACTACCTCTACTGTTCTCTGAACAAACTCTATCTACTCCAATTTTCTTTCACCAACCTCACTCACCTAGGAGCCATACAATGACTCCTGTACAAGGCCTTATTCTTTGGTACACACAAACAAGTTCTCATTACCAACCTTTTAACACTTCCCACCACCAAAATCTGTCCATGTATCGTTCTCCACTTCAAATCTCACCGTGCAAAGCACATGATCCCACAGTTAGGTTCCCAACACCCGTTCAACAAGCATGGGTCTCCCAAAATTTTGAAGAATAACTAAAATCTATAAAGTATAAACCAATGCAAATAGGAGGGTCCTCTTTTCTTGTTTTTCTTGAAAGAAATAGTATCGCCGCACGGCTATATCCGCTTGTTTCCTAATTTTTTTAAAAAGAAATAGTACTACCGGACGGCTATACTCGGTTTTTAAATTGTTTTAAAAAATAAATAGTACAATACTCGTATTGAATACGTATGTACGTATTTTTTATTTAATACACATATTTTACAAAATTTTCAATAATACACACAAAATTCTTGTAGTATTGAATACAAATAATGTATATTAAAATATTTAAGTAAATTATATTAAAATATTATATAATGGTCGAACTTTTAAGTTGTAATTTGCCAAAATTTTGATGAATAATTAATATCTATAAAGTATAAACTAATGAAACTAGGAGGGTCCTTTTTTCAATTTTTTATTATAAAGAAATCGTATAGACGGACTGCTATACTCTCTTTTTCCCTAATTTTTTAATAAGAAAAAGTACAGCCGTTCGGCTATACTATTTTTTGTAATTTTTTTTATAAAAGAAATAGTACAATACTCATGTTGAAAATGTATGTACGTATTTTTCATATTTAATACACGTGTTGTTTACAAAATTTTCAATAATACACACAAAATTCAATTACTATTGAATACGAATATTATATATTAAAATATCAAAATAAATTATATTACAATATTATATAGTAGCTGAACTTTTATGTTGTAATTTGCCAAAAGTTTGACGAATAATTAATATCTATAAAGTATAAACTAATGCAACAAGGAGAGGCCTTGTTTCTCGTTTTATTAGAAAGAAATAGTATAGCCGGGTGGTTATTCTATGTTTTTTAATTGTTTTTTAAAAGGAATCGTATAGCCGGCCGGCTATACTCTGTTTTTTAATGTTTTAAAAGAAATAGTATTGCCGAACGGTTATACCCGCTTTTTTTTCATAATTTTTTAAAAGAAATAGTGTGGCCGCACGGCTTCACTGGGTTTTTTAATTTTTTTAAAACGAAATAGTACAATACTCGTATTGAACATGTATGTACATATTTTTCATATTTAATACACGTATTATTTTTAAATAATACACACGAAATTCAACTACTATTGAATACGAATATTATATATTAAAATATTAAAATATATTATATAGTGGCCGAACTTTTAAGTTGTAATTTGCTAAAAAATTTACGAATAATTAATGTCTATAAAGTATAAACTAATGCAACTAGGAGGGTCCTTTTTTTCTTTTTTTTTTTTATAAAGAAATAGTGAAGCCGTCCGGCTGTACTCGATTTTTCAAATTTTTAAAAAGAAATAGTATAGCCGAGCGGCTATACGTTCTTTTTCCTTAATTTGTTAAGAAGAAATAAAACAGCCGAACGGCTATATTGTTTTTTTTTTTCATTTTGTTTAAAAAGAAATGGTACAATACTCGTATTGAACATATAGGTACGTATTTTTCCTATTTAATACTTGTATTGTTTACAAAATTTTCAATAATACACACAAAATTCGCGTGTTATTGATTACGAATATTATATATTAAAATATTAAAATAAATTATATTACAATATTCTATAGTAACCGAACTTTTAAGTTGTAATTTGCCAAAATTTTGATGAATAAGTAATCTATATATATAAAGCAAAAGGCAGAGAATGGTGAAACATTCAAAATACCAGAAAATGCCCTTGGTTAATGCAAATATTAAGAAATGAAATTATTAATTAAATGATGATAATATGGTAAATTCACACTTTTTCATATTAAAAAAATTTAAAATTAAAAGAAAAATCAGATAATGGCCTATTTTTATGGAACACAACTACCTATTATCTTTTTTAATTCTAAAATAAATTTTAATTTTTTTAAGAAAAGCATCTCGCAGGCACGGAAGCGCGTGCGGAGAGTCTAGTATCTATAAAGTATAAACTAAGTAACTAGGAGGGTCCTTCTTACCTCTTTTTTTAGAAAGAAATAGTATAGCCGGGCGGATATACTATGTTTTTTAAATTTGTTTTTTTAATAAATAGGATAGCCGCTCGGCTATACTCTGTTTGTTTTTTCAATGTTTTAAAAGAAATAGTATATCCGCACGGCTATACTCGCTTTTTTCCAGAAATTTTAAAAGAAATAGCACAGCCGCACGGGTAGACTCAGTTTTATAATTTTCTTAAAACAAGAAATAGTACAATACTCTTATTGAACATGTACATACGTATTTTTCAAAATTAATATGCATATATTTTGCAAATTTTTTAACAATACACACAAAATTCGCTTATTATTGAATGCAAATTTTTTACGTAGTAGCCAAACTTTTAAGTTTTAATTTTCCAAAATTATTACAAATAACTAATATCTATAAAATATAAACAAATGCAAATAGGAGGTTCCTTTTTTTGTTTTTTTATAGAAAGAAATAGTAAAGCCGGTGGCCCATACTCGGTTTTTTTAATGTTTTAAAAGAAATAGTATGGCCGTACGGCTACACTCCTTTTTTAAAAAAAAAGAAATAGTACAATACTCATATTGAATATGTACATATGTATTTTTTATATTTAATACATGTATATTATACAAAATTTTCAATAATACAAAAAAAATTAGCTTATTATTGAATGCAAATAATGTATATTAAAATATTAAAATAAATTATATTAAAATATTATGTAGTGGCTGAACTTTTAAGTTGTAATTTGCCAAAATTTTGACGAATAATTAATATCTATAAACTATAAACTAATGCAACTAGGAGGGTCCTTCTTTCTTGTTTTCTAGAAATTAATTGTATAGCCCTGCGGCTATACATTGTTTTTTAATTTTTTAAAAAGAAATAGCGGCTATACCAGCTTGTTTCCTAGTTTTTAAAATGAAATAGTATAGCCGGGCGTATATACTATGTTTTTTTAGAAAGAAATAGTATAGCCGGGCGTATATTTCTTGTTTTTTAGAAAGAAATAGTATAGCCGGGCGTATATACTATGTTTTTTTTATAAAGAAATAGGATAGCCGCGCGGCTATACTCTGTTTTTTTTTAATGTTTTAAAAGAAATAGTATATCCGCACTGCTATACTCGCTTTTTTCTTAATTTTTAAAAATAAATAGTACAGCCGCACGGGTAGACTCGGTTTTTAAATTTTTTTAAAAAAGAAATAGTACAATACTCTTATTGTACTTGTATGTATGTATTTTTGATATTTACTATACATATATTTTGCAAAATTTTCAATAATTACGTACAAAATTCACTTATTATTGAATACAAATAATGTATATTAAAATATTTTAGTAAATTATATTAAAATATTATGTAGTGGCCGAACTTTTAAGTTTTAATTTGCCAAAATTTTGATGAATAACTAATATCTATGAAGTATAAACTAATGCAAATAGGAGGTTCCTTTTTTCTTTTTTTTAGAAAGAAATAGTACAGCCGAACGGCTATACTGGCTTTTATCCTAATTTTTTAAAAGGAAGAGTACAGCCGCACGGCTATACTCGCTTTTTTTAATTGATTTAAAAATTAAATAGTACAATACTCGTATAGAACTTGTACCAACGTATTTTTTACATTTAATACACTTATATTTTACAAAATTTTCATTCATACACTCGAAATTCGCGTATTATTGAATACAAATAATGTATATTAAAATATTATATAGTGGCCAAACTTTTAAGTTGTAATTTGCCAAAATTTTGATGAATAATTAATATCTATAAAGTATAAGTTTTTTTTTCCCTTTTTTTTTTTATAAAGAAATAGTATAGCCGCTCGGCTGTACCCGGTTTTTCCTTATTTTTTTAAAGAAATAGTATAGCCGCACGGCTATACTCTCTTTTTCCCTAATTTTTTAATAAGAAATATTACAGCCACACGCCTATAGTCTGTTTTTTTTGTTTTTTTTAAAAAAAATTATACAATACTCATATTGAACATGTACATACTATTGGATACGAATATTACATATTTAAATATTTAAATAAATTATATTAAAATCTTATATAGTGGCCGAACTTTTAAGTTGTAATTTGCTAAAATTTTTACGAATAAATAATATTGTTGAGGCCCAAAAAGTCACGAGAAGCCCAAAGACATTTAAAACCGAAATCAAAAGCCTTGAACTTGATTTTCCCAATGCTTAACTTTTCTGATGTCTGATACTGCACTGGCTGGTGTTGAACTAATCTCTACAATAATCCATCACCATCAAGACCCAGAATCAAAAAATCAAATTCCATCCTAATCCATCACCAACAGATCTTTCAACTTCAGTTTTTTCGCCAACTTCCTGTGAAAACAAAACCAAAGAACCATCAGTTTTCAGAACCTAGATAGATACCACAACTATCGTGAATGATTAATCACATTAATAATCAATCATTTTTAAAATATAATTAATATAAAAAATAAAATAAAAAAAGAAACGAAAAGAAGAGAGGGGAGAAGAATTGAGAAACAACATTGACTGCCATTGGGCGAGATTTGGGAAGAGAAAATTTGTTGAACTAAGGAGAAGGAGATGAAAGAGTACCAGATTAATACAAAATGAAACTTTTTGAAAACTGAAACCCTAACCTTTCTATTGCAGAATCTGAGAGAGAGTTGTCAGAAAGAGAGAGAGAGAGAGAGAGCCATTATCCCGAGACTTGTGAGAGGAGGGATTGGAGATGGAGAGAGCAGTGAAGATAGAAAAGATCAAAACAAGAGAAGATGGGGAAGAAGAGCGACTGAGAACTGTTAGAATTTAGTAGGTGTGTGATGTGTTGCTCTATACCACTGTTGGATTGTAGGGGAAACAAACTAATTTTATTAGATTTGGAGGAGAATAGTACATAGGTGAGTGTAGGCTAATTGGCCTCCTTTGCATATTGGCTTATTGGCCATCACACTTGACTTAGATTAGTTTGGGCTATTTGGCCATTCACTTAGATTGATGAGCTTATTGGCTCCTCAACATAGTTTACTTTGGGAAGCTTTTGGCTCCCTAATAGTTTGGGAGTTCTATTAGTTGGACTCCACATAGATTGGGAGTTAGTTGGTTCACTCCACCTTATATGAGTACAACCCATGCCTATTTATAGGCTTTTATTGTCGACATACACAGCCACCTACTTGGGCTTCTTCATTTCTTAGCCACATATTTGTCTTATACTAGAATGTTCTTCAAACTTCAATTGCTTTTGTTCCACCTCCCTATTCTTTTCTCCACAACTCTAGATTCTTCCACCAAGTTAATCATATTAATGATTCTTCTAGAACCTTTTGGATCTTTTTTGTCACAAATGAGCATTAGTATTTTCAACAAGAACATACCAGATGGAGGAGACAGGAGAGAGAGAAGATAGAGTTTGGAGTTCGATTGCAATTGAGGGTGTGTAGGGTAAAATTTTCGTAAGGGAGACTGAAATTTTTGGGGGTAAGTCTGAATTTTTTTTTCTGGTGAGTGAAATTTGTGAGGGAGAGTGAAATTTTTTGTGGGTATCGCAAGAGAGAACAGAGAGGGACGAAAGAGTTTTAAGTTCTGGCCAAAAAAATACCGGAGGGAATTTGAAATATTTGCGAGGGAGTGAAAATTTTTTGCCAAAAAAATCACTGTATTGGTCAACCATGGTCGGTGCTAAAATGTTCCACTTGAAACAAATTTCTTGAAAATCATTTTACGCATCAGTATAATATATCATATATGATATAGTATAATCAACGGCATCAGTAAGAAACGTCAAAAATTTGTGATGATGCATTATACCCTTTTAGTCTTATTAATTATAAAATCGATGCCTAAGATACTAACAATATCGGTTTTTAGATTTGTCGATGCCTATGTAGTGTTGTGTAAAGTAAAATTTGGCATAGTGTTGTGAAGGCTAGTCCTGATATGCATGTCTCGTGGAGGAGGCTATTAATGCAAAACGTTGAGGGGGATGTGCTTCCATGAGGGAGTCACCTAGGGAGGTAACCTAACTTCTATGCTTGGCGATCCCATGAAGGAAGTTCAATGTGGTGGAAACAATCCATACTGCGTGACTCATATAGCACTCATAAAACTATGGAAATATATCCTTGAGATATTCTTCTGGTCATCCCTAAGGCAAAAATGCTATTTTATGTCATGTTAGGAAGGGATTTATCCCTAAATGAGTTTTGAGGCGGGCAAACTCCGCAGGGTGTAGGTCACATGTACTCTTGGAGAACTCAACTAGGTGAGAGACGTCGTGAGGCACGCGACTGTGAGAATTGGGCTATTCTCTAGTAACTCTCTTGATAATCAAGATTAGCACATGGCCATAAATAGCGCTACCCCGCATCCAAGTCTCAACCAATACTATATGTGGGATATATTGAAGTTTGGACAAAGGTGTTGACTTCAATACTTTGTACACTCAGGTTCCTCAAATGGAGGTTATGATCACAAAGTGAAGGTTCAAGCGCGGAAGGCACCTGCACCTATTAAAGTTTGGATATATTTTCACTGTTTTTTTTTGTCATGGTCAAATTTTGAAAACCTTGTGGGGGATTGTTGGAAATTTAAAAAGAATTTAAAAATTTAACCGTTTTATTTATTTAATTGTTTTGGCCGTTTTATTTTATTTATTGTGGGGGTTATAAATATATTTAATTTTCAGATTTTATTTCTATATTGAATGCCTTAATTTTCTAGTTCAATATGGTGAAAGTTACATGTTATTCGATGCCTATAAAATGTCACTCCTCCTTCACATTTGAACAACCACAATACACCATCAGAATATCACATACCACAATCACCACCACAATCTGATTCTCTCATCTTCTACTTTTTATACTTTCTCTGCTTATATTATTATTTTTTGCAATGATTTTGTGACTTGGATACCTATATCCGTCTATGAACGTGCTCATAGCGGATCTTGAGTTTATGTACAAAGGGTCGTATCTTGGAGTCTTATAGATCGTCAATACCTGCACATAGGGAGACTACAAAGGCTTTAGAATAGCGTCTTTGACGTGCTTCGCCATACCAAGCTCATCTTCTTACTTATAATTTTTTTTGCTTTTACTTACCTATTAATTTATTTTTCTTCAGTTTCATTGTACCTTAATAACTTTCCAATTTGTTTATATGTTACTTATAATATAAAGGTTTTTGTATTCGGCTTTACGGAAAGAGGAAAACTATAATTTTTATAACAGATGTTGATGCTACGTTTCAACTAATGCAAGCGCTTGTGCAAAAAAGTAAGGATGAGCAATCTATTGAGATATCCAATGAAGTGGATAAGTACTTGGCGAATCCTTTTTAAGAACCCTTTAAGCAAACAATTCAACATCTTGAATTGGTGGAAAGGGAACCAAACAAGATTTTCAATTCTTTAAAAAATTGCCAAGGATGTCTTTGCAATACCTAGTTCTACAGTTGGTAGTGAAAATGTTTTTAGCCTAAGCAAGAGGATTGTGGATCCTTTTAGAAGCTTATTGACACCTAAAATGGTAGAGGCATTAGTGTGTTCTTGTGATTGACTTAGGGCGGAAGAATTTTATTTTTACAAGGAACCCACAAATGAAGATCTTAAATTCTATAAGGAACTTGAAGAGGTTACAACTTGTAAGTAATTAGATTATTTATACTTATTATAATGTTATTTTTCTTTAAAACCCTCTCTCTTTATGCTTATTTCATTTTAATGTTCTTTATAAATACTAAACTTGTGTTGTTTTATATATAGATGGCATTACTCTTCATGGTTTACATCACAAGCACTAGCACAATCATAACCAGGTCCTTCAAATCCACTCTCCACCACCACTTGCTTTCCTATATTTTGTTGTTATTATTTTGGGTTGTAACTTTAATTTAAATTTCCATTGCATTTTGTTTTGAGTTGTAACTTTTTTTGCTTTTGGGTTGTAACTTTATTTTTCTATGCTTGGCTAGTTATATGCTTGGTCAAATGGATGGGATTTCAAAGCCAAAATTTGAGGCACTAATTCAATTTTTTATGAACTGAATTTTTGTTTCATGTGCAAAGCTTACAAAATTTGAATCCCTATGAAGTTATTTCTGTTGGCGAGTCCTTACTTAGTTAGGATTTTGATTACTTACCAGTTTATTTATTTCCTATTTTATTTAGGGTTAATACATCTTTGTACTTCTTTATAAATACTTCCATATTGGAGAAGAATACACATCTGAGATATCTGAAATATCTGACAAATTTAAATATATATGAGAATTCTCATATACTTTGTTTGACATGGTATTTGACCCAGGTTTTCTTGTGAATTGTGCTTGCGTTTTCCTTGCAATTTAAGTGCCCCTTCCTTTTCTCTTTAAAGGGGACGACTCTTTCTCTTTAGGGGGAGAGGGGTAGTGAAGAGAAGTTGTGTTTGTGTGAATTAGCTAAAGTTGATATGGAAAAATTTGTGGTTGCTGTTTTCCGCTACTATCGCCATTGACCTTGCCTTTGCTTTGCCTTGCCTTGCCTTGCCTTGCCTTTGCGTTGCCTTACCATTTTTAGGGTTTTGTTTTTGGGTTTTCTATGTTTTGCCATGTTCACATGGTTTTTGTGTTCTGCTGTGTACACAAGGTTTATGTGCCCTAGTTTTAGGGTTTATGTGTTTTGTAGTGTTCTACAATTGGCTCACTTGGTCAGTCTCAAGTAGGCCTGGGCTCGGGTTGGGTTGGTTCAATTTTGGGCCCAAGTCGAACACCCAACCGAAGACTTCGTTGTGCTTTTTTTCAACCCAAACCCGAACCACGAAAGTGAAAAACCGAACACTTTGGGTAATCGAACTTTATGATTCGATTTGGTTTGGTTTGGGGTAAATGGGCAGTTTTGTTGACTTCAAATCAAATTATGCCCATTTCTTTCAGCACAAAACATGATATTCAACTCAAACCTGGGCAACTAAAAATCATTTTTAAGCACATTCCATCTATCTCATACATAGCTAAAAGATGGGCATCCATTCATCCTCCTAAATATCCATCATCAAATTAAAGGTTCAATCCCATTACAAAGCAACAATATCTTCATGAAATATTCATTCCACTAATCTGGCCATTCATCTAGTTCCCATCCATTATGGCAATTACAAATTAAAGGCAAAAACATGAGCAGTCAACCCTAATTTAAATTACAAACCAAATAAAGGGCAGTTTAATATGTTACATTACATTACAAAAATAAAATATCACCAAAAAAAATGTAATGGAACATATTAATGGTCCTTAATCTTGACTGTTGCTGTTGTTTCTATAGGACTCATAGTCTTCAATTTAAGGTAGAGACAGAATAATTGGTACATATGTTTTCTTTTCCAACCATTTGCAATGTTTCCATTTCTACCACATTGAAAAACATAAATTAATATAAACAAGGTTAAAACAAAACCAAATACATGAAAAAACAATACAAAACAAAAAAGGAGCCCTTACTTTTTCATCACTATCAACAATACTTGTTTCCCCCCGCACTTTCGAAATTAGCCTCCACATAAGCTTGGGTAGCATCTGGATCTTCTTTCTTGTATGCCTCATACAACTACATTACAAGATCCTTTACCCCACTTATCATCGCATTAACTTTGGAAGCATACTCTTCCAAATCACCAAAGCTAAAGTGGACATAATCCACTTTGTAATGGGGATCAAGAACCACAGCCACTATTAGGAGTTGGTTCACATCCCCAATATTAGCCCAATACTTGTCATACTTGGATTTCATTGAAGTGGCCACCTTTTTTCATAAAAGGATCCTCACTTGTCATCATTTTCTTCAAGAGATCAACAATAGAGTACATCTCATGGAAGGCTACATGGGAAGATACCGTCTTATAAGCACTAAGCTTCAAGGTATAGCCTCATAAAACCTTTAAAAGAACTTCACAAAAACCTTTGCATATTCCCAATCCACTACACTTGGGGGACTCAATTTTGTTCTTAAACTCCCTTGCCTTTCAAGCCTTTTATTTTTATTTTTGACCTTTCATCCTCACGGTGTCCAAGGGTTTCCTCAAAGTAAGATGCAAAGTTTGAGTCCTCATCTTCCAACCTCTCAAAACCTTTTTGCAATTTTAAGGCGGCCTCTAGCATGTCATAGGTTGAATTCCACCTTGTTTTACACTCCAAAGGCAAAAGACCTTTGCTATCAATCTTTTGTAACATCAAACATTGCCTAAACTTGTCCAATCAAGATGCTGAGGATCTTGTATACATACAAGCTTTCCGAATACTCTTGATTGAATCATTCAACTCGCACAACCTATCAAACACAATCAAATTAGTGATGTGAGCACAACACCTCATATGTAAAAAGTCCCCCTTCAACAAAAGAGTGCCCCATTGACCCAATTGCCTCTTCATATGCCTAATAGCACCATCACTAGCGGTTGCATTGTCAAGTGTGATAGTGAATACTTTTTCTATGCCCCAACCACTCAAACACTTTTCTACAAGTCTCCTAATGGCATCACCCTTATGATTTGTAATTTGACAAAAGTTTAGGATCCTTTTGGGCAAATTCCAGCCATCATCAATAAAATGGGCTGTGAGAACCATATAATTCACATTTTGTAGTGAAGTCCAAGCGTCAGTGTGAATTTTGAGATATGAAACTCTTGAGTTTTGCCTTTTCTTCTTGAAAAAGAGACCAAACATCTCTAGCAATAGTCCTACGAGAAGATGGATCAAATCTAGGTTGTAGCTCTTTCACAAAAAAGTTAAACCCAATCTCTTCCACATGCCTAAAAGGAAATTCATCAATTATTATCATCTTCACACAAGCAAGTTTACTTCTCTCTCTGCTATATGTATGTGAAACTAAGCCTCCCTTATCAAATGAAAGAACCTTTTGTTTGTTGCCCTCTTTCAATGGAGATCCCCCCGTGCATTGAACTTTCAAATGTTGCAATAATGTAGATGTGCCATTTCTTACCGGATCACATGCATAAGATTGATGGTAATAATTGCAAGAAGCTCTAGGTCCTATATCACTCCCCGGTTCAACCGTGTCCTTAGTAAAATGCTTCCAAACCTCCAATGCTTCCCTAACAAGTACTCTCTTCTTAGGAATTGGGGGAAGTGTAGATGTTTCCCCTTGAACTAATGGCTTAGTGGTAGTAGTGGTAGGTATAGGACTAGGACTTTCATTTGAGTTGGTGAAAGATGTGTTAATGGCAAGAGTTTGAGAACTTTATTTCATACTTTGTATTTTCAAGCCTATAGACAGATTTACACAATGAAAAGATTCATAAACACAAGATAAATACATACACAACTTTTCACTTTTTCCTATAGACATTGAAAACAAAAACAAAAAAAATAGCAGAGAGAATAGTAGAGAAAGTAAGAGGAAAATAATATCAAACTTGTGATAACTCAGATTACAAGTTTATATTAAACATTATAAACAGATAACTGAACTATGTTATTACTCAAATTTGTACATTGATTACATATGCAAAAGAAGTTGTGATGGTTTTCAAACATATATTTGTTATTTCTAACTTGTTAATAGTAATCTTGAAGAAACTTAAGAGGATTTGTATTTTGGATTCATAAAAATATATTATAAAAAATATATATATAATTCTATTGTTAAAAAAGTCTAAAATTATCCTACAAGACATACTACCCAAACAAAAGCCCAACCCCACCTTCCTTCTCTCTCTCTCTCTCTCTCTCTCTCTCTCTCTCTCTCTCTCTCTCTCTCTCTCTCTCTCTCTCTCTCTCTCTCCAAAACTATATATATATATATATATATATATATATATATATATATATATATATATATATAATGAAAGAGTAATGCTATTTAGACACACAACATTGACCACTTTAGCTGACCACCTTATGCGGCAATTGATGTGTTATGTCAAGTCAATTAATGAATGTCGCCATGTCAATTAAAAAACAAATTAAAAAACCCTACATCTATGGTGCCTCTCAATTTCTCCAAAAGTTCTCCAAAAAAAGGTATTGGTGTTTCTTACTTTTTCTTACTTTTTCCTACAGTATTTTAGCAAAAGAAGAGAAATCCAAGTATGACAAATGAAGATCCTTACAGTCTTCCTAATACACGCACACAAATATGCAAAGAAGATTGTAAATAAAGAAATTACCTTTTTTGAGCAAATTGCAGTTGGTGTTGGTGAGTGAGATCCAGTCTAAAGTTGGTGAGAGAGTCTGATTCGATTAGAGATGAGAGATGAGATCAAAATCAAAGGGTTTTAAAAATGGAGAGCTGGAGACGGAGAGTTGGAGATGAGACGAGAGTTGGCAACAAAGAAGAAAGCTCGCATAAGCTAGGGTATTTGTTTAGTTGGGGAGTATAAAGTGGTGGAGGGTGTATAGGAAATGTAATAACCCCCCAACGAATGACTTACATGTGTATATTAAAATAAATATTAAAATATAATTAAAATAATCGAGTCGGGTTGGGTAAACCGTGAGTTTAGTATATGGGCCCCGATAACCAAACCAAAAGCATCGGGTTGGATTGGGTCCACAAGCCGAATGTCCAAAAAATAATAATAAACCAAACGAACCAGACCCGATCGATTTGATTCGGGCAGGTTGGCAGGGTTTCGGGTACAAATGCCTAGCCCCTAGTCTCAAGTATGGTGTTCTGTAACTCACTTGTCAAGTTGGGCATGTGAAACATCTTTGCGCAAACTTGAGGGGAAGTGTTGGCAAGTCCTTAGTTAGAATTTTGGTACCAGTTTATTTATTTCCTATTTTATTTAGGGTTTATACATCTTTGTTATTTATAAATACCTCAATATTGGAGAAGAATACACATATGTGATATCTTAAATATATGAATATATATGAGAATTCCCATATACTTTGTTCAACAATTTCATTCTTTGAAGTTTAATTATTGGGTTCAAAAGGCTTCAAAATAGATTTAGAGAAATCTAGAATAAAATTATTTTTTTTTTTTGCCCAAAATGACCCAAATAAAAAGACCCAAAAATTTACAATTTTGGCCCCAAAATGGCCCAATTCGACGCCTGCCGATTTTGGTTGACACTAACCGCTCGTCGGTCCGATCAACTCACGATTAACTGACGCTTGTCGAACCAGAACCGGTCCCAAATATGGCAATACTGCCCATAATTGGTCAGTTTGCGATTGCCTAAAAAAATATTGATTCCCGAACCGTGTCCACCCCTTATCCAAACGTATTAGAGTTGGACGAAGCCGATAATCTAAAGAAAAACACCTATTATATAAAGGGAGATTCACTATTATACCCAATATAGAGCCCCAAATTGTAAAAAAATCCTCTACATGAAATGGACTTTAGAAACACACCCAAAGCTCATTTACAACATAACAAAGAGACTTCGAACTTCCTATAAATTACAAAACTGCCATCAATTTCTTAAAACAAGCCCAACCCCAAAACCTCATTAAAAAAAAAAACCAAAACACTCAATAGGGTATCAAAGTAATTTAATAATCAAAATTAAATTCAATAGGGCCATCTGTCATTTTTTGGGTTTTTATTGAGTTTGTTTATAGAAATTAAATGGTGTAGAGTTTATCTATAGGGAACTGATTTTTTCACTCATCTTTTATCTACTTACACTCCCTTTGTTAGAGATTGTACGTTCCTACTCCTCTTTATATCATTAGTAATAAGAATTGGTATTAAAAAAAATTATTTTAGAATTAAAAAAGATAATGGGTAGTTGTGTTCCATAAAAATATGATCCATTATCTGATTTTTCTTTTAATTTTAATTTTTTTAATATAAAAAATTGTGAATTTACCATATTATCCTCATTTAATTAATAATTTCAATTCTTAATGTTTGCATTAACTAAAGACATTTTATAGTATTTTGAATGTTTCACGACTCTCTGCCTTTTGCTTTACATATACTAGCCTCTCTGCATGCGCTTCCGCGCCTGCGAGAGACTTCTTTTTAAAAAAATTTAAATTTATTTTAGAATTAAAAAAGATAATGGTTAGTTGTGTTCCATAAAAATAGGATTCATTATCTCATTTTTCTTTTAATTTTAATTTTTTTAAATATGAAAAAGTATGAATTTACCATATTAATCTCATTTAATTAATAATTTCAATTCTTAATGTTTGCATTAACTAAGAGCATTTTCTGGTATTTTGAATGTTTCACCACTCTCTGCCTTTTGCTATATATATATACTAGCCTCTCTTCACGTGCTTCCGCGCTTGCGAGAGGCTTTTTTTAAAAAAATTTAAATTTATTTTAGAATTAAAAAAGAGGATGGGTAGTTGTGTTTCATAAAAATAGGATCCATTATCTGAATTTTCTTTTAATTTTAATTTTTTTAATACGAAAAGTGTGAATTTATCATATTATCCTTATTTAATTAATAATTTTAGTTCTTAATATTTGCATTAACCAATGACATTTTTTGCTATTTTGAATGTTTCACCGTTCTCTGCTTTTTGCTTTATATATATAGATAGACATAGATATATAGATAGATTCAGAGTTAAGACAAGAAGAGAGCGCGGAAGCACTCACTTGGAGTTCGACTACGACAATTGACCTTGCCCTTTTGTATTTTCTCGAGAAAGTTCTCTTCCCCTAACGCCACGCTCCTCCCTCCCTCTCTCTCTCTCTCCCCCCTCAACGGCTTTAATTTGAATTTCTTTGAGCTCGCACTTCCGCGTCTCTCCTTAATATATTACTGCACGGAACGTTGCGGCCACCTACCAGACCTCTCTTTCATTTCCTCTATTTCTCTCTCCTGGTGTCTTTGCTCTCTTCAATGAGTTTTTGATTCAACTGCACCATCTCAAGGTATTGTTTTTATCTTTCTACACCTTTTATTTGTTGGGTTTTTGTTTCATTTTCTTTATGGGTTTTTTGTATTTTTTGGCCACCCATTTGGAATTTATGTAATTTGAGGTCGAGAAGTTGCTATTTTCTGTGAAATATACTTCGGAATATTCTAGATCTCTTGTAGATTTGACTTTGAATTTCTCTGTGGGTATGCGATCTTAGGGCCGTTCTAGCATTTGGACAGCCCCATCTGCCACTGTTTTTGTTTCGATCTGCTTGATCAGTTACTTTGTTGAATTAGCTTCATGATTGTGCGATTCTTATCTTTGAATTTCACTAGCTTTTGTCACTTATCAAATTGTTCACTATGTTGAATTAGCTTCGTGATTGTGCGATTCTTATCTTTGAATTTCACTAGCTTTTGTCACTTTGTATCAAATTGTTCACTTTGTTGAATTAGCTTCATGATTGTACGATTCTTATCTTTGAATTTCACTAGCTTTTGTCACTTTGTATCAAATTGTTCATTCTATTGAAAACTATATGTTTCCAGATTTTCTTGAGTTTTGAAAATTTGAGTTTAGATCTGCTTGATCACTAACGTAGTTGAATTCTTGAATGTATTCAGAGGTTTTAGGGTTCTTTGATATCTGAGCACTGGGAGGTTGATAATTTATTTAAAATTAAATCCTAAGAGTAATGCATAATTTTAATGGATCGTTTCTCATTCTTGTTTTTAATAATTGGCCAATTAAGCTTTGTCCCCTCTTTGTGTGAAATGCAAATACCGAAAATCATTTTTTCTTATTTATTTACAAGAGAAGGGATTTCATAATGTTTTTTTAATTATAGATTGGATTTTATGAAGCACTGTTTGATGATTGATTGATTTTCTTTGGAGTTTGGAAAGAAGGCCAGAAGTTGAAGTAGAAAACAAATTTTTATGGTAATAAATTAATATTATACTTGGTATTTTAGCTATTTCTGGTTTTTGTTATACAATAGATTTGGTAAGAGAGCTGCCCCTTCTCTAGGTTGGTATCCTTTAGAGCTTGTTGCATGGATTAAACATAGTGTAAAATAAACTCCTAGTCCTTGGAAGTTGGCCCAAATTTGTATCTGGTCTTTATTTTGTTAACTGTTATAATTAAGTTTTCCCCTCCTTTACACACCAGTTTACCATTGAAGTAAGGGTCTTACTTGCGCCAGAGTCACGACTTTTCATTTCAACATATGTTAGTTGACGTAGTTTTTGCTTATTTAGCAAACTTAATTGCTTCTAAGGATGTCAACACTCATCATAATACATGCCATACGGCTCTATAGTCAAATGTACATTATTCAAGTGGCATTCATTCAGTCAGCTTCTCTTTTTCATGGGATTAGGCTTTCAAACTACTCCCAATTGAACCCAGCCAATTAAAAGAAACGACTTGGTTAAAATTTGGGCCATATTGTAGGGAACAAAAATGTAGTTTAGGTTAGCCATTAAGTATATATGCAAAGTTGAAATTAAATGATTCTAGTATATTTGCCTATGAGTACCACTGGAGTGTCGAATCTTTAAGGATACGCCCTTCCTTTTCACTCTCTTTGCACGGTGTTTCCTATAGTTCTTGTTTTGTATCACTATTTATCATAACTCATTGTTGCAAGAAATACTTGGAATTGAACTTTGCTTTATATGTTTGGCACAGTGTAAGCAGCTGTCCGTGCTAGCATGGCATCTGGTAGTCCATATTTTGATGATGTGCGGACCAAATCTGAGGTTATTGATCCTCCTCAAAGTGAAGACATGATGGATGTTGAAGGTGTGAATGATGCTACTCTCATCCCGTTAAAACCTAATGTGACCGTTTCTAGCAGTGTTCGTGAACTTCTGGAGTGCCCTGTGTGCTTAAATGCCATGTACCCCCCTATTCATCAGGTTTGATTAATTTTAACAATTTTGCTTATCTTATGAAATTGGCCAAAGCACTCCCTTAGCTGTCAGTCTAGTGTTAATTCTACTCATTCATCAGGTTTGATTAATTTTAACAAGTTTGCTTATCTTATGAAACTGGTCAAACCACTCCTTTAGTTGTCAGTTGTGTGTTAATTCTACTCATTCATTCAAGATATTGTAGTAACTGAATCTAGCATGCTTGTCACTTGTGTCCTTGCATATGCTAATAATTCATTTTTCATTCTAGTCTGTGGTTCAGGCTTACTTGCTTAATACAAATTTTTGGGAGGGTTCTCTTTGGAAAGTGGTAGATGAGGTGCTATTATTTGCAGTTTTGGGGAGGGTTCTGTTGTGCCATTATTTGCAGCTTTTCGTGCATTATAAAGTGATCCAGTCTCCCATTTTCTTTGCACAGAAAAACAGTTAGCTATGCTGTTTGGTTGTAATTTTTCAATTCATCTCTCTACTTTTTTTGATGTCAAATTTTATCTGACTATTTGATTAGTTTCATTGTGTAACTCAAATATGGTCTAAGCCCAGAATTAGATGTATATGGGACCCTGTTAGGATAGTGGGCTTGTAGGACTAACTTGAGTTTGTACAATTCCCCCTGAACTAATGTGACATGCTCATTCTTTAGGAGCTGTTTGTAGATATTTTGTAAAATGATTTTTCATCTTGTAAAATGAAAAACATATGCATTTAATTGGTCCACTTGAAAAACACAAACATTAGTTTTTGGAATTCTACTCCCAATCTGTATGTTAATTTTGATAACGATATGAGCTAGTTTATGCAACATGACTTATAAAAATACAACCTATTTTTTTAATGCTGTCTCTCAACTCTCAAACTTTCTCTCAATCCCACTACTCTCTACCCTGCTACCCACAACTGTTTCCTCTCATCTTACACGTTTTCTATCTCTAGCATAGCCCCACAAGCAACTCTCCTCTCTCACTTTCTCTGATGGAGCTATTGTGACCACAATTGTATTATGTAACAAAGTCTGGTTCATTGTTGATGACAAACCAAACCATAAACTCTATCCTCAATTTCACAACGTATATAATGAAACTTTTGTGCATATTTTGCAAGAAAAATGGAGAGTGCAATGATAGGAAAAAGAAGAGACCTTTGGATTGCAGGAAGACGAGGTCTATCGACTGTGTTATGGCATTCCTATCTTCCTTAATAGAGATGAGTTCAGATCTATAGAACATGGAAGACTCTAGAGATCCTGGTTATTTAGCCTGAGTTAGGAGTCGTCCCCTTGTTTTGTTTTGAGCTTATGGTTTGGTTGACTTATCTCCATAATTGTGGTTATGCTTTTGCCAGATGTAATTTGTAAATTTGTAAATTTTTTCTTTTCTTTTATTTCTATTAATTACATTAAATAACGATTTTGGTACCAGATCTGTTTTCATTGTTCTTTTTCTCTCGGACAACTGTTTTCTGGTTACACTACCAGAGATGTTTTTGGATCCTGAAGATGCAAAATTCAACCTCTCTTTTTTGTTGTGCAAAAATGTTTTAATCTATTTTTTTGGTGCAAACATTACCAGACGGGGCTTTACTTTCTCATTTCAACCTTTATTGATGATGTCTGTCATGTTTATAAATTTGTTTCATTATAAGTAGATGTGTTTAAAAAATTTCAATGTTATAAGTTTCTCATCTGTATAAATTTTTTAGTGATAAAGTACCTAGGAAGTAGATTTATGTACACAAAAATGCTTAGTGTATGGAAATATGCTTCCAATGCTCTATGGCCTTTTAGGAGTTATTTTCTTCCAATAACTAGCATTAAATTAGCTATCGCAACATGTTGACTGCTATCTCTGGAAAGTAGAATTAGATACTGTCATTTAATAAGAAAATTACCTGTAGGAATATTTTGACTGTCTGTTTTCTTTTTGTTATGCTGATTCCCGTAAACAAGAGAATGTCTTCATTTAGAGTGAAATAGTTATGGTTAATTTGCTATTTTGGTAATTAGTGATATAACAATCAGGTTTAGGCGGTTTTGGTCTTAGAAATATCATTACTCCAGCAGGTCACTTCTTTGAGGGCAGTGACTACTTTTTAAAAGAATTGTTTCCGTTGATCTGTAAAAAGCAGGCTGTACAATTATCCTAATAATTTTGTTGAAAATGTGCTATATCAGTGTGTGAGGCACTTTCTGAATCCATTCTGATAAATTGTGCATGCACGCGCACGTACACACAGGGCCTAACATATGTAATAAGAATTTCAATGTTCCAAATTAGATGCTAGCTTTTTATCCTGATTTGCATTCTCCCTTTGTGCAGTGTTCAAATGGTCACACGTTATGTTCTGGTTGCAAACCCAAGGTTCACAACCGGTGTCCCACTTGTAGGCATGATCTTGGTAATATAAGATGTCTTGCATTGGAGCAGGTGGCTGCTTCTCTGGAACTTCCATGTAAATATGAGAGTTTTGGTTGCACGGGCATATACCCTTATTACAGCAAGCTAAAACATGAATCTCAATGTCTACATAGACCCTATAACTGCCCCTATGCTGGTTCAGAATGCACTGTTATTGGAGATATTCCTTATCTGGTGGCCCATTTGAAAGATGATCACAAAGTTGACATGCACAATGGCAGCACTTTCAACCATCGCTATGTAAAATCAAATCCCCATGAAGTTGAAAATGCTACCTGGATGCTAACGGTATTATTTCACTGTCCTTGTCTTGCTAATTTCCTTTATCCTTCTTGGCTTCCCCTCTTACAATTAATTTCTCAGCCAACTCAGAACCTTGTAATATTGTTATTCTGTCTCCCTTTGTGCACATTCCAGACATGGATCCTGGCATAAAAGCTTTGATGAGTTACACCTACGTTGAAAAGAACAAGGGTAAAGATCTGTATCTTTTCTAATGTGCAGGTTTTCAGTTGCTTTGGCCAGTATTTTTGTCTACATTTTGAAGCTTTCCAGCTTGGGATGGCTCCTGTCTACGTAGCATTCTTGCGTTTCATGGGCGATGATAACGAGGCAAAGAACTACAGCTACAGTCTAGAAGTGGGTGGAAATGGGAGGAAGATGATTTGGCAGGGGGTGCCACGTAGCATTAGGGATAGTCACCGGAAGGTTCGTGACAGTTTCGATGGTCTCATCATTCAACGCAACATGGCTCTCTTCTTCTCGGGGGGAGACCGAAAGGAGTTGAAACTTAGGGTGACTGGAAGGATATGGAAGGAACAGTGATATTAGTCTCTCCCTTAACCTCCTTCCTTCCTTCAATCTTCTTCTATAGTTTAGTAAGGTTAGTCACTTTTCGTTGGCTATAAGTAGTCTCTTCTGCCCATGTATTTTTTGGAATTTAGGAAGCAAACTCTCTTTGCTTGTTCATGCTTTAATTGCATGAGTTAGAAGGAACTCTTATTCTAGAATTAAAATATCTTTCTGTATTCATGCGTGAAGAGAGGAGGGAAGGGAGTCCATAAATCACCGTAAGGCCCAGAGGATGATCACTCATGAGTTAAAATTGTTAAGTACAACGCAAAACTAAAACTAGCTGTCATTAATTGATTGGATATATGACACGTCAATGTAGAAAAAATAATTAAATTTGTATATCCCTAAGCTCCAATACTTTTATGACGTGTTTTTAGAATTTAGCGATGACATCTCAAATGCTCTGCAAAATAGGCGTCTATTGTACGCTTTTAGACAAATTAATGGCCACGCAAACTAACATAGAAGTTATCGACTAGAAAAAAGTGTTTTAGAAAAAGACATTTTCAAATGTGTTTTTTTTCATGTCAGTTTGGATTGGATATGCAATGGCAATTTAGAAAAAATATTTTCTAATGTATTTTTTTATAAAAATGTTAGGAGTTTCCCCTAGTTACTTTACAAGGATGTATTATAGAGCATCTAACCTTAGTCTCTCTCTTCAAATATTTAATTTTACTTTGGAAAAACGGAACTTACTTTGAAAATGTTAAAAGCATGCATTTTTTTCTTTTCATATAATAAATACATAGACATTTTTCACATGTTTTCATATTTTTCATTCTTTAACATAATATTGCATGAAGAGTTTATTGGAGCAAAAATTATTCCAGTAACAAATAAAGCTTTTCAAATTTCCACATAGGTCAACAAATTTCAATTTAAAAAGTTGTATTTTAATGAGTTTTTTTTATTTATAAAATTAGATCTCACATAATTACTTGATATTTTACTATAATAATTTATTGTGAACTAATTAAAAAATTTATTCAACATATCCATAGATTAAGGATGCAAAATATTATCAGATTGAAGGCAAACCTTTTCTTCTTGACCATTGCTGGGCAATTACACAACACAAAATGGCGAGAAGTGGAAACTTATTAATGATTTTCGATCTCCTCCACCTCAAACCTCCGACAGGCCTATTGGAAGCAAAAAGGCTGAAGAGTAAAAAAGAAAGGGGGTATTATCATGCACGATCTCACAGACCAAGACAATGATATGGCTAAAGTCATGATGTCTTTGAAAGAGATTAACCACAGTACAAAAGATATTAGGGTTATGATTATGATGGTGGACACTTCAACAATCAAAACTCCAGCTACAAGAGCGTGGTTTAAAGAGAGACAAAATAAGATTATGGCTAAAGAGGCCTCCCGTTCTCTAAACTTTGATGATGACGTCTATCAATCGATGACACCAAATAGAAAGGCGTGACTCGTGTTTAATGTTTAAGAAATAAAATGTTGTGTGTTAGAAATGAATTGTCAGCTTCATATTGCTCTCTTTTTGTGAATTTATTCTTCTCTTTTTTCTTCATTGTCTGCTGCAGAAGCACTTAGAAAATAAACAGTGTAAATACTTATCAATCATGAACATGAAAACTAATATAAATCAATATTTTCGGGTCAATAAGGACATAGCATATCATAATATACGGCCGCCAAATATTGAGTACTATTTTGGGGGCAACCAAACATAATTTTCACATAAATTCTTCAATACTAATCTGATTCAACTTTGGAATAGCATTTTTATGAGAAACGTTGTATGATAAGTACTAGAAAATTACAGGGGCAGAAATGTTTAATGTTTTAGCTTGTTGCATGATGATGCCAGTCAAACAAGTTAATTTCAGTAGAATGTGGAAAACATTGTGGCCAAGAGGAAAACTTTTATAGCTCCCGTCCCGTAATGTAAAACTCAAAGATTTCCAAAAATACATTGATGCCAGAAAAATCTGGTCCTCCGGTTTCACAAACACCACACCACACATTCATGTGAATCATAATTAACTCCGTTAATTAGCAATCATGTAAAACATAAGTGAAACACGGGAGCAAACCCTAATAGAAATCTTAGCTGCTGCTGCATTTAGCCAGGTATGCATCCCATCCTTTAAGACGGTATTCGCGGGCTGCCTCAGCAGGGTTTGCAGCCTTTATAATTCCACGCCCCACAATTATGATGTCACTACCTCTATCATAGATTACCTGGAACACAATTTGTCTCAATCACAAGACTAGGACATAAAATCAATAATACTAAAATAGATAAAGGTTCAAATATAGAGCAGAGATGTCATTTCTTGGCATTACAACAATTTCCTGTCTATAATTTCGGGTTCACTTTTTTTGTTTGATTAGAATGACACGTCCGGATCTTGGAAATTAAGCATTTATGGTATCATTCTCCAACTCTTTAAGGGCCCCCTTTGAGAAGAGTGATTTTGTGTGTATAAGGGTAGAATGATTTCGAACAATACAATTAGTATAAACTTACAGATTTTGGAGTGTTATATTGCTGGCCAAGAGCATCACCACCGGTCACCAGTTGCACTCCAGGGGTTGCCTGGATGAAAGCTGGATTTACTGGTGCCCCTGGCCATGATGCTGGATTAACTGAAATGAAGCCAATCACAAAGTCAGAATGCTCCTCGGCGATCTTCACTGCAGCAGCTGTGTAGTCTCCCTTGGCAAGGTTGCCGGCTGAGCTCATTTCAGCAAGCAGCAACAGGCCCCTACCACGTGGCAAACCCTAAGAGAAGTGAAAAAAAGTACTGAAAAGTTAAAAGATGAATTCATATGAGCAAAACTTATGCAGAGCCATCAATTCAAAGTTGCAAACCTTCAATTTCAGTCCATCGACTATCCCAGGACCAGAGATTATGTGAGCATTTACTATGTCAGCCCACTCCAATATATGGAATATACCTCTGCAAACATAAGAATCGTGAACCAAAGGAAAGGGCTATGATGCTAACAGAAAGAGAAAGAAGAAGGAGAGCTCAGCCTCACCCTTCATACTGCATTGTTACTGTATTACCAATGTCTGCAAACTTGCGATCTTCAAAAATTAAGAAATTATGTTTCTCTGCAATCTTCAATTGGATAAAAGCACATATCAGCTATAAGTCGCAGTTACTTTCAATTAACCAAAACATACTTGTAGTCCAACAATTAAATATAGTTCCTGGTCAGCAAAAGCAGACTTCAAATATTCAGTTACTCAGTTCAACTAATGATTATTACATTTATGCTTTACCAATATATCCCGTCTGAAATAAAGCCAGCGAAGAAACATTGATGCTTAGAAAATTGTAGGCTTAGTAATTTGTTAGTAATTCATTCAGTTAAATAATGCCAAGGGGAACAATATTGACATAAATGTTAATACTGAAAGATCAAGCCACGTTCTGAAAAGTGTACTTGATACACATAGTAGGGGGAAATACACAATCCTTAGAAATCTACAAGTAGAAGCATGGCACAATTTGACCCCAAAAAAAAGAAGCATGGTACGCAAATCAATGAATTCCACAATTTATTCAATCAAAAACAATAAAATAAATCTCATCAAATCAATTGAAAATCCAAATGTGTGTACGGTTTGTTTGCGTGAGAATACATAAAATCGATTGGCTCAAGACAACAAAAACAGCGAACTGGAAAATACTGGAAAGATCTCTGGTAATAAAATGCATCAAAACTCACTGTAACTTTACAATTTACTCCATCTTCACTTTAAAAATTGATATGGTATGTGCAATATAGATATTGTGAATATGATTGCAGATTTTCAGAGAGTATCACCCAGATGCAAAACCGAATTTCATACGAACCTCAGACTCATACACAAACAAATTCTACAACATTCTATCGGGTACATCAAGAAATTAGAAAAATCACATGAACCGCGATAGTCATTAATCATTATGAAATAGAAAGCACAACTCATAAACTTGTAAGCTACAAAACATGAAAAAATAAGTTTAGAACTATACCGCGCGAAGTTTAGAGCCAAAATCTGGGGTGAAATCAGGCAATATATCAACATGGGTTTTCAGTAAACATATTTCAGGTCCAACCTGCATAAAAATGAATAGAATCAGTCAAATGTAGAAGATCTTCAATTCTTCTTTGAATCCAGTTCCTCTGCCCAAGTAAACTCATATTTACAAGGCATCTATTTCTACATATTTTTGTCAAAGGTAGCTGCTCTACTAAACTTGAATTTCCAAATTTGGCTACAATCACATACATATGATTTTTTTTTTTTTTTTATCGACGCATACATATGATTATGTCATTACTCATTACCAATGCAACTACTTCAGTTGAAGTACAAAAAACAAACCCAGGATTAAACTTCTCTTTTCCTAGGTAAATACATAAAGATTTGCCTCATCCTTAACTAGGCTATATTTTCTAGCCCACAATAAAAATGGGGTAGGCCACCAGCTTTGTCCAATCCAAACCAGCAGCTTACACATGGTGTAACTTCATACATCACAGTTCCTACCTCAGAGTAATGTGCACGTGTAAACACCACGTGACACCCCAAAAAAGAACAGTTTAAAACCATCGTTAGGTCAAGAGGTCAACCCTGGTCAATGACCTTGTATACTTCGCACTTAACTCAATATAGTTAAAATAGGTGTGTGCGCTTTCAAAACTAGGAAAATTTATAAAAACAAAAAATCAAAGAAAATCATGCACAGAATAATAAGGGCCCGTCTGGTAACGTTTTCGGAGAGTGTTTTCTGAGAATATTTCCAAAGAATGAAAACAAGAAAACGAATTTGCATTTTCAGGAAATGAAAATGCGTCTGGTAGATTAATTAGAAAACATCTTCAGAAAACAAAAACAATGAAAACGTGTCTGGTAGTACAATTTGAAATAATAATATGTGAGTTATTTTTATGAAAACGTTTTCCACGAGAATGAAAACAACTTTTTTCTGTTTTCTACAAGTATACATGAACTTGTTTTCATTTTATGAAAACATTCTCAGTGTTTTCTATTTTTGGGCCACCGAACATGTTTTTGCCTCGTTTTTGTTCTCTGAAAATGAAAACAACCTCTTAAAACGTTACCGAACGGGCCCTAACATTTTCAAATTCAGCTTTCAAATCGACTCACCTTCTCAGCAATCTCAAGCAACTCCTTGGCGGTCCCAACATCAGCAGCCAAACTCAAATTGCTCTGCTTCTGCATCATCACCTCAAAAAGCCTCTTCCCAGTCGGATTCTTCGTCAGCTTCGCTCTCTCCTCAAACCCTAAACCCCTAATCTTAACTTTTTCGACATTTTTCGGCAACGCCGGCGCGGCCACCTTCCGGTTCTCCTCCAAAAACCTCAACACAACGCCCTCCACCTCCTCCGCAACCTTCCCCTTCTCCTTCAAAACCCTAACCATCTCGCTCAACCGAAACAGCGAGTGCAATCGAATCCCGTTCTCCTCCAAATTCTCCCTCCCCCCTTGTTCCCGGTCGATCAAAACGACAGCGTCCTGGACCTTCAACCCGGCCGCGCGTAGAGGCGCGGCGGTCTCCAAAACCGACGCGCCGCTGGTAACCAAGTCCTCGATGATGAGGCAGACCTGGTCGGGCTTGAAGACGCCTTCAATGGCCTTGGCGGTGCCGTAGTCCTTAACCTCCTTGCGGCGCATGAGCATGGGGATGTCATGGGAGGTGCTGATGCAGGTGGCGATGGGGAGGGCTGTGTAGGGGACGCCACAGATGAGGTCGTAGCGCGTGGAGGAAGGGACGGTGGAGATTAGGGTTTTGGAGATTTGGAGGAGGAGGGAGGGGTATGATACGATGAGGCGCAGGTCTATGTAGATGGGGGAGGAGATGCCGGATTTGAGTTTGAAGTTGCCGAATTTGACGGCCGAGATTTCGTGGAGCTGGAGGATTAGGGCCTCGGTGGATGGCGACGATGTCATTTTGTGAATCGGCGGCGGCTTTTTGTGTAGAGAAAACGAGTGTTAGTGGTGTGAGCGGGCACGGTGAGAGAGAGAGAGACAGTGGCTTTTATTTTACGTACGGAATAAATAGAGTAAAATGTTTAAAAGAGAATAAAAGAAATATTTAGAGTGCTGCTAAATGAACCCTAAAATTACATGAGTACACCCTATGATCTAAGTACACCTTAATATTTTAATCAAAATGTAAAATTAACTAAGTACACCCTATTTAACTACCAAAAATATCCCTAATACACCCTAATACAATCTATACAACACCCTAATACCAATCCTAAACAAGATTTCTCTTTTTACAAGAATTCGTGTCCTATTTTCAATAATAAAATGTATACAGAGAGGAGGAGAATGAAGAACAATCAAAGAATGATGCCAAAAAGAAAGTTACGTTGGATTTGACTACCAAGGTCCATCATGAAGAATCATATACCACTACCACGGAAGTCACCAATGGCTTGGTGGAAAGCTCTGATGAGAAAGAGGAAATACAAAAAGAGATGGAACCGATTCTGGGTTCCATTATATCAGGCGTAGCACCAGCTCATCCGTTAAACAAAAGATACGAAAATTGCCAAAACAATGAGGATGAATATGAAGATGTGGTAGACTTAGAAAGAAGTGATTTGGATGCAGCTGATGATTATGAAGAAGGACATGTCGATGATGAGTTTGATAGTAAGCAGCAAATCTCAATTCAAGAAGAGTCTTCCGAATCATTGTTTTCGCTATCGATAGATTCCAGGAAACAAGTTTATGATGCTGAAATAGATGAGAAGGAGGTCAAAAGTCCAATGCCAAAGCTCAGTGCCTCTAACCAGGAAGTTAATCGAATAGGATCAAACCAAAATGCTAGGGATCAATCAGTGTTGAAGCCCATTGAAAATCTTACTCAATGGAAGGAGGTCGAAGAGAAAGCAGGATCAGAAAGTGAAATGGAAGTCTACTGCATTTGAGGCAAAATTGGAGAGAGCTTTAGACATGGGTCAATTCAATATATCCTTTTTGGTCATTTTATATTAGGGTAAATTTGTAATTCAATAAATAGTTTGATAGTAGGGTGTACTCAGTTAATTTTAGGGTTCGTATAGCAGCACTCAATATTTAAAACATGCTTGTCCTATTTTCCACCCATCATATAAATTTTTTAAAAAACACAATTATAGCTGCGGCTATACTCTATAAATAGAATATTTTCACAATGAGTTAATTACTGTAGACGTCCTTGAACTATGGCCCTAGTTGGAATTGGGTATGTGAACTAATTTTTGAGGCAATAAAATCCTTTAATTAGACAATTAGTTGCAATTAGGTCCTGTCGTCCAACTCTGTCAATATGTCCGTCAAAATGAGGGGTAAAAGCATCCTTTCGAGTCTGAAGAAAAAAACTGAAAATAAAAATAAATAAATAAGCTTAAAAATAAAACCTAAAACCCAAATCCCTCTGTCTTTCCTCTCTCTCGCAACCCATTCCCCCCCTCCTTATCCCACCCCCTGAAAACCCAGATCCCAACCCAACCTGCAACCCCCCTCCCATCTCCCAACCTGCAACCCATCTCCTCGAGAACAACATAGAAGAGGCTAGCAGTGGGACCACCCACCCAACCCAACCCCTTACCCCGTTGCCTCTCTCTACTCCCTCTCTCTCTCTCTCTCTCTCTCTCTCTCTCTATGTAAAACTAAAAGGTCTCTTGAACCCACGGAAGCACAGGCCTCTCTCTCTCTCTCTCTCTCTCTCTCTCTCTCTCTCTCTCTCTCTCTCTCTCTCTCTCTCTCTATGTAAAACTAAAAGGTCTCTTGAACCCACGGAAGCACAGGCGACGTGGAGAAGATCGAGAAGTTCTTCGGCTAGTCAATCTTCTTTCTTCGACAAGAAGCGCAAGCCATCCCCGACACGAATTGAGATCTTACAAGGTGTATAGCTCTCATCAAGCTTGAAATCCAGATAGAGAACAACAAGCTAATTTTGTTTTGTTTTTCTTGGTGAGAAAAAATAAAACCCATTAGTCAAAATCAAATTTTGGATTTTCTTTTTCTTTTTAGTGAGAAAAGGAGGTTAAAGAACCCCAATATGCAAATGAATGTTTACTATGAGGTTGCGCACCATCCGATGTGCAAATGAAGCTAGCCATCGTGAGGTTTACAACAAGACATAGAGCTGACCATCGTGAAAACTCCAATATACCCTTCACAACAAGAGCACGTGCCATTCAAATGGTCAAATTCGACGGGTTCTGTTACGGCAGGACCTAATTGCAACTGATTGTCTAATTAAAGGATTTCATTGCCCCAAAAATTAGTTCATGGACCCAATTGCAACTGGGGCCATAATTCAAGGACGTCTACAGTAATTAACCCTTTCACAATATAGCCGTGCGGCTATCTCCCCACCCACCATTATTCTTAAAATACCCTTTAATTAGATTACCTCATTTCCTCTGTCTTCTTTTATTCTATCTTCTCTCTCTCACGCCCCACCGCTTCAATATAAAACTCCCATTCAAAACACATGGGAATGTCAAAGAGTACAAAGCAAACAGATAAGGAAAAAACCATTCCCATGTGTATACTGGCCCCAAAGCTATCAAGGAGCAAAAGTAAACTCCCAGGATACAGACCACATCTATCTACTACAAAAGCTAGGAAAATTAAAGAAAATTATGAGGGAGGACATGTGTTGGAGAGCACCAGAACCAAAGAGAGAGAGGTGAAGTTGCCCAATTCACATGTTCATGTTGTGAAATGGCTCACATTTAAGGATACAAGGTTGGTTTTTGGCGCTGAAAGGAAGATTTTGAATCTGCCTAAAAGCGACCGGTCGCTAGGCATTTGCGACTGGTCGTCCTGGAGCAGATTCAAAGTCTGAAGCAAAGTCGACGAGCGACCGGTCGTAGGAAGCAACAGTGACCGGTCGCTAGGCATTTGCGACCGGTCGTCCTGGAGCATATTCAAAGTCTGGAGGGAAAACTTCTAGCGACCGGTCGCCCATTCCTGACGACCGGTCGCTCCCGTCGTGCTGTGACGTTTTCTTACGTGTTTTCAACTATGTTTCAAGGGCTATCGCTTTCCACAAGATTTCATAGGGTTAATGGGTCACTTCTGAGTTGATAGAGAGTTGACTACCTGCTGGATAGTTGGAAGAGCACTCATGGCTAATTGGTTATCTTATTTTGAATAATCTTCTCTCCATTTTCTGGTATAAGTGGGAGGTGGCTGAGTGGGATTCTATTTACCTACTTGATCTGACATTTAGTCTAAGTGGTGACTAAAGGAAGGAACGTGGAGGACAAGCTGATATCTTATCTCTTGTCCATTGGCTTGTGTAGGTAATGGGGTGAAGTAAGATAACACAAGAGGAGAAAACAAGTTGTATTATATGTAGTGGCAGAAGCTGGAAACAAGGTGTGGTTAATCTCAAGGTGGTCAAGTAGCTGGGAGCTATTGTGTTCAAAGGAGGTTAACTCACCAAGGGAGAACGTGAGAGAGAGCATTCAGTTCAAGTTAGGAGTTGAGTTGAGGTCTTGAGTTTCTAGTGAGAGTGTAGAAAAACCAAGGGGGGAGCAAGAGAGTTCTCTAAGTGTATCAAGGTGTTGAGCAAGGGTGTGAGAGAAACAGATTGTGAGGGTAGAGTTCTAAGGGGGTTTTCTTTTGTAAACCAAAGTTGTAACCTATCTTCATTAGTGAAATTTCTCAAGGGGATCACCAAGAGGATGTAGGCAAATTGCTGAACCTCTATAAACACTTGTGTCATTTGTGCTTGGTTATTTTTCTGTGTGTGTGTGTAAGACTCATCCATCATTGAGTTCTTTGTCCAAAGTCCATCAACAACAAGATCTTTAAGGGCAGTGAGTTAGTATTAATTCACAACAGTTCAATCATCATCACACTCTGGTTATGACACTAGACCTTGCAATATATATGAATTGTTGTATGCGAGTAATGTATGGGGTGACCCATTCTGTAGTCCATGGTTCACGGTATCTATCCCAGTTCGTTGCTATAGAAGGAATTGGATGACTTGGCTTCAAGAATACCTACGCAAAGGTGTAAATATATATTGATGAATCTGATAGCGATCTCTGAGCCCCTATTTGGTTCACGAAATGAATTTGAGGGGAAATCATTTCCCATATCATTTCCCAAGGGATGGGAAATGAAAGATTCTTTTCCCATGTTTGGTAATGCTGGGAAAGTAACCGAGAGATATCACTTTATTTCCTTTTCCATGTTTGTTTTGAGTAGGAATGGAAAACAAAATTTGTATAAATTTTTAATTATACCCATGTTAAATCAAATAAAAAAAGAATGCATTTAATGATATATTGTAATTCTAAATTGTTAATACAGACAAAATGGTCATGAAAATATTTATTTAATATGGGCTCATTTTCCTAAACTTTCTCATGATGAGGGAAAACAAAACCCAAGTTGGGAGGATGGCTTCACTTTCCCTCTACTTTCCCATGGGCCAGGCAACAATTTCTCATGCTTGGACTTACCAAACATGGAAAAGTAATTAATTTCTCATCCCCAAGTCTCATTTCCTATGAACCAAACGAAGCCTACGGGCTAATAGTGGCGGTGGTATTGATCTAAGAGCATCCACAGTGGGGGAGTGTAAATTCGGGGGTGTAAAGCCACTTTTACATCCCCTTTACACCTCCGGGGGATGTAAATATGTTTTTTGCTCCAGTGGGGGGGTGTAAATTCAGGGGTGTAGCCGTGGGTCCCAGCCTTTTATGTTGACTTTTCTTCATTTTTCTTCTCTTTTCTTGGGTGGGTCCCGCCTGCAAGGGATGTAAAAATGGATGCAAATATACATTTTATTTTAAATCCTCATGGTGGTGATGTATATTTACATCCATTTACATCTCACCATTGGAGACGATTCCGGTGACTCGGGGTGTATATTTAACATACACCCCCATATACAACCCCCAACTGTGGATGCTCTAAGAGGTAAGAATGTCACACATTGTACATTAGATAGGTGCATAAGTACAACATCATAACATGATGCAATAATATGGCCCATGTCAGGCATAGTCATCCACCGATTAAAATTTGCATCAGGTCCAAAGTACACCAATGAGTGCTTCAACTCATAGACCTTATTTTCAGGGCACCTTCTATAGTGCACCAGGCGCACCCATGCGCCATTCGTCCTTTATGATGCGTCCAGATTTTAAAAAAAATTGGTTACCGGTTATACAAGTTGTCAAGTTTTCACTTTTTGTTACTATTTAACGCAAATGCAATTGCATAAGGGTCATGCAATTATGTCCTTCCTATTTGGCAATTGGCATATGATTTGACATGTTATTTTTCAATTGAGTTTATTCTTTTTGACTCACTATGACATGCTTATGAATTTCGCAATGGTATTTGTTTACTTTTATAAATCTAAAGTTACCGTTTTACACTCTTTTTTTCATCTGATTTCGATATGTCACCTCATTGTAGCTTTACCCAAGTTCATTATGAGTTGCTGGTTTTATTTATATGAATTGTGATGGCTAGTTGTGGTTAGTTCCTCTGTATTTTATGCCTAGTTTTTAAAAATCAATTGAGGTTGATAGTTTTAATTTTTTGTTTCTTTTGTTTCATAGAATTGGTGAATGCGCATCAACATTTATTTGAGAGCTTGAAAATCTTTATCCTTCAAATTTTTTCACCTCGAGTTTTGTCTATGTAATTGGTTGAAATCAATTTCTAAAATAAGAACTATATTACTTGTTGAACTCTATGTTACATGGTTGTACTTTTGTAGACATCCACGAAGTATTATAAATTTATATTCTTTTCCTAACATGGCCATGGATTTTATAGTACATTGTTAGGATTAAAAGTCAAGAAAAACAAGTATAAAAGTAAAAAGTGTACAAGTTTTCTCGTAGATTACAAGATTTTCAGTTGTGTTTATAAGGATAATGACATAATTTTACTCGTCCAAAGTCCATTCTTACCTTGGTACTATGTGTCATTTTCTTTGTAAATTAGGGTATTACAGTGTTATGGATTAGGGTGGACCATAATGTTGTTACAATTATTTCAATTATTTCACAACACTTGCAGACTTTTTCATTATTCATGCGTTAGGGGTTGCTTTATATAACTTATAACCAAAAACAATAAAACTTGGGTAACTTTATATAAATCCAATTAGCCAAACTGAAATTGTTTTTTTTACTTGTAACCAAAAACAATTTTTGAACATCTAAACTATTCTTTTTTGTTTTGTTATTTCTTAAATGTGAATAAATTACTATAAGGAACTAAAATACGACTACATAGTATAAAAACTTTTAAGACATAATATCAATAAATATCCACTTATATTATAATAAATATTATATGACCATACTCTAAAGCCACACTATAATTACTTCTCAAGATGACATATTATTATATAAAAATATATATGTCTTCGTGCTTATTCTAAAAATAACTTTAAACAAATGTCTTATAACAAAAGATGACTCATAGCATCTTCTAACAAAAATTTCCCTTATGATCCTTCTCTGTTTTTTGGTTCATATCTTCGTAATATAATTGGTTCATGTTCCGATCAAGAAAAAAAATGTTAAATAAGAATATATAATAATATAATACTTAAATAATATATATTGCACTTTATAATCAATATATAATACATAAATATGATATTTACATATAATATATACAATTTCAACTAAAATACTCGAAATTTAATATAAATATATAACATAACAATACTAAATGAGGTAATGAAGGGGAAGAAAGTGATTTAGTTACCATCTCATTCGCTTCTCATGTACAAAATTTTAGAATTCTAGCTAATTCTAAAATAATTTGAGAGAAATGTCTTAAAACTAAAACTACATATTATTTCTTGAATATGACTCATAGCATATTCAAAATATGCTTTTACAAACGCAGTTCTATGCCTAAACAAATAATTTAATACATTGTCATCCTCATATTCATGTTCCCACAAAAAATTCTCTTATGATCCTCCTTTGATTTTTGGTTCATATCCTTGTTATATAGGTTTCCCCTTTTCCATCCATTAAAAAATTGTTTAATAAGAATATCCACTTATAAATAAAGTATTTACATATAATATGTAAAATTTCAACTAAAATACTAAATTTTTTATATATGTATTGTAACATAATAAAATACTAAATGGGGTAATGAAGGAGAAGAAAGTTACCGATCCCCTAGCTTCAATCCCCATTTTGTAAGGACATATATCAACATTACAAGGAATTGGTAAGTGTGGACCTTAAGGATATAAAATCTGGTCCTTATTCTAGTAAACACGATGGTTTACAGGACTAAGGATCGGTATTACAATAGCTTGGATATGAGAGTACCAGAACATTGTACGTGGATCCCAAAACTTATAAGTTACAAGATTTGGGTAGCGATTTACAAGTTTTTGAACCAGGATTACAACATAAAGGTTCACCTAATACATAATGTTGTAATCCTCATTTACAAGGATATGGATCCACATTACAAGGAATTGATAATTCTGGACCATGAGGATATAAATTGGGTCCTTATTCTAGTAAAATGAGGGTTTACAAGATTAAGGGCCGATTTTACGATAATGGGATACGAGGGTACCATAACCTTGTAAGGAGGATCCAAAAACATGTAAGTTACACAATTTGAGCAGTGATTTACAGGTTTTTGCACCACGATTACAACGTTAGGGTTCTCATAATCCTTAATGTTGTAAATCCTCATTTTACAAGGTTATGGTTCCGCATTACAAGGAATTGGTAAGTGTGGACCATGATGATGTAAATTAGGTCTTTGTTCTAGTAAAATGAGAGTTTACAAAATTAAGGGCCGATTTTACAATTTTGGGATACAAGGGTATCATAACGTTGTAAAGAGGATCCATAAACATGTAGGTTACACGATTTGGGTAGTGATTTACAAGTTTTTACACCACGATTACAACATTAGGGTTCTCATAATCCTTAACGTTGTAAATCCTTATTTTACAAGGATATGGATCTAAATTATAAAGAATAGGTCAGTCTGGACCATGAGGATGTAAATTGGGGTCCTTATTCTAGTAAAATGAGGGTTTACAAGATTAAGGGCCGATTTTACAATTTTGGGATACTAGGGTACCATAACCTTGTAAAGAGGATCCAAAAACATGTAAGTTACACGATTTGAGTAGTGATTTACAGGTTTTTTTTTTTTTTTTTTTCTCATAATCCTTAATGTTGTAAATCCTTATTTTACAAGGAATTCGTAAGTGTGGACCATGATTATGTAAATTAGGTCTTTATTCCAGAAAAATGAGAGTTTACAAGATTAAGGGCCGATTTTACAATTTTGGGATACATGGGTATCATAACGTTGTAAAGAGAATTCATAAACATGTAGGTTACACGATTTGGATAGTGATTTGCAGGTTTTTACATCACGATTACAACATTAGGGTTCTCATAATCCTTAACGTTGTAAATCCTTATTTTACAAGGATATGGATCCAAATTATAAAGAATAGGTCAATCCGGACCATGAGGATGTAAATTGGGGGTCCTTATTCTAGTAAAATGAGGGTTTACAAGATTAAGGGCCTATTTTACAATTTTGGGATACAAATGTACCAAAATTTTGTAAAATGGATCCATAAACATGTAAGTTACACAATTTAGGAAGTGATTTATAGGTTTTTGTACAACGATTACAACATTAGGGTTCTTATAATCTTTAACGTTGTAAATCTTCTCATAATCCTTAACGTTGTAAATCCTTATTTTACAAGGATATGGAACCAAGTTACAAAGAATATGTAAGTCCGGACCATGAGGATGTAAATTGGGGTCCTTATTCTAGTAAAATAAGGGTTTACAAGATTAAGGGCCGATTGTACAATTTTGGGATATGAGGGTACCAAAACGTTGTAAAAGAATCCCTAAACTCGTAACTTACAAGTTATTGGTAATAATTTACAAGATTTTGCTCATGGATTACAACGTTAGGGTTCACCGAATCCATAATGTTGTAAATCATATGTTTACAAGGATATGGATCCACATTACAAGGAATTGGTAATGGTGGACCTTAGCGATGTAAAAGGGGGTCATCATTCTAGTAAAAAATGCTTTACAAGATTAAGGATTGAGGGTACCATAACGTCGTAAAGAGAATCCCTAAACTCGTAACTTACAAGTTTTTGGTAACAATTTACAAGGTTTTGCTCATGGATTACAACGTTAGGGTTCACCAAATCCATAATGTTGTAAATCACCATTTTACAAGGATATGGATTCACATTACAAGGAATTGGTAATGGTGGACCTTAGCGATGTAAAATGGGTCACTATTCTAGTAAAAAATGCTTTACAAGATTAAGGACTGATGGTATCATAACGTCGTAAAGAAAATCCTTTAACTCGTAACTTACAAGGTTTTGGTAACAATTTACAAGGTTTTGCTCCTAGATTACAACATTAGGGTTCACCAAATCCATAATGTTGTAAATCATATGTTTACAAGGGTATGAATCCATATTACAAAGGATTGGTAATAGTGGACCTTAGGGATGTAATTGGGTCCTTATTCTAGTAAACAATTTTGTTAAAAGTTTAAGGACCGAGGGCACCATAACGTTGTAAAAGAGTGTTCCTTATTGTTTTAAAAACAAAGATTTACAACATTAAGGACCCATTTTACAGTGTTTGGTACGTGAGAGTTCTATAACATTGTAAAGTCTACCCTTAATCTTTTACATTACAAGATTTGGGTTCGAATTTGCTAGAGTTTGCATTGTGATTTCCACATTAAGGTTCACTTTGATACACAATATTGTAATACCCTAAGTTACAATGGAAAGGATATCGTTGCACCACAATTACAACATTAGGGTTCTTATAATCCTCAATGTTGTAAATCTTTATTTTAAAAGGATATGAATCCACATTACAAATAATTGGTAAGTCCAAACCATGAGGATGTAAATTAGGGTCCTTATTCTAGTAAAATGAGGGTTTACAAGATTAAGGGCCGATTTTACAATTTTCTAGATATGAGGGTACCATAACGTTGCAAAGAGGATCTATAAATATGTACATTACAAGATTTGGGTCGTGAGTTACAAATTTATGGACCGGAATTACAAAGTTAGAGATTATCCAATCCATAATGTTGTAAATTCTCATTTTACAAGGATATGAATCCACAGTACAATGAATTGGTAAATGTTGACCATGAAGATGTAAATTGGGGTCCTTATTCTAGTAAAAATGAGGAGTTAAAAGATTAAGGGCCGATTTTACAATGTTTTGGATACGAGGGTACCATAAAGTTGTAAAGAGGATCCATAAACATGTAAGTTACATGATTTGGGTAGCGAATTATAGGTTTTTGCACTAGGGTTTTCACATTAGGATTCGCATAATCTATAATGTTGTAAATCCTTATTTTACAACTATATGGATCCACATTACAAGGAATTTATGTGTGGACATTGGGGATGTAAAATGGGGTCATTATTCTAGTAAACACAAGGGTTTACGAGATTAAGGACCGGTGTTACAATATTTTGAATACGAGGGTACCAGAACATTGTAAGGGGATCCCAAAACTTATAAGTTACAAGATTTGGATAGTGATTTACAAGTTTTTGCATGAAGATTACAACATTATGGTTCACCAAATCCTTAAAGTTAAAAATACAAGGATATGAATCCACATTATAAAGAATTGATAATGTTAGACCTTTGTGATGTAAAAAGTGGCCCTTATTCTAGTAAACACAAAAGTTTACAAGAGTGAGGACCGATGTTACAATGTTTTGGTTATAATAATACTACAACGTCGTAAACATAATCCCTAAACTTGTAAGTTATGAGATTGTACTTAAAATGCAATTGCATATTGTTATGGATGCTCCCTGGTTATCAATTACACAGTCCCTGTTTGTCAATTACTCAAATCGCCATGAATATTGGTAATACTAACTAGAAGTAGTTACTTAAAATAAAAATTTGTAAATGATTAAACTAATATTTTCTATTTGTTACTTATTTATGTCTATCCGTATGACCTAATACTTTCTATTTGTTATAACTTGTATTTATTTTACCATTCATTAATTTCAAATGTTTTTTTAGGGGAAATAGACTTGTCTAAATGTATGGTACAATTCAAATGTTATAAAAGTTCGTAAATGATTAAACTAATATTTTCTATTTGGACTTGGACAACAAGTCCTTATTAAAAAAGGAAAGGAAAATGAAATAAATAACTTAAGCTAATTAAACTCCTAAAGCCACTTGGAAAAGCCCTCACGCTAGCTTGTTCTCCAATGTCTCAACATCCATCACGCCAACTTGCAATCTCGTATAAATTTCCTTATTTTGCTACAACATATCCATATTCAAAATAATAAAACTTGGGTATCTTTATATAAATCTGAATAGTTTTAACAAAAAAAAAAAAAGGTTTTAAGAAGAAAAAAAGCTTAACATGTGATAAATATAATACTTTGTAACTTTATTTATGTCTATCCATTATATCTTGTAATTGCGCAATTGGAATGTAAATGAGACTGCTTTGTTTGTCAATTGCAAGACACGAATGCAAATGACACTACCTGTTCGTCAGTTGCATTGACAAATCACATACTGTATTTCCATTCTCAAAATTGAAAAAGCTGCCAATAACATAAAGACCAAAACCTAAATAACAAAAGAAATAGAAAAAAAAAACTGAACTACATTCCACCACAGAAAAAAGGATTGGGACTTTCCCACATCACTTTCATCTTCAATTTAGCCCATGCCTTACGTCACCAAGCTCATACAAAATTCCTTTATTTTGCTATAGCACAACCACGTCATGTTGGCAATTGACAAACATGCACTATGTAATTGCCATTCTGTTCTTTCCTTAAAAAAAAAAAAATTTGAATATGTAAGTGCCATGCTAATTTGTGGAAGCCGATCGTCTGAATGGTAATTGCCAAACGACCACTGTCATTTAATTTTTCTTCTCTTCCATGATTTAAGTACCTAAAAGTAAAAACAATAGAATTTAGCATATCAATTAACTTTTACTTTCATTGCAAGTGTTAATAACTTAGTGACAAGTAAATAACAAACATTGTTGGACACAAGGTAATTGAAAAGCAATTGGATTTACAAAAATCAAATTGATAGACAGGAAGCAGGTAATTGAATATGTGAAATCCAATTGAATCAGGGGAATTCACAAAAACAAGTTGAGAAAACTAAACATACTCTCAACAATCAATCAAATGGACAAGAATTTACTTAGCACACAGCTGGATTAATGGAACTTAAAAACAAAATGATGCATATTATGCAAACATGAAACGCAGTTGGATTTACAAATATCCAATTAGTAGACATGAAGCAGGTAATTGAATATGTGACATCTAATTGCATCAATGGAATGCACTGCATGTGGAACAAAATAACAAATACATGTAATTGTATCAGAGACAATTGCGAAACAGGATTTCGGTAATTGCATCACTACAATCTAATTGCATTAGCGGACTGCACCAAAACATGCTTCCAATCATACACAAAAATAATGCCAATAATCAATAAAATGAGCTAATAATTATCACCATATCACCATCTAATATAGCTATTGTACCTTTTGGGATAGATGTGACAACAATGTGTATCACGAAATTTGATGGGTTGTGCTTTTTGGGTCAGTATGCCCTCACGTCAAACAATTCGTGATTTGCATGGGTATGCATCCCTTCACGTTGAGCAAGGGCTGTGAAGTTGTCGTTATGTCTTCATTGTGTGTTATGGCCACTATATCTTGCGCCTACTCAAAGAGAAACAAGGGCATCAGAAAAGGCCCTCCAACCCATTTAAAGATATAAATTTTGAGAAAAAAACTCATTTCTAGTTAATTGACAAATACTGACAACGATAAACTAAGAGAAGAGTTGGTTCCAAAAACACAATCCAAAACTACTCAGATATTCAAGCCAAAGAAGATAACTAAAACCCAATTATCATAGGTCATACCCAAAAGACAAATATTGGCTACTTATTCATGAAATTATAAACCAAATTAGAAATTCGAAATACTGCCGAAAAATTCAAACAAAACATCATTTTAAACAGTAGTGTATCTCCTCATCAACATATGTATGTGTTGTGTACAAAAGTTCTCAACTTCTTCTAATTTCTCTGGGCATATATGAAGTAAATCCTACAAAATTCTCACCCAATAACAAGGATTTTTCTTTTTCGATAACATAATTCAATTCTCACAATGTCACACAATTCAATTAAGTGCGTCAAAGGTTGGCCATGTTTTTTTTACAGTGACTTGAAGTCTCAAAAATTAGTGCTTTGGTGTGACCATGAAAAAGAATATTAAAGTCCAAAGTGGTCTAAGAAGATGAATAAAATAAAGTCTCAACCATCTGTAAAAAAAACTTAATCACAGAATCCATATGTATCAACACATCAAGCACAACAAGGGGAGCAAGTTTATACCTTAGCTCAAAGTCCAATTTGATCAGGAAGTGGCCAGATTTTGAGGAAAACCCATACTGACTTCCTTATTTCACAATGAAAGGAATCACAACTTTGTTAGATTCGGACACCTACATCCACAAACACGAAACCTCAAACTAGATATTGTCTTTATATAATTTCAACACAGCCATTAAACTGGACTTACAGCAGAAAATTTGAATCTCTTTCTAATCATTTTTTCTCCTTTAAGATTTACTTTTTTTTTTTCCTCTTTCCGTTTTCCTAAGAGACTAAAGTGCAAATATGATCAAGTTTTCATACAAATGTGGCTATTTACTATTGAAAGAATATTAATCTGAAATGACCAACTATGAAATTTAATATACAATAAAAGTCATAAAGGCATAACTAAAATTGAATTGCCTTAACCTTGAAATTTTTACAACAAAAACCATAATGGCAGCTTCAACAATTTTGCAGCTTCTCTTGCACTAAACAACATGGCTAAAAAAATTTCGTGTTAAAAACACTAATTACTTTATACAAAGGGAAAATGTAATCTTATAAGAAGAAAAGATTGAAAAGTGATAAAAACTCTAAAATATGAAATGAAAGCTGACACAAGAAAAGAATTCACATTAATCTTTTAAAAGAAAAATAAAGATAGCCATCAAACTAATAATTGTCAAGATATATGAACTCAACAACACTATAATTTTTAACAAATAAAATCATGTACAGAATACACACCAAGAACGAGATACAGTAGAGCATGCGCCATGACCTAGCCATTACAGGTTTGGAAAACATCGAAAAAAAATAGTTTCAATCTCCATCACCCATTCCAAAAAAACTCAGTTCTAACACAAATAGGCACTAGATCTAACATTAAAACCTTCAATGACCCATAAATTGCAGCCATATATGACAAAAATACTGATGAAATTGATAAAATCTTACCTTTTCTAATGAATTTCAGTTTTGGAAAGGGATTTAGGTGTCTAGGGTTAGGGTGTTGGGGATTTGAGGGTTTTGGTATGAGAGAAGCAGAATGAACCCAGAGACGTAGCGCTTGGCGAGAGAGAGAGAGAGAGAGAGAGAGAGAGAGAGAGAGAGAGAGAGTGAGAGAGAGAGTGAGAGAGAAAAGAGGGATAGGTTTTGAGAGGGCTAGCCCAGAAGAAGAGGCAAAAGAGGAAAATTTTCAGAGCGCTAGCCAGCGAAGGAGAGAGCGAGAGAGGGGGTAAAGAGTAGGTGAAGCTTGCCATCATCGTCCTCGTCAATGGTTGCTTGCTGGATGCTAGAAGAAGATGAAGGATTGAAATAGGGGGTTGGGTTTTTTATAGGTTGGGGAATTTTCTTCAACCTGCTGAGAAGGTTTTCAAGTTATATCATTTAATGGTGTAGATCTGTCCTTGTTGTTTTGCCTAAATCTAACGGTCAATATCTATTGGCGCATGGATGCGCCAGGTGCACCGTAGAATTTTCGATTGGTGTGGGTTAATTGGCAAAGACCATGCATGGTCAGATTGTCCACCCCACCATGATGGAAGCATTTATAGCTGATATCTCTTGGTTACTAGTTTATTTTATAAATGTCCATCTCTTGCATTTTTATCATCAAGACTCAAAAGCTTACCGCACTGTAATTCCATAAACAAAATCAATATCCACAAAAAATAAAATTACTTCCAACAATCATGTAATCTACCCTATGCACTAATCTTGTATCTTTTGAATTCCAACCCATCGTGCATAATCAACCCACCTGTTCCACAATATAAAGAATCATGAGAATTGAAGAGGAAAACACAACCAACTAACATAATGAGATTCAAGGAGAACTCAGATCTTACATCAAGGACCCCAAGAATGTGTTGCTTGTTCGAACAGCAAAGCAAATTGCACTCAGTATAATCTTGTGTTGGTGTAGCAAGGGTTCTAGAATTCATTGTTCGATTACTCCAGTGAGAACTTGGTATCTTTAAAACAAAATACAAAATTAGTTAAATACCCATTCCTAGACATAAAACTATAAATATATCCTATACTATTTAATGTATATAATTTCTATGTTGGATTACGATTTTGACCTTTTGTTTTGAATTTTGAGAAATAGGCCCAAAACGCGCCAGCTAGGATAGGCATTTCTTGAAATTTATGTTGGTGACATCATAACTGAAACCTGTTTGGCAGTCTCAACAGATCGAATATTCGAAACGAGCTTCGTTCACTTCTTCTAACGAAGCTCGTTCGTTCACCTCTTCGAATGAAGCTCAGTATGATGTGGTTCCAGATCTCCTTTTTCGATTCTTCTGAGCTTGATTTTTGGTGTGAGGTGTAGATTGGAGTTCTATTGCTTCAATTTTCTTTTATTTCTTGTTTGAATTGGTAATTTTTGGATTGATATTGTGCTGTATGAGATTCGATTGGAGCTTGGTGCGATTTGTGATCTTCGATTTTGAGGTATTCGATTTTTTCTTGTGAATTCATATTCGTTTTTTGAGGTATTCAATTATATTGTAATATGATTTTTGGTGATTTCATGTTCGATTAATTAAGTTGCTGATTAGGTTTTCGTTTTCAATTTTTGCAGTCTTGGAGTTTAAATTTGAAATGCATATCCAATTCTTCTTGATTTTATCTGTTTATTTTTGTTATTGCTGATTTGAAGGTAAGCTATTTGATTTTCTTATTTTTGTTATTGCAGTGCACTAGAAAAGAAAGATGCACAGCAGTCCCAGATTTTGATAACAAAGGATGCTATATATTTTGGTTTTCAAGTACACTGTGAAGAGCAAGATGCATAGCAGTCCCAAATTTTGATTAACAAAGCATGCTATATATTTTGGTCTTCAAGTGCACTAGAAGAGCAAGATGCATAGTAGTCCCAGATTTTCAGTAACAAACCCTGCTATATATTTTGGTTTTCAAGTGCACTGCGTGCACTAGAAGAGCAAGATGCATAGCAGTCCAAGATTTCAGTAACAAAGCATGCTATATATTTTGATCTTCAAGTGCACTGCTTAGCAGTGCACTAGAAGAGCAAGATGCATAGCATTCCCAGATTTTCAGTAACAAAGCATGTTATATATTTCGAAGTTATATGACATAGTATTAATAGTTCAAGTTCTATGACATAGTATTAACAATTGTGAAACATGTACATTGCAGTCAAAATATGCGTCTTTTCAAAACATGTCAAAACATACTATTGGACTTTGAAGTTAGAGATTTTGTAATACCTCGGAGTTTGATACTGATGCTTTGTCAGCCATTTCTGAAGCTTCTTTGTTTGATTTGGGATGGTCTTCTGTGCTTTTTGAATCTTGAGTGTTTGTTTCTGGTTGTTGGTCAGTGATTTTTGCAGGTTGGGTCTTTGATTCTGTCATTGTTGGACCTTTTCGTTGGTTACTTGTATGAAACGTGGTACTCTTGCATTAATTAGCAAAATCTTAAGAAGAAAGTTGAAAGTGAGTGTGGGTTTTTGAGATTGTACCTTCTGTCGATCTTTATGGATGAAATTTTCTTCCTTTTTTCTGGGTTGTCCTTGTGCTCAGTTGCTTTTTAAGGATTTTGTAGTGTCGATTTTGAAGACTTTTGGCTATGGCAGATTGTAACTTCGATTCGCCGGCCTTCTCGTTATGGAGTTTGTCGTTGATTGGTGGTTATGGAGTTTGTCTCCTGCCTGGTGGTTATGGAGGTTGTCGCCTGCTTTTGGAGTCGGTGTCGCAAAGATCGGAGTGAGAGGTGAGTTGGTTTTTGGCTTTTTGGGTGCGTCTATTTTCACTGTTGTTCTTTGGGCTTAGATTTTTTTTTTCGATGGGCTTGGTGAAATTGGGCTTTATTGGCTTTTTGAGTTTTCTGGACTTTTTTTTTATGAGACTTTTTATGATTTCTTTTAGTTTATTTGGGCTTTTTATTTGGGTCAAATTAGACTGGGTCTTTTTTCTGTATTTTGCGATGGCTTGTTTGATTTGTTTAGGCTTTATTTCGTTTCTGACCTTGTTTTTCTCAACTTCGGTGGGCTTTTTGAAAATCACTGTTAATACGCATTTTGAAACCCACTGTTAATGCGCAGTTTGAAAGTTAGAAGAAGCTACACAGTAACAATTTTTTACATTTGAATGTCACTACACAGTAACTATTTGACATTTGAAAGTTAAGAAGCATCAAAAGATTTTGTTTGGAAGCTATATATTAACAATTTTACATTTGGAAGTTAGAAGCTCGACATTTACTATTTTACAGTTCTAAAATCTATGAAATCCATGCTTTCATCCTTTATTCCCATTTGTGAAATATCAACTTTTTTCACTTTCCATTGTCTTCAATAAAACTTATTTTCTCATTTCCCACACATGCTCTGTACTCAAGCTTTCTTCAATTTGTTTTCCTTGTGACAACTGCTGCATGTAGTACATGACAAATACACCACAATCGTTTATGCAAATTCACACACACACACACACACACACACACACACACACACACACACACACACACACACACACATATATATATATATGCAATATTTAGTGAATCATAATTTAATTTGAATTGGGGGATCATGTTTCATCAGATATTGTATTGTTTGAGCAATTACTGGTGTAACTTTCAGGTTCGGAAGAAGTTTTGCAATCTCGTCGGTGAATTCTTCATTGTAGATAGGCTTCTTGAACTCAAGAAGTGTGAAACTGTTTTTTTCTAAAATTGTTGGAGCACATTCCTTGACACTATTGAGGAAGACATTTGATGCGTCTGCCTGCATTGTAGGCAAGTATGTTGTTAACTTCACTGACTTTTGTTAAACTGTTTTGTTCATGCCTTGTATTAACAGTTCATAGTAGGAGTTTGTCTTACCAAAATTATTTCTTTTTTGTTGTAGTATTCAACGGTTTGCTCAGTTTTCCCCTCAATGAGTTGTAGTGCGTCCATTGCAATGAATTGGTGCCAAAGACAAGCAGGGTGTGGTGTTCGCCATCCGTTATTGTTACGAACACCTTTGAAGTTTTCCCTATGCATTCGAGGAGTTTGACAAAATATTCATCGAATGTTCTTGTGTGCATTTTAGAGAGAATGTGAAAAGTAAAGGAAGATGAATAATTTGTGATATTTACTATAAGTAATGAGATAACTTTGATCTTACGTAAGTGTAGCATGTGATGTATGCATTTTGTTGTCTTTTAGGGTCCTTTTCATCACGATGAAGTATCTCGGCATACGCATCTATGATTTGTCCATAAATTTCAGTATCTCTTAATAAGCTTTGTATGTCATCTTTGAACAAAATGCTTGTCCCTTGCCACAAAGCAGTGCTGTAACAGTATTTGTAGTTAGAAAAAATGTCAATAAAAGTGAAAGAACTGTTCAATAAAGTTCCAGTATAGGGTAATAATACTGCTTGTTTCCTATAAATCCTTTTTCTAATGCATGTCTACCATTGTAAAGTTCCAGTATAGGGTAATAACACTGCTTGTATCCTATGAAATCCTATTTCTAATGCATGTCTATCACTGTAAAGTTCCAGTCTAGGGTAATAACACTGCTAGATTCCTTTGAAATCCTATATCTAATGCATGTCTACCCCCTGTAAAGTTCCAGTATAGGGTCATAACACTGCTAGTTTCCTATGAAATCCTATTTTCTAATGCATGTTCAATAATAGCGTCTTTCATTGAAAATGAATGAAACACATTGCCTTACCCATCAACTAAATTTTTCCAGTAATTTCTCAGCTTTTCTTATGAGAGTTCATCCAGCATGTTGTAGACTTGATATGTATTCCATTGCACGAATGAACCTTTGGCCCTCTTCTTTGATTTGGCTGGTTCTTGACTTTTTTTTTTTTTGTGTCTTTCTCTTTTGTGCTCTCATCTTTGCTTTAGGGAATGAGGAATCTAGTTTTGTTGTGATCTTTTCAGATGTTGTTTCTTTGATTTTTTTGGTCCTCGGATGCAAGTTTCTTGATTTTATCTTTTCTGCTTCACCTTCTTTCTTTTTTCCTCTATCGTCTTCACTTTGCAGCTCTTGTGCTAATTTTTGATCTCTCAACAAGGCAATGACAACTTCCTTTTCATAATAATCTCCAAGTAGGAAATCTTCTCTGCAAGAAGTTGATCATTTTCTAGCTGCAGCTTTGTCATGTATGATTTTTCCTCATAAACATCAAGTTGTATGGAATTCTTGTGATATGCTGCTTCCTTAACCATCTTCTGCAATTGTTGTTGATGCTTCCTTAATTCTTTTTTTTTCATTATATAGCATCTGAATCAATTTATTCTTTTTTATGCATGATGCTATTGCATCATGGACCTTTTGATGCTCTCTTTTCTTTGTCCAATATTCAGCAACATTATTGATCTCCATCATATACTCTTTTGTAAGTTGTATTTCATCCTCCTTGTATTCTGGGATTGATCTAACAATTTCCTCAAGCAACGTTGAATTCTGGTATTCTGGGATTTCAGTTTGGAGGTCATCTTGTAGCTGGTGGTGTTGCTGGACTTTATGTTCAGCAGCATCATCATGCTCTTCATTCACTTCTTCAACAGCATCATCTTCCTCTTCATTTTCTTCTTCAGCATCATCATCATTCTCTTCATTGACTTCTTGAGCAGCATCATCCGCCTCTTGAGCTTTAGTGCTTTTTATCTGTTTGTTAAGTAGAGTTAATATTAAGAGTGTACTTCTATGACATGGTATTAAGAGTGTAATTCTATGACATGGTTTTAATAGTGCACTTCTATGAAATGGTATTCATAATTTACTTCTATGACATGATATTCATAGTTTACCTCTATGACATGATATTAAGAATGTATGTCTATGACATGTTATTAACAATGTTGTCATATCATCTGCAGATTATTTGAAAGGAAAGAGTACCTTTATTTGGTTGTTCTTTAGATGATGAAGCTTTGCACTGAGTTCTTGAAGACTCCATTTGACAGCCGCTGGTGTCATTTGTTCTCTTCCAGGAATTGGAGTGAGCAGGTTATATCTTTGACATAGCTAATATTGCACATTTTTTTTTTGCAATATCACGTGTCAATTCATATCATTAGAGTAATGCTATGAATTTGTAGTTTGAAGATTTGTGTTCTTACCGGTATTAGGATTAGGCAGCCACTCATGCTTGGTTGCTTTTTTTTGTCCTTCTTGTTCTTCTTTACTTATTCTAATCCAAAATACATGTAGTTCAAAACTCCTTGAGCAAGTGTACAACCAAAGTTACAGAAGAAATTGGTCATGAAGAGTTATAGGATTACCAATCTTGTTACATCCATAGGACCCTCTTTTGTTTCATCTTCAAGTGCTAAGTTCAACCACTTTATCAATTGAAGTCTTTGTTATCTTCTTATAACCCATGAAGTATTTCTTTACAAAATGCAAATCTGGCCTTGTTGAGGTTGTTGTGCTTGGTAGCTTTTTGATCTGTTTGGCAAGCCAAAAATTTCAGCCACATCTTGGCTTTTCATCTCACTGTCACCATCATTAAACTTGAACTTCTTTGTCTTTGTGTCATAAACTTGTATGAGTCTCACGATGTCATAGTTAGACTTCATGCACTCTACTTTTGTTAACCTTTTTTGGATATATGCTTCTATCAATGTCCAAATAGGTGTCTTCGATAGAAATGTTAAGACATCGTGCTAATGTTCAAGTCTTTGTCTGATGTTGTCAATTGTTGTTGCAAAAGAGAGCGTGTTGCTCTTGATCTGCACATAATTTGGGTCCTCCCATCTGCTTGGCTTCTTGTTCGTTTTTGTTTTGGATGATGACTATTGGCCTTTTGGTTTGGAGGTTCTTCTGGTTTGTTCTTTCATCATCCTTTATTTGGTATACCTGCATTAGAAATAGGAACATGACAGTAAAGTAGAAGTGTTAATACCCTATATTGGAACTTCACAGTGGTAGACATGCACTAGAAATAGGATTTCATAAGGAACTAGCAGTGTTATTACCATATACTGGAACTTTACAGTGGTAGACATGCATTAGAAATAGTATTTTATAGGGAACAATTAGTGTTATTACCATATATTGGAACTTTACAGTGGTAGACATGCATTTCAAATAGGATTTCATAGGAAACAAGTAGTATTATTACCCTATACTGGAACTTTATAGTGGTAGACATGCATTACAAATAGGATTTCGTAGTATACAAGCAATGTTATTACCTTATACTGGAACTTTATAGCCATTAATCAACATGACAATAAACTAGCGACTAAATTACTGACTAGAATAATGGTCCTATGCAGTCAGTCCAATAGTGAAATCCAATATAGTTTCAAGATTTTGTCCTTTATTCGAATCTAAAATACTGTTATTACCCTAGAATGGAACTTTATAGCAAATAATCAACATTACAGTAAATGTTTGGTTTGTAAATGTCTTACCTTTGAAGCGTTTTCTTGTTGAAATTGTTCTCTGAAATTTTTTCTTGGTTTTGAAGGCGGAGGTCAGTGTCTGGTGTTTGTTTTTGAAAGTAGATCAAGCTTGGTGGTGGTTATGGAGTCTCGGTTTGGACAGATGATGAAGACGCTTTGATGAAGACGGTGAGTAAAGAGACGTTTTACAGAGATGACTTAATGAAGGCGCGCTTGCTGGAAGTTAAGTTACGGTTTTTTTTTTTGGACGAAAGTTACGGTTTTTGAGATGGTAAAATGTTTGGGCTTTTTTATAAATTTGGGCTGGGGTTGTTTTGGGTGTTTTTTGAGTTTTTTTGCTGTTGGACTTGATAGTGGCAAACCTATAATTTATAGGAACTTTAACACTAATTTGTTATATAATAAATGGATTTTGGGTGTGTTTATAAAGTGCATTCTATGTGGGGTTTTTTTAAAATAAATTCAGCTCCTATTTTGAGTATATTAATGAAGCTCCCAAAACAAAATGTATATCATTAAGCACGTTTCCAATAGTAACAAAAATAAATTATTATCATTTCTGACTAGCCTCAACTATTTATGAGCAATGATTAAATAGTAGTCTCATTGCCAAATAAAATAATAAGTGAATGAAATAATCAGGATATCTCTTAGTCCTTCTCTTAAAGATGGGATGCATATTTCTTTAATCCCCTTATCCAACCAACATCAATTATCTTGCCTGAAAAGGATTTTCCATACGGTAGACAATTGATACATAGAATTTTCTAAAGGCCAACATATATCATAGCATTGGCTCTTTTTTCCCTCAATCGAAAAAACATAGAATTATGTACATAAAGTTAAATAATGGTAAGCAAAAGATTTCCTTCTTCAAGGTGTCTTCTGCAGATCCTTACTCTGCTGCAGCTCATCTTGTATCCATTGTTGGAATAATGGTAAGCATGTGTCCTTTCACATAAATAACTATTCTATTTTGAGAGGTTAAAGAGTTTCTTCTCGATAACTAGAAAGGCCCAGTTCCATCTAGAAATGCCACAAATGGTTTTTTTTTTTGGATAGATACTATTCTTCATGGATATGATATTGATAGTTACTCTTTAAAATACCAAGTTTCTTCAGTCAGTCTTGAAAAGTTTGTTAATGGTCTATGCTGACAGTTCATGACGGTTAGAGTAAATAATAAATACCAAGTTTTTTCAGTCAGTCTTAAATCTGCAGAAAACCTGTGTACCTTAGATTGGTAGAAACTTCCATATGAACTCCATGGGCTACACTAGTTGATAATATGGGAACATCCTCTGCTTCACCAGCAAAAGATTTATCGATAGCTTTCCTTGCATTAATCAATGCATTTGTTACACCAGTACCAACCTAAAAGAAATTGAAAAATTGTAATCAGTCATATGACACCAAACGGCTACTAGCCTACTGAAACTGTCAACCATATAACAAACTGGGAACCACATAACAAACTGGGAAGCAGATTTTATATGTGTATTCCGCAATGAAAAACTTATAACACGAGACAAAAACAATCATATGACAAGAATATAAAGAACCCAGGCCTGTATAGAATTATTCATCAATGTTGTAGTGGTTAATGCAACGTTAAATTAAAGCGTACTTGCTCTAAGATGTAATGAGTTAGTTACAGAGTTAGTTTTAAAAGCAGATATCTCTTGTTTTTGCAGTTGCATTCTGGCATGTAACATTCCACATCGACCAACGGAGAGGAGGTGATGTGCCTTATATGTACATGTCCGCCTCCATCTAGCACGAGGCCTTTTGGGAGCTCACTGGCTTCGGAGTCATGGAACTTCGAAATTAAGCGAGTTGGGGCTAGAGCAATCCCAAAATGGGTGACCCACTGGGAAATTGGTCGTGAGTTCCTAGAAACAAAATCTTAAGGGCAAAGAGGGGGGCCCAAAGTGGACAATATCGTGCTATGGCAGAGCCGATCCCGAGACGTGACATGGCATGTGAAAGAAAGAGTCTTGACATATATCCCTTCCCAGTTTTTGGGCAACCATTTACTTTAAGCATTATGCCTTTCAGAGAAGATTGCGTTTATTTTTTTTTTTGGTTCATGTCAATTCACTAGGCATTTGTAAACTAAGGAACCGCAAGCAGTGAGATATTACATATTCATATACATAATTTATTTTATTTTTACCTCCATCCTCAGTTGTGTTAAAGTTGGTGAAAATAGTATGGGATGGCTTTTCGTGGCTTTTTTCGGTGGCTTTTGCTTACGGTGGTAGACAAAGGCATGCAAAGATGAATTGATGATGGCTGGCACCAACTCGCACTACAAAAAAAGGAAGCAATAGTCACATTTTTTTAAGTAACTAATTTATTTTGGTGACAATTATGGGTGGTCAACTCTCTTAACCAAATTAGTCACCATTATTTGTATCTAATGATTTAAATATAATAAATTTTGTTGTAACTGACACAGGAATAGTAATAATGTAATAAAATATAAAAGGATAATCTTTCCCATAATAAAATATTTACAATCGTAATTTAATAAAAATATATGGATGGAATCTTTCTCACTAACCAAGGCTCTTTTGCCTTCCCTCTATATAATTAGTAATAATTACTCTAAATAAATATTAATAATAAAAAATGTGAGAGAATGCATGTGCATTTGAAGATGCGCCCAAACCAACTCCTCTTTTTCTTTCTTTTGTAATTTTTATTTTCCCCCTATCTCATCTCTCCCAACACCTTCATTTTTTTATTTTATTTTTCCCATCTTCTTCTTCCTTCCGTTACTTTCCATCTCTCCCTCTCTTTTCATTTATTTTTTCCTTCTTCTCTCCCTCCCTCTCTTTCTTTTTTGGGAGCTTTAGTTTTAAAACACATAGTAAAGATAGAAGGACGCAGCATGAGCTGGAGCTGGGCCATTAGATAGACACTCTATTGATTTAAAACTCAATTATCAGCTTCTACGTTTAATTTTGACCAAAACAAAATAAAAAAGCATTCTACTTTTTCTATGTAATTTCTGTAACTTTGGTGTAAAGACTGGGGAATTTGCATTGCGTTTTCCTTATCTACCAGAGTCTTTGTTTCAGAGTCTTTTCCGTTAACTCAAAACTCTCAAACCCATAATTAGTTTCATCCATCTTCCACACTCATCCATCTTCATATATATTATGTCTTGGTTCTGGCTCTCTTGATCTCTTTTGTTCTAAAAGTTTGTAACTGTGTACTGCCTTTGAATTTTCCTTCTTGTTCACTGCGACACCTTCGGTATTTGGTAATTCCTGAAGAAATCTGCTGCTGATACTTAAACTGCAGGTACTTTTGATTTATTCTGTTTGGTTTGCTTCCTGTTTTCTTCATCTATTTGGTAAGATACAACAATAGAGACTTTGAAGAATTTTTTATTCTTTTTTTCAAAACTGATTTAAGATTTTTATTAAATAAAAAAAAAGGCTCGCTGTCATCGATGGGTCTGCTTAGTTACATATTGTTGTGTATTTTCTTTTATACAAGCGATATTCAAGAACTGCTCTTAGAAATTGTGAAAAACAAATCAGCATGTTGATCAATTCTTCCTATGTAAATTGAATTGCCCTTATATTTTTCATATTTTATTTTAGGAATTGAAATCAGCATGGGTGTCATAACAGAAAAGCAATGTATGGAAATTTTTTATTTATTTTTAATATGCATGCTTACGCACACAAGTTTGTGACTTCTGTCAGCATGTACCCAAATGAAGCGTTTATAAATCATACATTTTTATAAACAAACTCAAAAAATCACAGCTGCCCTTCTTGAGTGTTTTGAGTCTTTTTACGAGATTTTGGGGTTGATTTGTTTTAAGAAAACAATGGCGGTTTTGTAATTATGGGAAGTTTGAAGTCTCTTTGTTATATTATAAATGAGCTTTGGGTATGTTTCTAAATCCATTTCATATAGAATTTTTTTATAATTTGAACCCCTATATTAGGTATAATGGTGAATCTCTCTAAATAAAATGAAAAAGGAGCATATGGTATTTTTGTGATTTTAATCGTATCTGCATATATAAGACTTGGATATTGCTCAAGCTCCTTCAAGGAACAACTCCTTACATTTTCTTTGATTGCTCGCTTCTCTTCAGAAACTATGGGAGAGGCTTTTCTTGTGGCATTCCTTCAAGTGCTGGTCGACAAGTTGGCGAATCGTGAGGTCTTCAAGTACTTTGGACTCATAAAGGGCGTCGGCCAAAAGCTGCCGAAATGGACTGACACTTTGTCTGAAATTAGAGCGGTTCTGAATGACGCAGAGGAGAGGCAACTAATCACCGAGAGCATGCGGCTGAAGCTTTGGCTGGATGATCTCAGGGACTTAGCTTATGACGTGGAACACGTATTGGACAAATATGATACTAAAATGCTCAAACGGAAGATAAAGCTGGGGCATCATGCCAGCACCGCAAGAAGGGTCCGGAAATCAGTTCCTAAAGGTGTTTTCATCTACACAATGAACTCAGAAATACAGAAGATTACTGAGCGTTTACAAGAGATATCTCACCGAAAGGACCAGCTTAGTTTGAATATCATTACTGGGACGACATCGTCCACTAAGGCACGTCAAAATTTGCCTCCCAGTTCCAGTAAACTAGATGGACCTGTGATTGGAAGGGACGAAGACAAAAGGAGGGTCGTGGAATTTCTGTCGAAACAGGAGCGTGGTGCCGTCAATTTCGATGTAGTTGCCATTGTTGGTATGGCTGGAGTCGGGAAGACAACACTTGCTGCACAAGTGTTCAATGAAATTGATGCAACCGAGCAATTTAAACCAACTGCTTGGGTATGCGTGTCTGATGACTTCAACCTAGAAAGAGTGACAAAGCAAATTCTCGAATCAGTCACATCCCGGCACTATCCTACAGAAGATTTCAATCAGGTTCAACAGTATCTGCATACGGAATTAGCTGGGAAGAAGTTTTTAATTGTTTTAGATGATGTTTGGCGCACATGTAGCTATGGTCTATGGATGAAACTGCAGTCCCCCTTTCGCGATGGAGCAGCAGGAAGCAAGATTTTTGTGACAACGCGAGATGCTGAAGTTTCGAAAATGATGGGAGCTGGCACTCTAGTTCATAATTTGGAGCTTATGAAAAATGACGTTTGTTTTGAAGTATTTGAGCAGCATGCATTCAGGAATGTTAACAGAGATATACCACCAAATTTCGAGTTACTCAAGGAGAAAATTGTTTCAAGATGCAGAGGATTGCCTTTGGCTGCTAGGACTCTTGGCGGTCTTTTACTTTGTAAAGAGATGAATGAATGGGAGGAAATATTGAACAACAAATTATGGAGTCTATCAAATGAGCGTGACATACTTCCGGTATTACGATTAAGCTATCACTATCTTCCTTCACATTTGAAAAGATGCTTTGCCTATTGTTCGATACTTCCAAATGACTATGAATTTCGAGAGCATCAATTGATTCTTCTGTGGATGGCAGAGGGTTTGATTCAACCACAACCAGAACAACATAATAAGCAAATGGAAGATTTAGGAACTGACTATTTTCAGGAGCTCTTATCGAGGTCGTTATTTCAGAAATCAAGCAAAAACAATTCAAAATATGTAATGCATGACCTCGTTGTTGGTTTGGCACAGTGGGCAGCAGGAGATATTTGTTTTAGATTGGAGGATAAGCAGAATAGCGATCATGTACAACTTGGATGTTTTACGAAGGCCCGCCATGCTTCCTACATTTCTGGTAAGTATGACGTGGTTAAAAGATTTGAGGCATTTTCTGAAGTGAAACGTTTGCGAACCTTCCTACCACTTTCAGTTGATCATCCTTCAAACTATCTAAGTCGTAATGTTACTTTTGATTTATTGCCAAAATTGCAATACTTGCGGGTGCTTTCTTTGAATGGCTATCGAGTAACTAAGCTGCCAAATTCAATTGGTAAATTGAAGTATTTGCGGTATCTTGATCTCTCTTGCACACGGATAGCATGTTTGCCTGAATCAACCACCTCTCTTTACAACTTACAGACATTGATATTGGAAGGTTGTTGTTATTTGAAGGCACTACCTATCAACTTGAGGAATCTAGTGAATCTGCGTCATCTCAACAATTCAGATGTAGATAGACTGAAAGCAATGCCTCCGCAACTAGGTCGGTTGACAAATCTACAATCTTTGTCTAATTTTGTTGTGGGTAAAGGTAGTGATCAATCGGGTATAAGAGAGATAAGGTCCCTATTCCATCTCCGAGGGACATTACGGCTCTCAAGATTAGAGAATGTGATCGATGCTGAGGATGCACAGAGGGCCGACTTAAAATGCAAGGAGAGAGTAGATGAATTGGTGCTAGAATGGTCGAGTGCCACACAAGAAACACAATTAGGCGTGCTTAACAGATTAGAACCTCATAGAATGCTTAAAAAACTCATCATCAGGGGTTATGCTGGATTAGAATTTTCAACATGGATTGGAGATCGTTTATTCTCCACTATGGTGCATGTACGCTTAGACAAATGTAAAAATTGTCAAATCTTGCCACCCCTTGGGCAACTGCCTTTGCTCAAAGAACTTTATATTACAGGAATGGCTGCAGTGGAAATTGTTGGCCCTGAGTTTTATGGGGAGGGTAGCTCGCCTTTTCCATTACTAGAGACTCTTGAGTTTGAGGATATGCAACACTGGAAGAAATGGGTTCCTTTTGTCGGGGATCGGGGAATTGGTGTTTTCCCTTGCTTGAAGTTTCTTTCAATCGGAAATTGTCCTCAATTGGAGGGTAAGTTGCCCGAGAACCTTGATTCATTAGAAACACTTACAATTATTAAATGCGAGGAATTGGTGATTTCAATTTCCAACTATAAACAAATTGGTGCATTACACATCAACGGTTGCAAAGCGGTGGTGAAGACAAGTGGCGTTGAGTTTGAGTTATTAGAGTACTTGCAACTTTCAAATATTTCAGAGGTGAGGCTCCAAACAGGGGAATTCACCAAAGGATTAAGGAAGGTTGCAAAATTGACGATTGGCGGATGTGAGGAGCTGACATCTTCACTGAAGAATGAGGATAGAGTATTGCAACACTTGATTTCTCTTCATCGTTTGGTTATTGAAGGCAACTCTTCCCTCCTTGAAAAGCTGGGAAAAGAAGCAGAGGAGTTGCTGCAATTGCAAATATCGACTTGCAAGCTTAAATATCTAGAATTAAACAAGTGTGGAAGTCTTTCGAAGGTACCAGAAGGGTTGCATCACCTAACCGCTCTTCAAGACCTTCAAATAGTTGGATGCTCACGTCTGGTTTCTTTTCCGGATGTTGGTTTTCCTCCTTCCCTTGAAGTCATAAAGATTGAGGAGTGTGATTCGTTGCTGTATTTAGCAAAATACCAGATTCCCCCAAATCTAAGAAGAATAAAGATACTGCGGTGTAAAAGTTTGAAGTCATTAGTAGAGGAGGAGGTGGGTTCTTCGTCTTCCTCTTCTTCTCATATTTCTCTTCGACACTTGGATATACGGGAATGTGAATCTCTAACGTCGTTATCATTGAGAGCCTTTCCCAGGGCTCTTAAAGTCCTATACATATCCCGTTGTGGAGAGCTGCAGTTAATAACGTCTGATGGGTTAGCCCACGACAACACTAATTATTGTCTTGAATATATTACCATCAGTTTTTGCCCAAATCTGAAATCGTTAACGGAGGGCCTATGCCACCTCACCAATCTTCAAACTTTTCAGATTTATGATTGTGGGAGTCTGGTTTCCATCCCGAGCCTGAGTGGTGAGGGTTTGTCTTCGCCAACAACAACAGCCGCCTCCAGCCTGAGAGAAATCTACATAAAAAATTGCAACAAATTGGAGATGTTACCGGACATGCGCAATCTCAACGTTCTTCAGGAATTGAAAATTGATTACGGTGAAGGTTTAAATTTCACATCCTTTCCCCACAACCTAACATCACTTACAATCCGCGGAATCAAGAACTGTAAGCCGCTGTGGGAGTTGTTGCACAGGCTCACCTCTCTTACAAAGTTGTGGGTCAATGGTGAAGACCCATATGTGGTGTCGTTTCCACCCGAAGGAGACACAGAGATAGATATGGAGATGCTGCTCCCCGAATCTCTCACTCATCTCTCAATTGGGGGCTTCCCAAATCTGAAGAAACTGAGCAGCAAGGGCTTTCAATTCCTCACCTCTCTTCAATCTCTTCGACTCCAGAATTGTCCAAAGCTGGCATCTATTCCAGTGGGCCTGACTCTTTCACTTTCGCAAATTTGTATCTCTGGGTGTCCAAAGATATTTTGGGTCACACCTTGGTCGCAAGGATGTTTTGTCTTTGGACGACACTGGCCCAAAATATCCCACATTCCTTGCATAAATACAAATCTGACTCTCCCCAGGTACTTCAAATTTCAAACACTATCAACCTTTAATGGTTACCGTGAAATAATAAAGTGTCTTATTATTTTTCAAATATTCTTGTTTTCTTCAATTTAGTTGGATTTTACAACAATGTATGTTTCCCAGGTGGGTCTTTTGCATCTACAATTGCTTCAAGCTGGACGACAACGATTTATCGAGCGAATGGTAAATCCATCTTTATTTCTCGTTATGATATATTTTAAATTCAGGAAATGGGAAGACTTAAAAGGCTCTTCCTTAATAGGCGCTTGCAAACATGCGATCAAAATTTGAATGGAGAACATTTGAAATATATGTAGTAAAAGAAAGTACTTCATTTCTCACTTGGTTTGCCTTGTAATATTTTGTCATCTCTCTGCTGAGTAAACTTAGCCATATTTTTCTTTCTTTTGTTTGCTTGACTTAAATGTCTTTCCAAATTCTTTGTGATGTAGGACGAGATCTGGGTCAACTATGGTGGGAAGAGAGATTTGGATTTGAATCACTTCTGCCAATGCCCAACCATGAGATTGTGATGAATAGTTTGTACTTTGCGTGGGGTTTGTGCTAAACTGTAATATTCCAGGGTTGTTGGTACCCTCCCTCTTGTATACAATTTTCTCACCCAATCAATCGGCACCACCTCATCCTCCCGCAGCCTCCATCTCAATAGGCTTCCTTCCACAAGCCACCTCCAACAGCACCACACCATAACTGTACACGTTGCTCGCACCGAATCATAATAGGAATTATAGACGATTACCTTTATTATAATTGATTTGTAATTATAGGAATACTGGTTTGACCGGAATTGTATTTATTTCCTTTTTCCTTATTGTAATTACTTCCTAGATAGGCTTGTATTTGTATCACTATACCTCCTTATGAGAAGAATAGAAATATATTTGAATTATTCATAATCCTAAATGCTATTTGAGTGATGTATAGTTGAGATTTTTGGGTTGCTTGATTAAGTCTGAAGCACAAAGGATTCTTTGTCATATTTATATTAATTTATATTTTTAAAATAAGTAGGATTCAAAACTCAATTATCAGCTTCTACTGTTTCTTATAAGAAGTTTTTTTTACTTCTTGTCATTTTAAAAGCATGGCAGTGGGAGACAATTACCTTTATTATAATTGATTTGTAAGTATTTAGTTTCTCATCCAATAGAATAAATACAGGAAGTGCATTTAAGCCAGATTAGATCAACAAATTCACATCACTGCAAGAGGACCGTCTCCCATCCTGACTGGGGATTCCTCAACCTCCCATTGCTATTTACTCTTTTTAAGGCCTCGATAAAATGGGGTGGCACATATTTCTCCTGGACTCAGTCATTGCATGATGTCTGGTCCAGTGTGAGAGGGTTGAAAGAAGGGACTGAATCTCTTGCTTCCGGAGCTGCAGGGTGAAGAGCTGTGAAAGGACTGGATAGCAACAAGGTCATTTCATATCGTGGTAACATCAACTGAAGATGGTAAATCACTACCTTTCTGTTGCAAGTTTCAGATGTTTAATATTTAGCCATTTGGTTTGCCTTGTAATATTTTGTCATCTCTGAACTGAGAAAACTTTTACCCATATTTTTCTTTCTTTTGTTTTCTTGGCTACAATCTTTAGAGGACTTGTAGAGCTAGCTGTTTTTTTGGTTGGGACGACTTCAGTTTTTAAAGGACATCATGTAACCAAGTGTTGTTCTTTGTTCTTTAAACAGAAATATCGACTGAACCTGCCAGATACTTGTGACAAATTCTTGATATTTGCACTGAGATATTATATGTGCTACTAAGCAAGATCTTTATTTTAATGATTTACCAAATTATCTTTTGAATCATGCTGAAAAATACAAGTGAGGTTGCCGTGTTCTGTTTAAAGAATGTGCTTCTGCATTGGCAGGAACGCTTTTAATATCCAGATGCTATATACAGATTACGGAAGCGGATGTTGTGTTGTGCCAAAATAGTCTTCAAACTCCCATCCCTTCAAGCTTCTCAAGAAACCTCTGCAGGGGAATAGTAAACTCGTATGGCTCATGCTCTTTTTCTCTCCAGATGTTTTGCTTGCTCCTTGATATTGATTTGAGCGGGACGCCTACAATGGTATTGTCCTCTTTGCAGAGAGAGTTGAAACCATCCATTGCTACTTTCAGCAGCAATGGGAGTTATCTCCAAATAGGCCCAAGCTCAAAATTTCAACAGCAGAATCCTCTTCCTTTGTAGCAGTAGGTGACAGTAGTGCAAAAAGGACTCAAAGAAAGATATTTATTATAGAATTTCATCAGTTCTTTGGACAACCATTTGCTTTAAATATTCTGCCCTTCAGAGCTAGAAGGATTGTTTTATTGGGCCATGTCAACTCACTAGGCATTTGTAAACCGTTCATCAATAGAAGATTGTATATGTGATGGATGAATCTAAGTTCAATTATTTGTCTGTAGTCTATAATAATTCATATATGTTATGATTTAAACAGAAAGAAAATAAAGAAAACAAATGGATTTCAAATGATTTCTTGTCCCTGCTATTGCTGTGGGCACCTTCTATAGTGCACTAGCCGCACCCATGTGTCATTCGTGTTTTATGATGCGTCCATATTTTAAAAAAAATTAGTTACTGGTTATACAAGTTGTCAAGTTTCTACTTTTTGTTAATATTTAACGCAAATGCAATTGCATAAGGGTCATGCAATTATGTCCTTCCTATTTGACAATTGGCATATGATTTGACATGTTATTTTTCAATTGAGTTTATTCTGTTTGACTCACGATGACATGCTTATGAATTTCGCAATGGTATTTTTACTTTTATAAATCTAAAGTTACCATTTTAGACACTTTTTTTTCTTTTGATTTCAATATAATGAGTTGCTGGTTTTATTTATATGAATTATGATGGCTAGTTGTGGTTAATTCCTCTATATTTTATGCCTAATTTTTAAAAATCAATTGATGTTGATAGTTTTAATTTTTTGTTTCTTTTGTTTCATAGAATTGGTGAATGCGCATCAACATTTATTTGAGAACTTGAAAGTCTTTATCCTTCGAATTTTTTCACCTCGAGTTTTGAATATATAATTGTTTGAAATCAATTTCTAAAATAAGAACTATATTACTTGTTGAACTCTATGTTACATGGTTGTACTGTTGTAGACATCCACGAAGTATTATAAATTTATATTCTTTTCCTAACATGGCCATGGATTTTATAGTACATTGTTAGGACTAAAAGTCAAGAAAAACAAGTATAAAAGTAGAAAGTGTACAAGTTTTCTCATAGATTACAAGATTTACAGTTGTGTTTACAAGAATAATGACATAATTTTACTCGTCCAAAGTCCATTCTTACCTTGGTACTATGTGTCATTTTCTTTGTAAATTAGGGTATTATAGTGTTATGGATTAGGGTGGACCATAATGTTGTTACAATTATTTCAATTATTTCACAACACTTGCAGATTTTTTCATGATTCATGAGTTAGGGGTTGCTTTATATAACTTGTAACAAAAAACAATAAAACTTGGGTAGCTTTATATAAATCCAGTTAGCCAAACTGAAATTGTTTTTTTTTACTTGTAACCAAAAACAATTTTTGAACATCTAAACTATTCTTTTTTGTTTTGTTATTTCTTAAATGTGAATAAATTACTATAAGGAACTAAAATACGACTGCATAGTATGACTTGTTTACGTGTTTAATATCCGTCAATGGTAAGATATTCAACTTTTAAGACATAATATCAATAAATATCCACTTATATTATAATAAAAATTATATGACCATACTCTAAAGCCACGCTATAATTACTTCTCAAGATGACATATTATTATATAAAAATATATATGTATTCGTGCTTATTCTAAAAATAACTTTAAACAAATGTCTTATAACAAAAGATGACTCATAACATCTTCTAACAAAAATTTCCCTTATGATCCTTCTCTGTTTTTTGGTTCATATCTTCATAATATAATTGGTTCATGTTCTGATCAATAAAAAAAAATTTAAATAAGAATATATAATAATCTATATATAATAATATAATACTTAAATAATATATATTGCACTTTATAATCAATATATAATACATAAATATGATATTTACATATAATATATACAATTTCAACTAAAATACTCGAAATTTAATATAAATATATAACATAACAATACTAAATGAGGTAATGAAGGGGAAGAAAGTGATTGAGTTACCATCTCATTCGCTTCTCATGTACGAAATTTTAGAATTCAAGCTAATTCTAAAATAATTTGAGAGAAATGTCTTAAAACTAAAACTATATATTACTTCTTGAATATGACTCATAGCATATTCAAAATATGCTTTTACAAATGTAGTTCTATACCTAAACAAATAATTTAATACATTGTCATCCTCTCATATTCATGTTCCCACAAAAATTTCTCTTATGATGATCCTCCTTTGATTTTTGGTTCATATCCTTGTTATATAGGTTTCCCCTTTTCCATCCATTAAAAAATTGTTTAATAAGAATATCCACTCATAAATATAGTATTTACATATAATATGTATAATTTCAACTAAAATACTAACTTTTTTATATATGTATTGTAACATAATAAAATACTAAATGGGGTAATGGAGGAGAAGAAAGTTACCAATCCCCTAGCTTCCCATGTAAATCCCCATTTTATAAGGATATAGATCAACATTACAAGGAATTGGTAAGTGTGGACCTTAAGGATATAAAATGGGGTCCTTATTCTAGTAAACACGATGGTTTACAAGACAAAGGATCGGTATTACAATAGTTTGGATATGAGAGTACCATAACATTGTAAGTGGATTCCAAAACTTATAAGTTACAAGATTTGGGTAGAAATTTACAAGTTTTTGAACTAGGATTACAACATAAGGGTTCACCGAATCCATAATGTTGTAAATCCTCATTTACAAGGATATGGATCCGCATTACAAGGAATTGATAACTCCGGACCATGAGGATGTAAATTGTGTCCTTATTCTAGTAAAATGAGGGTTTACAAGATTAATGGCTGATTTTACAATTTTGGGATACGAGGGTACCATAACCTTGTAAGGAGGATCCAAAAACATGTAAGTTACACGATTTGAGTAGTGATTTATAGGTTTTTGCACCACGATTACAACGTTAGGGTTCTCATAATCCTTAATCTTGTAAATCCTTATTTTACAAGGATATGGTTCCACATTATAAGGAATTGGTAAGTGTGGACCATGATGATGTAAATTAGGTCTTTATTATAGTAAAATGAGCATTTACAAGATTAATTTCCGATGTGGGAGCATGACCTTGTAAGCCGCTGTGGGAGTCGTTGCACAGGCTCACCTCTCTTACAGAGTTGTGGGTCGATGGCGAAGACCCATATGTGGTGTCGTTTCCACCCGAAGGAGACACAGAGATGGATATGGAGATGCTGCTCCCCGAATCTCTCACTCATCTCTCAATTGGGGGCTTCCCAAATATGAAGAAACTGAGCAGCAAGGGCTTTCAATTCGTCACCTCTCTTCAATATCTTCGACTGCAGAATTGTCCAAAGCTGGCATCTATTCCAGTGGGCCCGACTCTTCCACTTTCGCATATTTATATCTCTGGGTGTCCAAGGATATTTTGGGCCATATGTTGCTCGCTAGGATATCTTGTCTTTGGACGATACTGGCCCAAAATATCCCATATCCCTCGCATAGAGTTATATCCGACTCTCCCCAGGTACTTCAAATTTCAAACACTATCAACCTTTAATGGGTACAGTGAAATAAGAATGCCTATTATTTTTCAGATATTCTTGTTTTCTTCAATTTAGTTGGATTTTACAACTATGTATATTTCCCAGGTGGGTCTTTTTCATCTACAATTGCGTCAAGCTGGACGACAATGATTTATCGAGCAAATGGTAAATCTATCTTTATTTCTCTTTATGATATATTTTAAATCCAGGAAATGGGAAGACTTAAAAGGCTCTTCCTAAATAGGCACTTGCAAACATGCGATCAAAATTTGAATGGAGAACATTTGAAATATATGTAGTAAAAGAAACTACTTCATTTCTCACTTGGTTTGCCTTGTAATATTTTGTCATCTCTCTGCTGAGAAAACTTTTAGCCATATTTTTCTTTATTTTGTTTGCTTGACTTAAATGTCTTTCCAAATTCTCTGTGATGTAGGACGAGATCTAGGTCAACTATGGTGGGAAGAGAGATGATGTGGATGTGAATCACTTCTGCCAATGCCCAACCATGAGATTGTGATGAATAGTTTGTACTTTGCGTGGGGTTGGTGCTAAACTGTAATATTCCAGGGTTGTTGGTACCCTCCCTCTTGTATACAATTCTCTCACCCAATCAATCAGCACCACCTCATCCTCCGCAGCCTCCATCTCAATAGGCTTCCTTCCACAAGCCACCTCCAACAGCACCACACCATAACTGTACACGTTGCTTGCACCGAATCATAATAGGAATTATAGACGATTACCTTTATTATAATTGATTTGTAATTATAGGAATACCGGTTTGACCGGAATTGTATTTATTTCCTTTTTCCTTATTGTAATTACTTCCAAGATAGGCTTGTATTTGTATCATTATACCTCCTTATGAGTAGAATAGAAATATATTGAATTATTTATAATTCTAAATTCTATTTGAGTGATGTATTGACAAGACCCGCCCCGAATTCCACAAAACTCGAGACGAATCCTGTGGAAAGTTCGACATCACACCGATGCCGGGCCCACTTACTAAAAATCGATCCTCTTTTCCAAATTAAGGGAAAAGAGCACGAGACTTTCTGCTGAAATTTCGGCAGAGTCTCCCCTGTAAATTGAACATTCCCCAAAAATTCCAACCTGCATAAAACACATTTTAAAATCCCAACAGGCAGCACGCACAATATAATCTCATGCAATTCACATCAACGGCCTCCGGCCTTCAAATGGTTCGAAACAAAACCAGCAAAGCTCTTAAGTCGAACAATGCATAAACCAAACAATTAATGATCTCCTACAACTATACGAATACCCCCAATAATCAATAAACCGGATTCAAATCCAAAATCACATCAAAACCCATTCACATGCTCAGAATCAATCAAACCTTTTAAACATAATGATATTCCGCGGCTGCACCTAGGTGAGACCCCAGGCTGCCTACGTACCCTTGGACAAGGGATCAAGCCACACGTAGTTCTCATCTCAATAGTCACACCTCCGATAATAGACAATTATTTACAACCAAACCAACTATACATTTCAGATTTATTACAATTCTAAATCTGATAAAAACACAACGAAACATTATCACTTTCTTCCCACTGCATCGTATTAAGAAGACATCACAGGCTTGGACTAATTCCGACGGGCCTGGGCAAAATAAATCACATAATCCACCCCATACGCCGGAACATCCACAGCCACGTATGGGGTCCGTCACACGCCGGAAAACTCCAACGACACGTGTGACATAACAATCACATAATCCACCCCATACGCCGGAACATCCACAGCCACGTATGGGGTCCGTCACACGCCGGAAAACTCCAACGACACGTGTGACATACAATCACATAATCCACCCCATACGCCGGAACATCCACAGCCACGTATGGGGTCCGTCACACGCCGGAAAACTCCAACGACACGTGTGACATAACAATCATATAATCCACCCCATACGCCGGAACATCCACAGCCACGTATGGGGTCCGTCACACGCCGGAAAACTCCAACGACACGTGTGACATACAATCACATAATCCACCCCATACGCCGGAACATCCACAGCCACGTATGGGGTCCGTCACACGCCGGAAAACTCCAACGACACGTGTGACATAACAATCATATAATCCACCCCATACGCCGGAACATCCACAGCCACGTATGGGGTCCGTCACACGCCGGAAAACTCCAACGACACGTGTGACATAACAATCACATAATCCACTCCATACGCCGGAACATCCACAGCCACGTATGGGGTCCGTCACACGCCGGAAAACTCCAACGACACGTGTGACATACAATCACATAATCCACCCCATACGCCGGAACATCCACAGCCACGTATGGGGTCCGTCACACGCCGGAAAACTCCAACGACACGTGTGACATAACAATCATATAATCCACCCCATACGCCGGAACATCCACAGCCACGTATGGGGTCCGTCACACGCCGGAAAACTCCAACGACACGTGTGACATACAATCACATAATCCACCCCATACGCCGGAACATCCACAGCCACGTATGGGGTCCGTCACACGCCGGAAAACTCCAACGACACGTGTGACATACAATCATATAATCCACCCCATACGCCGGAACATCCACAGCCACGTATGGGGTCCGTCACACGCCGGAAAACTCCAACGACACGTGTGACATACAATCACATAATCCACCCCATACGCCGGAACATCCACAGCCACGTATGGGGTCCGTCACACGCCGGAAAACTCCAACGACACGTGTGACATACAATCACAGTAGAGACCAAAAACCTTTCTAACATTAAACCCATAACCGGGGAGGTACCTAAGGTAGTACTAATAGCATTCAAATTAACATTCTAAGTACCCCATACAAAATCAACGAAGATAGCACTTTCTCAGTTATTATAAATCTACACTCAAGATAATCAAATGTATCATAACCCAAATATACAACACAAATACTTCATAATATACCAATACCATTAATCAAATATATAATATATATTTCAAAAGAATCATTAAAACAATATACATAAACTTTCCACATTTGGTCAACTGGGCCCGCGGGGCCCACGACCTCCATTTTACGATCTGACAGTTCTTATGGGTTCCACAAGGTCTAGGATACACGTTCTGCAAGTTTGGTCCAGATCGAACGGCCGGATCGCTCACGATCGCACGATCGGACGGTTACTAAAATCCTAGCCCTAGGGTTGGCATTTCCGGAGTATCTGGGACTCCGTTTCACGATCCGTCGAATCCTACTCAATCCTAAGGATGCCCAGGTTAACATATAATAAATTCAAGACCATCCAACGGTCCAAACCTGTCGAACCCGGATAACGCGTAATAGGCGATATCCGTTCGAGACTCATACGGTATCCAAAATGAGATCCGTAAAATCCTACGCGCTCGTGGCGACCAGGGGATCGCATTGGGACATAATGTCCCTCAGCTACAGGCCCACGCGCCGCCACACGCGCTAGCAGCGCGTGGGTGTCTAAAGTGATATCGCTTCGCCGGAAAAACTTAACATCTTGACTCCAAACTCCTACCCTAGGTAATACACCTAATTTGGAGTCACTTTTGTTCTTGGTCATACCCCAAAAACCAACCGGAAGTGGTTGAAAACGGAGGTCGAAACCGGCAGACTTTTCAATTCGAAAATCGACTTGCCTACACTAAAAATTGAAGCAATCCTACCCAACCAGCAGCTAGAGCTCGAGGAATAGATGAATTTCCATACCTGGATCGCCAAAAATGGCGGCCGGACGACGGAGAACGGAGCCGAAGAAATTCTGTCAAAACCCACGCGATTCCGAGCGTTTTCCGGCGACTGGAGCTGCTGGCGACGGCAGAGGAGGGCTGGGGTTCGACGGCGGGGGTGTGCTGGTCATTTTGGGTCCGATCCCAGCCGGAGTGGAGGCCGGTGGTGGTGGCGGCGAAGGTGAACAGCCGCTGTGCTGTTCACAGGGGGGGGGCTCGCATGGGAGAGAGAGAGAGAGAGAGAAATCTGGTTTTAAAACCAGTTTTTCAAAAATTATAATTTTTGCCCCTCTTCCATTTTTGCTCGTATCTCTCTCATTACAACTCGGATTCGAGCCCGGTACGTGTCTACGGACTCGCTTCGATATGCTCTACGCAACGGTATAACCGGAAGTCCCAAATTCCTTCCCAAACTTAAAATGACCTTTTTGCCCCTTTTAAAATTACGTAAATATTTATTATTTTCAAAACCCTTAATTAATTAAAATCACTTTATTTTTATTGTTTATTTCAACTTATTTTCTCATTTAAATTTATTTCCTCCTAATTTAATTATTTTATTTCTTTTTCGGACCGGGATGTTACATGTATAGTTGAGATTTTTGGGTTGCTTGATTAAGTCTGAAGCACAAAGGATTCTTTGCCAGATTTATATTAATTTATTGTTTAATTTATATTTTAAAAATAAGTGGGATTCAAAACTCAATTATCAGCTTCTACTGTTTCTTATAAGAAGTATTTTTACTTGTAGTCATTTTAAAAGCATGGCAGTGGGATGTAACTGTTTTAAGTGTTTTAGGAAATCACAGAAGAAGGAAAGGAAAAGAAGCAAGAAGAATTGCAGAATACTACTTTGCTATAAGTGTAGAAGAGAGAATGTTCATTTCATTCAGACTCTCTCTCTTTCTTACAACCTCACGCACATAGTGTGAGGGGTTATATGACGGTTAGAATTAATGGCTGGATCCCTTACATATCAAGGAGATCTCAGCCATCCCTTTAGTCATCCAATAGAAAGCTTACACTTGGCTTACAAAGTGAGTTAAAACAAAATTGTATTTAACTACCTAATAAATATGCTTAAGAGCTTATAAATCAACACTCCCCTTTAAATCTTGAGTTGATTTAACTCCAAACATACTCCTGAGATAATTGAATCGATCCTTGGCTAATGGTTTGGTGAAGATGTCAACAAGTTGTTCATTTGTAGGATAGTACACCAAGTCAATAATGCCTTCTTGTAGTGCATCTTTGATGAAGTGATATCTTCTATCAATATGCTTTGTCCTCTGATAAAACACAGGATTCTTAGTTATGGCAATTGCAGATGTATTGTCGCATTGCAATGGAGTTGCTTTAGTTTGAAGCTCTCCAAAGTCTTCTAGCACAAATTTGAGACAAATAGCCTGTGCAGTAGCCTCAGATGCACTTATATATTATGTTTCTACAGTCGACAATGCCACACAATTCTGCTTGACTGAGGGCTAGTTTGGCGCTGTTGTGCTTTTGGAATAATCAGCTGTGAAAAAAATCAGTTAGGTGTTTGGTAAACTATATTTAAAAAAGTGTTGTGAGTGATCAAAGTGTTTGGTAAATTTTTATGAGAAGTGTTTTCAGTGTGTACAATGACAAAAAAAGACATGAATTATGATGATGAAATTATTTGTTGTTTTCTTATTTCTTTTTCTACTTTTTTTTTTATATTTAAAAAAAAAACAACAACAACAACAACTTCGTCTCTATCTACATCTCTCTCTGCATCTCCTTTTATTTTTTTTGGGAACCCCTTGTTTCTTTCCAGATTTCTGCATCTCTTTCTGCCGCTCCTTCTTTTTCATCTTATTCTTCTCTTTCCTCCTGCTGCCTGCTTCTTCTTCTCCTTTCTCTCAGCACATTTTTTTTCTTTCAAAAATTCTCTTCTCTACTCCTTCTCCTTGTTCTATTTTTCTCCCTCTGCCCAGAGAAGTCATCCTCCTTGCACAGTCGTCATCGTCTTCTATAGTCCATGCTGTGGAGTCTCGTTGTCTACCATTGGTGGCCGTCTGCCATCGATGCTCATCTGTCATCGTTGTCGTCTACAGCCCATGGTCGGAGGTTGTAGTTGTGGTTGGCGCTTGGGTGGGGTTTGTTGCAGACGATGAATAGAAAAATGGATGTGAGAACGAATAGAAAAAGGGATGTGAGTTAGAACGAATAGAAAGAGGGAGGGTTGCGAATGAACAAAATGAAGATGAAAAGGGGAGTTTGCAGAATGGAGAAGAAGAGGAGTTTGTCGCTCGATGTGTATTGGAGGGACAAGGACTATCTATTTGAAAAATAAGTAAGGGCATTATGGGAAAGTTAAAATTTCATTAAAACCACTGGTTAAATTTTTTTTAAAGTAGCTTTTAAAAGCTGGGTTATTGTTGCTTTGAAAAAATAGCGGTCATTGACTGCAATTTTTTTTAAAAGCTGCTTCGGGATGTTTTCCAAACGGCATAGTGTTGCAAATTTTTTATTAAAGCTGCTTTTTTTAAAATTTAAGCGCTACCAAACGCTACCTGAAGCCCAAGAGAAAACACCACTGCCAAAAGAGAATGCATATCCATAGGTGCTTTTGCTGTCATCAACTGATCCACCCTAGTCATTGTCACAGAAGCCAATCAGCATTGCATTCTTGCCTTTCACATACTCTAAACCATAGTCTAGAGTCCCCTTGCTATACCTTAGCACTCGTTTGGCAGTTCCATAGTGTTTATTTGTAGGGCAGTGCATGAATCTGGCAAGCAGACTAGAGGCATACATGATATCTGGTCTAGTAGCAGTTACGTATAGGAGGCTGCCTACAATGCTTCTGTATTGTTCTTCACTTGCTGCTCCACTTCCATCATCCTTAACCAGTTTTTCAATTGCTACAAGTGGTGTAGTTACTGTCTTGCACTCATTTAGACCAAACTTGTTCAATAGAGAACCTGCATATTTCTTTTGGTGAATAAATATGCTTGATTTTGTTTGAACTACTCCCATGCCAAGAAAATGATGTAGGAGGCCTAAATCTGTCATCTCATACTTCATCATCATCTCTTCCTTGAATTCATTCAACAATTCCTTGCTGCTCCCTGTGTACACAATGTCATCAACATAAATAGAGACAATTAGGATATCTCTATCTCCCCTCGTCTTGGTATACAAGGTGGCTTCACTTAGACTTTTCTCAAAACCACACTGCATGAAGTAAGTGTCTATCTCTCCATACCAAGCTCTAGGAGCCTGTTTTAATCCATAGAGAGCTTTGTGCAGCCTATACACTTTGTCTTCCTTGCCTTTTACCACAAATCCCTATGTTTGGTCTATATAGACTTCTTCTTGCAGTACACCATTTAGGAAGGCTGATTTTACATCAAGCTGATATAGCTTCCATTCTTTCTGGGCAGCTAGAGCAATAAGGGTTCTAATGGTGTCCAATCTAGCCACAGGAGCATAGGTTTCATTGTAGTCCAATCCAAGTTTCTGAGCATACCCTTTAGCGACTAACCTTGCTTTATTCTTTTGGACTGAACCATGTAAGTTTAGCTTGGTTTTGTAAACCCACTTGACCCCAATGACTGGTTTCTCAGTTGGTCTGTCCACTAGTTCCCATGTACCATTTTTCTCAATCATGTGCAGCTCATCTTCCATGGCTTTTAGCCATGATTTGTCTTGAGCTGCCTCTGCATATCTCTCTGGTTCTATGATACACAAGTTGCACTGTGCAAGTATATCATTTAACCTTATCCATTTCAATGGTGAGTGATCATAAGCTTGAGTGCTCCTCTCTTCACTACTTATGTCACTTGAGCTTTGTGGTGATGAAATTTGAGGCCACAAAGGACTCCTTTCTTGTTGAACTTGAATATGAGGAGATATGGCAGCATTCTCATCTTCATTTTCCACACCAAACTTATGCTCATCTTGAATTCTATTTCTGAATACTGCCTCTGCTTTATCAGAGCATTCTGACCAGTTCCAGGAGCTTTCTTCATCAAAGATAATGTCTCTTGATAGAGTGAGCTTCTTGGAGATTGGATCATAGACTCTATAGCCTTTCTTACAGATTGCGTATCCTACAAACACTTCTTTCACACTCTTAGGCTCTAGTTTATGTCTTAGTTCAGTTGGCACATGAACATAACACAAGGAACCAAAGATTTTCAAGTGTGCAATACCAGGCTTTCTTCCACTATGAGCTTCAAAAGGTGTGACATTGTTCAAAGCCTTGGTAGGACATCTATTTAGAATGTATACAGCTGTGTGAATAGCTTTTGCCCACAAAAAATAAGGGACTCCCTTCTCATGTAGCATAGACTTGGCCATTTCAACCAGAGTCCCATTCTTCCTCTCTACTACTCCATTTTGTTGAGGGGTATAGGCCATTGTGAGCTGCCTTTGAATGCCATGATCTTCACAGAATTGTATAAACTCAGAAGATAAGAATTCTCCACCTCTGTCACTCCTCAAACTCTTCACTTTGTGTCCAGATTGCAGTTCAGTCATGGATCTAAACTTCTTGAAACAATTAAAGGCCTCAGACTTGTTTCTCAAGAAATACACCCATGTCATTCTTGTGTAGTCGTCAATAAGTAGCATGAAGTACTTATTCCCTACAATAGACTCATTTCTCATAGGGCCACATAGATCAACAAGAATTATCTCAAGTGGAATGCTTGCTCTTTGAGCTTGATTCTTTGGAAAAATACTTCTATGCTGTTTTCCAAGTTGGCAGCCTTCACACACACCACTTTGCTCTTCTAATTGAGGTAAGCCATGCACCATATCTTTGTCTCTCAATTGTTTTAACCATTTGAAGTGCAAAATGTCCTAGCCTTTTATGCCAAGTCCATGTGCAATGAGTAATACTAGCCTTCATAAGCAGTTGATTCTCAGCTAGAAAAGACAAGGGATAACACTTGTTTTTCTTCATTGGAACCTTAATGATGAGACAACTCATTGAAGAACTATCAAACACCTTGAACATTCCATCTCCAAACACTAAAAAATTTACATGCTCATTCATTTGCCCAACACTCAACAAATTCTCTCTTAAACCTGGAAGATTGTTTCAATGATCAATGTACCCAAGCCAGCCACATTCACAAGTGCACCAGTTGGCATTTGTACCTTTCCTGCCACATTTGTTCTCGCATCAACAAGCAAATCAACATTGCCAGTCATGTGATTGCTACAACCACTATCAATGTACCAATCTCCATTTGGTTTTGTCCCAATGGTTGCACAATTTGCATAGAACAAGTTTCCAGTCACCTCCACTTGATTTGCACAATTTGCCTTTTGCACAGATTTTCCTACAGTGCACTATCTAGCCAAGTGAACAAATTTGTCACAACTGTAACATTTTGGCTTGCCTTTATATCTGCATTCTCCAAAATGGTACTTTGAGCACACTTTGCACTGAGGCTATACAGCTTCTTGATTTGCTGGCTGTGATGAATTGAAGCTGTGATTTGGTGCAGGATTGTTCTGTTGAGACTTCCCTTTTGACTCCCATGGTTTCCCCTTAGGATTCCAATTCTTTTGAGACTTAGATGGACCAGATTGCACTACATTCTTGTTTTGACCTTTTGGACTCACAGTGAATGAGGCAAAAGCCTTTTCAGTTGCATCAGCATTGTGCAACTCAAATCGTTGCTCTTGACTTTTTAGAATAGCAATCACTTCTTGTAATTCCACAGTTTCCAAACTCCTTGTATTTTCAATCACAAGACATATGGGATCATACACCTTACTAAGACTAATTAGAACCTTTGAACCAGTCTAGCATTTGACAGAACCTCACCAAACGTTTTCATTTGATTAATCAACTCATTTAGTCTAGTAAGATAGTCAAACAAGGTTCATTATCACGCATCCTAGTATATTCAAATTCACGTATGAGATTCTGAAGTTTTACCGATCTGACATGATCTCCACCATGATATTCTCCATACAACAACTCCCAAGCTGCTTTGGCAGAGTCTGCATTTGCGATGCATGGGAAGATCTGATATGATACTGCGTTTTGAATGATACCAAGAGCTTTTGCATCCTTCATGAGAATGGCAGCTGCTTTCTCATCATCTTCTTCTTCTGATGTTTCCTCATATGTCTTCTTCTTCTTCTTCGAATATGGGATTGGAATTCCCTTCTCTACCAGATTCCAAAGGCCATACGATTTGAATATGGTCACCATCTTAATCCTCCAAAACTCATAATTCTCACAAGAGAAAATCGGAGTTCTCACCTCTGAGCTTCCAGATCCAGCCATGGCTGATCTCAGATGCTTTCCAAAAACAAGGTGTTTTCAGATCAAGGAGAGAATGAGCTCAAGCAGCTTCATGAGAATGAGCTTCCAAAATTTCCCGATGATTTTCTTTTCACAGTTTGAGCGCCCAGCTTTAGATTATCAAACCTGGCTCTGAGGCCATGTTACTGTTTTAAGTGTTTTAGGAAATCACAGAAGAAGGAAAGGAAAAGAAGCAAGAAGAATTGCAGAATACTACTCTACTATACGTGCAGCAGAAAGAATGTTCATTTCATTCAGACTCTCTCTCTTTCTTACAACCTCACGCACATAGTGTGAGGGGTTATATGACGGTTAGAATTAATAGCTGGATCCCTTACATATCAAGGAGATCTCAGTCATCCCTTTAGTCATCCAACATAAAGCTTACACTTGGCTTACAAAGTGAGTTAAAACAAAACTGTATTTAACTACCTCATAAATCTGCTTAAGAGCTTATAAATCAACATGGGAGACACTTACCTTTATTATAATTGATTTGAAAGTATGGAAGTGGGAGAGATTTTTCTTGGGGCGTTCCTTTAGTTGTTGCTCGACAGGTTAGCGCCTCGTGAGATCCTCAACTACTTTGGTCTTGTAAAGGGTGTGGACGAAAAGCTGAAGAAATGGAGTGACAATTTGTCTGCAATCGTAGCGGTGCTAAATGATGCGGAGGAGAAGTGTTGTGAAATTATTGCAAGCACACAATCCGCACAAGTAATATAGAAGTAAGTAGAGTATCGTTCCCACGGAGACTGTAATTTCCTATTAACTACCAATTATGAGTAATTCTAAAGTTTATTTGAACAGTTGATTAAGAAGATTGATTGATTTAAGTAAACTAAAACAATTATGAAAAATAACAATTTAATTAACGATGAAAAATCAAGTTTGATTAGACACTAGAGCATCTGATTTCACCATAACCAATTTCACTTAATACTTATAGCCAATTAACCCTAATTACTATCCATGTTAACAGTTGGTTTCTCATAATTCATTCGATATCCCCTCTCGGGCTCAACCAAAAGTATTCTTAATTAGCAACTCATTCTCTCTCGAGCAACAGATTTAGAAAACCAAGAACCCATTAAGTTCTATGAGAACCTGCAAGAAAACTGCATGAGTCATGTTAGTCCCTCTCGGGCACTCATTCAAGTCATGGTATTTCTTACAAGAAGCAAACACCAAACATCTCCTCTCAGTCTCCGCTTGGATCATCAATTAAATATTAGCTAGATATTTAAATCATTAAGAACAATAACAAATACTCAACATGGGATAATAATCAGAAATTAATATAACTATAAAAATTAAGTATTCATGGTTAGGCTACATCGTAGCCCTAGCAAGGGAAATTAGTTCATAACATAAGAAAATATAAACAAGAGAATTATTGTCATAAAACCGATTTGGCCGATGGACTTGATCTTCAGAATCTCCCCAGGAACACCTTCGAAAGCTCCTCAAATAGTGCAGCAGCAAATTCTTGGCTCTCTATGATATTTCTCTGGTTGTATGAAAGTTGCTGCAATGGACAATAGCACTCGAACGATGTTAAGTTTTGCAACAGGGGCAAAGGTTTCTTCATAGTCGATACCATAAGTCTGTGTGTATCCCTTTGCCACAAGCCTTGCTTTGTAACGTTCAATCGAGCCATCAGCATTGTATTTCAAAGTGTACACCCATCTGCATCCGACAGTCTTCTTTCCTTGAGGTAAGTTCTCCAGTGTCCACGTCTGATTTTTCTCCAGAGCTTACATCTCCTCCTTCATTGCTTGAACCCATTTTGGATCCTTCAATGCTTCACTCACTTTGGTTGGAATGTGAATTGCAGATAACTGATGTACAAAGCCTTCGAGAGGTTCGGATAATTTTTCAGTGGAAACATAATTTGCAATTAGATACTTTGATGCTTTGCCATTATCCGGTGAATACAGAATGGGCAATTTTCCACGGTTCTGTCATGTAATTGATATCTAACAGTTTCATCAACTAAAGCAGTAGATGTAGTAGAAGCACTTACCTCAGGATTATTCTTAGGAGATTAATCAGTGGGTACTGAGATGTGAGGGGGGTTTTCATCATCATCGTCGATTCGAGGCGACCAGTCACTGGTTTCCTCGCGACCGGTCATTTTTGGGCAGATTACATATGATCTCGCGACCGGTCGTTTTTGGGCAGATTAAATATGATCCCTCACTGCTTGGCTTGTTTTGCTCCAATCTTCAAGTTCTTGAATTTCTAGAGTCTCCTTGCTCATTGTTTCTCTTTGTATGCCCCTTTGGGGCGAAGAGTTGGACATTGGATCTTGGAAGAACATCTTAGACTCCATAAAAGTGACATCCAAGGTGACATACGTACGACTACTAGAGGGGTGATAGCACCGATATCTCTTCTGATGGGCGGCATAGCCCACAAAAACACATCGGAGAGCACATGGATCAAGTTTGCCACGTTCTTATGGAGGTGGACGAAGGCCACATAATCATAGACTCGGGGCGGAAGCATCTGAACGGAGGGCAGGGGCCCATGTTGTGCAAGTGCCTGTAATAGAGTCCGGAAGTCTAAAATCTTGGAAGGCATTCGGTTGATGAGATAGACTGTCGTGGCTATAGCATCATCCCAATGGTAGCGAGGAACATGAGCTCCAATCAGAAGGGCTCATGCTGTTTCAAGAAGGTGTTGGTTTTTTTGTTTCGCAACACCATTCTGTTGGGGAGTTTGAGGACAAGTGGTCTCATGGATGATGCCGTGCATTTGGAAGTAATCTGAAAGTCATGGTTGATATATTCGCCCCCATTGTCAGAGTGAAGGATTTGAATCTTGGTAGTGAATTGAGTTTCAATTTGCTTGTGAAATAACTGAAATATGGGAAACACATCATTTTTATTTTTCATCATGAAGAGCCAAGTCATGCGGGTACAATCATCTACAAAAGTAATAAACCACCGGAAGCCAGAAGTAGTAGAGATAGGCGAAGGACCCCAAACATCAGAATGGATCAAAGCAAATAGAGTAACACTAGTATTCCTACTTAAGGGATAAGAGACTCTGTGGCTCTTGGCTAAGATACAAGTATCACATTGGAAATCAGTGGTACAAGAACTCAAAAACAAGTCTGGAAATAAATGTCGCATATAGCCAAAAGACGAATGCCCCAAACGCTGGTGCCATAGCCAAAGTTGTCGATCCTTCCGAGTTGATGAGTGCTTCACACTATGTGCCTTTCCCATCCTGAAATCATCCACATAGTACAACCCCCCTTTCTTAGTACCACGACCAATGATCTCCTTAGTGAGAATATCCTTAAACAAATAGAAGTTGGGATACATGAGTACACAACAATTTAGTTGCTCAGTAGCTTGGCCAACAAACATCAATTTATTAGACAATGATGGAACAAGCAAAGTATTTTGGAAGAGAAAGAGATGGAGAAAGGCCAACGGTTCCAACATTGATCACAGGGGAGGTGACACCATTTGCGTTGACAATACTTGTTCATTGTGGTGTGGTTGTACTTAGAAAATCGGTTGGATCAAACTTCATATGATCAGTGGCTCCTGAATCAATAATCTAACCTGTAGAGTCACTTGTATACAATGTATGAAATACATATCCACAGTTACCTGAGTCATTTTTTGGTGCTGGGGTAGATTCTTCTTGAGGAATTAACATTAGCAGAGGATCTGTAGTGACAAGGGCAGCACGACCTGTTCCTTCAGCAAGTTTACGAGCCTTGAGACTCTCCTACAAATTTGGATAGCCATGCAATTTAAAATAGGTTTCTCGAGTATGCTTTGGATTCCCGCAGTGAGTGCAACCATTCCCATCTGTAGGAGCCTTGGGTCGAGAAGGTGGAGTAGTCTTGTTGGCGAATGGCTGCAGCTAGAGAGGAGTAGCAACTAGGGAATTGGACGTTGGAATTGGGCAAGAAGGTCGGTATGTTCCTTTTGTTGCCAATCCTACTCCGGTTGGTGTTGGAGCTCTTAATGTCTACCGCGCAAATCTCACGGCCTGGGGTTCCGGGCCGAGGGGATCTGCGTTAAACACGCGGTTTCCTGCTTTTGGACGGGGTGCGTTTGTGCGCGGGCGTGCCAGCACGGTCTACCGTGCGTCGAGATGTTTGAGGTGTTTGATAGTGTTTGGATGGTGCGCCTGTCTGAACTCATCTTCTAATCAAACGATTGTAGCCGAGAGAGGAACTGGTCTCGGCTGTGAGGTTCACGGCCTGAACTACAAGGCCGTTGAGTGGTGGTGTTTGGTGGTTTTTGGGGCGGTGCTCCGGCGCGCCACTCGATGAGCGGCGGTCGTATGATATATGGGGTGAGTGAGCGAACAACAAGGGTGGTGCTCCGGCGCCTTGAAAATCAAGGGTCGTTTGATATATTGATGAATGGATTTTTCCTTACAGACTAACACTACTCCTAAGAAAGCAAGTAAAATATTGAAAGTGCATTACAGGAAAATATAAGTTGCTCCGTGGGAGGCTTTTGTTTGGTGTTTGAACCCTTTGAAAGTGGTCTTGAGTCTTGTATTTATAGGTAGAGCTCCTGGAGGGGTAATCGAGGCTGAAAATCTGCATGGTGGAGCCTGATTACGCCAAGTGGGTAGTCTAATCGACATTTGGGATCGTGAAGTATGGTGGTGTGACTCCATGAATCCCGGTGAATCTCGGCCGCCGCCCTGATCGTGGGTTCTGCGCTTCTGGCCGTGGAGACGCATTTATTGCTCTGATAGCCAAACACCTAATCTCTCAAGCTGCAAAGAGCTTTGTGAGAATGTTGGCGTCTAATCACTCTGATCTCTGTCACCAAATCCTGACTCCAATCACTTCCCACCTTCCCTCGCGCATTGAATGCTCATTCTTGGCCAGTGGGTTTGCTGTAATAAACAGAGACCTTGCTTCATTAAATGAAGCGTGGGACCCTGCTGTCACGTGATGATCTGACTTTAATGCCTTTGGCCGTGACTTTGTTCGATCTCGGCCTCGGCCTATAACTTTGGCCGAGATAACCATGCCTTGGTGATTTTTTCCTAGTTTCTCTGGAAAGCCAAACACCTTGATAAAGCGCTGCGTTTCAGCGTGGGTCCGAGAAGAGAAGTTCCCCCGGCCAATTCACGGCCGTGATTTATTAGGCACAAACATTGCCCCCACATCCCTGGATTCTTCGGCCTCGGCATGAGTAGGGGTCGAATGGATTCCAAGGGATGGACCCTTAGCCTTCCGAGGTGACTGACAACTGGGGCATCAAATGCGCAGTCCAGTCGGCGCATTTAATGCCTTAAGTACGTCGCGTAAGTCATTATTGCTTAAGTTCACGCGAGGCGTCACCCTGTCTTGTCAAATAAAACGACGGTCCTCTGAACTATCGACGTGTCACCAAGCCCTTAATTCGCACGAGCCATTATTCTGCTCTGCAATTCCAAAGGGAAGCGCCAGGTTTTATCATAATTTCGCGTGCTCCAGATGTGCTGTCTGGTCGTTTCGTTTCACGAGAATCGTGCCACTTTGAATTCTAGTATGAGTATGATTATAAAAACCCATCCTTTTGCATTTTCTTCACACCCCCAGACCTCTCTGAGTTCAATGCTTTTCGAAAGTTCACACTGGCATTTCCCAACTTCCTCCATCTTCAAAGGTTTGAAACCCTTCCAGTATCCAACAATCTTCCCTCCTCCTTTGGATATTCTGGCGCTTCCCTTTGATTTCTGGGCTTCGTCCTTCCATATTTCAACCTGCTTTGATGGCCCTCACTGCAATCCTTCCAGAACCAGAGAGCCATATTTACTGAGTCCTCTGTCTCAACAGTTCGGCTTGTTCCAGATGACTTGTCAATTTGATGAGGATGGGAGGGCCTGGTATGATGATTCCACTATGGCCGAGTCCAATGTGCCAAGTACCCTGGTAACGCCCGTGGCCGAAGTAACGGCCTTTACCAAAGCTGGGGTGATGGCTCCCACCATGGCCAGAATAACGACTGCTTACCATGTCCAGAGTGACAATTGCTGCCACGGCCTGAAAGATGGCCGTCGCCACTGCCAGAATGGCGACTGCTTACCATGTCCGGGGTGGTGGTCGCTCCTCGTGTCCTGGATGGCGGCCCTTGCCGTGATCGAAGTGACGGCCCTTCCTCTTAGCCTCCTTCATGCGGCGTGCATCCTTTTTCCTTCTTCGGCCGGCTTTTTGGGCTGGCCGAGGTTTCTGGCCGAGACTAATCGTCGGCAGGAATGACGGGGATACGGCTTCGGGAGAAAAAATAGGTTCGACTGCCCGGCAAGAAGACCATGAAGCTGCCGTACGTAGATCTAGGATGTGATTTTCCTCATATGTGTGCTCGGCCATGACCTGGCCGTTTCCTTGTAAACGTATCTTCAATGAATAAAATGAATCATGAATTTTTGACCCATCTTTGTTGTGTTGCCTATTCTCTTTTCATAACTTTTTCGCGGCCGTTTCCCATAATGACGGGATGTATCTTTTTAAGTATTGGCCGTTGATTGGTAAGTTGTGTCATTCTCCATCCCTGTCTTTTAACTGAAATGCACCTCGGCCAAGGATTCGTTCAATAATGAACGGCCCTTCCCAATTAGGCGAGAATTTGCCGAACCGAGGGTCCTTCGTCCCAATAGGAAGCACGGCTCGCCATACTAAGTCGCCCTCGGCAAAAGTCTTTTGCTTAACCTTTTTGTTGTAAGCTCTCGCCGCGATCTGCTTCTGTGCCTGCATTAAGTTATAAGCATCGAGCCTGGATTGCTCCAAGTCCTCCAATTCTTGGACCATGGCCTGCATGTAATCCTTCCCCTCTTGTCTGAGCTGCTCGGTCACCCGAAGAGACCGAACCTTTAACTCCAAAGGAACAATGGCGTCGTGACCGTAGGTTAGGGCGTAGGGAGATGTGCCTGTGGCCGATCGCTTTGAGACTCGGTAAGCCCAAAGGGCTTCGGGAAGTAGATCGTGCCACGCCCTGGGTTTCTCCTCGATCATCTTCTCAAGGATGCCCTTGATCACCTTGTTGCTTGCCTCGGCCTGTCCGTTAGACTGGGGATAATAAGGTGTTGAATGGATCAATTTGATCCCCATACTCTCGGTATATTCACGTGTTTCGGCTGAAGCGAACACCGGGCCGTTATCGGCCGTGATTGTTTCTGGAATACCGAACCGATGGACAATGTGGCTCTCGAAAAACCTGGCCACTTGCGCGCTGGATATTGACCGATAAGACTCGGCCTCGACCCACTTAGTAAAATAATCGGTCGCCACCAAAATCCATGCATGTTGGTTGGATGCGGCCGGATGGATTTTACCGATGATATCCACAGCCCACCCTCTGAACGGCCAAGGTTTGGTAACCGGGTGGAAGGCGTCAGCCGGTACCCTCTGTATGGGGCCGTAGATTTGACACTTGACACATCCCTTCGCGTATTCTATACAATCCTTCAAGATGGTCGGCCAATAGTAGCCGTGCCTTCGGATCAACCATCTCATCTTAACGCCAGACTGATGAGCGCCGCAAGTCCCTTCATGAGACTCGGCCATGATGACCTTAATGTCCTCGGCGCTGGGACATAGGAGTAATAAACCGTCTGACCCCTTTCGATACAGCTCATTCTGATAAATCAGATAACACCGAGCTTGGAAACGTGTAGTCCTTTCATGGCTGTCAGAAGGATTGCGCAAATATTTCACTATGAGGTAGCGCCAATCAGCTTCGGCCGTGTCGACCTCGTCGGTAACATCGGCTGATGATACTTGCGCTGCCATCCCTCGTTCGGCCAAAGCTGGCAAGGTACGCTTCTCGATCCTTATTACGCGGTCGTGGTCGGTGCCTGGGATGTTTACGCCTGACGCTACCTGGGCCATCTCGTTGGCCTCATGGTTCTCGGCGCGCGGGATGTGAGCAAAGGAAATTCGGGAGAACCCATCGGCCGTATTGAGGGCCGTTACATAATACATGGCTAAATTTTCGCTCGTGCACTGGTATTCCCCGGTTAGTTGGTTAATTACTAGCTGAGAATCACCATGAACCAAAACGCGGGTCGCCTTCATCTCCTTTAAAATCTCGAGACCGATAATGAGTGCTTCGTATTCGGCCTGATTGTTGGTACATTTGAAGTCGAGTTGGAATGCGAATTGCCACCTTTGCCCCTGGGGAGATTCAATTACGACCCCGGCCCCTGACCTGGCCTCGGTACTGGATCCGTCGAAGTACATAGTCCAGTAATTCTTTTCCATCTGGGCCATGCCGATCTCGACCTCCAGCTCTTCCTCCTGTCTCTGGGACGGGTGATGAGCCAGAAAATCGGCCAAAGCCTGGCCTTTGACCGACTTTTGAGCCACATATTGAAAGGTAAACTCAGACAGCGCCATCGTCCATTTCCCAATTCGGCCGCGTATGATCGGCCGAGTGAGCATGTACTTGATAAGGTCGGTCTTAGAGATAATCTGGACGATCGACGGAAGCATGTAATGTCGCAACTTGGTGGCCGCGAAGTAGAGTGCCAGGCATAACTTCTCGATTGGTGAATAGTTTAGTTCGGCCGTGTTGAGAGTGCGGCTCAAGTAGTGCACCGCCTGCTCTCGCCCAGACTCGTTGTTCTGAGCCAGCAAACAACCGATAGAGCCTTCTGATGCCGAAATGTAGAGCCTCAAAGGTTTCCCTCTTTTCGGCGGCATAAGAACCGGCGGCTGGGACAAATATTTCTTGATGTCGTCAAGGGCCGCCTGATGCTCTGTCCCCCATATGAACCGTTCGGTGTCTTTTAGTTTAAGCAGAGGGGACAACGGCCGGATCTTTCCCGCCAGATTCGATATGAACCGTCTCAAAAAGTTGACTTTGCCGAGGAAAAACTGGAGCTCCTTCTTGGTCCTCGGTGGAGGGGCCGCCATAATGGCCGTAGCCTTATTCTTGTCTACCTCGATTCCTCGTTGGTGAACCAGGAAACCAAGGAAATTCCCGGCGGTGACGCCGAAGGCACACTTCTTTGGGTTCATCTTTAGACCATGCGCCCGCATCCGGTCAAAAGCCTGCCGGAGATGTCCCACGTGGTCGGCCTTAGATGGGGATTTCACAACCACGTCGTCGATGTAGACTTCAACGGTTCGGCCTATAAGATCGTGAAAAATCAGGTTCATAGCTCGCTGGTATGTCGCGCCGGCATTCTTTAGGCCGAACGGCATGACTACCCATTCATAGGTTCCGATAGCCCCGGGACACCTGAATGCCGTTTTGTGGACGTCTTCCTCGGCCACGAAAATTTGATTATAACCTGCATGACCGTCCATAAAAGACAAAAGCTCGTGTTTTGCGGCCCCATCTACCAGGAGATCTGACATGGGCATGGGGTATTCATCCTTGGGGGTTGCGAGGTTGAGGTTTCTGTAATCAGTGCAAACCCTCAAAGCTCCAGTCCTTTTTAGCACTGGCACAATATTGGCCAACCACTCGACGTATCGGGCTGTTCGGATAAAGCCGGCTTTAAGGAGCCGTTCAATTTCTTCCTTAACTTTGAGCTGAACCTCGGTCGAGAAACGTCTTGGTGGTTGCTGGAACGGCTTGAACCCCTCCTTGATTTTTAATTCGTGCTCGACCAAACTTCTTGGTAAACCTGGCATCTCGTGATAATCCCAAGCAAAACAATCCTTATATTCATGGAGCAGGCCGATAACTTCGGCCGCTAACTCAGGATCCAAAAGATGGCTTACAAAAAGAGGCCGTGGTTCGGCCTCTGACCCTACATTTATTTCTAACAAAGGGTCCTGGACTTCGGGGTAGTCATCCTCCATCTCGGCGGGTGCGGTTTCCAGGTCGTCCAACGTTAGAACGTCCGCCTCGTCTGATTCGTGGAGAAATTCAATCAAGTTGATTGGCGAGTTCGGCCGCAGAGACTCCTCCGCCCAGTGTTCCAGCAGTCTTTCCACCAGATCATTCACGGCCGCCGCCCCCTCTTCTTTAGTGGCTTTGTCTGTCATCTATAGGCTGGTGAGGTCGATCAACACTTCGCGCGCCGAATCCTGGCGGATATTCTCGGCGCCTAATTCCAATACCTTCTGGGCCGTTGTTCTGGTTGGTCGGCCTTCTGCATCATGGCCGGTAAGAACAACCCACCCAACATCGTCGTCGTAAATCCGAGCCTGAACGGCGTTGGCCTCGAAAGGTTTTTCATCGGCCGGGTGTATAGACACCTTCTGGCCGTCCCAAAAGAATAATAGTTGGAAGAGAGAAGACGGTATGCACCCAGACTGGTGGATCCAGTCGCGGCCGAGCAATATGTTGTAGTCGACGCTGGACTCAACCACGTAGAAAGCCGCGACCCTCGTCTGGTCGGCTACGGTAATTTTTAACGGCAACACGCCAATGGTTTTGGACTTGTCACCGACGAAGCTACTCATGACAACATCGCTGGGGATGAGGTCCTCTTTCGACTTGTCCAACTTCTTCATTAAGGAATACGGAAGGATGTTGACCGTCGCCCCACAGTCGACGAAAACTTTGGACACGGGCACTCCCTCAATATGAGCCGAAATATATAATGGTTTGAGGTGTCGATATTTGTTCGGCTCGTCTCTGGGTATGACCTCGTTAAAAGCCACGGCCAACAATTCTTCTTTTGTTTTCGGCCTCTGACCAAGCTGCTCCTCGGCCACGTCATCATCCAGGCCGTTTATCTGTCCCCCAGGTGCTGAAAATTCGGATGGCAGCACCAAGACCATGTTGATGCTGAACTCCTCTTGCTCCAGTGGGTTCCCCCGGCCAGCTCCTTCTTCGGCCTCATGGCCGTCTTCGACGAAGACCTCTTCCTCGGCCATCCTTAGGATCCCCTCATATTCTCCATCTGAGATCCCTAAGGTGGGGTCATCTTCGGCCTCATGCCCGAAGAAAGGATCACCGAAGCCCTCAATTATGGGCCCTGCTGTCCTCGGGATATCGACCGTGGGTGCCTTGGTTTCAGAGGGTTCCGAGGCCTCGACCCCCTCTTTAAGGGCCCGTCTAGCGTTTGCCAAGGTGTCCCTCGATATCAAGTAATCGTCCAGGCGGTTCACCCGGGCTCTCTCCTCAGTTGTCAGGCCAAAAATAGTATCCGCCGGAGTTACCGAAAAATACTGGCGGAGATATTCTAAATCGCCCTTACCAAAAGGGGCATCGGCCTCCAATCTGCCGAGGTCGGGTTGGTAGCTCGGCAGACTCTTTGCTATGGCCTCTCTATTTGCCTGGTATACGGCCTTAATGGCCGAATTAGAGCTGCGGGTGATGAGGAGTGGCTCTGCCTTCGTATTTCTCAGGGCTAACTCCATAATTTCACGGTTCTCAGGGGTCATGCCGTACAGATCTATGGCCGAATGGTCTTCATGAAATTCTTTTAGAAAGGCCAAACCGTCGGCCGAAAAAGGAGGATTTCTCTCGCGGTAGATGTTGACGACACCTTCGCCAGACTTCTTCTCGATCGCGGCCTTTGGTTGGACCCAAATGGGCAAGGGTCCGAGGGGACCTTTGTTCCCCGTAGCGCGCCAGGTCCTCCAAGGCTTGTTGTTGGGCGCCGTCGCCGTGGGGGACACAATCGACTCAGATGACGGCCCGTCTGCAGCCATGGTTTTTCTTTGTCGTTTCGAGCCTTCGGTCTCGGCCGTCTGCATCCTGGCCTGCTGAACCTGCCTCTGCATTCTTCTCAGCTGGGTCTTTGTCAGTGGTTCGGCCCTGCCCCCGGGTCGTGAATGATACCAACGGTCGTCATGCATCACTGGTGGTTTGAAAGTTCCCAACAACCTAGGACCGGCCTCATCCTTAAGGCCTACCGAGGCACCGTAGGCCTGCGCCCCCAATCGTTCAAAAACCGACCCGCCGGCCGACCGACGTCTATACTGACCGCCGAACTTCTTTACGGTTGGCTGTGACGGCCCGGCAGCCTTCCTCTTGTTTTCCTGCAGCCTGGATTGACCGATCTCATGTCTACAATGCTCGCACAACAATGGCTCCGGTTCGGTCGATGGCCTCTTCTCTTTTACCAACCAACGAGTTCCGCTATGCTCGGCAGGTAGTTGGGCGTCGACCATGTTGACAACAGGTGGGGGGAACGGCTTGGAGTCAACCTGCATGGCCGCCTTCTCTGGGAATTGAAGCTTCTTCTCATCAATCAATTTCTGAACGACATCTCGCAGGACAACACAGTTGTTGGTGTTGTGAGACCAAGAACTATGGTATTTGCAAAACGTCTTTCCTTTGAGCTCTTCGGGTTTCGGAATTTTGTGGCCGAAAGATAATTTGACCATTTTTTCGGCCAATAGCAAGTCGAAAATAGCCTCGGCCCTCGTTAGATCAAAAGTGTAAGCCTTCGTTTCCCGCGTTGCAAATTTAGCGTCAGGAATTTTCGTACGGCTGTTGTCGGTCTTAACAAGCCTTTTGCAGACGAAGGGTTTGTCTATGCTAACTTCGGCCGAGCTTATCTCTACCTCGTCACCCTCGGCCCTTGTGGAGCCGTCTGTGTCGGCGTAGCTGACAATGGGATTTCTGTAATAAGTCCCTTTCGAAGCCGCCTTCTTCTGCATCTCCTCTTTCAACAAGGATGCATACCTGTCCACTTTATTGGTCAGGTCGTGCATGTCCCGGAACTCGATCCCCTGGAATTTCTTCCGGTATTCGAACTCTAATCCCTCCTCGGCCATTTTGACGAACTCTCTCTCTGGTAGGTTCGTGCGACACCAATTCCTACAGGTCTTGAATCGTTGTAGGTAATCACGAGGCGATTCGTCCGATGCCTGGCTCATCCTTGCCAGCTCGGCGACTGTTATCTCTCGGTTGGTCTGATAGAAATGTTCGTGAAATACCCTTTCCATATCAGACCAATCCCTTATTGAGTTTGGTGGGAGGTTTATAAACCAAGAGAATGCAGCGCCGGTCAAAGAATGGACAAATAAACGGAGCTTCTGGGCGTCCGAATCGGCCTCCCCACACTGGGCCGTGAAACGGCCTATGTGTTCAATGGATGTGGCCTGCCCATCCCCGGAGAATAACATGAATTCAGGCAACCGATAATTCCGGGGGAGAAGGACTCGGTCGATTTCTGGTGGGTACGGCCGAGTATATCTTGGCATGTCCGGCCGCCTCTGAGCTAGGCCGTCCTCGATCATCCGCCGGACATCCTCAAATCGGAGCCCCTGATGCGGTGCCTCCTGCTGGGCAGTATTCGGTCGTGGGGCCTGCTGCGCGTCGTCGTTTGGCCTAGCCTGCGTGGCCGTTTGAACAAGGGACTCGGTCTGAATGACCGAGTTAGTTGACGCCAAGTGAGCGCCGTAGGTTTGGACCAGGGGCGTGTGCGTTGATACTGGGACGGACGACCCGTAGTGGAGGCGGGTGCCTGGCGATGACAACGACGCCTGCGATGATGGTGAAACAGTCGCATTGCTCTGACCGTATTGTTGCGATAATGCAGCGGCTGCGCTATTTGGACCAGGATGGGTGTGGACGGCCGCAGTATGAACTGGGCCGAGTGGATGGATCGTAGGATGTGCAGGGCCGCTGTGCCCTAACGACACGGCTAAAGCATGAAGTGGCCCACGCACTACCTCTGCTGAGTACGTTGGCCCGGGACTTACCCACGTGGTCTGGGACTGCCCCCAGCTGTTTGTCGGCAGCACCGAGTGCTGGCCGTAACCTGATGCTTGGGGGTGAGTCGAGACGCCGAGGCTACTGCCTTCGCCGTAAGGCTCGAATCTTTCACGCCCTCGGCTCCCTTGACCTGCCGTGGGAGGTGATGCCGGTGAGGTTATCGGCATCCTTTCTTGAAAGAGCGTCCGCAACTCCGAAGAGAATCTATCCATTGCGGCCATGAAGGATGTCTCTATCCTATAGGTCTGCCTGGACATCATTTCCTCCACTGCCGCTTGCTCCTGCATGGATTCGGCCGAGCGGTCCGTCATTACCGGGATGCTGGCCGAAATCCCGACCGAATGTACGGTCTCGATGATTGGTGATGTGGACTCAGGAGTCTCAGAAGTCATTTCGACCGTTTTGTTCTTGAGCTTTGCATGTGCCCTGGTTTCCACCATAAGTTTTCTTTGACAAGAGTCCCACCGGGCGTGCCAAAAGTGTCTGCCGCGCAAATCTCACGGCCTGGGGTTCCGGGCCGAGGGGATCTGCGTTAAACACGCGGTTTCCTGCTTTTGGACGGGGTGCGTTTGTGCGCGGGCGTGCCAGCACGGTCTACCGTGCGTCGAGATGTTTGAGGTGTTTGATAGTGTTTGGATGGTGCGCCTGTCTGAACTCATCTTCTAATCAAACGATTGTAGCCGAGAGAGGAACTGGTCTCGGCTGTGAGGTTCACGGCCTGAACTACAAGGCCGTTGAGTGGTGGTGTTTGGTGGTTTTTGGGGCGGTGCTCCGGCGCGCCACTCGATGAGCGGCGGTCGTATGATATATGGGGTGAGTGAGCGAACAACAAGGGTGGTGCTCCGGCGCCTTGAAAATCAAGGGTCGTTTGATATATTGATGAATGGATTTTTCCTTACAGACTAACACTACTCCTAAGAAAGCAAGTAAAATATTGAAAGTGCATTACAGGAAAATATAAGTTGCTCCGTGGGAGGCTTTTGTTTGGTGTTTGAACCCTTTGAAAGTGGTCTTGAGTCTTGTATTTATAGGTAGAGCTCCTGGAGGGGTAATCGAGGCTGAAAATCTGCATGGTGGAGCCTGATTACGCCAAGTGGGTAGTCTAATCGACATTTGGGATCGTGAAGTATGGTGGTGTGACTCCATGAATCCCGGTGAATCTCGGCCGCCGCCCTGATCGTGGGTTCTGCGCTTCTGGCCGTGGAGACGCATTTATTGCTCTGATAGCCAAACACCTAATCTCTCAAGCTGCAAAGAGCTTTGTGAGAATGTTGGCGTCTAATCACTCTGATCTCTGTCACCAAATCCTGACTCCAATCACTTCCCACCTTCCCTCGCGCATTGAATGCTCATTCTTGGCCAGTGGGTTTGCTGTAATAAACAGAGACCTTGCTTCATTAAATGAAGCGTGGGACCCTGCTGTCACGTGATGATCTGACTTTAATGCCTTTGGCCGTGACTTTGTTCGATCTCGGCCTCGGCCTATAACTTTGGCCGAGATAACCATGCCTTGGTGATTTTTTCCTAGTTTCTCTGGAAAGCCAAACACCTTGATAAAGCGCTGCGTTTCAGCGTGGGTCCGAGAAGAGAAGTTCCCCCGGCCAATTCACGGCCGTGATTTATTAGGCACAAACACTTAACATCACAGCTTGTCAGATATCTTCTCGTTGAACATGAGCATAAACCTGCTCTACTGTAGGAAATGGACTCATTTGGAGTACGTCATTTCGGGCTTTGTCCAGTCGATCATCCAAGCCATCCAAAAAGATATAAACTCGATCTTCCTGGATGATATCATAGTATTTCTTGATATCCAACTCGCACTTCATCTCATTTGGACGACAAAAATCGATCTCTCACCATAAGCCTTGGAGATCATTGTAGTAAGTTTCAATCGAGCCTCCCCCTTGTCGCATATGGGAGATTCGCCCTTTAAGCTCATACACCTGAGAGGTGTCAATGCCATCAAAGTAAGTTGTGGCTATTGCATCCCAAACTCCTTTGGCCGTCGGAAATCGAATAAAGTTGCCAATTAATCTTGGTTCCATGGAGTTGATTAGCCACCCTTTCACAATTGCATTCTCTGTTCGCATTGGTTGAATGTCAAGTCTGTCTGAGAAGGTGCTGGGAGTTCACCAATAAGATATCCCAGCTTGTCTTTGCCAGCAACATACATCTCAATAACTTGAGACCATAAGGCATAGTTGGAGCCATCCAACTTAACGCCAATATGTGCAGGAGAGGTTTCATAGGTAATGGTCGGGGTCGAGGTCGTAGTTGATGTCGATGCTTGTGTCTTCATGAACTCATCCATTTGAGCAGCAAATTCGGTGAAGGTAGGTTGAGAAGGAGTAGTAGGATCGGTGGTGCCACTTCCAGGAGGGAAGAAATTGTCTTCTCCCATGATGGCAGCAACAATTTGATACTAGAGTCAACAAGATCGCTGCTTTGATACCATGTCAAAGTTAGGAAAATATAGAGAAGATCAAGTAGAGAGAATGAGAGCTACACAACATTTTCTGATTTCAACGACTTAACTTCTTTCTATTTCTTATGATACATTTATACAAGTAATGTCTTACATTAAATACACATCTACCACCTAGGATTCCTCCATAGGATACCAAAGTCCTCAATGAAACAAGGACTCCATAAGACAAGGAAAGAAAGTCTTTCTTGAAACAAGTGTTCCAAGAGACAAGGAGAGAAAGGTTTGGTCTTTGTGTTTCACAAGATGACACCTAATAAGTCATAGGATTCCTGCATATGCTAACATGATTATCCACCCCACCATGATGGAAGCATATAGAGCCGATATCTCTTGGTTACTAGTTTATTTTATAAATGTCCATATCTTGCATTTTTATTATGAAGACTCATAAGGTATTATGAAGACTCAGAAGGTTACCGCACTGTATTTTCTAAACAAAATCAATATCCACACAAAAGTAAAATTACTTACAACAATCATGCAATCTACCCTATGCTCTAATCTCGTATCTTTTGAATTCCAACCCACCGTGCATAATCAACCCACCTGTTCCACAATATAAAGAGTCATGAGAATTGAAGAGGTAAACACAACCAACTAACATAATGAGATTCAAGGAGAACTCAGGTCTTACATCAAGGACCCCAAGAATGTGTTGCCTATTCGAACAGCAAAGCAAATTGCACTCAGTATATCATTGTGCATGTTTCCAATAGTAACAGAAATAAATTATTATCATTCCTGACTAGCCTCAACTATTTATGAGCAATGATTAAATAGTAGTGTCATTGCCAAATAAAATAATAAGTCAATGAAATAATCAGGATATCTCTTAGTCCTTCTCTTAATGATGGGATGCATGTTTCTTTAATCCCCCCTATCCAACCAACATCAATTATCTTGCCTAAAAAGGAATTTCTGTACGGTAGACAATTGATATATAGATTTTTCTAAAGGCCAACATATATCATAGCATTGGCTTCTTCTTCTTTTTTCCCTGAATCGAAAAACGTAGAATTATGTACATAAAGCTAAATAATGGTAAACAAAAGATTTCCTTCTTCAAGGTGTCTTCTTCAGATCCTTACTCTGCTGCAGCACATCTTGTATCCATTGTTGGAATAATGGTAAGCATGTGTCCTTTCACATAAATAACTGTTCTATTTTGAGAGGTTAAAGAGTTTCTTTTTAAGACATGTTTATGGTGGCACGTGTCTTTCACAGGAATAACTGGTGTATGAATTTTATAAAGGGTTTCTTCTGTCAACATGTTCTTGGAGACTATATATGGATTCAAATACTTAGAAGAGCTTGTTTCTCTTTTCCCCATGTGCTCTTAGGATAAAAAGCTTCTCGATAACTAGAAAGGCCCAGTTCCATCCAGAAATGCCACAAATGGTTTTTTTGGATAGATACTATTCTCCATGGATATGATAGTTGCTCTTTAAAATACCAAGTTTCTTCAGTCAGTCTTGAAAAGTTTGTTAATGGTCTATGCTGACAGTTCATGAAGGTTAGACTAAATAATAAATAGATTACTTAAATCTGCAGAAAACTTGTGTGCCTTAGATTGCTAGAAACTGTCATATAAACTCCATAAGCTACACTAGTTGATAATATAGGAACATCCTCTGCTTCACCAGCAAAAGATTTGTCAATAGCTTTTCCTGCATTAATCAATGCATTTGTTACACCCGTACCAAATGACTACTAGCCTACTGAAACTGTCAACCATATAACAAACTGGGAACCACATAACATCATGACACCTGTATAGCCATTACATGAGTGGGAAGCAGATTTCATATGTGCATTCTGCAATGAAAAACTTATAACACGAGACAAAAACAATCATATGACAAGAATATAAAGAACCCAGGTCTGTATAGAATTATTCATCAATGTTGTAATGGTTGATGCAACGTTAAATTAAAGCGTACTTGCTCTAAGATATAATGAGTTAGTTACAGGGTTAGTTTTAAGAGCAAATTGTTGTGAATTTTAGACAACCTGAAAAATGGAGATTATAAAGATTAGTCTAAACACAAATTATACTCGCAAGTGCACAAGGTCAATCGTAATATAGTATGGCAAATACGAGGTCATTCCCACGAGGATTGAGTTCAACTTCCAATTAGTCTAACCTAATTTCCTTCACAAAATACTTTAACTACTCTAATTATATAAACAAGAAATTAAACACATAGAATACTCATGTAAACACAAAAGGGGTTTTTGAAAGAATGATTTAATTAACAACGAAATTAAAAGACAAAATAAGTAGAAAGTCACGAAACACAAGGATGAGAAATCCAAATTGATAAAAGCACTAGGACAATGAATTCACCACTAGTAATCCGATCTAACCTCTTATTCACCTACCTATTTACTAACCATTTGATGTCGCCGCTTAGTTTTCCTTTTTCATGAATTACATATGGTATTTAGGCTAACTCATATATTCTTACATGCAATTCGCCTATGGTATTTAGGTCAAATATCAACACATAGAAACTCAATAAGATCAGTGAAAACCTCGAACAAACATGTAAACCCTAGGAGTACAGTATTTACCCTAGACGAATTACAAATCCTAATCACAAGAAGCAAGCCTCAAATTAAGTATGGTATTTACTCTAATTTGCATCTGATTAACTCAATTAAAAGTCTAGATGGTGATCAAGCATCAAGATAATCAACCAAGTTATTAAGCACAGTGATTAAGAATCCAACATCAAATGGCAATCTATAGATAGGTAAAATAAGAAAACTAGATTATCATACTAGGGCTACATCATACCCTAGCAAAGAAAATTAGTTACACATAATCATAGAATTCGACATAAACAAAAACATAAGGAAGAAATAATAAAACTTAGCAATTGCAGTACTCTTTTGGCGTCTCCAATTTCTCCTCGTCTTTGCGTCTCCCCATAAGGAGTTGTTTCCCATGCTTAAATAAAACACCCCACGTTTATTCTTACCCTAGCTGGGCTTTTACAGCAGCCCAACAATAAAGACAAACCTAATTATAACATAAATCCAAAATGGGTAAGTAATTGACTCCTCTTCGTACTTGGACTGGGATAACACGTCAGTTACTTTGCATGCACGTTTGGGTTTGTTCCTCCTCCAAGAAAATTCGGGAAAAATATATAAATTGTAGATTTTTGTCTTATCTTTCCATCCATATATCGTACGCCTTGAGGAAAAATCAAGAAAGTCTTCAAATAGTCATTCTTCCACAGCAGCACAGTTTTGACGGGATTGCATCTTATGCTGACTTAACTTCAAAGACTGCTCTCATTGGCTGCTCCGAAAATTCTAGAAACATTCCACAATTATCTTCAAGATCTTAGCTTTCATCTCCAACCAATCTTGTACTAAAACTCCACCAAAAAGTCATATTTCCGTTGAAAACAAATTACTTGCTCTGGAAAGCTGAAAATTGAGAAAATAAAGTAATAAGTCATTTTTAAATCAAATTCTCCTACAAAAACTAAGTATAAAGAGTACATAAATATGTAATTTTATGGACTTATTATCACAAATATCTCTTGTTTTTGTAGTTGCATCCTGGCATGTGAAAGAAAGACAATCTTGACATAGATCCCTTACCAGTTTTTGGACATCCATTTACTTGAAGCATTATGCCTTTCAGAGAAGATTGCGTTTTTTTTTTTTTTGGGGTCATGTCAATTCAGTAGGCATTTGTAAATAAGGAACCGCAAGAAGTGAGATATTACATATTCATATACATTATTATTATTATTATTATTATTTATTTTTTTATTTTTTTACCTCCATCCTCAGTTGGTTAGGCACTGAATTGTATATACCAATTTGGTTGCGCTAACATCTTCATGTTGACTTGCGCGAATCTCACGGCCTAGTGCTCCGGGCCGAAGGGATCTGCGCCAACAAAGGTCGTCCTTCTTTGGTGTGGTGCGGTTGTGCGCGGGCGTGCCAACACGGTTTGCCGTGCATTTGAGGATGATGTGATTAGGTGAATAAATGAGTTGCACGCCTGTTTGAGTCTGACTTCTAATCAGAGCGACTGTGGCCGAGAGAGAAACTGATCTCGGCCGTCAAGTTCACGGCCTGAGCTACAAGGCCGTTAATGGTGGTGTTGATGGTGGGTTTTTAGGTGGTGCTCCGATGCGTTGCTAGGTGACAGCGGTCGTATGATATATGAGATGAACGAAAGAGTAACAAAGATAGTGCTCCGGCACCTTGAGAATCAAGGGTCGTATGATATATTGATGAATGAATTTTCCTACAAACTGTCACTACTCCTAAGAAAGCAAGTAAAGTTATTGAAAATGCATTACAGGAAGGTAAATAACAGAAGATAAATGGCGGGAAAATAAAATATGCTCCGTGGGAGGCTTGTGTTTGGTGTTGAACCATTTAAACGTAGTTGGAGCCTGGTATTTATAGGAGAAGTCCTGAAGAAACAGCAAGGCTGAAAAATCTGCTTGATGAGGTTGATCAAAGCTAGTGGGTAGTCGAGTCGACATTTGGGAATGTGAAGCATGGTGGTGTGACCCCCAGAAATCCCGGCGGCCGCCCTGATCGTGAGTTCTGCGTCTTCAGGCTGGGCCTTGGAGGAGCATTTAATGCTCTGGTCTGACGGTTGGTGACTTAATCTTACAAGTCGTAAGATTTTCGCACCTGATCACCCTGATTTTGCTCACCACACCCTGACTTCAATCACTTCCCTTTTTTCACATTAAATGCTCTTACACGAATTGTGGGTCTTCTGCTGTAGTCAGGGGCGTTACTTCATTAAATGAAGCGTGGGACCTCGATGCCAGGTGGCGACATGACTTTCCCATTCTGGCCATGCATTTGAAGGGTTGTCACTACGTTCGTCCTCGGCCGGGATCACCGAGGCCATGATGACTTTGCCTTCACAACTCACCTTTGTCTTTACGAAAGAAAGCGAACAAATGACTTGCCACGTTCGGCTTATGGGTAGGCGCTAGGGCCGAGAGGAAGTTCCTCCAGTCAGTTTTATCGGCCGAGATTTATTAGGCACAAACACTTCATAGTTTGTTTTCTTTTTATTTCTTTCAACTTTGAATTTTTTAATATTTTTGGTGTTGGCATGTCACCCCATTGTTTTTAGGTCTTATTAGACTCTAAGTTTTGTTGCCTAAAGGATTTTGTGTTCAGTTGAGTTGACAAGTTTATACAATAAAATCTCACAGTTGGATACATTATAAGTACCTTCCAGCACTGCCCCATCTTGTAGAGTAAGGTCATATATGGGGTGATTACAAATCTAAGAGTTGGATTGGTCGTTTAGACTATTATAGTCCTTATGTGTCAAGATTTAAACAAAAAATGAAATGCGAAAAAAATAAAAGGATTTCAAATGATTTCTCACCTTTGCAATGGTTGTGGGTTAATTTGGCATAGATAATGATGGAAGGATATACAATGCGACGGGAGCTATGCTATGCAAAATAGTGGTAGTTCGTAAGGCAAAAATCATTGTCATATATCACACACCTAACACAAATATCACTACCAAATTTATTTCCAGTGTGAATTGCAAACGCTTTTTAAAGGACTTATTTGTGGAGAACCGAACTTTAGTAACATCGTCTCGACTCAATTCTTTAGAAAGAAAAAAATAATAATAAGTACTAGGATAGGTCAAAAATTCGATTCCGTCTTACAAACTCATAGTGAAGTATATGACAGATAAAATCTAAATTGAATCTGACTAATCTACCACAGACCTTTGTAGCCTAATCTAAGATGGTCATGCATACATGGACTTAATCAAATTGACTAGAGCGGATGTGTTTCCCTCTGTACCAGAATTAATAATGTTTGTATAAAATATATATATATTAGGGAACATTTTCAAACTTATGAAATGTTGACAAATCTAAAATTATTTTTGCCAATAATTCTATATTTTTTCCTTAAGACTTATCTGTATACATAAAATTCTACATTTTTGACATATAAATTGTTCTACCCTTATCCCATAATCCAGCAAATAAAATGGTTATTATGACTTCTACACATCTGAGTTTTATCTGATGGCTACGTGGCGACTTGTATCCCGCTACAAATCCTACAGCTGCCACTATAAATACTTGTCACTTCCCAAGCCACAAAATGCCACCACTGCTCAAATTCTTCAGCTTAGCATAGCTCCCATCACATGTCACACCGGGGATGCCTCTTGGGTGCTACTTTATTTTCTCAATGTTCTTTCTTGCATTTTTATCATCAAGACCCAAAAGATTACCGCATAAATATATATAATCTGTAATTCCATAAATGAAATCAACATCCACACAAAAATAAAATTACTTATGCATCTTCCCTTAAAAGGAATCTCCGTACTGTACATTCTGCAATGCAAAACTTATGACACAAGAGACAAACAATCTAGTAATGAACTAATAATACTCCCATTTCTCTCACTGAATGCATATAAAATTGTAGGGTTTAAGATGAAATGTACTTTCAATGGCAATAAAGCACACTAGAGCCTCAGAGTGGCAGAATAAATTTATAAGACTGGTTTAAGATGAAATGTGTTTAATTCCGGATATGTAAATAAAGAGTTGTTCTATGGTAAAGGTGTCATATAAAGACCATAGATGTGGACCGTCATATTAGTCACATAATTCATTCAAATAATAAGTTTACTTGAGTTTAATGAAATGATCATCATGTAGCTAAAATAAGAATTTACATCTATAGTCCATATATAACACATTTACTATAAAATTTCGTTGTAAATAAAATCAGGCTCAAACATGTTGATATATCGCCTATACATTTCGGCAATAAATTTTATTGGTGAATTCGTAACGTAGTTGGATAAAAGCAAGTGTGAATGAGTTGAAAAAAGACCATTTCATTAACAAACAGAGTGAGAAAGAAGCAACTGGAGTAGGGCCATTAGACTAGCACTAGACTTGATTGAGAACTTAGTTATACTTTTTTTTTTAGGAAACTTCCTATGGCTGTCTAGCGTGTTGAAAAAGGACCATCGGTGCTCATAAAATCTCGTTCATATTTAAGCTAATAAAAATCTGCATACCTCATGAAAATATTGCTCCTAATTTCCAAATGGGTCATAAATATCTAAACTAACCAAATGTAAGGGAGTGATGAATTTATAGCCATTGATGTATTTATCTCATGAATATCACTTTGTCATAAATATCTAAACTAACCAAATGTGAATTTATAGCCATTGATGTATTTATCTTAGTTCTACTTCTACTACAACTGTTGTACTTTAAACCGTAAAATAGGGCATGTGTTATAAATAGTGGAAGTGGAGCCCACAATCAATTATGAAGTTTGAAAATAAGGCAGAAATTCCACTGTGCACTCACGGATGAAAATGATGGTTTGAAATTGAGGCAGAAGTTTGCACTGTACACTCACGAGAAAACTTCAGAAGCGCCTATAAATAGGCTTGTTCGATAATTTGTAATGTACAACAACAGAAGAGAAGAAAGAAAAGGGGAGTGAGAGAGAAGAAAGAAAAGGAGAGAGAAATTTGAGTACTAGTGAGTGAGTTTCTATTTGAAAGAGGAAATTCAATCTGTGCAAACGCCACAAGAAAAGATATAATTCCACTATCATTTTTCAGTGGTAATTCCATACTCTAATTATTTTATTTTATAACACGTTATCAGCACGATAGTCTCTCCACTTTTCTCAGCTCAACACTATGTGGTTATTTCTCTTTCTCCTCTCCGTCATATGTCTCCTCTCACTTTACTACTACGACGACATGCAAACTTTCTTTTTTGTGTTCTCACAATTTTTGTGCTGTTTCATCCATGTTTGCTTAATTTATTTCTTTGTAATATAATTTGGAATGGCACGGTTTTATACCCCATTCTGTTATTTTATTGTGGTGTAATTTTCATTACCCATCGCGTTGTAACACAAATTATCATAATAAAATGATGGTGTGATCTTAAAACCCATCTATTATATAGTGGTGCAGTTATATTGCCCACAAAATAAAATATGTACTTCCTGTATTTTTAGTGGTGGTTTTATCCCCACACTTATTTTATTTACTGTATGGTGTAGGTTTATTACCCATACGGCAGTATTTATTTAGAGTGTGGTGCGGGTTTATCGTCCACACAACTGCCTTTTATTTCTTTTATTTAAATGTATGGAGCAGGATTAGTGCCCATACCAGCACGTTTACTTTACCGCACATTTACTTTTATTTAAAGTATGGTGCGGGATTAACGTCCATACAGCAAGCAATTTACTTTATGAATTTATTTTATCGCACATTTACTGTCATTTAAAGTATGGTGCGGGTTTATCGTCCATACCAGTAAATTTATAGCACTTTATTTTTATAACCAACTAAAATGAGGGCCTGGAGTTCCTCAAACAATTATAGGGCCTGAAGTTCCTATTTGGCTTAATGTCCCAGATCCCGAATTTGAAATTTTGAGTAAAATATTTTTGGCCTGAAGTTCAAAAATATATTAAGCCTGAAGATTATTGCGAATTCTAATGCATCTCATTCTTCTTTTGAAGATGGCAAATCTGGCAAAATTGGAATTCGCTGCCCTAGATCTTTCTGGGGACAATTACCTATCATGGGTCCTGGATGCCAAGATCCATCTGCGTGCTAATGGCCTTGGCAAAGCAATTGAAGATGGAAGTGATGCATCACCTGAGGAAAATGCGAAGGCCATGATTTTCCTTCGCCGCCACATTCATGAAGCGCTGAAGAGCGAATATGTGGTGATTGATGAACCATTGGTCCTGTGGAAAGCTTTATGTGAGAGATACAATCATCAGAAGACGGTGACTCTCCCAAAAGCTAGATATGAATGGACACACTTGAGGTTTCAAGATTTCAAGACAGTGTCTGAATACAACTCAGCTATGCACAGGATCACCTCCCTTATGAAATTATGTGGTGAGAATATCTCTGAGGAAGATATGCTCGAAAAAACTCTGAGTACATTCCATGCCTCAAATGTGCTTCTGCAACAGCAATATAGGCATAGTGGTTTCACGAAGTACTCAGAACTTGTATCTTGCCTCTTGCTAGCTAAGCAGAACAACGAGCTTTTGTTGAAAAATCACCAATCTCGCCCAACAGGCTCAGCACCACTTCCTGAAATAAATGCTGCATCTCGGGAAGTGAATGCCACCTCATCTCGAGGCAGTATCCACAAACGTGGGCGAGGAGGCAAACGTAGCCGATGGCAAGGGAGTAGAAAAGATCGTGGTGCTCATCCATACGGCTTGGGGCCAAGAAACAATCCATCCATGAATGGCAAAAATGCACCCAGAAATAAAGGAAAAACACAAGCAAGCTATGTGCCTAGAAATAATGAAAGAGCTTGTTACAGATGTGGTGCAAAGGGACATTGGATGCGTACATGTCGTACGCCGAGGCACTTGGCGGATCTTTATCAAACTTCACTTAAAAACAGAAAAGTGGAGACAAATTATGTTGCACCAGATCCGCCAGCCATAGACGGCTCATCGGAAATATCGCGTCGTTTAGACAAGACGCATCTAGATGTTTCCGATTTTGTTACTGAAAGGGGGAATGAAATTTATGGGTCCGAACTGGATTAAATTCCTTCATGTACCATTTGTATTATCTGAAGCACTGTTTATTTTTCTTTTCTGCCTTCACTTCAATAAAAGTGGCAATGTTTTGAATGATTGTTGATTCAACTTATTTTATTTGAAGGCATGGATGTAAATTATGGATGCCCCCAAAACAAGAGCTCTAGCAAAGATATTTGTCTTGCATACAGTGCAACTACTCATACAATCCTTCGAGATCGAAAGTATTTCTCAAACTTGATGCTTACAAAAGCAAAGGTAACAACCATATCAGGACCTACAGACCTGATTGAAGGCTCAGGAATAGCCCAAGTTTTGTTACCAAATGGGACAATACTGTCCATTCAAGATGCCTTGTATTCATCTAACTCTAGAAGAAATCTGTTGAATTTCAAAGATATTCGTTTGAATGGTTACCATGTTGAAACAAAGAATGAGAAAAACATGGAATATCTTTGTATTATTTCCAATGATACCCAGAAGCGTATATTGGAAAAGCTTTGTGCGCTCTCATCAGGGTTGTACTATACAACCATACGGACAATTGAGGCACATAGTATCATGGACCAGAAGTCCATTGACTCAAATACTTTCAAGCTTTGGCATGACCGATTGGGTCATCCTGGATCCACCATGATGCGTAGGATCATTACCAACTCTGAAGGACATCCCTTATTGACAAAACATATTATGGTATCAAATAACAGCTTTTGTCAAGCTTGTTCACAAGGGAAGTTGGTAATCAGACCATCACAACCAAAGGTTGATGTTGAATCCCCATCATTTTTACAGAGAATTCAAGGGGACATTTGTGGGCCTATTCATCCTCCCTGTGGACCATTTCGGTACTTTATGGTCTTGGTGGATGCATCTACCCGATGGTCACATGTTTGCCTTTTGTCCACTCGGAATATGGCATTTGCTAGGCTCTTGGCTCAGATAATTAAATTACGAGCCCAATTCCCAGATTATCCTATTAAGTCAATCAGACTCGATAAAGCTGGTGAATTTACATCTCAAACTTTTGATAATTACTGCATGTCATTAGGCATTGACATTGAACATCCTGTTCCCCATGTTCATACTCAAAATGGCTTGGCAGAAGCTTTAATTAAGCGTCTTCAATTGATAGCACGCACATTGCTAATGAGAACAAAATTGCCAGTTTCTGCTTGGGGATATGCCATTTTACATGCAGCATCTCTGGTGCGGTTGAGGCCCGTCGCCAACAATCAATATTCTCCAATACAGCTAGTGCTGGGTAATCAACCAAATATTTCACATTTAAAAGTTTTTGGTTGTGTGGTATATGTGCCTATTGCACCACCGCAACGTACTAAAATGGGCCCTCAACGCAGATTGGGAATTTATGTTGGCTTTGATTCACCATCTATCATAAGATATCTGGAGCCCCTGACTGGTGATATCTTTAGGGCACGATTCGCGGATTGTCATTTTGATGAGACAATTTTCCCACTATTAGGGGGAGAAAAATCTGTTCATAAAGAACAAGGCAAACTCGTTCCTGAAGAACGACGTGAATTATTATGGGATGTACCCACTTTGTTTCATCTCGATCCTCGTACCGCCCAATGTGAAAACGAAGTGAGAAGGATCGTTCACCTCCAGAGCATTGCAAATCAGATGCCAGATGCATTTAATGATGCAACAAAGGTGATGAAATCACATATCCCAGCTGCAAATGCACCTGCAAGGATTGATGTTCATAATGGACAAGGCAATGCGCCAGCAAACGGCTCATCTGCTGCACGCCTGAAGCGTGGCAGACCACTAGGCTCAAAGGACTCAGTTCCTCGAAAGAGGAAGTTGATGGCCAAAATGAATGCAAATGAAATAAATGGAAAGCCCATAATTCATGATTTAAATCCCCCTCAAGAGGGACGGGTACTTCCTGAGAAGGAAAATGTCCTTGATGAGACACGTGCTCCTGAAGTGGTAGCTGTACCCGAAAGCCAAGAAATCTCCATAAATTATACATCCACTAATGAATTGTGGAACAGAAATGAGATAATCATCGATAATATATTTGCATTCTTAGTGGCTACTGAGATCATAAAAGTTGATGATATTGAGCCTTGCTCCACTGATGAATGCACACAGAGACAGGATTGGCCTAAGTGGAAAGATGCAATCCAGGCAGAATTAGACTCTTTGGAAAAAGGAGTGTTTTTGGACCTATTGTTCCAACCCCACTCAATGTGAACCCTGTAGGTTACAAGTGGGTATTTACAAGAAAGCGCAATGAGCAAAATGAGATTGCAAGGTATAAAGCACGACTTGTTGCACAAGGTTTTTCACAAAGGCCTGGAATTGATTATGTGGAAACATACTCTCCAGTAGTGGACGCAATTACGTTCCGTTACTTGATAAGCCTAGCGGTTTCAGAAAAACTTGAAATGAGACTTATGGATGTCATTACCGCATATCTGTATGGAGAGTTGGATACAGACATATACATGAAAGTCCCAGAAGGGCTTAAGCTGCCCGATGCAGCCAGTAATAAACCACGGGCTATGTTCTCAATCAAATTGAGAAGATCATTATATGGGTTGAAACAATCTGGGCGAATGTGGTAAAATCGTCTCAGCAAGTATTTACTGAAGGAAGGATACACAAATGACCCTGTCTGCCCATGTGTGTTTATTAAGAAATCAGAGTCTGGATTTGCAATAGTGGCAGTCTATGTTGATGATATGAATCTAATTGGAACTCCTGAAGAGCTCCAAAAGACTGCTGATTATCTCAAACGCGAGTTTGAGATGAAAGATCTTGGAAAGATAAAATATTGTCTTAGCCTACAGATTGAGCACAGTGCTGATGGAATTTTGGTGCATCAATCAAATTATACTGAAAAAGTATTAAAGCGGTTTGGCATGAATAAAGCTCATCCACTTAGCACACCAATGGTTGTTCGGTCTCTCGACACTAAGAAAGATCCATATCGTCCGAAAGGGGATGATGAAATGGTCCTTGGTCCAGAAGTACCATATCTAAGCGCAATTTGTGCTTTAATGTATTTAGCACAATGTACCAGACCTGACATAGCATTTTCAGTAAATTTGTTAGCAAGATACAGCTCTGCTCCAACAAGCCGACATTGGACCGGTGTTAAACATATTCTACGATATCTTCGTGGAACGACAGACATGGGCTTATTCTATTCCAGTGAGTTGACCAATACCCCGAGTATTGTTGGGTATGCTGATGCAGGATATCTCTCTGATCCACATCAAGGACGCTCACAAACTGGGTATGTGTTTACATGTGGAGGAACTGCAATCTCATGGCGCTCAACAAAGCAAACGTTGGTAGCCACATCTTCCAATCACTCAGAAATACTTGCCCTCCATGAAGCCAGTCGTGAATGCGTTTGGTTAAGGTCAATGATTCATTACATTCGAAGCACCTGTGCTTTGCCCTCAGCAACGGACACTCCAACCATCCTAAATGAGGACAATGCAGCTTGTATTGCTCAAATCACATGAGGGTACATCAAGGGTGACCGGACCAAGCACATATCACCAAAGTTTTTCTACACGCATGAGCTTCAGAAGAATCAAGAAATCAAAGTCAGGCAAATCCGTTCAAGCGATAACTTTGCAGATCTCTTCACCAAGTCTTTACCCAAGTGCACATTCCAGAAGCTAGTGCATGGCATCGGATTACGACAACTCTGCAAGCAATCAAATTGGAGCATGCAAAATCAGGGGGAGCATTCAAGAGTCCTCTAACACAGGACATAAGCGCGTTGTACTCTTTTTCCTTCGACTAGGGTTTTTCCTAGCAAGGTTTTAACGAGGCAACATGAGCGCACTTCACATGTCCCAAATAAAGTTGTACTCTTTTTCCTTCGCTTAGGTTTTTTCCCACTGGGTTTTTCCAGGCAAGGTTTTAATGAGGCAACTAATCTAGGGATATGTGGTCTCCAAGGGGGAGTGTTATAAATAGTGGAAGTGGAGCCCACAATCAATTATGAAGTTTGAAAATAAGGCAGAAATTCCACTGTGCACTCACGGATGAAAATGATGGTTTGAAATTGAGGCAGAAGTTTGCACTGTACACTCACGAGAAAACTTCAGAAGCGCCTATAAATAGGCTTGTTCGATAATTTGTAATGTACAACAACAGAAGAGAAGAAAGAAAAGGGGAGTGAGAGAGAAGAAAGAAAAGGAGAGAGAAATTTGAGTACTAGTGAGTGAGTTTCTATTTGAAAGAGGAAATTCAATCTGTGCAAACGCCACAAGAAAAGATATAATTCCACTATCATTTTTCAGTGGTAATTCCATACTCTAATTATTTTATTTTATAACAGCATGTTTTATGCTAGGTCCTTATTTTGCTAGGCAGCTTGCATCCAATTTGTAATAATTGTGGTATGTGAAGCATCACAACACATCACATCACATAAATAATTGTTGTTGGAGATTATAGTATATATGATGAAAAGCTTCTCCGTACCCAGAAATTGTAATCAGTCATATTGACACCAAACGGCTACTAATATTAACACTGAAGGCACCATATATATAACAAAGCATCTATTTACCTGCTTTTATTTATTTGTGTTCTCCATACGTGTTTTGGAGGAGACTTGCTGGACTAAAATGATATTAATTATGAGGAAATTCATGCACTTGGCTCTTATGACCAACCTCATCAAAATTTATTTGTGAAATTAATCATAATATGTGGCTGGACAAAAGCACCATGTCAGGATCAAACATAATCAGACAGAAAGGACGCAGCTTCTACTTTTCATTTTGACAAAAAAAAAAAAAAGACTACACACTCTATTGATTCAAAACTTAATTATCAGCTTCTACTTTTCATTTTGACCAAAAATAAAAATAAAAAAGCATTATACCTTTTCTATGTGTCTTTGTTATAAAGACTGGGGAATTTGCATTGCGTTTTCCTTATCTACCAGTGTCTTTGTTTCAGAGTCTTTTCCGTTAACTCAAAATTCTCAAACCCATAATTAGTTTCATCCATCTTCCACACTCATCCATCTTCGTATGTATTATGTCTTGGTTCTGGCTCTCTTGATCTCTTTTGTTCTCAAAGTGTGTAACTTTGTATTGCCTTTGCATTTTCCTTCTTGTTCACTGCGACACCTTCGGTATTTGGCAATTCGTGAAGAAATCTGCTGCTGATACTTAAACTGCAGGTACTTTTGATTTATTCTGTTTGGTGCCTTTTGTTTTTTGTTTCTTTTAGTTTCTTGTATTTTATTTGTTTTGCGCAATGTAATTATTATTATTATTTTTTTTTATCAAAGAAAGAGCAAATGTATTTATCTGCTCAGACTTCATGTTTTCTTCATCTATTTCGTAAGATACAACAATAGAAACTTTGAAGAATTTTTTATTCTGCAAACCAGAATTATAAATATATATAAATTTATTTGAGTGATCTCTTAATGGGGATTGATATATATACTATTTCCTTCTTCTTTTTTCGCATTATTGTCTCATTTGGTACTGTTTCTTATAAGAATTATTTTTACTCATTTTGTTCATATATAAGAAATTTTGTTATAAGCGTAATTTTTTTGTCAAGTGCAATTATAAGCGTTTTTAAATTGTAATCATTTCAAAGGCAAGCTCTAATGGACGGTAATTCCAAGCTAATAAAAATCTTCGATCGCCATGAAAATCTTGCTCTCAATCTTTAAATTGATCAAAATGATATAATAAAACAACATTAATTTCAACGTTAATGATATAATAAATCTGATTCTGCTTGTGAGCGACAAATCTGGACTGAAGAAGTGAGTTGGAGTCTTCTTATCATTTTGTTCCACTTTACTTTTGGTGGGGTCCATTTTTTTTTTGGTTTGTTCTGTTCTGTTCTATTTCGATCAGCATGACTTTCTGCTTATACAATACAAGCAGAAAAGAAAATGAAAAATATCAACCAAAAAGTCACTTAGATAGAAATAGAACATAACAAACAAAAACAAAACGACCCCACCAAAAGTAGAGTGGAACAAAACTATAGGAAGACTCAAGCTCTGTTGTTCTACTTCTTCAGTCCAGATTTGTTGCTCACAAGCAGAATCAGATTTGAACTTCCATGTAAGTGCTTCTTGCAAGCATAATAATTATTTCAATCTTTTATATTTATGTTTTTATATGCCATACATACATTCATCAATGAGACTTACACATCCTAAGTAAAACTAATTTTTCACTTAATTTCTGCAGTTGTGCATCTTAATTTGTTCAGTCCGGATTTGAGGATCTCAAGCAAAATCAGATCTCAAAATTTCCATGTAAGTGCTTATTCTGAACTGAAATTATTTCATTCTGTTTTATATTTGGCTGCCTGCGTTATTCTTGTTCCCCCAGCTAAAACTAGTATTTTTTTTTTCACGTAATTTGTGCAGTTGTGCATCTTGATATTGTTGAAGAAAACTTCCTTACTTCTTTGGCTGCTTGTGTGTGTCTCTTCACACTTAATTATCAACAAGTATGGCAGTGGGAGAGATTTTTCTTGGGGCGTTCCTTCAGGTGCTGCTCGACAGGTTGGCGCCTCGCGAGATCCTCAACTACTTTGGTCTCGTAAAGGGCGTCGACAAAAAGCTGAAGAAATGGAGTGACAATTTGTCTGCAATCGTAGCGGTGCTGAATGATGCGGAGGAGAAGCAACTGACAGAGCATGGTGTGAAATTGTGGCTGGATGACCTCAGAGACTTGGCTTATGATGTAGAAGACGTGCTGGACAAATTTGCTATTAAAATATTGAAGCGTCAGATAGAGGGACGTGATCAAGTAAAAAGGTGCTGGACAAGTAAAAAGGTGCGGAGATCATTCTCTAAACTGACACTCAATGTCGATATGAACTCTGAAATAAAGAAGATTACAGAGCGGTTGCAAGAGATCTCTGAACGGAAAGATAAGTTTGGTTTAAAGGACACTGGGACGTCTAGTAAAGCATGGTCAAGGCCACCAACTTCGGGCGTGTTGGGTGGACTAACCGTTGTTGGAAGAGATGGAGATAAAGCAAAAATATTAGAAATGTTGTCGAGCGATGAGCATAGTAATGTCAGCTTTGATGTTGTTGCTGTGAGAACCTAATTAATTCGCAAACCTAGGTCAAATAATTCCTTCCATTTGGGGATTATTTGACCTAATCAGGAATTATTCAATTTAATTGGGGGTTACTCAATTAAATAGAATGATTCCTAATTAGGTTGAGGATTGATTTAGGTTCCTACGAATATTCTCAATTAATGGAGGAGTTACCTAATTAAATTAGGTATTGATCTGATTGCTATCCTGATTAGGGATTTGATTTAAATCAATAAATCAAATCCCTAATTAAGTCAAATCTCGCCAAATTGGGGAGGAATAATTCCCTTCCATCTACGGAATTATTCCTCTGAAACCCTAGCTCCCGAGACTCCTATAAATACCTAGCTACACACAAGGGTGAAGGTACGTCTAAACTCCTACTGAAACTCTGCAGAAATCATCTCTGAGAAACCCTAGCCACCTCCTTTCTCCCCCTCTTTCACATATAAACTCCGTACCCTATTTAGCTATTGGTTTTTGCCCTAAATCAATTGAACTAATTTAGGCATCGGAGGGCCTTTGGCCAACACCCCCCGGGTGTGGTCCTCTTATTGTTATTCGTTTTGCAGGGAGAAAGAGAGGCGGAGAAGACGAAGGAATCATTAGGCGAATATTCCCGTGGGAGGAATTTGACTCCCACAGTTGCCATTGTTGGCATGCCTGGCCTTGGGAAGACAACACTTGCTCAATTTGCATTCAACAACAACAGTGATGTCATGAAGGAGTTCGAGCCGAAGGTGTGGGTGTCTGTGTCCGATGACTTCGACGTTGTAAGAGTGACGAAGGCAATTCTTGAATCAGTCACATCTAAACCCGTTAAAGTAGAGGAGTTCAGTAAAATGCAGTATGATTTGAATGAGCAGTTAAGAGGTAAAAAGTTTTTAATTGTCTTAGATGATATTTGGAACAAAAGTGACCGTGATTTATATGATCTGTGGACAAGACTTCAATCCCCTTTTAGTGTTGGAGCACAAGGAAGTAAGATAATTGTGACGACACGTGACCTAAATGTTGCAAAGATTATGGGAGCCACCGAAGTTCATAACTTGGAGTATATGTCGGATGATAATTGTTTGGAAATATTTGAGCAGCATGCATTTGTGAACATTAACAATGATAGACCACCAAATTTTGAGTTGCTTCAGAAAAAAATTGCTGAAAAATGCAGTGGATTGCCCTTAGCTACAAGAACTCTTGGTGGGCTTTTACGTCAGAAAGAAATGAACGAATGGGAAGAAATACTTAACAACAAATTGTGGAATTTATCAGGTAAGAGTGACATTCTTCCGGTATTAAAGTTGAGCTATCACTGTCTTCCTTCCAACTTGAAGAGGTGTTTTGCCTATTGCTCAATATTTCCAAATGACTATGAATTTGGGGAGAAGCAATTGATCCTTTTATGGATGGCAGAGGGTTTGATTCAACAACCACCAGAAGCCAATAGACAAATGGAGGATTTAGGGCACGACTATTTTCAAGAGCTATTATGTAGGTCATTATTTCAAAAGGCAAGTGAAAACAATTCACGATATGTAATGCATGACCTTGTTACTGATTTGGCACAATGGGCAGCAGGAAATACTTGTTTTAGATTGGAGGACAAGAAAGGTGATAACTTGCAATCTGTATGCTTTCGTCATTCGTCTTTCATAATTGGTGAGTTTGATGGAGTTCAAAAGTTTGAGGCCTTTCGCGAAGTTAAACGTTTAAGAACATTCCTGCCACTTTCACTATCAAATACTCGGTGGATTCGATATCTGGCTCGTAAGGTAATTTTTTATTTATTACCTCAGATGCAATACTTACGGGTGCTTTCTTTGAATGGCTATGAAATAACTCATGAGCTGCCAGATTCAATTGGTAATTTGAAGTATCTGCGGTATCTTGATCTTTCTGGCACATTGATAAAAAGTTTGCCTGAATCAACAACCACTCTTTACAACTTACAGACATTGATATTGGAAGGTTGTTCACGTTTGAAGGCATTGCCTAAAAACATGAGGAATCTAGTGAATCTGCGTCATCTCAACAATTCAAATGTAGGTTCACTAAAAGCAATGCCTCCCCAACTAGGTCGATTGACGAATCTACAATCTTTGCCTAATTTTGTGGTGGGTAAAGGTAGTGATGAATCAGGGATAAGAGAGATAGGGTCCCTATTCCATCTCCGAGGGACATTGCGGCTCTCAAGATTAGAGAATGTGATCGATGCTGAGGATGCACAGAGGGCCAACTTAAAATGCAAGCAGAGACTTGATGAATTGGTGCTAGAATGGTCGGATAACACACAGGAAGCACAATTAGGTGTACTTGACAGATTAGAACCTCATAGAACACTCAAAATTCTGGGCATCGAGGGTTATGCTGGACTAAAGTTTTCAGCATGGATTGGAGATCGTTTATTCTCTACTATGGTTCAGGTAAGCTTAAACAAATGTGAGAACTGTAAAATCTTGCCACCACTTGGACAGTTGCCTTCACTCAAAAGGCTTTATATTACAGGAATGACTGCAGTGGAAAGTGTTGGTCCTGAGTTTTATGGAGAGAGTAGCTTGCCTTTTCCAGAACTGGAGACTCTTGAGTATAAGGATATGAAACACTGGAAGAAATGGCTTCCTTTCGCACAAGATCAGGTTTTCCCTTGCTTGAAGTTTCTTTCAATCATGAATTGTCCTCAATTGGAGGGTAAGGTGCCCGAGAACCTTGATTCATTAGAAACACTTACAATTATTAAATGCGAGGAATTGGTGATTTCAATTTCCAACTATAAACAAATTGGTGCATTACACATCAACGGTTGCAAAGCGGTGGTGAAGACAAGTGGCGTTGAGTTTGAGTTATTAGAGTACTTGCAACTTTCAAATATTTCAGAGGTGAGGCTCCAAACAGGGGAATTCACCAAAGGATTAAGGAAGGTTGCAAAATTGACGATTGGCGGATGTGAGGAGCTGACATCTTCACTGAAGAATGAGGATAGAGTATTGCAACACTTGATTTCTCTTGATCGTTTGGTTATAAAAGGAAACTCTTCCCTCCTTGAAAAGCTGGGAAAAGAAGCAGAGGAGTTGCTGCAATTGCAAATATTGACTTGCAAGCTTAAATATCTAAGATTAAACAATTGTGGAAGTCTTTCGAAGGTACCAGAAGGGTTGCATCACCTAACAGCTCTTCAACACCTTGAAATAATTGGATGCTCAAGTCTGGTTTCTTTTCCAGATGTGGGTCTACCTCCTTCCCTTGAACTCATAAGCATTAAGGAGTGCGATTCGTTGCTGTATTTCGCAAAATACCGGATTCCCCCAAATCTAAGAAGAATACAGATATGGGAGTGTAAAAGTTTGAAATCATTAGTAGAGAAAGAGGAGGATAGTTCTTCGTCTTCCTCTTCTTCTCATATTTCTCTTGAGCACTTGGAAATACGGGGATGTGAATCTCTAACGTCGTTTCCTAGGGCGCTTAAACGCCTTCTCATATCCCATTGTGGAGAGCTGCAGTTAATAACGTCCGATGGGTTAGCCCACGACAACACTAATTATTCTCTTGAACGTATTAGCATCAGTTTTTGCCCAAATCTGAAATCGTTACCGGAGGGCCTATGCCACCTCACCAATCTTCAAACTTTAGAGATTTATCGTTGTGGGAGTCTGGTTTCCATCCCGAGCCTGAGTGGTGAGGGTTTGCCTTCGCCAACAACAACAGCCGCCTCCAGCCTGAGACAAATCTGCATCGTAAATTGCAACAAATTGGAGATGTTACCGGACATGCGCAATCTCAACTGTCTTCAGGAATTGAATATTGATTACGGTGAAGGTTTAAATTTCACTTCCTTTCCCCCCAACCTAACATCACTTACAATCCGCGGAATCAAGAATTGTAAGCCGATGTGGGAGTTGTTGCACAGGCTCACCTCTCTTACATACTTCTCCATCAGTGGTGAAGACCCAAGTGTGGTGTCATTTCCACCCGACAGTTACAGGGAGATGGAGATGGAGATGCTGCTCCCCAAATCTCTCACTGATCTCACAATTCGTGGTTTCCCAAATATGAAGAAACTGAGCAACGGCTTTCAAATCCTCACCTCTCTCGAATCTCTTTGTCTCTCGAATTGTCCAAAACTCGCATCCATTCCAGAGGAGGGGTTGCCTATTTCACTGAGGCAACTTTATATCAGTCGGTGTCCTCTGCTAAAAGATAAATGCCAGCCTGGTAATAAAGGACGATACCTGCCCAAAATATCCCACATCCCCTGCATAGATATAAGTGATTAGAAGACGGTTTGAAGATGATGAGAACCCACACCGACACATGGACATGGTCAACTCCGACTCTCACTCTCCCCAGGTACTTCAAATTTCAAACATTATCAACACTTTCCCTGTACTCTTTATGGTGAGACTCCTTTTCTGTCATATTATTTCAAAAAAATGAGTAATTTACTGATTTGCTGGTTCTGGTTCTTTCTTTATGCTATTGTACACTCTTGACTTCTTCAATCACTACAATCTTCATTTTCACTGATTTTCAATTGCTATTTTGGTATTTCAGAACTTAGTTTCTCATCCATAAGAATAAATACAGGGAGTGCATTTAAGCCAGATTAGATCAACAAATTCACATCACTTAAAGATGACCGTCTCCCATCCTGACTGGGGATTCCCCAACCTCCCATTGCGATTTACTAATGGGGTGGCACATATTTCTCAGTCCTCGCATGATGTCTGGTCCAGTGTGAGAGGAGTGAAAGAAGGGACTGCCTCTCTTGCTTCTGGAGCTGCAGGGTGAAGAGCTGTGAAAGGACTGGATAGCAACAAGGTCATTTCATATCGTGGTAACATCAACTGAAGATGGTAAATCACTACCTTTCTGTTGCAAGTTTCAGATGTTTAATATTTAGCCATTTGGTTTGCCTTGTAATATTCTGTCATCTCTGAACTGAGAAAACTTTTACCCATATTTTTCTTTCTTTTGTTTTCTTGGCTACAATCTTTAGAGGACTTGTAGAGCTAGCTGTTTTTTTGGTTGGGACGACTTCAGTTTTTAAAGGACATCATGTAACCAAGTGTTGTTCTTTGTTCTTTAAACAGAAATATCGACTGAACCTGCCAGATACTTGTGACAAATTCTTGATATTTGCACTGAGATATTATATGTGCTACTAAGCTTCATCTTTATTTTAATGATTTACCAAATTATCTTTTGAATCATGCTGAAAAATACAAGTGAGGTTGCCGTGTTCTGTTTAAAGAATGTGCTTCTGCATTGGCAGGAACGCTTTTAATATCCAGATGCTATATACAGATTACGGAAGCGGATGTTGTGTTGTGCCAAAATAGTCTTCAAACTCCCATCCCTTCAAGCTTCTCAAGAAACCTCTACAGGGGAATAGTAAACTCGTATGGCTCATGCTCTTTTTCTCTCCAGATGTTTTGCTTGCTCCTTGATATTGATTTGAGTGGGACGCCTACAATGGTATTGTCCTCTTTGCAGAGAGAGTTGAAACCATCCATTGCTACTTTCAGCAGCAATGGGAGTTATCTCCAAATTGGCCCAAGCTCAAAATTTCAAGAGCAGAATCCTCTTCCTTTGTAGCAGTAGGTGACAGTAGTGCAAAAAATACTCAAAGAAAGATATTTATGATAGAATTTCGTCAGTTCTTTGGACAACCATTTGCTTTAAATATTCTGCATCTTCAGAGCTAGAAGGATTGTTTTATTGGGCCATGTCAACTCACTAGGCATTTGTAAACAGTTCATCAATAGGAGATTGTATATGTGATGGATGAATCTAAGTTTAATTATTTGTCTGTAGTCTATAATAATTCATATATGTTATGATTTAAACAAAAAGAAAATAAAGAAAACAAATGGATTTCAAATGATTTCTTGTCCCTGCTATTGCTGTGGGCACCTTCTATAGTGCACCAGGCGCACCCATGCGCCATTCTTCCTTTATGATGCGTCCATATTTTAAAAAAAATTAGTTACTGGTTATACAAGTTGTCAAGTTTTCACTTTTTGTTAATATTTAACGCAAATGCAATTGCATAAGGGTCATGCAATTATGTCCTTCCTATTTGGCAATTGGTATATGATTTGACATGTTATTTTTCAATTGAGTTTATTCTTTTTGACTCACGATGACATGCTTATGAATTTCGCAATGATATTTGTTTACTTTTATAAATCTAAAGTTACCATTTTAGACTCTTTTTTTTCTTCTGATTTCGATATGTCACCTCATTGTAGCTTTACTCAAGTTCATTATGAGTTGCTGGTTTTATTTATATGAATTATGATGGCTAGTTGTGGTTAATTCTTCTGTATTTTATGCCTAGTTTTTAAAAATCAATTGATGTTGATAGTTTTAATTTTTTGTTTCTTTTGTTTCATAGAATTGGCGAATGCGCATCAACATTTATTTGAGAGCTTGAAAGTCTTTATCCTTCGAATTTTTTCACCTCGAGTTTTGTCTATGTAATTGGTTGAAATCAATTTCTAAAATAAGAACTATATTGCTTGTTGAACTCTATGTTACATGGTTGTACTTTTGTAGACATCCACGAAGTATTATAAATTTATATTCTTTTCCTAACATGGTCATGGATTTTATAGTACATTGTTAGGATTAAAAGTCAAGAAAAACAAGTATAAAAGTAAGTGTACAAGTTTTCCCGTAGATTACAAGATTTTCAGTTGTGTTTACAAGGATAATGACATAATTTTGCTCGTCCAAAGTCCATTCTTACCTTGGTACTATGTGTCATTTTCTTTGTAAATTAGGGTATTACAGTGTTATGGATTAGGGTGGACCATAATGTTGTTACAATTATTTCAATTATTTCACAACACTTGCAGATTTTTTCATGATTCATGAGTTAGGGGTTGCTTTATATAACTTGTAACCAAAAACAATAAAACTTGGGTAACTTTATATAAATCCAGTTAGCCAAACTGAAATTGTTTTTTTTTACTTGTAACCAAAAACAATTTTTGAACATCTAAACTATTCTTTTTTGTTTTGTTATTTCTTAAATGTGAATAAATTACTATAATGAATTAAAAAAACAATAGAATTTAGCATATCAATTAACTTTTACTTTCATTGCAAGTGTTAATAACTTAGTGACAAGTAAATAACAAACATTGTTGGACACAAGGTAATTGAAAAGCAATTGGAAAAATCAAATTGACAGACATGAAGCAGGTAATTGAATATGTGAGTGAAATCCAATTGTATCAGTGAAATTCACAAAAACAAGTTGAGAAAGCTAAACATACTCTTAACAATCAATCAAATAGACAAGAATTTACTTAGCACCAGCTGGATTAATGGAACATAAAAACAAAATGATGCGTATTATGCAAACAAGAAATGCAGTTGGATTTACAAATATCCAATTAGTAGACATGAAGCAGGTAATTGAATATGTGACATCTAATTGCATCAATGGAATGCACTGCATGTGGAACAAAATAACAAATACATGTAATTGTACCTTTTGGGATAGATGTGACAACAATGTGTATCGTGAAATCTGATGGGTTGCGCTTTTTGGGTCAGTATGCCCTCACATCAAACAATTAGTGATCTGCATAGGTATGCATCCCTTCACATTGAACAAGGGCTGCGAAGTTGTCGTTATGTCTTCATTGTGTGTTATGGCCACTATATCTTGCGCCTACTCAAAGAGAAACAAGGGCATCAGAAAAGACCCTCCAACCCATTTAAAGATATAAATTTCGAAAATAAAACTCATTTCTAGTTAATTGACAAATACTGACAACGATAAACTAAGAGAAGAGTCGATTCCAAAAACACAATCCAAAACTACTCAGATATTCAACCCAAAGAAGATAACTAAAACCCAATTATCACAGGTCAAACTCAAAAGATAAATATTGGCTGCTTATTCATGAAATTATAAACCAAATTCGAAATTCGAAATACAGCCAAAAAATTCAAACATAACATCATTTTAAACAGTAGTGTATCTCCTCATCAACATATGTATGTGTTGTGTGCAAAAGTTCTCAACTTCTCATAATTTCTCTAAGCATATATGAAGTAAATCCTACAAAATTCTCACTCAATAACAAGGATTTTTCTTTTTCGATAACATAATTCAATTCTCACCATGTCGCACAATTCAATTAAGTGCGTCAAAGGTTGGCCGTGTTTTTTTACAGTGACTTGAAGTCTCAAAAATTAGTGCTTTGGTGTGACCATGAAAAAGAATATTAAAGTCCAAAGTGGTCTAAGAAGATGAATAAAATAAAGTCTCAACCATCTGTAAAAAAAACTTAATGACAGAATCCATATGTATCAACACATCAAGCACAACATGGGGAGCAAGTTTATACCTTAGCTCAAAGTCCACTTGGATCAGGAAGTGGCCAGATTTTGAGGAAAACCCATACTGACTTCCTTATTTCGCAATGAAAGGAATCACAACTTTGTTAGATTCGGACACCTACATCCACAAACAAGAAACCTCAAACTAGATATTGTCTTTATATAATTTCAACACAGCTAATAATTGTCAAGATATATGAACTCAACAACACTATAATTTTTAACAAATAAAAACATGTAAAGAATACACACCAAAAATGAGATACAGTAGAGCATGCTCCATGACCTTGCCATTACAAGTCTAGAAAACGTCGAATAAAAATTAGTTTCAATTTCCATCACCCACCCAAAAAAAAAAACCTCAATTCTAACACAAATAGGCATTAGATCTAACATTAAAACCTTCAATGACCAATAAATTGCAGCCATATATGACAGAAATACTGATGAAATTGATACAATCTTACCTTTTCTAATGAATTTCGGTTTTGGAAAGGGATTTAGGTGTCTAGGGTTAGGGTGTTGGGGATTTGGGGGTTTTGGTATGAGAGAAGCAGAATGAACCTAGAGACGTAGCACTTGACGAGAGAGAGAGAGAGAGAGAGAGAGAGAGGTTTTGAGAGGGCTAGCCAAGAAGAAGAGGCAAAAAAGGGAAATTTTCAGAGCGTTAGCCAATGAAGGAGAGAGTGAGAGAGGGGGTAAGGGCAGGTGAAGCTCGCCATCATCTTCCTCGTCAGTGGTTGCTTGTTGGATGCTAGAAGAAGATGAAGGAAGTGAAAGAGGGGGCTCAGTTTTTTACAGGTTGGGGATTTTCCTTCAACCTGCTGAGAAGGTTTTCAAGTTATATCATTTAATGGTGTAGATCTGTCCTTGTTGTTTTGCCTAAATCTAACGATCAATATCTATTGGTGCATGGATGCACCAGGTGCACCGTAGAATTTTCGTATTTTCAGACCCATAAAGTGCTGAATAGTGAACAGAATAATGTTGATTAAAGTTGCTTTTTTGGAGAACTGAACCATTAATTCCTTTTTTTATTTCTTTATGCCATCTTTTTTATTTCTTTTTGTCACTTGTTTATGCATTGTTTTTTTACTGAATAAGAAAATGTGTTTTGTTTGATTTACTTGTTTTACACGCTTGAATCAATGTGACTCCTCTTTAAATTGATAGGACATGTGCAGATTGTATGGGCTTAATGGTGTGGGGGGCTTTTTTGTTTCGGCAGGTATAGATGGCTCTGGGCTGTTGTAAAGAGGCGCAAATGGGTGAAATTGCCCATTGTGTCTGAGTTCAAGAATCAGACCCCAAGAGTGCCTCGAAAGGTTTGTGGAGCCTTAGGAAACACCTTGGTCACCTTCACCAATAAAACCAACAGTTGCTTACAGATAAATATATGGCTTTGCTTGAGAAACTTGTGGCATGGAAGCTAAGCATTCATGAGTTTAGCATTAAAGAGAGAGAGGGTTGTGATTTCCTATGAGAAATAGGGGTTTAAAGTGAGGGGAGAAGGAATTTCGAGAGGATTTGTTGAGAGAAGAAAGGAAGAGATGAGGGAGGAAAAGTGGGTGGTTTGAGCAATTTTCTGGTAGCTTGACAAAAGCTTCGTCAGGCTCTTGAGTGGCTTGCCAGAAGAGCAAATGGGAAGAGATAGAGGAATATGGCTCGAAATTGAAGGGTTCCAGGGATGAGAGGTGATGCTTGCTATTCGGTTCATTTTTACACATGATTTATCATGTTATTCACCTAATATTTTGAGCTAGTTCTAGACATTTTATAGTTTTTTTACTTCCTTTTTGTGTTTTCATAGGTTTTACCTTGGTTAGAATGAAAGTGAGCTATGCATTATTAGTTATAAATTCTGATTTTGTTCATTTTCGTAGGTCAACTTCTTGGCCTTGGATCAACATGCTCTGGTGCTCGAATGAGGTGAAGATCTTCATGAAACTTGTTCCAATGGATGTTAACTACAACATATCCAAATTTGAGCTCCATTGGACAAGTATAGCCTATCCAACTGATCCTACATGTTACAGCAGATCTAGAGAATTATCTTGGGCCAGTTTTTACCTCCAAAGTGTTATCTTGATTCTTCTTGTTACCATACCATTTGGTAACAAGAAATTACTTTGATTGAGAGATATTTTCTGAAACAATGAGCATCTTTGTGAAGACAAGAACAAAAACAACCCATCATGGCAAGGGGACAAAGGCTAAGGCTTTAACAAAGGTGGTGGTTTTATATTAAAAGTAAAGCTGAAAAGCAAGGTGAAGGATGGCAAAGGAGCAAAGGGAGTGCAATCTGAATATCATTCTATCATTCTACAATTTTGCAGAGATTTTTGGGAGCTTAGAGCTAGGGAGCTCAAGGAGGAAGACAAGGGCAACAAAGCAAGAAGTGGAAGAGATTTCCACCATTGAAGGCCTTGAGCTCCCATTTTCACAAAATCTGTAAACTCTTTCTAGTTTTGTTTTGAGTTTGTATTTGAAATAAGTATGAGGAACTAAACTCCATAGCTAGGGCTTAGGTTGAAGCCCTAAACATGATTACTCTATTGTTTTGATGCTTGAGTGTATGAATTTCTAGATTTTGTTGATGAATTTCAATTCACTATTTTAATCTATCCTTAATGTATGTTTTTCCTTGGTTGGCCATCTTTGAAAGCATGCTTCTTGAGGTTGTTGGGATTGTGTGTATCTTCATATTTTCCTAAGCAACAAATGGATGAAGTAAGAACCATCAATGTGAATTGGTTTCTTGAATGCCTAATGTAAACACCATGCTATTAGGATTCTTGTGATGTTCATATTCTTTTTGAACTTAATGGGTTTTCCTTGTAATTGAATTGAAGTACGAAACACACCTAGGTTCAGTTATGGGGAGGGCACGAGTATTGTAGCACGAACCCTGCTCTCTACTTATTTTAGAGAGAATCATGCATCTTGAGCCACTAAACCGGGTCTTGATTGCGAACATCTTCATCAACACGTTTAGAGTTCATCATTTGAGTATTCACGAACTTGAGTAGGATTGTTTAGGGTGGATTCCGAAACCCTAGTGTTTGTTACATTTTAATTTCACAATTTGATTTTCATTCTTGTCATTCTTGTTTAAATTAGAGTTCATTTACATTCAAGCATTAGAAATAGGTCACTCAAATCAACTCAAAACCCCCCCTAATTTGTGTGTGTTTGTGTTGTTGGAAACGTTGTGTGTCTTCTTCACTGAATTTTGTTTGTTTACGTAATTTGTGTGTGTTTGTGTTGTTGGAAACATTGTGTGTCTCTATCTGGATGAGGTTGTGATAATGGATAAGAGGTGCCCTCATTTTATAGCCGCTGGAAGCTCCTCCTTCCCAAGAAACCCTAATGGGTTCTCTCTAATTTTGCCAAGTCTCCCCTTTCATTTCTCTTCTCTCCCTTTGATTCATCCCCATTTTGTGAAATCCTCCTTTGTCCAAACATACAGAGACAAGATTTTTGGGAGCTCAAAAGTCTTCCCACAGCCGTTCTAGTGGTAATCTCCTATCTTTGGTTATCACATCTCCTTCTTTCCTCCCTTATTTCATGGCAAGAGCTGGTAAGGGAAGGGAATAGATAACAACGTTGGTCTGAAAGATGTTTTTTTCTCCTAGTAACTTGTGTGTGCTAATACCCTTTGGTTTTTTGAATGGTCTACCTTAAGGTTTGCCTTTGGCCATGTGCTGCCCATTTCTTGCTAATGATGTGATGATAGAAGACAGCAACTTGCATACGTGAGTAACCCTTTGGCTTTTGTCGTGGTTTTGTCTCTAGCCATGTGTTGGAGACTTTCAAATATTTTTCTTTCATTTGGGCCTTCCTAAGGTAATTGGTTAGTCTACTAAGGGAATGGGCCAACTTCCTAAAGTGATGGACTATTTTTATTAAGGTGATGTGCCAATTTTCTAGGCCCCGTTTGGTTCACGGAATGAATTTGATGGGAAATCATTTCCCATGTCATTTCCCAAGGGATGAGAAATGTTGATTCCTTTCCCATGTTTGGTAATGCCGGGAAAGTGATCCGGAAATATCACTTTATTTCCTTTCCCATGTTTGTTTTGAGTAGGAATGGAAAACAAATTTTGTTTAGTTTCCCAATTGTAACCCTATTAAAAAAAAAAAAGAATACCAATAATTGTTGGATAAAAATTGTAATTATGAATTGTTAGTAAGGACAAATTAGTCAAAAAAAATTGTATTTAATGCTAGTTTTACTTTCCCATGGGAAGGGAAAGTGAAACCCAAGGAGGAAGGAATGATTCACTTTCCCTCCTACTTTCCCATGTGCTAGGAATCGCTTTCCCATGCCTGACTTACCAAACATGGGAAAGGAATTGATTTCCCATGCCCAAGATTCCTTTCCCATGAACCAAACGCAGCCCTAAAGTAATGAGCTACCTTTTTCTCTTCTTTATGTTTACCCACATATTTGGGCTCAAGAAATGGGCTCAAGTTTTGGGACTGCCAAGCAGCCCAAAACTTCCATTTCTCGGCTCATTAATGGATCTCATGAATGCTCGTTACCGTCCATACCACAACTCACTCAGCAAGCCCCGGGCATTTGTGTGGCTTGGGCCCACTTAAGCTTGTAGCGTGGCTAGGTGCAAAATAAAGATTTTTCGCTTGGCATGGCATGTCGATTGGCGTGCTCGTGGTCGAAGGTTATGACGCTTGATGGGATAATTAGCATGGGTTCATAGAGCCAGTGCATTTTATAGGCTCGTTTCAATTATTAGCGTGACAGATTACAGATTTATTTGCTTGGCACGTGGATCGTGACTCATGCGAGCATGCATGACGGACTTTTGCGTGCCCAAATTGGGTCTCTTCTTAATAAGGTATTGCACTAGGCCAGGAACATATTTGGGTACAACCCTGTATTTTTTGGGCCTCAACAAATGGAAACCTACGTCAAAAAACAACACGACAATGTGCTATAATACATAAATATTTAAGATCGCATGGCGATGAACCAACCTTTGGTGTAGTGGTTTTGTCTCTATTTAATTAGAAGGATGTCTTAGTTTCAATGATGATGATGATATATATTTGTAATGGGTAATTCGTTTGGTTTTATTTATTACTTGAGATATATAGCGTCTTTGATCTACTATTTGAGATATTTACCATTTTGTGGGTCATATTGAGGAAGTTCGCCAAGATTTTATTATGAGGCTAATTTTACAACAGATGTGACTAAAATGAATATTATCTTGATCAACCTACTTTCGAGTCCTACAATTGTCCTTCTAATGTTGTTTCCTCAGTTAATTTTGATGTTTAGGTCTTGCGTGTCCTATGGCTTTTAGGTTTAGTTTTGTGGAGTAAAACAAACTAAGTCTGTAAACCTGTTGCTTAATCACTCTTCATAATTTCCTCAAAAAAAAAAAAAAAAAAACTTCATAATGTTCTAGAACCTTAGCCAAAAAAAAAAAAAAAGTGAGCTGATTTTATCACCTTGACTTTTTTATATTATTATTATATATATATAAAAAAAAAAGCCAGTCTCTGTTTTTTTTTTCTTTTCTTTTCTTTTTGGTAAATTATGCCAAACTCTGTTTTATTTGTTTTTCATGCCACTCTGTTTGGAGCCTCCTTTTCTTTTATGGCAGTTTAGATCTAGAGGGTCCGTTCTGTTAACAAAAAAGCAAGGGGGAAAAAAACAAAAAAACTGTATCTTTAAAATGTTATTAAATACAAAATTAAAAAGAGAAAAAAGAATTAAGAAAAAAATTGACGAAGGCCGAATGCAGATTGCTCTCATCATTCTCTCCCTGGATCTGTGTTTTGTTTTTTCCCAAAATTCTATAAAGATAAAATAATATTATTTTCATTCCTGGCCTACCCACCATTTTTTTATTCCTTTTCCCCTTTGTTTTCCAATCCAATATCCAGTTTTTGAGGTTCAATCTGTATGCATTTTTTGTCAACGTTTGTTTTTCAATCTGTAAGGACCCCTTCTGGTTAGCTTATTTGGCTAATAATTTATAAATTTAAAATCTCCCAAATTGTTTGACTTGGCTCCTTTTTGTTTGATGCAGAGAAGAACCCCTTCTTGTTCGGATAAAGAACATCAAGTTTTGTTTTGTGTCGTATATTTCAATTTGTAAGAACCCATTTGAAGTCTTTGTTTTATCTGTCATGGGTTTTCCAATATAAATGTTTTTTACATTTGATTTTTTTTTTTGAATTTTTGTTAATTGAATCCATTGGATGCAGAGAAATTGCTGATAAAATGGCTGTTCTCAGATTGTAGCCCCCTTTCATGATTTGGGTCTGAATCATTAGAGGATGGAGATGTCTACCCAGCAAGATAATTCTGGTCCCAACAATGTTTCAGGTATAAATGGATTTTGGAATGATTTTCAATATATGAGAAGATGTATCCTGCAACTTCGTTTAGACCTCTGACATTACATGATGAATAATAATGAAAAGTGATAAATTTTCCATGTGAAAGTACGATTCTTGGAATGAAAAAATGCTTTTGGTCAACATTTTATATTGGAACTTTCAAGTGCAAATACGATTTCATTTCTCAGCATCATGATGCTTCTCCAAGCTTGCCAACCGTTATTGATGTACTTCTTGATATTAAACATATTTTTCTACAGTACGAAACTTGATGAAGTGATTGCAGTGTGTTGTACAATTGAATTTGTATTAGCAGTTCGTTAGTTAATTGAACGCGTTGCATTTGTAGGATCAAGTTCTTGCCTATACGATCTCTTATGTTCAGACACACCGACTTGGAGATGCCCAAGTGACCGACGAACACAATCTGGTACGCTATAGCCTTTATATCAATCACTTGTTTTAAATCTGTTGTGTTCTGACTTGCCAAGCTTTTCTGTTTTCTGGATATGTTAGCATAGTTAGCGACACGTACAATTTACTCAAGTTAAGTTTCTTAAGGGTGCAGTACACCATTTGAAATAGATAGGACTCTGATATAAGGAATTATTTATAAACATACAGTATGAGTTGTTCCAAGGAACATTTCAAATCAGGCTGGTTGATGCAGTTAATTAAAAGTACGAAATGATATATAGATAGCTCAGGGATGATCCAATTTATTCATGTCTCAACTTTACCTTTGTGGAGACCAAATGAAAGATCATGTGAATGGAAAAAAGAAGAAAAGATAATATGTGCAAAGAATGTATGAGGCTCATATAGAAGGTTTACTGCATCGATAGTTTAAGTGGGAATATGATGCATTCAGCCTCTGAAAAACTCGAGTGTTATAAATACCTCAAAATCATGTACCAGTTGAATTAATACATCCTGAAAATTGAGTTCTGCACCAGCAAGCTCTCTAGTCTATCTAATTTACAAATGTTTTTATTTTTATTTTTTTATGTTTGTTATGTCTTTGTTTGTTGTGGATCTCCCAGTGACATTCTTGATAAGGGCATATTGTATCTTTTGTAACTCTTATAGCTCATTGAACAGGTCCACAAGAAAGGCTGGAGATTTTGTTGCATCAATCTGCCAATAGGTCCTGTGCAGATTGTGGATCTCTAGATCCAAAATGGGTGTAAGTATCATATTTGCATGAAGAGAAAATCTTATCATCGATCCTGCTTTTTTCAGTAACTACTGAAGCAAACTTAATATGAAGTTATTTTGAACAAATAAAAGTTGTTTTAGTATCTCACCTGGTCATGTCTTTTCCTGTTCAATATGAGTTATGTTGCTAATTTTATATTTTCTTCATATTGAGTTGGATGAGTTATGCAAATATCAGAATATGTTCTCATAAAAAAAAACTCTACTTAAGTGCAGCTTTGTTTGCATGAACTCAAACATGAATTTAACTAGTTACCATATTCCAAAGCTCCTCTGCAACCAAATTCCAGTTTTCTACTTTCTTTGAAGCAGTTGGATTCTTTTGAGCCTAGAAATTATTAGTATCTTCGCAATGTTCTCTATCACGTGCTCAATAAATAATCAACATATGAGCAAATGCATGTCTGCTTTTGAAAGTTTCTGAAAGCTTCCAAAGTGATAACTAGTGATTATCTTTTAATTCATCTTTCTCCTCTGTTAGTCATTATCTTTTTATTGAGCTCAATGACTATGATATCTTTCTAGTGCTGCAATCGTTTTTACAACATTAATGTATGCATGCGTGCTTATTTTTGTATGCAACAATAGTTCTGAAATTTTCTAAATGAAATAACCTCTTGTTTAAAATGTCTGCATCAACTACTTCTTCCTAGATGTCTGTAAGTCATGATTATCTTTGTTTCTTGCATTCTATTTTGACTGTAGCTATTGGTTTATATCAGATCTTTAAGCTTTGGAGTATTTATTTGTATAAAGTGTTCCGGTGTACATAGAAGCCTGGGAGTGCATATCTCGAAGGTATGGCTCTGATCTATGTTTCTTAATAATAACCGATATGCAACCTTGCTTTGGCTTTATCTAAACATTGTATTGCGTGAAAATTTGATTATTGGAGAAATAAATGTTTTGTAAACATAAAAGAGTGACCCTGCGCATTTAGTTCCTGGATGTACAAGCCTCATCCCAACTGCATGGGTTGTCCCCTTGATGTGATCCCTTGTGGTATGGGTCTTTGGGGTTAATTTGGTTGAAGCAGGTTGGTCCCTGCTATGAACTTTGCTGCAAAAGCAGTTAGTGGATAGGGAAACCCACCTTAATGATAAAAGAATGTCATAAGTATATTACTTGCATGTTTTCAGCCTTTTTAAAATGCTTCTTTTGAAATATCATTGGTTACTTTCCTACTTTGACCTCTCTCTCTCTCTCTCTCTCTCTCTCTGGGATATTCTAATCTGATCTGAAAATATGCTAGGTTGTATCAGTGAAGCTAGATGAATGGACAGATGAAGAAGTTGATATCTTGGCAAGTATGGGAGGAAACGTTGCTGTAAATAAGAAGTATGAAGCTTGCTTGCCAGAAAATATCAAAAAACCAAAACCAGATTCTTCTATAGAGGAGCGCTTTTATTTTATTAGGTAATGCTAAGTACAAAACTTTTCATAGTGCTGTATTCAAATCTGTACCATTCTAAATCAAAAATTTACTTCTTGAATTCTCAGGAGAAAATATGAGCTGTTAGACTTTTTAAACCCCAATGAACATATGTCCTGTCCTTTTCCGCCTTCTCATAAGAAGTCACCTTCTAGCAATTCAACCAATAATTCTACCCAAGATAAGAAACAGTATGAGAAACAACCAACAAAACATCGTATTGGGCAGGCATTTCGTAACAGCTGGGGAAGAAAAGACTCTGAACATAAGACTTCGAAGAAGGGCAACTCAATGCCAATGGTAATGGCCTTTCTATTTAATCAGTGTTTTGTTTCATCATGTTATTTCTAAATTGCTTTGATACCCTTACTCTCTTTGGAGTGAGGTGCTTATGTGCTACTATGACATCCACATTGTTTCTGAAAAAACGTGTCAAGTTACATTTCTTTTTTTTCTTTAATTACATCTACAAAAGGCGTAGTCATTCAGAACTTTTAAATGTTTATAGGACTTTGGCATATGTGAGGTTTTCCTTATCTTTCCTTATAGTTTGATGATTTTCAAGCTCCAAATTTGCACTGACTTGTCCTAAATATAGTGTATGCGTTCATGTTCAACTTTGATAAGTGCCATGCATATATAAAAGAAACTTTTAAAAAGACAAGTATGTTTCAGATATTCCTGTGTAAAGAATATTATTATATTTGTTGAAATTTTTTGTTACTACAAAATAATTGTGAATTAGAGCTGTGATTACTCAAACACATACACAATCACCTGCACATGCACATATACTCATAGATTATTTCCCCATCAAAATGAAGGTACGGCATAATTGTAGTGCATGAATTAGATACGCATATATGCATGTGCAAAATCCATGCATGGCTTTAGTCTTCACTTCTTGGTCCTAGTCATGATCAATTTCTATGCTTCCACATTGTTGTGAAGGGAAATAAGGAATTGATTTGACAAAAAGGAAAATATTCTTCTTTAAATTTGAACCAGAACTTTTAATTGATGACAAACAAAAGAGGGGAAAGTATAAGACTAATTAGAATTTCTTGTATAGATTTTAAATTTTTGTTGATATGGGTAGTATCTTACTGCTTCAAGTGTACATTATAGGCAGGTATGGTTGAATTTGTTGGATTAGTTAAGGTGAATGTGGTTAGAGGAACCAACCTAGTTGTACGGGATGTGATGACTAGTGACCCCTACGTCATCCTGGCATTGGGTCACCAAGTAAGTCTCTTCTACTTAAGCTGTTATGGATGAGATGAATTCAACTTTTTCATAAACTCATAATGCAATGTTCCTTGAATATTTGTTGCAGTCAGTGAAGACACGTGTTATAAAAAACAACTTAAATCCAGTATGGAATGAGAGCCTGATGCTGTCAATTCCTGAACACATTCCTCCTCTAAAAGTGGTAAGTTATACTCTGAAAATAGTTTCTCTGTTTTTCCCTTGATTTATCATTAATAATATAGACAGTAGTGTTGTATCACAAGAATTCCCTTGCTATTGATTATGATGTTTAAGTGCTTTGCATCTTGCTTTTCAATAAAATTTCTGAAGTTATTATTTGGATGATAACATTCAGCTGGTGTATGACAAAGATACATTCACAACTGATGATTTTATGGGTGAGGCTGAAATTGACATTCAACCTCTGGTGAGTGCTGCCATAGCCTATGAGAAGTCCATGATCAATGAGCCGATGCAGCTTGGAAAGTGGGTAGCCAGCAAAGAAAATACACTGGAAAAAGACGGTGTCATCAACCTAGTAGATGGGAAAGTAAGACAGCAAATCACTCTCAGGCTGCAGAATGTTGAGAGGGGTGTACTGGAGATTGAGCTTGAATGTGTTCCTCTTAATCAATAGCTGGAATAGAAAGTTAAGGAAATGAAACTCAGGTGGCCATTATGATTCTGAGGTCACCATGATAGATGTATGTTATATTGTAGAAGTCATTGTATTGATAGCCGTGTCAAGCAAGTCTTGGCTGTATATTACTATAGTTTTTTTTTTTTTTATCCTTTTTTATGTGTAGATCAGAAGTTTAGGAAAATTTCAAAACATTAATTTTTAACTCCCAGTGATGGATTTGATTTTTATTTTCTATAAAATTTCAAAACGTTGTTCAGTTTGGGGAAATTGGAAATTTATCAATCGACATTTACTTGACTTGAAGTTAGTAAATCGAGGTTGGGGATTCAGTCATTGCTCTGGCATTTGGTAATTCTCTCTTAAAAAGTAAGTATTCTGAATACAAGCCGACTGCTTCAGGTTGAACCATAGGTGGATCATTTTTACTCTCCGGTAGAAGTTCCTCCCCCTAAGAACTGATCAGCATGCTGACTTGCTCATCCGGTTTAGTGATGAAATTTGCTTATATTTTTGGTTAACTCTTGAATTTGGGGCGCCCAAAATTCGAGATTTTAAACCTAAAATCTAAAACCGAGAATTTGGGACTGGCTTAAAACCTAGACAAGGAGTAAGGGAAGAACATAATGCAAAACAGAAGAAAAGAAAACCAGTGCACATGCTGACCATGATTAGATAAACTAATCAATATTGTATCTGTGGGAACCGAATTAAATCACCCTAGGTCAAATAATTCCTTCCATTTGGGGATTATTTGACCTAATTGGGAGTTACTCAATTTAATTGGGAGTTACCCAATTAAATTGGCAATTACCTAATTAAAAAGGGAATTGATTTGATTCCTACCCTAATTAGGGATTTGATTTAAATCAGAAAAATCAAATCCCTAATTAATCAAATCTCACCTAATCGGGGAGGAATAATTCCTTTCCATCTACGGAATTATTCCTCTGAAACCCTAGCCTCCGAGGCTCCTATAAATACCTAGCTACACACAAGGGTTCAGGTAAGCCTAAATTCCTACTGAAACTCTGCAGAAATAATTCTCCACAAACCCTAGCCACCATCTTTTTTCTCTCTCTCTCACACAAGGCTCCGGCCTCCACACACGGCTCCGGCCACCCGGTTTTCCTTGAACACCCATCCTAACTTAGGCATCGGAGGGCCTTTGGCCAACACCCCCCGGGTGTGGTCCTCTTACTCCGATCTGTTTTGCAGGGAGAGAGAGGTGCGAAGAAGACGAAGGAATCTTTAGGCGAATATTCCCGTGGGAGGAATTTGACTCCCACAAATTGGTGCTTTCATTGAGAGCGCGAAATTATACTCAAAGCGTGCTCCAAATTCATTTTCCACAACTTTTTCCAATCAACCATGGTCGATACAAGACGTTCGAAGAGTAACACCACCACGGCGGGCCCGTCTCATGGTTTCGTGGTGGAAGCCTCTCTGCAACCTCATGGAACCGTGGCTGCCAACGCCTTGCGTCCGCCTCCAAGCGCTTCGCAGCCACCTCCAACTGCCGGAATTGCAGAACAGCCGCCGCAGACAGCTGCTGGAGTTGCAGAACAACCACCACGTGGTCCTGTGACCTGCACAGCCTTGCAGCTGCAAGCGCCAGCAGTCGGAGCTGCTCTGCCTCGCCCTCCTGCTGTCGGAACACAGCAGCAGCCACACCGCTCAACTGCCGGACTTGCTGCACAGCCCTACGGCTACTTTGACACCTCCCCTGTCTTGGAGCAGATCCATCCTCTCCCTCATCTGCCACCACACTTGACGTATGCACCTGTGTACGCATCTAATGGAGCCCTAGCCCATATGCCATTGGGCTCAATGCACACCTCTGGTCAGGTGGACCTTAACTCACGGGTTGATCAGCTCACACAAAGAGTCGACGATCAAAACAACCTGATTGGCCAGCTACTCAGGCAGATCAACTTGAACCAAGGTCCTAACCTTGGACCCCGTAATGAGGAGAGGAGGACACACGAGCATGTCATCGAGCAGCTCGAGAGGTCCCAAGCTGGTCAGGCAAGGGCGAACGGGCAGGGGAGAGAACGAGATCGTGCTGACGAGACGCAGACATCTGCAAGTCGCACTCTGAGTCGGTCGACGATCCGTTCGAGGTTAGGTCCAAGGACCAATGTACGCGAAAGGCTGGGCCCACAGTCCAACGTCCATGCCCGCTTGGGCCCACAATCCAATGTCCATGCTCGCTTTGGCCCACAAGGAAGTAACCAATCTAGGCTGGGCTCACAAGGAGCTCGAGTTCGTGAACAATCGCGTGACGAGCGCAATGATCGACGCTCACTAGCCCGCTCGAGGACCAACGCACGGCAGCAAGCCGTAGAGGACTCCTCACAAGCTCAATCTTCTAATCTGCCCCACGGGCAGGACAACCAAGGGGATCAACCCTTGGGAGCCGAGGAGGAAGTTAACCAGCGGCGCTCGAGACACCGAAGACATCGACCCGAACCACTACCCCTGCGGGCAGAGGATGTCGAGAAGTTAGTGAATGACCGACTCCAAAGTCTCCAACTTAAGGGAAGCACGGATGAGGCCCTGCACAAGGAAATTGCTCAAGTCGACTGCTCACCCTTTACGGACGAGGTGGAACGAGCTGCACCGCCGAAACGGTTCACAACGCCATCCATCACTCCGTTTAAGGGAGACTCTGACCCTGAGAACCATTTGAGGCACTTTAAGAGTGCCATGGTCCTGTACAAGGCAGACGACGCCCTGATGTGCAAAGTGTTCGCGATGACTTTGCGAGGAGCAGCTCAAGACTGGTTCCACACTCTACCGTCCGCGTCAATAGGCAACTTCAAGCAGTTCGCCCACATCTTCACGAAAGAGTACACCTCCTACAAGACGGTCAGAAAGCATGCAGACCACTTGTTCAACCTGCACAAGAAACCAGATGAGTCTCTTCGAGACTACCTCAGATGGTTCAAGGCTGAGAAGGCAAACATCATAGGATGCAATGACCAAGTTGCATCCTCAGCTTTCAAGAAGGGCTTGCCAACCGAACATGAGCTGTATCGTGAGCTGGCCATAACTCCAAGCCAAACCTTGGCAGAGGTCTTCGCGACGGCAGAGCACTACGCACTTTGGGATGATGATCGTATCGCTGCGAAGAAAGCCAGCAAGCAAGCTGATCACCCGCCCAAGCAGGCGAGCCAAAAGAGCAACAAGTTCGAGAACAAAGCCCGAGACAAGCGCAGATCTCGGCCCCAAGAGGGAGGCTTAGAGGCAGGAACCTACACTGAGTTTACCATCCCGATCCACCAAATCCTAGCACAAGTGAAGGATAAGCCGTGGGTGAGGAGACCTCCGCCCCTGAGGGGAGACCCGTCTAGGAGGGACACCAGTAAATACTGTGCATTCCACGGAGAGCATGGTCATTACACCAACAACTGCAATGCTTGGAAAAGGCACCTCGAGGAGCTGGTCAGGGAAGGTCATTGCACGGAATTCGTCGCAAAGAAGGCCATCCAGCAGATTGAGGATCGTGATGCGGCTGCCAAGGAACCTCCCCAAAAGGTCATACGAATCAACACCATTCTAGCTGACTCCCAGGAGTCTGGGCTGACCACCAAAGAGCGCAAGAGGAAGATCGCACAGGCGACTTATATCTCCCAAGTCACAACGGGCATACCAGTCATTGCAGATACACCCATCATCGGCTTTCAGGAGAAGGACTTGATCGGGCTTGATCTGCCGCACAATGACGCCCTAGTAATCTGCATCCAAATTGAACAAGCTGTGATCGAGCGAGTTCACGTGGACGAGGGCAGCGCAGCCAACATCCTGCAACTATCTGTTATCCAACAGATGGGGTTGGAGCCCAAGATCAGCAAACTTGCCAGATCACTCACCGGCTTCAATGGGGCCACATCAATTACTGTTGGGACAATTGACCTAGACGTCCACTCACCCCCGGTGGTCTGCTCGCAAACCTTCATGGTCATCGATGAGATCTCTCCCTACAACGGGATCTTGGGCCGACCATGGATCAGCAAGATCGAAGCCATCACATCTGCTCTACACTAGAAGATACGCTACCCCATCCCTGGAGGTGGTATCGGGCAGATCAATAGTGACCAAGCCATGGCAAGGAGATGCACAGCCCAAGGGCTCAAGAAGAGCAAACAGTTGCAGTTCACACCTGTAATGCAGGCTACTGACAAGGCAGAAAACACTCATAGCAGACAAGCCAGCCCGAACGGGAAGGGAGTTGCTACTTCCAAATAGCAATTAAGGAGCCAGGATCAAGGCGAGGGAATCCGCCCGGAAGACTCCCCTGAAAAGGGTTGGAAGCCTGAGGATGACGTTGAGTTAGTACCCCCTGATCCTGGCCCGCCAGACAAAGAAGCGCAGATCGGCTCGCGCCAGAATCCAGACGAGAAGGATCGAGACGAGGGAATCCGCCCGGAAGGCTCCCTTGAACAAGGTTGGAAGCCTGAGGAAGACGTTGAGTTAGTACCCCTCGATCCTGACCAGCCAGACAAAAAAGCGCGGATCGGCTCGTGCCTCAGCCTAGACGAGAAGGTGGAGCTGACCACCTTCCTCCAAAAGAACAAAGATATGTTCGCATGGTCGCCATCTGACATGCCTGGCGTCGACCGGAACATCATCTGCCACCGACTCCATGTCAACCCTGCCAGCAAACCCGTGGTGCAGAAGAGACGCAACTTCGCCCCCGAGCGAGTTGCGATCATCGAAGCCGAGATCGATAAACTTCTAGCTGCCGGCTTCATTGAAGAGGTCTCCTACTCAGAATGGCTGGCCAACGTTGTATTGGTGGCAAAACAAGAAAAGGGCAAATGGAGAGTTTGTGTCGATTACACCGACCTCAACAAGGCTTGCCCTAAAGACAACTTCCCATTGCCGAGAATCGACCAGCTCGTGGATTCAACTTCTGGCAACCAGCTGCTCAGCTTCATGGATGCCTACTCTGGCTATAACCAAATTATGATGCACGAGGATGACAAGGCGAAGACTTCTTTCATCATAGAGATAGGGACCTACTGCTACAAGGTCATGCCTTTTGGGCTGAAGAACGCTGGAGCAACCTACTAAAGGCTCGTGAATAAAATTTTCAAGGAGCAGATCGGCAAAACCATGGAAGTCTACGTGGACGACATGCTGGTCAAAGCCCCTAAGCGAGCAGACCACATCAAAAACCTCACTGAGGCATTCAGCCTGCTCCGCCAGTATTTCATGAAGTTGAATCCAAGTAAATGCACTTTCGGTGTATCGTCCGGCCGATTCTTGGGATACCTAGTAACTCAACGAGGTATCGAGGCGCACCCACGCCAAATCAAGGCCATCCTCGAGATGAAGTCACCTTCAACAGTAAAGGAAATACAAAGTCTGACGGGCAGAGCAGCGGCCCTCAACCGATTCCTCTTGAGATCCACAGACAAGTGCAGACCATTCTTCAAAGCTTTAAAGAAGGGGCAAAGAGATAAGTGGGACGAGGAAAGCGAAGAAGCTTTCCAGAATTTGAAGATTTACCTCACTTCACCTCCCCTGCTCTCGAAGCCAATTCCTGGTGAAGACTTGTTCGTGTACCTGGCAGTGTCCAACTCAGCCGTCAGCTCAGCTCTCATCCGAGAAGAACTGAGGGCCCAACATCCGGAATTCTACACGTCAAAAGCCCTTCTCGATGCAGAGACTCGCTACCCAAAGTTGGAGAAGCTCATTTTGGCCCATGTAGTTTCCGCGAGAAAACTGCAACCCTACTACCAAGCTCATCGAATCATCGTCATGACCGACTTTCCTTTGAGGTCAATCCTCCACAGCCCTGACGCGTCTCAACGACTCATGAAGTGGGCTATAGAGCTAAGCCAATACGACCTCCTCTACCGGCCGAAGACTGCAATAAAAGCCCAGGCTTTAGCAGACTTTGTCGCAGAATTCACGCCATCGGCCGAAGAAGAGAAGCTGGTCAGCAAAAAGAAGGAAAGTTTGAGACCAGACAAAACCTCCGCTGAACCTGACCAACCTAGAGACATGTGGCAGTTGCGCTTAGACGGAGCGTCGAACCAAAAAGGAGCTGGAGCAGGCGTCGTCATCATCACTCCGGATGGAACCCTGTTGGAGCAAGCTATCACGCTTGGCTTCCCAGCCTCAAACAACGAGGCAGAATACGAGGCGTTGCTCGCTGGCTTGCGCTTGGAAAAGGAGCTGTCAATCAAGAAGCTGGCCATCTACTCAGATTCCCAGCTGATCACAAATCAAGCCTCAGGAGAATACATGGCGAAGCACCCAAGGATGATCTTGTACCTTGACAAAGTCCAAGAGTTGTTGAAGGCGTTCCCTACCTTCACCATCCAACAAGTGCCTCGAGCAGAGAACGCGCACGCAGACGCACTAGCGAGCTTAGGATCAGCGCTTGATACCCAGTTCAGACGCTCAATCCCAGTCGAGCACCTTGACCAGCCAAGCATAGAAGAGGCAGAACAGCCAAGCTTGATGCAGATCGACGAGGATCCTAGCTGGCAAGACCCCATCATTGACTATCTGGTTAATGAAAACTTACCCAAGGACAAGTCCGAGGCTAGGAAAATCAAACAGAAGGCTGCGAGGTACTACATGAAAGGTGACATGCTTGTTCGCAGATCATACTCCGGCCCTCACCTTACTTGCATCAAGTACCCGCAGACGCTCGAAGTTCTTTGCAAAATACACGACGGCGAATGTGGAAATCACGCTGGGGGCAGATCGCTTGCCCAGAAAGCTCTCAGCATAGGCTACTTCTGGCCTACCATGCGCCAAGACTCCACGGAGTATGCCCAAAGATGTGATCGGTGCCAACGATATAAGCCGATCCCTGGCTTGCCAGCTGAGGAGTACCATCCGCAGAACAGTCCATGGCCTTTTATGCAATGGGCCCTTGACTTGGTAGGACCTATGCCGACAGCACCTGCCAACAAGGAGATGATGATCGTCGCCACGGATTACTTCACCAAATGGATCGAGGCTGAGGCTTTATCCTCAACCAAGGAAGCAGATGTCGAACGATTTATCTGGAAGAACATCATCTGCCGGTTCGGATGCCCGCAGTCGATAGTCACCGACAATGGTACACAGTTCGTGGGCAGGCAGATCACTGCATTCCTTGCAAAGTATGGCATCAAACAACACTTGTCTACCCCCAGATACCCGCAAGGCAATGGCCAAGCAGAAGCATCCAACAAGATTGTGCTGGACTGCTTGAAGAAAAGACTGGAAGGTGCAGAAGGAAAGTGGGTCGACGAGTTACCAGGAGTCCTGTGGGCTTATCGCACAACCAAAAGGAGATCAACCGGCGAGACACCATTTTCTCTAGCCTATGGGACAGAAGCTATCATCCCCCCACACATCACAGTCCCTTCCATGAGCATTGAGGTGGGCAGTCTTGACCAAAACTGCAAGCAGATGAAAGTCAACCTTGATCTGCTCGAAGGAGAACGGGAAAAGGCCATTGTTCGAGTGGCAGCCTACCAGCAACAGCTAACGTCCTACTACAATAAGAGGGCCAAGATCAGACAGTTTCGACCTGGGGACCTTGTGCTCAGAAAGAGTTTCATCACAGCACCAAGGCAAGGGTCAAAGAAGATGAAGCCCAACTGGGAAGGCCCCTACGTGATCAGCCGACCTGGGGGGCAGAGGAAGTTACACCCTTGACACTCTAGAAGGAAAGGAAATTCCAAGACAATGGAATGCACATCACCTTCGGAGATACTATCCATGAAGCCCTTCGCTCGCCAGCTGGGCTCCTAGCAGGCGACAGCCCTCCCTTACTTCCATTGAAGACAAACTGCTTTCGATGTTATCTATGTTGTCCATTTCTTTTATTCAATAAAGCAATGTAGTCACACCGACATCAATACAAGAGCAAGCTTTTCAATGAAGTATTTTTTCGAGCATTATGTCCCATAAACATACACATGCATGCGACCAGCCTTACCTCCATTGCAGACAAGCTGCTCCTCGAAGCACAAACTCAATGGAACCTCCATTGCAGACAAGCTGCTCCTCGAAGCACAAACTCAATGGAACCTCCATTGCAGACAAGCTGCTCCTCGAAGCACGAACTCAATGGAGCACTTTTTAAGTGTTATGTCCCTGACATACGCTAGCAGGCGACAAGCCTCACCTCCACTGAAGGCAAGCTACTTCTCGAGTACAAACTTCATGGAGTCCTTTTTTAGCGCTGTGTCCCCGACATACGCTAGCAGGCGACAAGCCTCACCTCCACTGAAGGCAAGCTACTTCTCGAGTACAAACTTCATGGAGTCCTTTTTTAGCGCTGTGTCCCCGACATACGCTAGCAGGCGACAAGCCTCACCTCCACTGAAGGCAAGCTACTTCTCGAGTACAAACTTCATGGAGTCCTTTTTAGCGCTGTGTCCCCGACATACGCTAGCAGGCGACAAGCCTCACCTCCACTGAAGGCAAGCTACTTCTCGAGTACAAACTTCATGGAGTCCTTTTTTAGCTCTGTGTCCCCGACATACGCTAGCAGGCGACAAGCCTCACCTCCACTGAAGGCAAGCTACTTCTCGAGTACAAACTTCATGGAGTCTTTTTCAAGCGCTATGTCCCCGACATACGCCTACATGCTACAAGCCTTACCTCCATTGCAGACAAGCTACTTCTCGAGTACAAACTCAATGGAGCCTTTTTCAAGAGCTATGTCCCCGACATACGCACACAGGCTATAAGCCTTACCTCCATTGCAGGCAAGCTACTTCTCGAGTACAAACTCAATGGAGTCTCTTTCAAGCGCTATGTCTCCGGGCATACACTTACAAGACACAATGAGAATTGAAGTTTGAAAGATAACTGAAATTCCATAGCAAAGCGGCTAACCAGCCAAGTTCAACAAGAAATAAGGTGGTCAACTAAAGGCCACTTATTGAAAAGAAATTACAGAGTTAAAAAAAAAAAACAGCAAAAATGAACTACATCTACTAAGGGACTTCGGCAGACGACCCTCAGCCGATCACGTCCTCAGCTGCCTCAGCATCACCCCGCTCAACCAGCGCCATCTGCTCAGCGGCCTCCACTGCTTGCTCCTCCGCTTCTGCCCTAACCTCGTCAACTGTGCCACCTTGGGCATTGTCTTCCTCCATTGCAACTTCATCTGCTACCTGCTCTTCAGCTGCCTCTACGTCCACAGCATGGATCTGCTCACTTTGAGCAGGGGGCAGGTCAAGACAGAGTGGCTCACCTTCATCATCTTCGAGAGGGCAGCATGGAGAAGTACCATTTCGGCAATCCAAGTATCCCAACTTGTACGCGTTAGCAGCAATCTCATGCTTAGATGCCTCCGTGGCTTCCACATGAGTGTCAAACTTGGCTAGCAGCTTGTCACGATCTTGGGCCAGAACAGCGTGCTTATGTTCGAGGCGAAAGTAGGCTTCCTTGCGTTCGAGCAGAGTAGCCGTAAGATACTCAAGCTCACCATCCTTTTGGCCAATGGAACTCTTGAGCAAAGACATACTCTCCTTCATCTCGGAAATCCTCGCATCATGGCGAATCCGCTCGTTCGAGAGCTTGTCAGCCAGATCAGCATTCTTCTTCACCAGCTCGTCAAGCAGGGCAGAAGAGGGGGCAACATCTCGTGAGTTCCGCATGGCCCCAACACTAAAAACCATCCCCTTTTGAAGATGATACATGGCGGCTTCTTCTTGCTTATCCAAGGGAAGACTTGAGAAAGCGCCAAGGTCACAGGCTCGATACACGTGGTCAACCAGCTTCGCACAAGCAGACGGACTTGACAGGAAGCCCGTTTTAAGCAAATCAGACACGGGCTCACCCCGAGCAGTGCTATCACCAATTCCCGGACCGGCAGTTCGCGCAACTGAAGGACTCTTCGCTCTAGCAGACGACTCTTTAGCTCTCTTGGCTGCAACTTGCAACAGGGATTCAGCTCCGCGCTTGACTGTTCGTGGCCTAGCAGATGAGTCATGATTGCTAGACAGAGGCACAGTCTTCTCAGCTTGATCTCCGGATCGGCGCAGACGCCCCAAACCTTGCTTATCAACGGCCTCCTTACGAGGCAGATCACCAGTTTTGGGCAGTACGGGTGGAGACTTGAGCAGAATATCTCGGACCTCCTGCATGCCATGGACTTTGTTGCTGTTCGCGCTGACGAGGCTTCTGGTCCTGGCAGACGAGGCATGAGCAACTCCCATATGGTCCTTCTCAGCAGACGAGACCACCCTTGAGGAAGACTTGCTCGTGGCAGAAGGAGGTCTTGACTGCTTTTGCTGTGGGGACCTATCTCTTGATCGTGAGACCGCAGCTTCATCGCGGGCAGGTCTGCTACTAGCCTTCACCTCCTTAGGAAACTCGGTCGAGGACTCCTCCTGCTCGACTGGCAGATCACTTTGGTCCGGACCATGTAGCTTCCATCTTTCAACATCCTCAACAGGGGGCAGGCCATCGACCTCCTTCCGATGTTCGCTCAGCAACCAGCGCCATTCACGAAACTGAGCAGGGATGTTCAGAGCTTGCTGAACCTTGGTCATGTCCGGGTCAAGAACGAGCTTCTTGCAGATGGCATTTCCTGCAAGCAGAAGACAAAAGTCAATTAGACACACAACAAAGAAAGAAAGCTGTAGCAGATCAAAGGGATGCAACTTACCATCACAGTAGGTGAGAGGAACGAGCGGACCGTCGCCAACCTCCCCTTCCCATCTGCCACTGACTTCTAGCACGTCCTTGCTCCACACATGATCGCCCTGGCTAAAACTGTCAAACAACTTTGGCTGGCACGCGCGAACTTGAGCATACTTCTCGAAGTGCCTCACCTCGAAGAAGTAGAAGAATTCACGTACAATCAGACCTAGCTTGAAAAAGCGACTCAAGTTCTCAAAGCAGAGGATCGCCCGATAAACATTCGGAGTACACTGGCTCGGGGCACACTCCATGGCGCAGAATACATCCCTAAAAAGTTTTGACAGTGGAAATGTGAAGCCCAGCGAGAAATAGAAGGGACGGAACGTGATAATCCTGACTCCTGGATTGTTCGGATCCACACGAGGTACGCTATCAGACGAGGGCTCTGCCAACTTGACATGCACATCCTTGGGAATGGCAGAAGCAAAAAGTGCACGCCATGTCTTGAACTGGCCCTCGGTGGTAACACGGTGCAAATTTGCCACGAACTTCTTTTTGGGCACCTGGGAACCACCCCACAGGTACAGAGGCACTTGCGAGCTTGGTGATCGGCTTCTCCCTTCAGAGGACATGGTCGTTGAGCAGCTGCAAAAGTAACAAAAAAATCGCAAGTTAAAATTCATAGTTCGTGGCTCAACAAAAAAAGAGAAGAAAAAAAGAACAGCAGCAATAAAAAAAAAAAGGAAAAAAAGGGGTCCAGCAAAGGGCAGCCCAATCCACAGAAGAGCCCAGCTCGAGCCCACTTGGCGCACAGCACACGCGAGCCCAATGTCGTCGCGGCCCAGCTCGCTTCCTCCAGCCTCGCAGCCCACGACGTGCTCCAGCTGTACACGAGGCCCAGCAATAAAACCGAATGCGCCTGGCCCATTCCAGTGCACTCCAGCGCAGCCCACTTCGCGCTCCAGCTCGAGCCCACGTTGCACGCAGGCCCAGCGCCTCTTCGCTCCAGCCTCCAGCCCAGCGCACGACCAAAGGTAGTATACGACGTGGCTTTCAGCGAGGCCGTGCCAGGCCCCGGGGGAGTCCGGTGATGACTGATAATACATCTGGTGCTAAGCGCACACCCGTGATGGGTCCCGGGGGTCGGGCCCATCACGAGCAATGACAATCTTATGTTGGAATGTTCGGGGTCTGGGCAACCCACGAACATTCCGAGCTCTGAGATTCCTTCTCAGAGATAAAAAGCCTCGTATCATCTTTTTGTCGGAGACCAAAAAGACGGTGCGCCAGATGGAGTGTGTGCAATGGCAGTTGGGTATGATGGGGTGCTTCAGTGTGGGAAGAGAAGGAAGGGCGGGGGGTTTAGCTTTGTTATGGCAACACGAAGTGGAAGTATCTATTCTTTCTTCTTCTCCAGGTCATATTGACGCTATTTTAAAGGGTGTGGATATGGAGACTTTCCGCTTTACTGGGTTTTATGGTAATCCTGAAACGAGGTTACGACGGCACTCTTGGGATTTGCTACGACGAATTGCAGGGACAGTTCAAGGGCCATGGCTTGTAGGTGGGGATTTCAATGAAATACTTGAGGCTCATGAGTACTTGGGTCGCCGTTTCCGACCAATGTCACAAATGAGGGCCTTTCGGGAAGCTTTGGAGGAGTGTGGTTTGACAACAATTCGATTTCAGGGGTATAAGTTTACATGGTCTAACCGGTGGCAAGGTGATGGGAATGTAAAGCTTCGGCTGGATAGAATGGTGGCTAATGGTGACTTTGTTAGGACTTTTCCTGAGGTCACAACGCATCATCTGAATTCTATGGTGTCTGACCATCTCCCTTTGTTGTCATATTTAAGACCAAGTACTTGGGCACGGAAGCATAAGCGGTTTTTGTTCGAGGAAATGTGGACTACTGTTGAGGGTTGCCAAGACGTCATTACGCATGCTTGGGAGTCTGAGACTGGAACTGTCGTAGAGAAATTGAAGGCATGTCAAGGGCCTCTGCGGACGTGGAATAATGACCATGTAGGCCGAATACCCACAAAGCTCCGAAGTCTGCAGCGGAAGTTAGATGACACCCAAAGCAGAAGGTCTTCTCCAGTAGTTGAGGCTCAACAGAGAGATATTTGTAGGGAAATGGATGTGTTACTGGAACGAGAAGAAATGTTGTGGAGGCAGAGATCGCGAGTCTCATGGATGAAATATGGGGACAAAAATACTAGATTTTTCCATGAACATGCAAAAATGCGGGGACGACGGAATCTAATTAAGACTATTGTAGATGAACAGGGGATATGGCGTACATCTACGGAAAGTATTGGCATTGTTTTTTGTGATTATTTTCAAGGCTTGTTTGCTTCAAATGGACTTCATGAGGCAGGGGCAGTCACTGAGGTGGTCAAACCGATACTCACTCCATCTCAAAATTTGCGCCTCAACCAAGTTTTCTTAAGGGAGGAGATCGAAACTTCTTTGGGTCAAATGTTTCCTACTAAGTCTCCAGGAGTGGATGGTATGTCGGCACTGTTTTATCAGAAGTATTGGGGGGTGGTAGGCAATGATGTGGTAGGGTACTGCCTTAATGTATTGAATGGGGGTGCCAGTGTGAAAGCAATTAATCACACACTTTTGACGCTCATTCCTAAGGTTGACAATCCGGTAAAAGTTACGGAGTTTCGGCCGATTAGTTTGTGTACAGTAATTTATAAGATGATTTCCAAGACTATAGTTAACAGGTTGAAGCCTATTATGCCGCTTATCATCTCCGAGTTTCAGAGCGCGTTTGTCCCTACACGGCTGATTATGGACAACATTCTTGCTGCTTTTGAAAGCATCCATGCTATTAAACGGCGTGGTGGGAGTAAGCTGAAGAAAATGGTACTAAAGCTGGATATGTCTAAAGCTTATGACAGGGTGGAATGGACATTTATTGAGGCTATGCTTAAGCGTTTGGGCTTTACCGATAGGTGGGTGCAGCTAATCATGGATTGTATATCCACTGTTACATACTCTGTTCAAGTTCGGGGGGTGGCGTCGGGACTGATTGTGCCATCAAGGGGGCTGCGTCAGGGAGATCCTCTCTCTCCTTATCTGTTTTTAATTTGTGCGGAGGGACTGTCTGCTTTGCTTTCTAACGCACTCAGAATCAAGCGTATTAGCGGCATTTCCGTGGCTCAGGGAGCACCTACTATTTCTCATTTATTTTTTGCAGATGATAGCCTATTTTTTTGTAATGCCCATCTTGCTGATTGTGCTTATTTGCTTCAAATTCTCAGCATGTATGAGAGAGCATCTGGTCAGAAAATAAATTTTGATAAGTCTGCAGTTTGTTTTAGCCCCAACACTGATCCGGTGATGAAGCAACTGATTGCTGAAATGCTTGGAGTGCCGATTGTTACATGTCATGAACGCTACCTTGGGCTGCCCACCTTAGCTCAACGCAATAAATCCCGGATGTTTAATCATGTGCGAGAACAAGTGTGGCGCAAGCTTAATACTTGGGATACGAAGTTGCTGTCAGCGGCGGGCAAGGAGGTCTTAATTAAGGCGGTTGGTCAGGCACTACCTACTTATACAATGGGAGTATTTCAGCTGCCAAAATCTTTGTGTCAGGAATTATCTGCTATGATTGCAAGGTACTGGTGGGGGAAGAGTGGTAGGAAAGGAATTCATTGGTTGGGTTGGAGAAAATTGTGTAAGCCAAAATGGCTGGGAGGCCTTGGTTTCAGACACTTTGAAGCTTTTAATAAAGCCATGGTCGCAAAACAGGCTTGGCGAATTTTAGAGAACCCCACCTCTCTGGTGGCTAAGATGCTTAAAGCCCGATATTTTCCAGAGGATGATTTTATGCAGGCTAGTTTGGGGAGTTCGCCGTCACTGATATGGAGATCTATTCTGTGGGGACGTGAGGTTATTGAGGATGGCTTGCTTTGGAGGGTGGGCAATGGAGCTTCTATCCGTGTTCTCCAAGATAAGTGGATTCCAAAACCATTTACCTTTAAACCATTGATGACTAGAGGGCTGGAGCAGACGTCTATGGTCTCTGACCTTCTAACGGCTTCTGGCTCTTGGAATTTACCACTGTTAGAGAAACATTTTAGCTTGGAAGATCGGGATATCATTTCTGGCATCGCTTTGGGATCAGTTTCACAGTTGGGTGATAGCAAATATTGGTTTTTCTCAAAGAACGGGAAATATTCCGTTAAAACTGGGTATCGTGTGGCAGAAAGGCAGTGCGATGAGAATTTTGGAGTGGGAGGATTGGATCAGAGTGCTCAAGAAGGCTTCTGGAAGCGAATTTGGAAGCTAGCTGTCCCCAACAAAATTAAGATGCTGCTGTGGCGGGCATGTACTGAAATTCTGCCAACTGCAGTCAATTTATTTAAGAAAAGGGTGCTTCCATCTCATGTGTGCTCAAGGTGTGGGAACTATCCTGAAGATGCTTTCCACGCTTTGTGGTCGTGTAAAATGAGTCAAAAGCTATGGAAGTGTACCCATTTCATCCGACGAATTAATATGGCGGGGGGCACCTTCGCTGATGCTTTTGAGGCTGTGGCTTCAATGCTGTCGAAAGCTGACTTAGAGCGCTTTGCTTGTTGTGCGTGGAGTGCGTGGAAACTACGTAATGATTCTTTGCATGGGAAACAAATTACACGGGTGGATAATATGGTGGAAAACACGATGGAAATGTTGGAAGTGTTTAAATCTTGTGAGGAGCGGTCCAAGCTCCCCCTCGTCTCTCCGCAGGCCCATTGGTTGAAACCACGGGTCAATACTCTTCTCCTTAACTGTGATGGGGCTGTGGGACATGAGCAAGGTGATCGGGGTCTGGGGGGAGTTTGTCGTGACCACGCCGGAAACTTTATCTGTGGTTTCGCATCGTTTGGTCCACCTGGTTTGGATGTTTTGGGCACGGAGTTGGTGGCTGTCCGGGAAGGGTTATTGATGATGGGATACATGGGTTTTACTCGGTTTACCATTGGTCTTGATTCTCAAGAAGCTGTTTCTATTCTTAAAGATGGTTTGGATTGGTGGAGTAATATTGGTAATGTGGTGGAGGATGTTCGTCAGTTAATGGTTGATCGAGAGGTGGCTGGAGTGTTCTATCAACACCGGCAGGGTAATGGGGTGGCACATAGTCTAGCTCAACATGGGTTGAGAGTGAGATCTCGCCTTTTTTGGAAAGACCGTGCTCCTCCATGGTTAAGCATTCTTTTAGATAAGGATATAGCTATGGTGTAATTCATTGTTTGCTTTTGAGATGCGGTGGTACTCTTTTTCCTTGACCGGATTTTCCCCCATTGGGGGTTTTGGATGGCAAGGTTTTAATGAGGCCACACTAACGCTCTCCGTTCGTTTGTAAACGTTATCATTGGTTGGTGCTACGGTTGAATGAATCTTTCTATTTGATCAAAAAAAAAAAAACTTTAAGTTAACCCGATCGAACTGCCCAACCCAATCACAAAAAATTTGGATTGAGTTGAGTTGACCTAATAATAAGCAGGTCTTAGATCCAAGAAATCATAAACCGCTCACTCTATATTTACTTTTGCTGGTTATTTAGACTCGGAGGTTCCCATTTAATTTTTCTATACCTTTTTCTCTTTCCTGAGTTGTACCAGCTGAATATACGAAGACTCATACAACAAATTTTTCACAATATTTACTGCTAGCATAACTTGAGGAACTTTTTTTATTGGCAAATTAACTTATTCCTTTGTTTCCTTTGTTACCAAATTTGCCAACAAATTGTAATAGAAGTCCAAACTCGTCGAGCAAAAGAACAGTCCACAAACAAATATATTTGGGCAAGCAAAAATTGTTGGCCTGAAGCTAATTAAGAAAAGATGGTTCATAATAACAGCTGCATCCGATACTATTACCTAAGATGGACCCTGTGCCCTGACACCAACTGTGGAATTTCGCTTTTGTGAAAGAAAAGCAACCCAACATGAGCTTGTCTTGTGATTATATTCTTATCGTGCTACAAGAAAACGAAGATAGATTTGTTTGTTTATACTAAATGGAGACTCCATGATTGGTGAAGATTTTTTTAGGTTATATTTGTGATACCAAAATTTGGAATTTTTTCATTTGCAAAACAAAAGCAACATGAGCTTGTGAATAAATTGATTCTTATCGTGCTACAAGAAAGCGAAGATATGTTTGTTTTTTGGTGCCATTTTCCATAAGAAACGTGGACTTTGGCTTTTGCAAAAGGAAAGCAACACAGGAGGAGCTCCTGAATATATTCTTATGTCGTGCTACAAGAAAATGAAAATTCCTGTGTTTTACTAAATTGGGGCCTCCACTTTTACAAAACAAGAGCGACCCCAAGACCGGTTTGCATGTGTGACTAGTACATTCTTCTTGTGCTGCAAGAAACTTGAATTGGCAGTCTGAGAGAGAGAGAGAGAGAGAGAGAGAGAGAGAGAGAGTAAACAGCGCCAGAGAAGAAGAGGAGATGGCTTCCGCTGTGATAAACCTTTCCATCGGCAAACTAGGATCGTTTCTCGAAAGTTAAGCGTCCCTGCTAGCAGGAGTTCATGATGAGTTTGAAGAAATCAAGCTCGAGTTATTAACCATGAAGATGATGAACTTTTCGGGACAGAAGATGCTAAAGCGAAGTTAGTTGGATGGTTGCTGTCTGGAGAGCCTCAAAGGACTGTAATTTCAGTGGTTGGTATGGGGGGTTCGGGCAAGACAACTTTAGTTGCAAACACCTTCAAAACTCAAACTGAAAAGTTTCATTGCTACGCGTGGCTCACTGTCTCAAAAACTTACAACATTGAAGATCTGTTATGGGTCTTGATAACAGAACTTTCTAAATCAGCAATGGAAGATGTTTCTCAAGACTTGAGCAATATGAGCAACATGCATCTGGTGGCAATGGTGGCCAACTATTTGCAGCCAAAGAGGTATATGATTGTGTTAGATGATGTGTGGAATATGTACCTTTGGAGTCAAATCCACGTAGCACTTCCAGATGGAGCCTATGGAAGCCGAGTTATGCTTACAACTCGAAACGAAGATATTGCTTCTTTTCCATTTGAGGCTGGAAGTCATGTTCACCATGTTCAGCCTCTTAATGAGAAGGCAGCTTGGGCTCCTTTTTCCAAGAAAGCTTTCTCTAGCTGGCCTAACAACTGTTGCCCACCAGAGCTTGAATCCATTGCTAGCTAGGGATCTTCTTGTAAAATGCCAAGGCTTACCTCTTGGAATTGCGGCCTTGAGTGCTCTAATGTCAACCAGAAGATTGCCGTTTGACTGGATGAAATTTTCCAGCACTTTGAATTGGGAGCTAAGTAACAACCTGACGCTTGACGTAGTGAAGAGCATCTTGCTGCTAAGCTTTAATGACTTATCTTATCGACTAAAGCATTGCTTCTTATATTTGTGCATTTTCCCAGAAGATTATGTGATTGACTCTGCAAGGCTTTTTAGACTGTGGATGGCAGAGGGGTTTGTGGAAAGAGTTGAAGGGCCTAAGCCGGAAGAGATTGCTAAAAGCTACGTAGCAGAGGTCACTTGTCGATGCATGGTACAAGTTGTTAGGAGGGATCCATTTGGAATAGCCAAAACGTTTAGGGTGCACGACCTTTTACGAGAAATTGCACTTTCAATTTCTAAAGTGGAGAAATTTTGTACCATTTTTTATGAGCAAAAAACAAATGAAGATAGCAAAGCTCCCCATCGCCTATCAATGCTAGCAAATTATGGAGAATTACAAACATACAAAGACATGTCAAAGATTCGCACCTTCTTTATTTTTGCTCCGAAGATATCTGATTCTTCTTCACTTGAAAAACTGCCCTCTGGTTTCACACTCTTAAGGGTCTTGGATCTTAAACATGTCCCGATTTCTCAACTCCCATATGAACTAGTTAATTTTTTTTAACATGAAGTACTTAAATTTGAAAGGAACAAAAGTGATAGGAAAACTTCATAATTTGGAAACCCTGGACATTAGGCATTCCAAAATTTGCTCGCTTTCCAGCGGGGATTGTGAAGTTAAAACGACATCTTTTGATGTACCATTGCAATTTTGAAGCCCTTTTTAGGTCTTATTATTTCTTTGATGGCACACAAGTACCGCTCGACATATGTAAGCTAAAGCACTTGCAAGTTTTGGATGCTATGGAGTTGAGAGACGGGTTAATCAAACAACTTGGACACTTGACCCAACTCACAAGAATGAGCTTAACAAATTTGAGAGAGGCCGATGAGTAAGACTTGTGCAAGTGCATCCAACGTTTGAGACTCCTTGAACACTTGTTTGTCCATTCGAGTACTGAGGGTGAAGTGTTACGCTTGCACGCATTGCCATCTGCTCCTCCTATGCTCAAGGCACTTGGTCTAATTGGTAAGAGCGTGCCGCTTTGGTTTCATTCTCTTAATAGCCTTACAGCATTGAGATTGCATTGGTCAAGATTAACGGAAGATTTTGTTCCTCACATCAAAGCTCTGCCTAATTTGACCATACTTCGGCTAAACAACTCATACCTCGGAAATCAACTGGTCTTTCAAACTGGATTCCCAAGGCTTGCTGAATTGTACTTAATGGATTTTTCTCAGTTGAATGTGATCATCATAGAGAAGGGGGCGATGCCTGCATTACAGACACTTTAAATTACTGAATGCATGAAGTTAGAGCAATTGCCTAATGGAATATAATTGAGCACCTTACATGTCTCCACACTTTCGATCTGGTAAATGTTCCCAACGAAATTTTAGAGCGAATACTGTGGGAACCAAATTAAATCAGAACCCTAATTCCTTCCATTTGGGGATTATTTGACCTAATTGGGAATTTCTAAACCTAATTGGGAGTTACTCAATTTAATTGGGGGGTTATCCAATTAAATTGAGAAATACCTAATTAAGTTAAAAATTGATTTCATTCCTACCACATTTCCCAATTAAATGAGGAACAAAATCAGTTTGGAAATTAACCTACCTACAACCATTAGGGATTTGATTAAATTCCTAATTAATCAAATCCCTAAATACACCAACCCCACTAACCTCACCTACCACAATTAGGGATTTGATTAATTCCCTAATTAATCAAATCCCTAAATGTACCAACCTCACCTACCTCACCAACCACACCAACCTCACCAACCTCGGCAAGGCCCCCTATAAATACTTGGCCACGCACAAGGATGAGGTACGTCAGAATTTCTACTAAAACTCTAGAGAGCTCTTCCCTTCACAAATCCTAGCCACCTCCTCTCTCTCTCTCTCTTTTACATAAGGCTCCGGCCGCCCGGTTTACACCTTACATATATATCTCCGTACCCTATTTAGCTATTGATTTTTCCCTAAATCAATTGAACTAACTTAGGCATCGGAGGGCCTTTGGCCAACACCCCCCAGATGTGGTCCTCTTATCCAATTTATTTTGCAGGGAGAAAGAGGTGGCGAAGAAGAAAGGGGAATCTTTCAACCGAATATTCTCGTGGGAGGAAATTTGCTCCCACAAATTGGTGCTTTCATTGAGAGCACGAGTTATACTCAACGCGTGCTCAAGGAATCCGTTCCTCCTATTTTCCAATCCACCGAAGCCTTCCAAACAACCATGGTTGGAAGCAAACGTCTAAGAAGCAAAACCACCGCGATGGCGCACTCCGGAAATGCCAAAACCTCGCTGCCACCACGAGGTACAGCTGTTGCTAGCAATTTGCAGCAACCTCCCATCGCTGCCAGCACGTTCCAGCAGCTTCCCGGCGAGATCCAGCAACATCCGATGGCTGCCAGCGTGTTCCAGCAGCTCCCAGGAGACTTGCAGCAGCCTCCCATAGCTGCCAGGGCGTTCCAGCAGCTCCCCAACGCTTTCCAGCAGCCCCCCGTGGCTGCCCTTGCTGTCCAACCACCTCTGGGGGCCTCACAACCTCTCCAAACAGCTGCTGTACCTGTTTTGCAGCAGCCTCCTGCGGCTGCCAGCACATTTCCGCAGCTTCCCGTGACTCCCAATACATCGCAGCAAACTCCCATGGCTGCCCATACCTTGCCGCAGCCTCCAGAAGCCATAGAACGGCCGCCGGAATGGCCATACATGCTGCTGGAATTGTTCCACCTCTTATTGCACATACCTTATTTAATAGATTTATTATTTAAAGGCACAAGTGATATTATAGTTGGCATATAATCGTGTTTCTGTCATGCGTGCTAATTACATTTTATCACTAATGATCAGAAAAATACCAAATGAGTTGGTGGCTAACCTACAAGTCCTTGGTCCACCCGATCAACGACTCTCCGGTCAACCTGACGCAAGATCCTTCAAGCATTCCCTCCATTGCCTCCATGCTTGACGCACGCTCCCGTGTACACCTCCCATGAAACCCTAGCCCGTATGTAGTTGGGCTCCACACACTTCTCTCCTCCTGATCCACTAAGTCAAGCAAACCTTAATCAGAGAGTTGACCAGCTAGCTCAGAAAGTTGACCAGCTCCTCAACCATATAAACTTAGCTCAAAACCTTGGCCTTGGACCACTGGGCGAAGAGAGAAGGATGGATGACTGCGCCAGCAGGCAGATCAACGGGTGCCGAGCAGGTCGAGCAAGCATGAGCAGACAAGGAGAGGGACAACAACGTGATCAGCTCGCCAACATGTCGCAAGCATCCGCAAGCCACACTCAGCGCAACGTACGAGGAAGGCTGGGCCCACGACTTGACGTCCGCGCCCGCCTGGCCCGCAGAGGAATGTTCTTCAAAGGCTAGGCTCCCAGGGAGGTCAACTTGACAACCTTCACGGTGAGATGGTGAGGAAAGGCGCTCCGCTGCTCACTCTCGAAGAACCGATTCTTGTCGACAAGCTACGGAGAATCACTCGCAAGCGCAGTCTACCAACACGCCGCCTAGGCAACGCAGCCGAGAAGCTCGAACCTTGTGAATCAAAGAGGAGGTCGATCAGCGTCGCCCAAATCGCGAGGGTTGCCAACATGTCCAACCAGCAATGGGTGCATAAGACGTCAAGAAGCTTGTGAATGACCAACTACGAGACTTGAAAGACGGCGAGAACTTCGAAGATGCCCTACGCAAGGAGATGGACCAAGCGAACTCCTCGCCTTTCACTGTCGAAATTGAGTAGGCGGCTCCCCCGAAGCGGTTCTCGACGCCTTCGTTTACGCCCTTCAATGGAGACTCCGATCCCAAAAGCCACCTAAAACACTTCAAAAGTGTCATGATCCTCCACAAGGCCGACGACGCATTGATGTGCAAGGTGTTTGTGATGACCCTGCGGGGAGCAGCTCAGGATTGGTTCCACACCCTACCATCTGGGTTGATCAGCAGCTTCAAGGAGCTGGCATACGTCTTCACCAAAGAATACACATCTTACCAGACAATCAAGAAGAACCCCGACCATTTGTTCAACATACGCAAGAAGTTCGACGAATCCCTTCGAGACTACATAAGAGATTCAAAGCAGAAAAGGCCAACATCGTAGGATGTGACGACCAGATCGCGTCCTCTGCTTTCAAGAAAGGCCTTCCAGCTGAACACAACGTATACCACGAGTTGACTATCGCTCCCAGCCAGACTCTAGCAGAGGTCCTCGCAACCGTGGAACGCTATGCGCTCTGGGATGATGATCGAATCGCCGCGAGAAGGTCTACTAAGCAGGAAGATCAACCAACCAAGCGGGCAGACCAAAAGAACGACGAGCGCAGGTTGCACCCAAAAGAGGACGCTACGGCAGGAGAAAATTACACTAAGTTCTCCATCACCATACACCAAATCTTAGCCTAAGTGAAGGACAAGTGGGATGACGAGTGCGAAGTAGCTTTTCAAAACTTGAAAACCTACCTCACTTCACATCCCCTACTCTCAAAATCGATACAAGGCTAAGACTTGTACATCTACCTAGCGGTGTCTGACTCAGCTGTCAGCTTAGCTATCATCCGAGAAGAGCTGGGGGCACAACATCCTGTATTCTACACTTCAAAATCTCTCCTCGGCGCAGAGACTCGCTATCTGAAAATGGAGAAGCTCATTTTTTCGCTTGCACGGAATTCATTGCAAGGGGGGCCGTCCAGCAAATCAAGGATCGTGACGTAACTGCCAACGAGCCTCCACAAAAAAGTCATACGGATCAGCACGATCCTGACTCTAAGAGCCCGAGCTGACCACCGGGGAGCAGCAGAGAAGGATCAAGCAAGCGACTTTTGTCTCCCAAGCTGTCACCAGCTACCTAGTCATGGAAAACGATCCTGGCATCATCTTTTAAGAGAAGGAAATTCCAAGACAATGGAATGCCCATCATCTCCGGAGGTACTATCCACGAAGCTCCTCGCCTATCAGCTCGGCACCAAGCAGGCGGCCAAGCCTCCCTCACCTCCATTGAAGACAAATTACTTTTGATGTTACCCCTGCAACTCATCTCTTTTGTTCAATAAAGAAATGAAGTCACGCATACATCAATACAAGTTCAAGCTTTTCTCTCTAATGGAGTGTTCACAAATGCAATCGACACGTCTCCGGACGTAGGCCAAACGGGCCACTCTCATCGACACGTCTCCGGACGTAGGCCAAACGGGTCATTCTCATCGACACGTCTCCGGACGTAGGCCAAACGGGCCACTCTCATCGACACGTCTCCGGACGTAGGCCAAACGGGCCACACTGATCGACACGTCTCCGGACGTAGGCCAAACGGGCCATTCTCATCGACACGTCTCCGGAGCCACTCTCATCGACACGTCTCCGGACGTAGGCCAAACGGGCCACTCTCATCGACACGTCTCCGGACGTAGGCCAAACGGGCCACACTAATCGACATGTCTCCGGACGTAGGCCAAACGGGCCACTCTCATCGACACGTCTCCGGACGTAGGCCAAACGGGCCACACTCATCGACACGTCTCCGGACGTAGGCCAAACGGGCCACTCTCATCGACACGTCTTCGGACGTAGGCCAAACGGTCCACACTCATCGACACGTCTTCGGACGTAGGCCAAACGGTCCACACTCATCGACACGTCTTCGGACGTAGGCCAAACGGTCCACACTCATCGACACGTCTCCGGACGTAGGCCAAACGGGCCACTCTCATCGACATGTCTCTGGACGTAGGCCAAACGGGCCACACTCATCGTCACGTCTCCGGACGTAGGCCAAACGGGCCACTTTCATCGACACGTCTCCGGACGTAGGCCAAACGTCTCCACACTCATCGACACGTCTCCAGACGTACGCTAAACGGGCCACTCTCATCGACATGTCTTTGGACATAGGCAGAACACGCCTGGAGTCCCTTAAGGGGGACCCTGGCCCTTGCCAATTTTCTAAGGGAAAACATCCTACGGGATATGCATGCCACGCCCGGAGTCCCTTAAGGGGGACCCTGGCAATCATAAATCTCCAAAAGAAGATGCGCAATCAAAATACAGGCTGGGTACTCAAATAGTCCACAAGTTAATATGTCAATTGAAGTTGAAAAAATAAATTTTCATAGCATGCTGACTAACCGGCCAAGTTCAACAAAAGGAAGATGGTCGAATAAGACCAATTATTCTAAACAAGAAAGCAGACAAGGTGAAAAGAAATAAAGGAGTCTTCATTTACTCTGAGACACCAGCAGGAGATCCCTGATCTACAGCCTCTTCGGCATCCGCTTGATCAGTCACGTTCTCAGCAGCTCCACCTACTTGATCCGTGACGTCTGCCACTACCTCATCTACTGCATCCTCCTCTGCTTCATCCTCTTTAGCTACTGCCTCTTCGGCTGCCTGCTCTTCAACTCCTGCCATGTTCACAGCATTAACCTGCTCACTTTGCACATGGAGCAAGTCAGAACGGAGCATCTCAATGTCTCCATCTCTAATGCAGACTTGTTATAGGCGCCAAACCTAGCAAGAAGCTTGTCATAACCAAATGAGACGTCAACATTCTTGCGCTCAAGACGGAAGTAGGCATCTTTTCGACTAACCAAGTCACCAGCAGAAGAAGGGGCAACAGCAGACGAGTTTCAGATAGTTTCAGCAGCAAAAACTAATCATTTTTTAAGCAAATGGAGTGTTGCTTCCCTTTGTTTTTCCAAGGAAAGACTCGAGCTGGTGCCAAGTTCGCCGACCTGGCGGACGTGGTTAACCAATTCAGCACAAGCGGACGGGCTTGACAGAAAGTTCGTCTTGAGCAAATCAGACACGCATGCACCTCATGTGGGGTTGGGCTTGTCAACCTTGGGACCAACAGCTGACGTTGCAGAAGAACCCTTCGCCCGGGCAGATGACTCTCTCATCTTCTTAGCCTCTGCCAACCTCGCCTCTAAAGAAGTCCATGGGCAGAACACCCCGAACACCGCGCATACCACCAACCTTCGTGCTATATGCGCCCATGAGATGTTTGGCCCTGACAGATGATGATGGAGCAGACCCCACTTGAGTCTTCTCAGCATAAGGGAACCTTGGCTTCTGCCTCAATAGAGACACATTTTCTGCCTGCGAAGGATTAGCTTCATCTCTTGAAGACTTGGCAGTAGCCTTTCTCTTTGGGAGAGATTCAGCAGAACACTCCTCCTGCCCAGCTGGCAGATCATCAGAGTCTGGACCATTCAGCTCCCATCTCTCAACCTTGGCTTCTACCTCACCAACCTCGGCAAGGCCCCCTATAAATACTTGGCCACGCACAAGGATGAGGTACGTCAGAATTTCTACTAAAACTCTAGAGAGCTCTTCCCTTCACAAATCCTAGCCACCTCCTCTCTCTCTCTCTCTTTTACATAAGGCTCCGGCCGCCCGGTTTACACCTTACATATATATCTCCGTACCCTATTTAGCTATTGGTTTTTCCCTAAATCAATTGAACTAACTTAGGCATAGGAGGGCCTTTGGCCAACACCCCCCGGGTGTGGTCCTCTTATCCAATTTATTTTGCAGGGAGAAAGAGGTGGCGAAGAAGAAAGGGGAATCTTTCAACCGAATATTCTCGTGGGAGGAAATTTGCTCCCACAAATACGTGGAGAAGGAAGCTTGGACGATCATGCCAAAGTTCAGCACATCTCTAAAATCAGTTATCACTTCTACAATCTTTTTATAGGTAATTGATGTGGGAGGTCAATAAATTAGCGCCGACTCTGCATTGATCCATGTTATTCATCTCTAAATTGGAGCATACCATTTCAGAGATTTCGGGTGCTTAGAATTTCTAGTCCAATAAGATCAGTCCAAGACTTGATAAATTATTACCAAATAATAATGGCTTAAATGTGAAGTATACCGGTATTGCTATTGTTTACCTTAATGCTATGTGTCCACTTTATTAAGTATGCCAATGACAAAAGGTAAGTTAATTGGTCAAATCCTATTTCGTTTCTTTCGTTGCCTAAATTGCAACATTTTTTACCAAAAAAAAAAAAAAAAAGGAGCAAAAACTACTGGTTGTTTTATTTCGCCATTTTACCTCTTCAAATGCAAAGGGAAATTTAGGAATTTTTTTTTTTTTCTCCTAAAGTGCTCATGAACTTCTAATAGCTCTCTAAGGATTGGGCTACGGTTTCTTTTTGTGTACACTTGTAGGAGGAGTAAGACAGGCTGGGATCGTATATTTCATGCATCCCAGGAAACTTCCGATTCCGGACACTTTAATATGTTCATGACAAAGTCTGGGAACTGTATAGACAACACACTTCAGATTTTTTGGAGGTAAATACTTGACAATTTTCGGCATAAAATTATCATTTGATGAGAGAGGAAGAATTTCAGAGGGAGGTGGAGGAAGAGATGAGGGAGAAAGAACATCTTTTGCTTCTACTACAATTTGGAGAAGACCCATCAATCCTAACATTATCACCATAACTGCTCTTAAATATTTGTCCGCCATTGCTTTTACCTTGTTTTAGATGTTTACTGTTTTCAAGTTGAACATATTTATATCTCTAACGTTTTAATCCTTTCACAGAATTTTACTATATATATTCAAATAATTTTAAATTCATAAACTTAGAGGCACCATACGACCGAAAACTTAGCAATTCTTTATAGGATAAAATAATTTATAATTATTGCCTTGCGGGAAAAATGAGATAGAAATAGTTTGGATACACTTATCTTGCAAGTTCCTTAAAGTCAAATTTATACGCGAACTATCAAATTTATATGCTAACTATCATTTCGTCTAGTGGTAGTTGTCTCCATTTGGTTGGAGGAGGTCTCAGGTTCGAATCACATGGACAAGTATGATATGTTTGTGAGTGTTGCATTTCTGTATTACACTTACACCATTGTCGATCGGGTGAGGCTTTGTCAGTGCATGTTTGGTTGCCCATTCTTAGATGAGGAGAAACTCTCATGCAACAGAGATAACACTTTTTGCCATCCTTGGCTAATAAGACAATGACACGCTGAATAACTTTTTCACTTGTCGTTGTATTATTGACAAGAATAGCAAAACAGTGCTATCCCATTACAAGAAAGTTCCTTTATTTTTATTTTTTTATTCCCCAAGATGAGGCTTTGTTCCCTTTGTGATGAGTGATAGTCCAAAGTGACGCTGGTGGGGCAACGCAGCATATGACGGTTGTTGTGATGAAGTTGAGAGAAGAGAGAGGGAAGGTGAAATTTTTTTAAAAATATATTAATTAACTTAAAATTCTTAAAAGGTAATTAAAGCAATAGAAATACAACTGGTCATTTTGAATGACATGTGGCATCATATATAACATACTGAAAACCATCGTTGAATGCTTTGTGTAGTAGCTCTATCTAGAAAGGATCCCCGTTTTATTTATTTATTTTAAATAAGGGCATCCTTACTAGAAAATTCTCCACAAACATATATATATATACAAATATTTTAATACCATACCATACTTGTGTCCTCCAAGTTCAGTATGAGGAATTACGTACATGAATGTTGCGTTGCAAGCTTCAATCTTTTGAATAGAAGGGCAAGAATCTTACGCTTGATCCTTCCTCTAGGAGGGACTAGGCAGTATCTCTTGGAGCTCCTTCCTAATCCGACGACTCTCGACACTGCTTCCAACTCTGCGCCGATATGATGCACAGTCTTCATGGTCGTCTTCCTCTCCATCTCCACGTTACTCTGTACTGCATACATGTGCCAATGAGATGAGCCTCTGCATGTGTGTGTATCTAGTATTTAGAGAGTGAGAGAGGAAGAGAGAGTTGCATGAGAAGTAGCTTGCGCCAGCTAGAGATATCCGATATTGCATCTTTTGGGGGAGAGTAGGAACCTTCGTCCCACTTTCATTTCATGCACTTTACCTACAAGTTACAACACAGCTTCCATGTTTTGCTCAAAATAGTGATTTTGTTGTTTAGCGAGTAGTGAATTGTGGGGGGGTTTTCGCTTTAACAATAATGAGAAGTTGCAAAGAGATTGAACAGTGCTGCACCCGAATACTTGTGTTTGAAATCCCCCTTCCGTAATATTGCTTGTGTCAAAAAAAAAAAAAGAGAGAGAGAATAATCAATAATTTTGCTGGGCTTAGGCCCACTGAACTCCAGAATTTTGTTGGATCGTGAGTTTTCAGAGATCTACGAAGAGAGAGGTTTAAGTGAAATTGGACTGTCTACAGTCAAAGTGGACTCACGAGTCACATGGAGTCTGGAGACATGTACTAACTCAAACGCTATGCTTGACGCCTCATTGTAATAAACTGTTGGTACATTTACATCATGGCGGAGTTAAAATTGTAAGGTTAGATTGCCGAAAATACGAGTATATCAAATACATATTGATTCAAGATTTACATGTTAGTGTTAAATATTTCTAACTTAGCCATGTTTAATTTGTTTTAGAGGAGCCATTACGTCTATATTAGAACACGTATTTATCATATAGTAGATGAGAGATGTCAAAAATCTGGGGGCCAAAGGCACTCTAAGAGTGGCTCCGCGCCACTGGTTTACAATGAGATTTTATATGAATTGATCTCTGCATTAGTAATAGAAAAAATAGAGTGGAATGCATGTAAACAACAGAAGCAAAAGACATGTCAAGCAACAAAGACATTAGCCATTGATTAACGGATGAACAAATTGGTCTTAGTCACAGAAAAATTGTGAATCAGTTTTATGAACCCCAAACAGTCCTTGTTTTACATCAACCTGATTTTTTTTTCCCTTTTCGCGTCTTCCCAAAGAATTATTTGAACTTTACACATGAAAGCTGATTCGTTCATTGCCTCTGGCGTTGGCTGTTGAAGTTGACGAGCCTCGAAGGTATTAAAAAACTTCGAGATCATAATACGCAATAGACTTCAAAGAATCAAAGAAGGAATGCAAATAGAACTTGAAATATGGATTTTGGTGTTCCCTGCTTGTCCCGAGGATTGGGAAGAATCCATATGTGCAGTTATTGACTTCAAAGAATCAAAGAAGGAATGCAAATAGAACTTGGAATATGGATTTTGGCGTTCTCTGCTTGTCCCGAGGATGGGAAGAATCCATAAGTGCAGTTATTCCTTTGGTATGATCCCCTTGTCTTCCCTGAAATAAAACTCTTGTTCAAATGAAAATTAAGGCATCATATGAACCTAAAATATGTAATTCCCCTATATTTTTCGGGACAACGACATGTAATGACTGAAGTTGATAACAAGTCTTCACATAGTAACATATGGTGACTCACATGACAATTAGCAAGCTATCTGGAAAGTAGCAACATGCAGATTTAAGTGCCTAAGTGTGGTTATGCATGCACATGTTGAGTTTTACCTCTACAGCATCCTTGAGAGGCCCCCAGCATTCAATTCTATTGTACTTCTTCAAATTGGAATGAAAATAAACCCGAACCAAGGCATCCAATAGCTCAGGATGCTCTCTGAAAAGTAGAGGGTCTCCATGTAGCACAGCTTTGAGTACCTGCTTGTATAGAAACCAAAAGTAAGGAAATATTTAAGTAACACAACATTCATTCAACCATCTCAGGCAGGCCAAAGTACTTAATAAAGTCAAGCAAAATCTCAGACTTGTGGCCGTCTTTAGTGTAATATCACCCCTTTCATAATATTTGGTATGAGAATTGCGACATTACTAAATGGAATCTGTGTATCTAACATTATTTGGCTTGTGTTTTCTAATGTGTTGGCTGTGCAACGTATATGACTATGCATGGCCATGGAAGTGTTCATATCATATAGGCCTCTTAGAGTTACCTTCTCAGGCAACTCAGTTTCCTAATTATTCCCTTTTGCAAATAGGATAGGATATCAGAGTACAGTCTTAGTAGAAACGCTTACCAAAGGCATTTCTTTGGAAAATATGTGATATCTAAACTCTGCGGCCAGGTCCAGCATGAGATTGGGACCGCTCACATAGCAATGAATATGTAGGCACATTTCACCATTCACCCGTTTCCATTCTGCAACCACGTCATCCTTGCTGTACCATCCTTTTAACTGCAATAAGGATCAAAATCGCAATCGTAAACACCAAATGGACTATCAGATGCAACCAATCACATTGAAACTTTTTCAATCCTAGCATAGATAGGTATCATAAAAGAAAAACTTTAGAAGCATCAGAAGAAATAAAATAGAAAACAGACCTGATCGAGGTTGATGACATTGGAGATCGTTAAGGTCAGGTTAGCTGTGAAGTCACAATGTGATAGGATGTATGTTCTTGGGATGATTCCTACATAATTATTGAACTCTTCTCCTATAAATTCAACTTTGAGCTTTGAAGCGTTGAATGTTGCTGGACCCAAAAGACTAATAGCCTGCAAACAAGAATATAAAATGTTCATTTGGCATTTCATGAACTCAATGTCAAAAGTGAGAGGATGCAGAACAGCTAAGATGTCATGCGTAACATAAGTATTCAACAATCACACGGTTGAGATCTTATAATATATCCTAAAATGCCATGTGAAGTTTCCCATTGTGCTAGGACAAAATCATTATTCTGAAAAATCAACGACCCTAGCAGAGCAGTAACCTCAAATCATAGAGAGAACTTTCTACAACAGAGAGGCATTTTCTACAAATTACAACCCAACTCAATGGAAAGATGCCATATGGGGGCTGCTGGAACTCAAAAAGTCTATGAACTTCTCATGAGAATGACTGCATTGAACAAAAACATCATCTTTTTAAAATATAACAAAATGCTGGTGGCTAAAAGCAACTCCTTGGCTAGGACATAACTCACTTGATTAAATTATCTAAAATTTCAAAATTTTAAACAATCCCTTAACAGATAATCCCTTTATATAACTCAAAGGAGGCAATGCCTAAATAAATATTACAAATTGCATAATGAAGAGATAGAGAAACAAAAAGAGAGGGCAATGCTACCTCAGAAACCAAAGTATTGTAAGAGTCTCTATTGTTGCTGATGGCAGAAAGCAAAAGAGACTTGGGTCTTTCTGATGAGAGAAGAGTAGTGGTCTTGTAGAAGTTCTTCCTCAGTGGTGATGAAGGAAATACATAATAAGCACAATGACAGGCCATGGAAGATGCATAACCCTGTTTTTCCCCTCTTCATCTTTCACCTTCAACCATTGTTTTGTTCTCTCTCTGTGGTTGAGTTAGAGAGGGAGAAAAGAAAGAGAAAGGAGAATATGTGGAGGATTGTTGCTTATAGCTGGTGGTCATGTGGACTGTGAATTTGTGATATTCTGATTTTCATATACCAAAAGTCCAAAATCTATGTCAAGCCCCTCCCACCGCATATTTTTCTTTTCTCCTTTTTTCTTTATTTTCTTGAATTGGTTTTATTTTTAAAAAGTGAACTGTCCAACTTTGTGACACGTCACCAGCAGCTTGAACTTTTGATTTAACCAGTGTGGATAATGTGGTTGCGTGGCTTTGGATGGGTGCCACATGCATCCACACGATGTACCCATCTATCCCCTAATCTGATTATTTGACGTATGTTCAATCCACATAATACCCAGCAGACACCTCTCTCTCTCTCTCTCTCTCTCTCTCTCTCATTTCCTTATAATATACTGCTATCAGAATACTTCTGCGAGCATAATCATAGGATGAAAGGTTGTTGTTTAACATATGTGGTTGCAGACTTAGGGAGAATGTTTGGTTGAAGATTGCAGACGTGAGTTCAAAACTCAAGTTAATTATGGCATTTACTCTAACTTACATTGCATCACACTAATTCAACTTAAAAATAGTGATTACGCCTCTAAATTAAATTAAGAGATATTTAGTAAAATACCCATTCTTAGCACTAAAACTATAAATAAACCCCACACCATTTAATTTCTATAAACAAACCCAAAAAAAATTCAAAAAATGACAATTGGCCCTATTGAATTTAATTTTGATTATTAAATTACTTTAATGTCCTATTGAGTATTTTGGGCTTGTTTATATGTTTTGGGGTTGGGTTTGTTTTGAGAAATCAATGACAGTTTTGTAATTTAAAAGAAGTTAAAAGCCTTTTTGTTATGTTATAAATGAGTTTTGGGTGTGTTTCTAAAGTCTATTTCATATAGGGTGTTTTTATAATTTGGGCTCCTATATTGGGTATATTAGTGAATCTCCCCTAAATTAAACATTAAGCACGATAAAACATACTCAATAAAAAGGTAAAAACTTGAAATTTATATTAACTAAAAAAATTGAGCATTCATAATTAGGCTACATCTTAACCCTAGCTAAGAAAATTAGATCCTCAAACTCATAATAAAAATTAAAATGAAAAATAGCAAAGCCCTTTATATCCTTATATATCACGGCCAACAAGAGAAAAAATAAAAGAAAAAAAAGCTAATTATCTATCCTAACATAACTTGGACAACAAGTCCTTAATGAAAGAACATCCAAGAGATCAAGAAATTCTACTAATCATTTTTCCAATTCTGAAGGTTCTTTATCTTCATAAATTAATACATCATTTGCATTAGAACTTTCAGAAACGGATTTAGATAAGAAATCAATGTTTACTCCCTCAGCTAGACCATGAATCAAAGAAGCTTGTGTAGATAGCAGATTTTTGATGGAGGAGAGTTGTTGAGTTGTGAAGATAAATTCAATTATTTGCATGTCTATAAGTATTTTTATTAGCTTTTAAATTTAGTTTCTCGTAATATTATTGGGTTTAGCAGAAAGAAGCCAAGGTGAGAAAAGCTGCTAGGAAGAAGAAAATGGCTGCCAGGAAACAGAAAAACCCCAAGAAGGAACACAAACCGAAAGCATGGCGGAGGGAGGATTTACGGATGGTAGAAAGAATAACTATAATGTTAGTCCTTCTAACAATGTTAGAAGATATTGCATGCAGCTCATAACATCCTGCTTTTTGTTGAACAATTTGGAGAAGAAAGGACAGATATATGTAGCTCTCAAACACTTCAATTTTAATTAATAGATGGAGAAAGAATATGACGAATGATGAGTTGGAAAGAAATTGCCCAAGTAATTGTTATTTGGAAATATAGTAGGCCGCTTTATTTGGAATCATTTGTTATTTGCCTTTTCTTTTCGTGCTAGAATATTTATGGCCCGCACAACATATGATATGTTATGGGCGTTGTTAAACGAATTTTAAAATTAACTTAGTACATCTTATGATTTAAGTACACTAAAATGTTTAAATCAAAATGTAAAATTAATTAAATACACCCTATTTAATCACAAAAAAATATCCTTGATACACTCTAATACACTATAGAAAGCACATCTCATAAACCCTAGTTTTTAAAAGATATACACCCTTTAAACAAATAGTCTACACTTAAGCAAAAACCCAATATTAAAATGCAAAAGTAATACTCATATTTAGCCCAAACTTGCTTCACTTAAGAGCATCTGCAATGGTAAGGGTCATTTCAATTTTATTATTTCAATAAATTAAACTTTTGATTTGCAATGGTAAAGTTCAGTTCATTTCAGAGGTCAATAAAATGAACTATGAAATGAAATTCATTTCAATAAGCTAGCCCACCATAATAACTTTACAGCCTCTCTCTCTTACTGAAAGATGGACAACAATAATTTTTAATTTATAAGCTATTGAACTGTACTATTGCAAGTGAAATTGCAATTCAATTCAATAGCTGTCAAAAAAGTTCAATAAATTGAACTATTGAATTATTGAATTGTTTAGCAATCATTGCGGATACTCTAATAATGCCTTGGATTTGGAAGCCAATGTAAATACGTTTGGCGATGGCTCAATCTCAGCCGTTGTTGAGCACAAGGCTGTGTCGGCTTATTAAGCATGGACGGTTGAGATTGCATCATGAGACGCAATCACAGTGGGGTACTTTTTTGATAAGGTGGCCCCAAGGCCCACGTTCTCATTACTTCGGTCAATTTCATCTCAAAAGCGACTTTGTGTGTGAGACCCTCCTATAGCATGTGTCGGTGCTAAAACGAATTATAAGCACATGGATTGCAATGGAATCAGATTTTATTTTGTCAATTCATTGTCACAACAAAGAGTCCCACCAGTATTTTGTTTAAACTATAACTATTGGTTCATTATCTATCCTTGATCCCATGTCGTGCCAACATAAAATATAATTAATTTGAAAAACAAAATTGTTGCAAATATTCTTTAGTTCAGAAATAGTATTTTTGAATTAACCACACTGCTAAGGGGATTGTACAGTAGGAGAATTTTTTGTTGCAAATATTCCGTAAATTATGGTAGATCACCGCCCTTCTATCTATGAATCTGCTTGCTTGGACTTTATTGCCTCATTGGTTTACAACTTAACCTTAGCTGGAGCGGAAACTGCAGATCTCATAAAATGGTTATAGAAATAGAAGTAGATCCCTCTCTCTCTCTCTCTCTCTCTGTGTCTCTCTCTGAGATATTATTATTAAGACCCACTGACTGACCCAACCAAGCTCTCTTCAAGTAGGAGGCAATTAGTACCATGGAGTAAGCAAGAGGAGGACCCGACACTTCTCCCAGCCACTGAGCCAAGTAAGAAAAATCTTACTCTCTCTCTCAGATACTCTGCCCCATGTCATTATTTGATCAGATCTTCGTTTTCTTGCATGAGCGAAGTACTCTTTTGTTTGATGAATCAATGCCAAGAGACCTCCAAGTTTCTGTTTGTTGGGTTTGTTGCGTTATGAAATGGGTTACAGTCACTTTTTGTAAAAATGTGTTTTTGAGGATATTCTTGTTGCGTTATGGAATTCAACAGAAAAAAAAGTTGATCTTTTACTCTGAAATGTCTTTGTTCTTTGTTAATTGATCGATCTGCTTTCTTTGGAACAAAGTTGAGCTCTCTTTACCCTATTCTATGATCCAATTTGCTATTACTTGTCAATCTACTTGAGGAAAAGGTATCACCTTCGTTATGCCCAGAGAAAAACTATCAGAGCCGTAATTTGACATGATACACACTACCACTACTACTCTTGTACATCAAAATTAGCAAGGATGCCCTTTTTCTTATATATTTTGTATATTGGTGTTCTTTTAGCAGTGCAAGGCCTGTCGGTTCCTTTATTCATTCAAAAACAGTTTTTTTATATTACTCTTTTTGCGTTTGTGATTAAATCATTAAGATATAAATAAGTGCAAAATTATGCTGCCACATGAGGGTTCAAACACTTTTTCCTTAACAATTTCCAGAAAACAAGCTTGAAGATACAAACATCATGGATAGCTGAGTTTGTTTTGTTATTGCCCTTGTCAGGTGTGTTTGTTATTTGGGATATCAATTTTCACCTCATAAAGATGGCTGTGGGGAAATATTCTCGAGTTGACGGAAGGAGGTCATTGAATTGTTGTTCGACGACCAGTCTAGTTGTATTTGTTGCATTTTGTTTAGTTGGGGTCTGGATGTTAATGTCAACCGTTGTTCCAATTCAGAATCAAGACTCATCATCTGAGGAGACCGTAAATGAGGTAAAACAGCAAACGACAACTGATAAAGATTCCAAGCAATTCGAAGACAGTTCAGGTGAATTACCAGAAACTGTAATAAAAGGAGATGACAATGGCAATGATTTACAGAGTGAAAGCCATTTGGATATTAAGAATGCTCAGAATGTTGCAGAGGATCTTTCTGTAAATACAACTGAAGAAAAACAGGAAGAATTGGTTTCAAAGGAGGAATCTGAGGTGAAGACTGAGCCAGAAAGTGAGAATGGTGTTGAGGGAAATCAGCAAGAGAAGCTTGTAGAGGAGAAATCTGATGAGAAACTCGAGACTGAAGAGCAAACAAAGACAGAGGCTGAAAATGATGGGGATGGGAAAACAAATGATCATGAAGCTAGTTCAGGAGATGGGGAGTCCAATTCAGAAGTTGGAAATACATCTGACTTCCAAGAGGGGGAGAAAAAATTGGATGGAGACGAGACTTCTGATGGAATAAAGCAGGAAGATGAAGTGACTATTCAGACTGAGAAGGAAAATGTTGAGAAATATCAAGACATTCATTCAGAAGAAAGTGATAGTAATAACAAAGAAAGCCAGGAAACTACAGCTGAAAATGAGCAAGGGTCAACTGAAGTCGTGGAGTCGCAGAATGAGAAAGAAACACAACAATCTTCCTTATCTGAACATAAGAGTGGGCATGAGTGGAAGTGGAAACTCTGTGATGTCACTGCTGGGCCAGACTACATCCCTTGTCTTGACAATTGGGGTTCTATCAGGAAGCTTCCAAGTACAATGCACTATGAACATCGAGAGAGGCACTGCCCTGATGAAGCCTTGACCTGTCTTGTTCCTCTTCCAGAAGGATATAAACGCTCCATTCAGTGGCCTACAAGCAGGGAAAAGGTATATCAGCTGTCTAGTAAAACAATAACAATTATCCCTTTTTAATCCTTGCAATTGAAATATGTTCTTGGTGCATGATGCAGATATGGTACCACAATGTTCCTCACACCAAGCTCGCAGTAGTTAAAGGGCACCAAAATTGGGTTAAAGTTACCGGTGAATACCTCACATTTCCTGGTGGTGGAACTCAGTTTAAGAATGGTGCTCTTCATTACATTGATTTTATCCAAAAAGTAAGTCCTATTGTTATATCATCTTATTTTCCAGATCCGGTCATACATTGGTTTGCCGAAATATATTTTCAGAAATTTTTTGGGAAGGGAATATCATTTCTGATTCCACTTACAGCGCCAAGTAATAGTTATATTGCGGTAGGGCGATAAGGATATTACATTGTGCATGACACTTAATGTGTCGTACCAATTGATCAGTGATTCAGGATGTACCTGTGTTCATTCAAACTTGTTCCTATTAATGTTTGTATTGTAGGCATAGGGACAATTTTCAGGGTTTGGTTAATGGCTTTTTGCTGAATGTAAACTATTATAATTATTATCCTTTTTTTTCCTGTATGCAGGACTGGGAATGTGTCTATGTGATTCTGTGTGGGTGTGCTCTAGTCCTTTGTGTTACTTTCCATATGTTCTATTTACGTACTTTGTTTAGAGCATGAATTTCTATCAAAACCTATGTTATAAAAACTTTATTTGAATGAGTGAAAAATAAAGGAAACTCATAAGAAATACTAATTTTGAAATTATATTTTCTTTATACAATTACCAAATAGTGGGTTTGAATTATGGGATGCAGTTCCATCTGATTTCATTTCTTCATTCGTGCAACTTGTCCATTTCATTGTATTCATTTTGCCATGCTTCCTGTGAAGTCCTGTTCTTTAGGAAGCAATATATTTGTATGACCTTGATTATATTTGTCTAAAAATATTCAATTGTGCCTCACTTGATCTTATATGTTTATTTTATTTTGTGGTTCCTTTTGTAAGAAAACTCTAGTATTCAGCATTATTATCTTACTGGTCCGGAGTTTCAGTCTAATTATAAAAAAAAGCATTATCTTTTGGTGGAACTTTTGTGTTTTTTTTCCGATGCTAAAAATGTATATTTCATTTTTGCTATGCAGTCTCTTCCTGATATTGCATGGGGTAAAAGAAGCCGTGTGATATTAGATGTTGGGTGTGGTGTAGCCAGCTTCGGAGGTTTTCTATTTGATAGAGATGTTCTTGCTATGTCATTTGCCCCCAAGGATGAGCACGAAGCCCAAGTACAATTTGCACTAGAACGGGGAATCCCTGCCATATCAGCTGTTATGGGTACCAAAAGACTACCCTTTCCAAGTTCTGTGTTTGATCTTGTCCACTGTGCACGCTGTAGAGTGCCTTGGCATATTGAAGGTAATGTTTGCAATTTATTTATTTATTTTCTAAGTCTGCATTGTTCTGGAGATATAATTCGAGTTACATTGCAGGTGGTAAACTTCTCCTGGAGCTTAATCGTGTCTTGCGACCTGGTGGTTACTTTGTCTGGTCTGCTACTCCTGTTTACCAAAAGCTTCCTGAAGATGTCAGCATTTGGAAAGGTAGTATACTTCCTTTTTCTTTCTCCCTTTTTCCCTCCCTCTGAAGCGAGTTGTATGTTTTGGTTGATCCTATCTAACATATTCTCACTCTCTCTCTCTCTCTCTCTCTCTCTTTCTCTCTCTCTCTCTCTCTCTCTCTCTCTCTCTCTCATGGTTATTATTGGCAGCGATGTCTAAATTAACAAAGTCAATGTGCTGGGATCTGTTGGTGATTGAAAAGGACAGACTCAATGCAGTGGCTGCTGCCATATATAGAAAACCTTCTACCAATGAGTGCTACAATAAAAGAGCACGCAATGACCCTCCTCTATGCAGTGAATCTGATGATCCAAATACTAGCTGGTACTTTACCTTTTTCCCCAAATATTGAAGTATTGGCATTTCTCTGTGTTTGTTATTGGTGGCCGCTAGTACGGAAATTGGAAGTGACATCAAAGAAAGATAAAAAATAATCAGAAAAAAGTTTTCGTATGGACATTTTTATTACAATGATAATTCATATAGTGCCAAAAATAAATACTAGATTACCTAATGTGTATGTTTGCTACTCGATATGAGGCATTGGTAAAATAAAATGATTTTGGATCTCAATAACATTTGCCATATCAGATTTTAGAAGAGTACTGATATTTTTCTTTTTCTTCTGTTGTCTGTATAGTAATGTTTGGTAACTAATATAAATTTCACTATGGTGACAACTACTTATAGGTATCAATATTTATTTCTTAAATGGTGCTATAAATATAATTTAATAATGTACCAACTGTTTTTAAGTAATTTGTGCCATATCAGGTTATTCACGTGAACCAGTTTCCTTTATTGCTAAGTGCATTGAAGATTTTAAATTTCTTTTAGGCATCAGGTTATATGTTAGTCTTGTTATACGTATATAACCAATTTGCTCTAAGCTAAGCAATTGTGACTCATATGTCGCTTACTAGGACCATATTTGGAGTGTCTTTTTGGCAATAAGTTTTTGTTTTCAAACCTGAATTTTTATATGAAGTTTTATGTTTTGGGTTTTGTGTATGCCTTGAAAATTCATTAGCAATGTGAAGGATTTTGCAGTGTGAAATACAGAAGGATTTTGTAGTGCAGAAAATTCTCCAATGTTGTGAACTTGAGATGCATAAATATCATTCCAAATCTTTAAGTTGTACTTGCCCTTGTGAGATTGACTAACATGTTGAACTGAAAGAACTTTGATTGATAGCATCTTCCCTTTTCATAATTTCTGAGTTGTTAAATAAAATCTAGGTCATAAGTTTTCATATGAACAGAAATAAATAGAAATTGATGCCACTATAGTTTTCAAGTCCGCCTTTATTCTAAGTTGGCCTGCTAAACATCGTCAAATGTGGCTCAGAAAATACTTCACATCTTTGAATACCTATATGTTGTTAAAAGTTCCTTTATAGTATTCTCCATGAGTTAAATTTCCAACACTGTTAAGTGTTCCATTTTATTTCTGCATCATCAGGAATGTTTCACTAGAGGCATGCATGCACAAAGTGCCGGAGGATGTCTTAAACCGTGGGTCTCAGTGGCCTCCAAAATGGCCATTAAGGTTGGAAAAACCACCATACTGGTTAAAATCTCAGCTTGATGTTGATGGAAAATCTGCCCCAGAGGATTTCATTTCTGACTACAAGCATTGGAAAAAAGTTGTTTCCGAGACATATTTGAATGGGATGGGAATCAACTGGTCTTCTGTAAGGAATGTCATGGACATGAGAGCTGTATACGGAGGGTAAGCAATTATTAATCTTTTAATTTCTTTTTCCCATCACTACCTTAAACCACCCAGGTCACCCTCTTTCTGCTATTCCACATCCCCTCTTCTTTTCTGTTGCTTTGATTGAAATTATTGTTTCCATATATACCTAATGACTAATGCCGATTACAAAAAGTTGAGTTTAGTATTATTAATGCTTTATATTTTGAACATCTTAGTGGCTTAAGGTGAAAAATATTGATGGCCTTAGATGGAACACACGGTCGAAAAGTTCAGATCATTACAAATTGCATGTCATATTCTTTCCAAAAAATAATGATCTCCTTTTCAGCTTTGTTTTGTTATTCTTATTTCTCTTGTGCAAATGTTTCTTTTTTCCAGTGTAGTAAAGAATTTTGAAATCTTTCACATAGTCTGACTTTTTTTGGCAATGCTTTTAGTTTTGCTGCAGCACTAAAAGACTTGAAAGTATGGGTTATGAATGTAGTCCCAGTTGACTCCCGTGACACACTACCAATAATTTTTGAGCGTGGTTTAACTGGAATATATCATGATTGGTGTGAGTCGTTCAGTACCTACCCCAGAACTTATGATCTTCTACATGCAGATCATCTATTCTCCGTCCTTAAAAAAAGGTATGTAATGAAGCATTTTCCTATGGTTATTTATAAAACACATTTACTGCGGTTTTAATCACAACAAAGACCTCCAAACATGTCGTCTGATACAATGTGTTTATGGTATTCTGGCAACAGATGCAACTTAGTGGCAGTGATTGCCGAAGTTGATAGGATACTTAGGCCAGAAGGGAAGCTAATCATATGGGACAATGCTGAAACCTTAAATGAGGTCGAGAGCATGGCTAAATCTCTGCAGTGGGACATCCGATTCACGTATTCGAAAGACAATAAGGGTTTGCTATGCATTCAGAAGACATTTTGGCGTCCTGCAGAGAAAGAAACAATTTTGTCAGCAATTGCTTAAATGCTTCGATCTGTGTCTTTGACTGGGTAAGGCTTAGTCAATGCTGGAAGTATGGTTAGTTCAAGTATTATTTTGTTCGCTTAGGCACTAAATTATAAGGACTATACACTGAAGTAATACGTTAATATGTAAAGTTCACATAATTGATTATTCTTTCAGATGCCCGATAAAGTTCTCGTCTCCTTTTCTAGTTGCTAAGGGAACTTATGCCCTTTCAATAGAGGGATTGGGCTTGGAATTTTTGTATCTTAATGTTCTGAGTATAAATGGCAGTCAACCACTCAAACGCTTTTTATTGTAGTCTTTTGGTATGTTATTTCTCTTTCCTTACTCTACTCCCAAGAATGCATCTCCATGCTGGGAGAGGTTAATTAGTTGGTGTTATGAAATTGTGTTGGCATTTTCCACGACCTTCGTATAGGTTCGGAGTTATGGCAACTAAAAAACCTAATTTATATAGTGTATAGGTTCAGAGTTATGGCAACAAAAAAACCTAATTTATATGGTGTATAGGTTCGAAGTTATGGCAACAAAAAAAACCGAATTCATATCTAATTGTGTTAGAGTTTGTCTTTGGTCGTGCAAAGCATTATAAACAAATGGTGTTATATTGGACTTCTTTGTATCTGCATTACTTATTTTCTTATTTGCATATCCCTTTTGTACGAGAAAAACTTGGTTGCAACGGGGATAACATTGTTTTGCTATTTCGACTAATAATGACGAGAATAGTGTTATTAGCCGAGAATAGCATCCTCGTTTTGCAAGAGAAAAAGTTATCACGAGTGTCATAATGTTATTAACCGAGAATAGCATCTCCGTTTAATACAAATGTTTCTCCTTTTTCACACCGGCTTTGAGAGCAGATAAGTAGCTATAACCCACAGACAAATATCCATCAAAAATCAGGGCAGAGGAAATAAATGATTTGGAAATTAGTTAGATAGACCAAATTAAATTAGTGAGCAGTAAGACATGTGCAGTAGTTTGAGTGAGAATGGACCCTACCACTTTTGAGATAGAGTACAGTGTCCATCTCCTTCCAACTCCTCTTGTCTCGAATAAGCCTGCATGCAAATAAATTATAAATTAAAACATTATCCTTCACCCGACATTCTTCCAACTTTTACGATTTTATAATTCTCACACACACACATGCGCTGCAAATTTCTTTTATATAGGGACTGCTTCTCTGCAATGGCATCACACCCTATATGACTGACTGCCTACAAATTTCTTAGCATTTTAGAAAGATAAAAATAATCGTAACGTATACTCTCAGTTTGTCATTCTACGCTCATTTTGCGAGTGATTCATACTAAAAAAATATATATATTAATTTTATAGTGACAAATTGGAAGTGCGAGCAACCTTAGAAGTTCTTGTTTTTAATAGTGATTGCTTTCAATTATTAATTTTTTAGAAATACAAAGCGATATTGAGAGAAAGGAAATCACCAGTAAGACCTGAGATGCACGGATAAATACTTGAGTTACAAACCCTCCATACATTAAATTTTAGAGGAAGCCAGGACTATACCTTTTGACTCGAGTATGATTAGTTTGTTTAATGTTTTCTGTTGCTTGCTTGTCCTACTGAACTTCACTTTTCAACTATGGTGCACCATTAACTAGGAAATTGTGGTGCTCTAATCACAACCCTTTTCATAAAAATATACTAATATCTCACTGACACCATTGATGGCCATTACCTTTTTGTTGTAAATATATTTCTTTGTTGGCAAAATAGCATACAAAAGTGTCAAGATGCTTCTTTAGAACTCTTTTAAAAATTTACTCATCAACTTTATATTAGCTAGGCTTGTTTGTTTGGCTGTGAGTAATCTGAGAAAATGAAAAGGAAACTCTCTCCCTCATGTTTGCATCATTGAAATTTAATAATAACAATAATGCTATAATTTTAGGTTGGGTGTTCTCAACCATAGGCTTAAATGGCTTCAACAAATTATCTATATTTCCATGAATGATGCATAGCTCAGTGAATTTAATTAGTTTGATGATGGTCTAACTGTCATTGCTTGATTGACAACAAAGAAATTAATGAATTTAATTTGTTTAGAATTAACAAAGAAATTATCAGTAAGATTAACCATATTTCTGTTCCCAAACCAATGCATAATGCATCATACATCATGACAATGTATGCATCCACATAAATTCAGCAGAGTGAGTTGGGTGATCTTGTTCTGGTTAGGTCACAAATTGTCCAAGTGGCATTACCAATTATAGCACTTTGAACAACTCTGACAACAAGGATTTGTTACCAGACATGGAAGAATTAATTTTATACCCAACCAAAATGAGGGGTCCAATAAGAATGTTTTTTTTATTTAAAAACCCCTCAAATTCCTCACTTTCTCACTCAAACAGATTCTGCTTCTGGTACACAATGAGAGCAACAACATGAGCTGCTCAAAGAGGTTTAGAATTATCAAATACCCTATTGTCTGCCATTGGCACACTTTCCTCAAACAATCAAGTTGGCAGTCTCCATACATTACTCAACCTGTCTGCTGCCACCAATGCTCTAAAGCTGCCATCTTAGGATGTTAAAGTAGCACAGTGCCTGTCAATTCCCAGAGTATTATTCAACCATGTCAGGTTCTTGGAGGCACAAGTGCTTGCTCTTCACTCTTATTGCTTTCATTGTTCTCTCAGAAGCATCAAGGTTGCCTAAGGACTGTTGGCAACAGATGCTGCCCAAGAAGCTACCAACTCCTTCCTCATCTCCCTCCAAAGGCACGAATTCGGGGACTAAATCTTCCTCCAAGTCGTTGGAAGCTCATAGAAAACTCCCCTCATCAGATGGAAAAGTCTAGCCACAGTGCTATGGAAGAACTTTAGTTTCAATTCTATCTCTAGGTAACTGCCAGAAACGCAATCCGCAATGCTGCACCGATCAGAGGGAACCATGCACCGCTTTGAAATCAGTTATCAAATTGGAGATATGCTGGTCTGATGAGGTGCTTATGAACAAAATTATATCTATGTAGATTTCTTTTGACTTAGTCTGCGGTACAGTATGTTGTAAAGATCAGAGAGTAGATTAATTTTTGGACAGGATGAATTAGCAATCATAATTTTGGGACGGTAGGATAATGCCTATGTATCTCTCTTAAATAATGTTGATCTTTGTACTTCTTCCTCGTAATGACTTGTGTAATCGGTATCTAATTTCCTCTCGAAATGACTTACTCAAACTCACATATTGCTTCCTTCACTTTCTTGGTAAAAACATCTTTATGAGCTAAACATTTGCTTGTATATATAAATTTCAGTTACTCAACTTGGGGCAAAAACTAAAAACACATATGAATTCTTTACTTGGTTGGTTTGAGGTACTGAATTGAAAATAAAAGTAAATGAATTGAAACTTCTGGGGAGGGGGTGGCTAAATATTTACAGCTTCAAAGCTAGAAACCAATTTCTAGGCTAGTGTTGTGAAAAAATTATGCAGGCCTGAGCAGAACTAGTAGCATATCTTTCATCAATTGAAACACAAAAGAAACACAAAAGAATGCATGGCTCAAATCTTTGATCAATTGCTACTAAAGTGACAGTCAATCTCCAACAATATTACAAGACATACAAACAGACAGCACTGAAAATGCAATCTATGAGCAGAGAGTCTTGGTATTACTTGATTCAAGTATTAACAAAAGAAAATAAGATTTAGTGTTTGCAGCTTCACAACAGAAAGGGTTCCTCCTGGCGCAAACGGGATTGAATCTTCATCTCTCAGACTAGATTCTGCAGAAAAAAAGAGCATTATGAAACCAGTATGGAAATCGGATGAAATTTCAATGCTTATATTATGCTATAGAAATTAACTATTAAGGATGTATTTGGTCCATGAACAAATTATATGGCTTTACCAAAATGTTAATTTGGAATAATTTGGAACAATTTCTATTAGAACAGTTCAAATTAGATACCTTCTAGCAAGAAAAAACTTAACGTACCTTCATGTGGATGAACTATAATAAGCTCTCATCAAGCATTTCGAACGATAATTTGTAACGACGGTGATGTCTTTTACCTTTGGATGATCCACACCTCCTTCTTGTACGGACTCTATAAGTTGCATTGAAACAGACAACAATTCAAGTGTTTCTAGCTTACTAAGGTATTCAAAACCATGTGGCAGTGCCTTTAACTCCATACATCTACCAAATGTTAATACCTGGAGATTCGTCATCACCCCTTCTGCTATGGTTATCTTATTCAATAAGGGGAAATTAAACAACTCCAGAATAGTAAGCTTTGGAAAGCCTCTATTGAAACACAACTCATTACCAACATAGGCATTGACAAGTAAAAGTCTTCCCAGACATGGCAATGCTTCAATATGAGGTAGTAAATCCTCGTCAAGTCTAGTCCAATGAAGATACAGAAATGTAAGGTTCTGGAGTGAAGAGAACCAAGGTGGTACCTTTCGCAGCTTGCTGGCTAAAATAAGCTTTCGAAGGTGTGGAGGAGGTGAAGATAATGCATTGACGTCAAGAAACTCCTCCTCACCACTTCCCCTTAAAGCCAAGTACTGAAGTAGCTTCAACTTTTGAATTGAATCACATAGGTCCATTGCGTCTCTTTCTTTTACATTCGTAATGCCAATCCTTGTAAGTTGAGTCATATTCCCAATGAGCCTTATAATGTTTCCATCTGATTCAACAAATGACAAAACTTCCAATTTCTTCAGCTTACTAATATTCAATGGCACTGTTGTCCCATTGGCATTTTTGAAGGCCATATACTCTCCATTGTGACTGAGCATAATTAGATGGCGCAGGTTTAGCAACTTGGAAATTCCTCTGGGAAGTACCTCGATCTTAGTATTGAGGATGTTCAATGTCAGAAGGTTGCGGAGCAGTCCTATGGCTTTTGGAAGCTCCTTAATTTGAGTTCCCTTCAAACTTAAGTATCTTAAGTTGAATAAGTACACTAAATTATGTGGCAGCTTATCAATTTGGACATCCTCCAAATCTAAAACCCTCAACAATTTGAATCCAGAAGGCAATGACTTTGAGAAAGAAAATGAGAATATGCCAGTAACGAATACAAGAAAAGAACGAGGGCGTGACATACCAATGCAAGATTTAATTCCTCCTTGGGTTGTTTGGATTGACAAACGGCGGGCTCCAATGTCTTCCAGTACTTCTTTCCCATCATATACAACAGAAAATTTTTCTTTCTCAGATGTTGACAGAGCAAGCTCTCGCATAAGGTCATGCATCTTAAATGATTTTGGCCTACCGGTTTCATTCCTCACTACAACTTGTAGCATGTTACGAAAAATGAGTTCCATAAGATAGCTATCTGCAACTTGTTCAGGTGTGACCCCTCTAGCATGTTCAACAAATCCTTCAGCTATCCATAACCTAATGAGCCTTTTCCTTCGAATCAAATAATCTTCTGGAAAAAGGGAACAATATAGAAAACAATGCTTCAAGCGATATGGCAAATCATTCAAACTAAGTAACAAGATGCTCTTCACAGGTTCTAACAAATGATGGCTTGTTAGATGCCAATTTAGGCCATTGTAGACTTTACTCCACTCCGCAGCTGATTTCTTGGAAGACATAAGACCACCTAAAGCTATGATAGCTAGAGGTAGGCCTTTACACTTTTCCATGAGTTCCCAAGCTAATTTTTCAAGCTCTGGTGGACAACATTTACCATCAAAGGTAGAGAATGATTTCCTGCTGAAAAGCTCCCAAGCGTCATTCTTTTCCAGGGGTTGCATAGAGTGAACATGGCTTTCAACTCCAAAACAATGGAATGCTATGTCTTCTTTTCGAGTTGTAAGCATGATTCGACTTCCAAGCTGTCTATCTGGAAGTGCTATCCTTATTTCTCTCCAAAGTTTGATATCCCACACGTCATCCAGAACTACTAGGTACCTTTTAGACTCCAGGTAATTCAGCAGAAGTTGTAGCAAGTCTCTGTAGCCCATGGATATCAGGTCTGCAGGGACATCTTCATTCCTTGTTTGGTGGAGTTCCTTGATCAAGCTCCGAAACAAGTCTTCAATTACATAAGTTTGGGAGACAGTGATCCAAGCATAAGAATCAAAATGTCTGTTTATAGTTTCGTTGGTGAAGGTCTTGGCAACTAGAGTTGTTTTCCCGGATCCTCCCATCCCGACCACGGAGACAACAGTTAGGTGTTGCTCTTCATTGAGCAGCAACGCAGTTAATGTTTGCTTCTTTCCATCAATCCCAACGAGTTCATCTTCGTTAATAAAGAGAGAAGACACTGCTTGGTGCTTGACCCATTTGCTAATATCATCCCAACTTGTTCCTACTACACCATCAAGAGCATATCTCTTATTTCTCTCTGGAATGGCCTTGATCATTTTAGTGATTTTGTGTAACTTGTTGGCAATTTTACGCCGATAGAAGAGATTCTTTGGAATATGAATGGTCCTGTGTAGCCACCTTGCAAATCGTCCCCTAATTTGCTGCTCATACATATGATACATGAATTCATCGATGACATCTTCAACATCACTGGTTAAGTCTCTGACACTTGTGACCCAAGCTTTCTGTGCTTCTGTCTGTGTTTTCTTGCCGTCAAAATCCTCTAGGAAGGATGTCATGCTTACCAGCTCCTGCTTAATCTCATCAACTTCATCACGGACAGCAGCTATGGAGTATGCTTCGTTCTCGAGAATGTCCACAATTTTGCCAACCAAGAGAGCTGTTGGAGCTGAGTCCATTTGGATTCACCTCTTATGCAACCCTAATTGACAGAATTTCCAAAGTATTGCTCTCACATACATGCAAATGTTTTAAGATCAAAACAAAATATGAAAATGGTGCATATATAAGCAATCAACATGTGCAAAATGGAGCAGTTTTATTTTATGCAAATCCTAAGTTAACTTGAATTGCATGCTTTATCAATTACAGAGTAAAATTCTTGGACCATGAATCTAAACCGATGAAGAAAAACATACCAAGTCTTGGGTAGATCTGATCTGATGGGATATTGAAGCTCATAAAAGAAATGAAATGATTTGCTTCAATTCTGTGAAGAACAGGACTCTCTCCTCTGTCAATGAGCTCTAATAGCAAACTCAGTGAGATAAAACGATAAGGTTTAAGAAAGAAAATGGAGAGTTACGTGGGAACGCTTAGACCATGAAAGGACACAACAGGGTAAGAAAATGGGCATCAGTCAATGGTTTCTTTCTTCTCTTTTTCGTACATTGGGTTACCTATTTCCACTTGCACTTGTCTTACTCATCAAGACCAAAATGATGTCCCGAAAGCCTTTCAGCATTATTATTTTTTGAGTGGTGATTTTCCCACTCCAATTTTGTCCACTTACACTCTGTTTTATAACTGAAAAAGAAGTGTAAGTGATCAAAATGGGAGTGAGGAAATCATTACCCTTTGTTCTTTTGTCAAGCTAGGTGGGCCAGAAAAGCCTTCTTAAGTCTTCATGTATGAGTATGGCTATGTGAGAGACAAATAATTTCAGAGTATCTCCGTTCAAAATTCTCTTGTTAACTTGTTTTTTCATTGATTTCCCACACATGTTGTTGCCAAAATAGAGCAGCACACATGTTGTTGCTAGATTAGCCTGATCTTGTTTGGATATATCTGTTTGTTTGGATGGATGATGGAGGATTTGCTTTAACCTCTTCTGGGGATTGTTAAAGTGTGTGTGGAAAATGATGGGGAGAATATGTTTTCTCCTTACATCTTCTTTACAAGATTACAAAGGTATATATATGCATAAGCTGGGGAAGCCTAATATCCACTGGCCAGGTTAAGAACCATTGGCCAGTCTAAGAGCTGTTGGCCAACACGCCGCAACCTTAACTTCTGTGATTTAATCTCTAATTATAGGAAAACTCTAATTACAAGTAACAAGATCAAGTCATCCTAAATTAAAGGAAACAAACGTGTAAATGGGACAACCACCAATAGCTAATCATAGCTACCAGCCACCCAGCCACCAATGCTTCCAATAGTATGTGTGTAATCCATTGTTTGGCAACTTAAGCACGGAACTTATTAAATGATAAGCATAAAAAAATAAAAATAAAAGGTGGAAATTGGGGATCGAGATTCCCAATTTTAATTTCCAACAAAAGAGGCGTCATTTCACAATTTCTATTGAGTATGAATTCGCATTTCACTGTAATTTCTGTCATTTACAAAATTCAACATACATAAATCCAAACACTGAAATTATTTATTGCCATAAATTGAAGAATTATTTGCAATTTTTGATTTCTTAATCCAATAGAGGGTAATGTAATAGAAAATGATACTTCATCTTATTCATTCATTGAGGCAAAAACAGAAACACACCCAATTTAGACAGAAAGAATGCTACAAAAGGAAGGAATCAACATATATAGACTAAATCAAGGGAGAAAATCATAGCATATGATGGAGGCAATTAACAGAACTTTCCTGACTGGAAAATAGAAACCAACAACTTTAATTATATATTTAACCTAACCTTAAACTTATTTTGCTCCTCAACCCCAAGCTTACTTGAAAGTGCCTCTTATCTCTGTGTTCCTGTTCGATATCCAAAGTTTGAATTGAAGGTTGTAGAGGAGCTATGCCTTCTTGCCCTCAGCATCATATCTATCCCCTTCCTTCTTCCTATTTGCGATTAATTCTGTCAATTTTAAATAGAATTTAAAAACTAAAAACTGAAACTTGAAGCAAAATAAAAACTGGAACTTGAAAGACCATCCACAAAGGGTTTCGAACCCAATCCCCCCTGGACTAAGGCTTCACTTCAAAGCCCACACCACTCGACTAACGCATTCACCATCTCACTATGTGTCTAAACATTATATTTATTGCCTTTCAATTTGGACAAAATTAAAACTCGCGTGAAACCTATTTTCTTCTCCTCTGCGCCGTTACCTCTCTTCTTCTCTGTATCTCTGCGCCATTTCTTCATATCCTTCTCCTCTCTCTCTCTCTCTCTCTGCCACGCCGACCAGATCTGGCTTTGGCCCGTCTCTAGCTTTGACAAAGCGAGATGGGAGGTGGATTTCGAGTTCTTCATCTGGTGAGACCGTTCCTTTCGTTTTTGCCGGAAGTGCAGAGCGCTGACAGGAAAGTCCCCTTCAGAGAGAAGGTGATATACACCGTCATCTCCCTCTTCATTTTCTTGGTATGCAGCCAGCTCCCTCTGTATGGCATTCACTCCACAACTGGCGCAGATCCCTTCTATTGGATGCGTGTGATTCTCGCTTCCAACAGAGGCACTGTCATGGAGCTTGGGATCACTCCAATTGTCACATCTGGGCTCGTCATGCAACTCCTTGCTGGCTCTAAGATCATTGAAGTCGACAACAATGTACGCGAAGATCGTGCTCTTTTGTAAGTATAATCTCCATCTCTAGGCCTTTATATTTAATTTTTAATTCGGTTTTATCACTCTTGATTTGTTCGTTTGAATGCTTGAATTTGCATACTATTGCAGCCAAAAGGATTTTCATAACTGTTTCAAAATACGGGCTTGAAATCTGGAAACATTAAAAATGGAGTTTTCAGATTTGGGTTATTATAGAGCCATTTTTTCTACTGCCTTCTAAAATTATACATGTTAATTGTGTTCACTTGTCTCTAGTTAACTTATTTTGTTAGGAAGTTTCTGTTGTTCAATTCTTTTCTAAGGTAAAATTTAGTATTCTCTTTCATTTGCAACTTGCAACTTGCTTATGCATCTTGCTATTTGTATTCTACGTGATGATTTCCGTTTTTCGTCCCAGGAATGGAGCACAGAAGTTATTGGGCATCCTGATAGCTATTGGTGAGGCAGTTGCGTATGTTCTCTCGGGCATGTATGGTAGTGTTGGGCAACTTGGAGTTGGAAATGCCATTCTCATTATTATTCAGCTCTGCTTTGCCGGTATCATTGTGATATGTTTGGATGAACTGCTTCAGAAGGGATATGGTCTAGGCTCTGGAATTTCTCTTTTCATTGCCACCAATATCTGGTGAGTTTGTAATCCCTTCTTCCGCCTAGTTATGTCCAGCAGTGGGATCTTTTGCATAACAGCTCAATAGTTTACGAGTTCAGCATGTTCAAAATTTTCCAAAATTTGAGTACTTTAAAAGTGATATAATTCTTTATCAGTGAAAACATTATCTGGAAGGCGTTTAGTCCCACCACTATCAACAGTGGGCGAGGAGCTGAATTTGAAGGTGCCGTTATTGCCCTGTTCCATCTTCTGATAACCCGATCAGATAAGGTTCGAGCTCTTCGAGAGGCCTTTTACCGGCAGAATCTTCCAAATGTTACAAATCTGCTTGCGACAGTGTTGATCTTCCTTATTGTAATCTACTTCCAAGGGTTCCGTGTGGTTCTGCCTGTGAGATCAAAGAATGCTCGTGGGCAGCAGGGTTCCTATCCTATCAAGCTGTTCTACACCTCCAACATGCCAATCATTCTGCAGTCTGCACTTGTGTCCAACCTCTACTTCATATCCCAGGTACTGGAGTTTTTTATGTTTGTATGGACAGGTTGTGACTGTTTCTTCTTCTGTGCAATGTAACAATTTGTTTTTCTTTTTAAATTTTTATGTACAGTTGCTGTACAGGAGGTACAGTGGAAATTTCCTTGTCAATCTTTTGGGTAAGTGGAAGGAGTCTGAATATTCCGGTGGACAATTCATTCCGGTCGGTGGTCTTGCATATTATATCACTGCCCCTTCTAGGTAATTTAGATTACTTCTTGAAGATGTTATGTTCTCTGCCTAATAAAGCTTGCATTTTTGTTGGTAAACCTGATAATTATGTTTGCTTCCCCCTCTATTCTTGCTGATGGCTGCTTTAATTGATACGTTGCTATAATGTTTTGCAGCTTAGCTGATATGGCAGCCAATCCTTTCCATGCACTCTTCTATCTTGTGTTCATGCTGTCAGCCTGTGCACTTTTCTCAAAAACATGGATTGAAGTTTCTGGATCCTCTGCCAAAGATGTTGCCAAGCAGCTCAAGGTAAGTTCAAATAGTTTATCTATTCTCTTTTGTTGCAAATGAGGGGGTTAGTGTGGCTCCAACCCATTGTATTCTCATATCTTATGATTTGTTTGACCTTATGGTCTTGTCTTGAGTTTAGTGTCCAGATCAGACCCATCCCGCTCGAATTATTTTCCTACCAAATGCACAATTTATATACATAGTGCATTTGACTATTCTATTTTTTTTTTAATGAAGAAAAGTTTAGGGGGAGGAGAGGCTACCCCATCCCAGGGTCAGGGCATACCAAGGCCTCTTTGAGGACTGCATTTGACTATTCTTAAATCTGCAGCATTGCGTATTATACACACAGCTATGCATCATGCTAAATTACATCTTCCTTTCTAATTTGCAGGAACAACAAATGGTGATGCCTGGTCATCGTGAATCAAACTTGCAGAAAGAGTTGAACCGATACATTCCCACAGCTGCCGCCTTTGGAGGCATGTGCATTGGTGCTCTGACAGTGTTGGCCGATTTCATGGGTGCAATTGGTTCAGGAACGGGAATTCTGCTTGCAGTCACAATCATCTATCAGTACTTCGAGACATTTGAGAAAGAGAGAGCCAGTGAGCTTGGTTTCTTTGGTTTCTAGGCAATTTGTTGCCTGTAATGTTTAGTCTCCCTGACAATTTTGGTGTGCTGAGAGATGTAAGTAGGTTTTAACAGCGAAGTTCAAGATATTTGGCTAGTCTCTTATCACTCCTTTGAAGAAAATACAAAAGCCATAAACCTCTAAACATAGTGTTATATGGGATCTTTTCCCTTTTGCATTTCCGCCACTACCATGTTTCATTGTCAAGTATCGTTGGATCTATGTAACACTATCAGGTCCTATGGTAAGGATCTTTATAATTTACTTGTCTGAAATGTTTAAGGACACCTTTGAGAAGGAACTGACTGAATTTTGCTCATGTTCAAGACTCTTAGAAATTCCCTTGTACTAGCATGTTGTTTCTGTTACACAAATGACTTTGCCTTTTTCCGAAAACCTAATATCATTGTTTACAGGATTGCCTGCTTGGCTATGCAATTCAAATATTTTATGTCATGAAAGTCCGTCGTCCCCATCTAAACTAATGTGTTGTTCTACCTAAGGGTGAGCATCGGTTCGAAACCAATGGGTTTTTACCAATCCAATCTTTTATTGGATTACAAATGTTACAATCCAATTCAATATGGTCGGATGTCAGGATCCAATTCAATCTGATCGGTTTGTATGAAAAAATAATCATCACAAAAAAACTTCATAATCTTTCATTACATATAATACAAAATTCAATCTGATTAAAGATATGACATTAATATATTAATTTTTAATATAAATTAATATAATAATATATTTAATATGTTAATGTTTTAATTTATTCAAAAGTAAGATTAATATATTAATGTGTATATTGGATTGGTTTCGCCATCCGAACTGATCAAATTGGATTTCTATTTTTCTTTTCTATTTTTCTAATCCAATCCAATCCGCTGATGTTGTTGAAACCAATGAAAACTGGATTGAATTAGATTGTATTTCAGTGGATTAGTTTGGATCCTGCATAGCCCTAGTTCTACTTTCTACAGTTTCAAAAATCACAATTACCTACCGTTGATTTAGTCATGGAGTTGGCGCACGTTTTGGTTGATTGAAAGGCGATTGCAACAGTGCTTGTGTGTTGAAACAGTTATTGCTCCTCATTCTAATATCATCCTTGTAAAATCTGAAACGGTCTAGGCATTTTATCATTGCCTTGAACATTTTATTGTTTATCAACAACATTGTGTTTTATTTATTTGGTCTCATTTATTGATGTAAGTGAATTTTTTTTCCTAAGGATGATCTTTCAATTATGACTTATAAAATGATGGATTCAGATCATGGGATAAAAAAATGTCGAGAGGACCCAAACAAGTGGCTGATATCGTATTAACTTATTAACTGATTAGTCGTTTATGCTCTAGTGTTCGTCTTTAATGTTTATTTAATCCGACTTAAACATGGACCACCATATGTGAATTGAGATCTATTTGGCGCACTACTCTGTATGAGAATGACATGTATGTTGACAATTTGACACATTATTTGATAAATAAAAAAAACCTCATCCAGTCTAGCATTATTGGCTGGATATTATATCTTACTGGGATATGAAAATTCACAAAATAAATACAATTAATTGCTACAATTCCATGAAGAACTTGTCTTCTTGACTGACCAAATATTTGTCAACAATCTCTGGAAGGATGACAAAAACGTCGCTACTGAATAAAACAAAACCCCATCTGTTAAAATACCTAAGTAAATAAAACACCACCCAGGCCATCAAACAAAAATCAAGTTCATACAGCACAACATATGGCTGCTTGGGTGAAAAACCATCAGTCTCCAACATTATCAACATGGCGGCTTCGATTAACAAGAAGCAAAAAAAGATCAGTATTTCCATCTAAGCAAAAAGTGATCTTTGCGCCATTTTTCTACAATTTGATTCTGCAACAGATATTACAACGAAACTAAAATATGATTATCAAATAAATTAACCATACATACATTATGCAGCTCACGAAACTGATACATGGATTTAGCTTGCTTTTTTGCAGCTCGAATTTTGAAAATGCAAATTTGTTTTCTCGCTTTGATTTTTAAAAAATATTCTCTAAAAACATTCTATGAAAACGTTACAGACATGCCCTAAGCAATGCCAAATGTGTAAGCTTTTCGAAGCCTATATTGAAATACAACTCATTCCTAAGGGGTGTTATTATAATTTTTGAACCCTCATGGAGGGTGTTAGTGTAAATAATCCATTAAAGAAATTAGAAATCTTTTCTTAATCACACCAAATTGCAAATTTTCCCTCACTTGTATTACTATATGAGACATGTGGGTGGGTTAAATATTTAAATACTCTGCACATTGTTATTTAAATACTATATGAGACATGTCTTATTTAAATACTCTGCACATAAAGTGTAGCCCATTCGGAAACTTTATCTGTGGTTTCACATCGTTTGGTCCACCTGGTTTGGATGTTTTGGGCACGGAGTTGGTGGCTGTCCGGGAAGGGTTATTGATGATGGGATACATGGGTTTTACTCGGTTTACCATTGGTCTTGATTCTCAAGAAGCTGTTTCTATTCTTAAAGATGGTTTGGATTGGTGGAGTAATATTGGTAATGTGGTGGAGGATGTTCGTCGGTTAATGGTTGATCGAGAGGTGGCTGGAGTGTTCTACCAACACCGGTAGGGTAATGGGGGTGGCACATAGTCTAGCTCAACATGGGTTGAGAGTGAGATCTCGCCTTTTTTGGAAAGACCTTGCTCCTCCATGGTTAAGCATTCTTTTAGATAAGGATATAGCTATGGTGTAATTCATTGTTTGTTTTTGAGATGCGGTGGTACTCTTTTTCCTTGACCGGATTTTCCCCCATTGGGGGTTTTGGATGGCAAGGTTTTAATGAGGCCACACTAACGCTCTCCGTTCGTTTGTAAACTCTATCATTGGTTGGTGCTACGGTTGAATGAATCTTTCTATTTGATCAAAAAAAAAAAAGTGTAGCCCATTCGGAGGGGATGCTAAATATGAAGTAAGTGAAAGTCTTGGTTGCCTATGGTTATCTCAAGAATATAGTTGTCAAGTTATTAAATTTTTGTGTTTTTTCTTGTCTTAATTTCTAGTCATCTGGGTTTGATTTGGGATACTGGAAAATGCAAAATCTTGCGTTTATTGGCCAGCTTACAGAGGCGGAGCTCTCTAATGGGACTAATGAAATTGAGTTTGCAAGGTATATTCTTGAGCATGCTCAGAATTTGAAGAAAATGGTGATCGATCTTTTTGAAACCCATCAATCAGATGTTGTGGCAGATTTGGTAGGGAAAAGCAAGATCAAATCCAATGCCAAAGTTTTTATTCGGGAAAGTTTTGTACGATGAAAAAGGGAGAACTTTTTATATGTTGGAGAGAATTTTATGTATGTAGTAACCTTATTGTGGATGCTAGAAGGATCCATTTTGTCATTGCTATATTTAAATTTTCTTGTTTACTGGTCGTCGTTGTTGTTGTAAGTTGTAACCTTGTTGTGGAGGTGCTGGATTTACACCATGTAGACAGCCAATTTGTTTTACTTTGGGGTTATTTCCTATCTGAGTCAAAATAGTTTCATCTCAGGTTTCAACCAAGTAGAGCTTACTTTTTCTTTAAGACTTCCATGAAGCAATGCTCAACCTTGCTCAAGTTTTATTCTTGTTCTGCTTTTAAGTCCTAGCGGGTAACTCCTGCCCTTATCACTACGCTAACTATGCCAATAATATTTGTCCGTACGAAAATTCTTTCTCTGCTATACAGAATTTTCTCCAAAAATTTTAGTGCATTTTATTTTGCAGACTCATAACTAATCCATCTTTTTTCAACATAGTTATCCAACCCAATACAATTCTAGGCACCATACTAGCGTCATATGTTGGTGGGCGATTCAATCAGTCTCTTAGCTGGAAGGTAAGATGGGTGCTTCATTATAAAGATAATTTGAACTAGAAATCTGCAGTAACAATTCAAAACATTCTCTGACCACCACTTGAAAACTAACTTCTGTGCTCAATATGTTATCGGTAGGTTATGAGAAAAAGATAATCAGTGCACATAAATTAGAACATTGATTTATTGATTCCTGTCACTTATTTCACACTAAAACTACCAACATTTCATAATATCTATTAGGAAATACAAATTTATTCAGACAACACAGTAATGAACCCCACACAACTGAAATAACATTTTGAACCACATGACATATGCTTACTGCAGTTTCTATAACTACAAATTTTGAACCAATTACTTGTACTTGTTCAAGTTTATTGACACCCCGCAATTTAACCGTCTGCAGATCAAGCTTTTAAAGACGAATTTGTTCGATGCTAGATTGGACATCGATCTCATCGAAGCCATTAGCTTGTAAGGATTGCTTGTAGGTCATTCCACGATATGCAGGTGGGTGAGAGTCATCCACAAACTCTGGTGCTGGGCTCACAAATGCATCCAATGAAGGTCCATGAAGCGTAGCCACTGAGATCCTCTTCACTTTGTTGTTGTCCACAACCACTCGGTGAACATGGCTCTTGTATTTCCCATTTGTCAATATCTAAATCAAGACAATTAGTAAGTACTAGGGAGCCTTCACTCCAGAATCATTTTGATCTTTTTTTTCTAGTTGGATGAATTCTCTACTGGTTATCCGAAAGAAAATTGTATTTCGCTCATAGTGAAGTTGGATATAACAAAAACATCATTATGAAGATATAAGTAAAGATATAACAAACTATTAAGGGATAGAGATGTACCTCAAGATGGTCCCCAAGGTTTATAAAAATGGCATTAGGGGGCAAATTGACATTGATGCAGTTTCCATCATTGGAAAATACTTGTAGGCCACCATTCACATCTTGAATGAGTGAAACAAAGAAGCCAGGGTCAGTATGGTCAGGTAGACCAATGGAACCTTTTGATCTGAAATTTGGAGGGTAGAGGTTCATGGCAGACACATCAAAGCCCGTTCCAAGCTTAAAAGCTTTTTCTATGTAGCATTCTTCAAATCCCAAGGCTTTTGACACTGCCTTTCCCAAACCCTGTACTACCTCTCGCAATCCCTTGAAATACTCTTCCATGGACTCACTGTTGAAAACAAAAACAAAAAATTTACCTGGTACCATTAGAATATGCCCGACACTGCGGATCTTGACCATATTTATTCTTGTCATGTCAAGACAAGGGTTAAAATATCTTACTTCTTGTGAAGATTCTAAGATGAGAGAAGGAGAGAAGGACACAAACATCACATGCTACATGTTATTTTTTATCCGACAAGAGGGAGATTCGAATTTAAGAATTAAGAAATTTTTCAACAAACTGGATAGAAAAACCATTAGCCAAATATATGTGATTTTAGGGCATGCTGATGGATTTTCCGTATATTGATTTACTTGAATAATAGAGAATATCTTAATATATTAGATAAATTAAATCATATACCTGAAACCAGCTGGTTTAGTAGGGCAGTGATACTGGGGATGCGCAATGATCTTGAGATACTCCCTATTCTCTCCAGGAGAAGATCGTAAGCCCCATCGAATTCTATCTGTTGGATTCTTTTTCTCGTACTGCTTTCGGCTCTCTATCTCTTTTGGATTAAAGAAGTCAGAAATTCCTTTGAAAACACCCTCAAACACACTATCGGATATGCCATGGTTTACCAGCTGAGATGTAATGTTCAATACTTAATTCAGAGCATAACAATTTGTAATATCTTACAAATATTAAAAAAAACAATGAACATATTGCATGCCAAATGAAGAAATGAAATGAAATATGAAATGAAATATTTCGTATGTTCAATGTCAAAGAAGATTTCAATTCCAGTTTAGGGAAATACTCTATATGGATCTACTTGGATTGATACTTCAGATCCAAGTATGAAATCTAACTGAAACTTTACTAGTTCATATTTTCTCTAATATTTTTGGGTCATGTCGGCTTGTATTAGAGTTAATTCGAGAAATAAGCAAGAAACTTAACTTGATAAAGATATTGGAGATTTCTGGTCAAACTGTCTACCATAAAATGTTATGTTGTCAAACTAAAACCGTCATTAAATAGTCCAAATTTAGACAAGAGAACATTTCCTATAATATCGGACAAGACTTTGCAAAATATATAACACTAGTTTTCTCACTCATATACTATTAACACATGATCCCGTTGGCCCCTAGATTGTAATATTGTTAAAATAGATATAAAAATATAGAAAAAGTACAGAATAAAAAAAAAACGCAATAAAATATTAAGGAAACGAGTAAACCCTATTTGGTATTTTCATTTTATGATTAAACGTACGAAAGCAAAAATACTAAAAGGGAAGTTTTGGCATTAATTAGGATATGTACAAAAGCATAGAAAAAGCCTGTCAAAACGAAAAGAAACAAGCATACATAGAAGAAGCCAAAGTCCTTGCAGACATGGCCTATGTATTCGAGGGCTTTGGATCGTTCATCAAGATCATCAGAGAATAACATGAAGTAATCAACGGTGGGGATCTCAACATCATCAACAACCGCAATGGAATCATGGGGTTTGATGATGGATGAGTCAATGGAGTGAAGGGAGAGGATAGGGTTTGGTTCAAAAGGCCTGTGGTTAACAAGAACTGGAGCTGTCTCAGCCATTTTGTTTGGGTGTTTGGAGAGGTAGAAAGATTGAGTTGATCTTAACAAGGAATAGCAATGGGAGACAAGGAGATTAGTTTTGCATGCATTGATGCGAATACGTTCCTCCAATTTATAACGAGAATATATGGGACCCCCTGGCTAGAAAAAAAATATATTTTACGCAAAAGTATAAACTAATAATCTTAGTTAGACCAGTTTATTTGAGATGCTTATTGAGGTGTGAACATATATCAACTTGGCGTTGGTTTTGCGCGAAGTTTTAAAATGCACTTGGCTATAAGTTTTAAAATGCACGTTGCCTGATCATGTGTGAAATCAAGGTTGGATGTGTGATCCTAACAAAATAAGATGTTCTTTTTAATCAAGGGATATTCGAACTAGGGTTAAAAAGAGAAAAAAAAATATCGAACTAGTGTCACATTAATCCTATTATTTATTTTGTTTTAGTTAGTTACTACTAGAATCTTACCAAAGGATTAGATTTGAAATTATTGGGGCGGCAAGGAAATAATAAATTAGTTTTTGCGAGGAATATTTGCATTATGCTTGAGTCATGTTGATGACGTTTGCACTGCTTAATAAGTAAAATTGTTTGTTTGTGCATAGCAAAGCAAAAGAGTTTTGGGAAATCACCTTTTTTTACCGATTAGCATTTGGTTTAGTGGTATTTGTCTTCATTTAATAAGATTTTATTTGTGAATATATTCAAATATATTTGTGATGAGTTCGATACCTAGTTAATGATGGAATAGCCTTATTGCGAATGTATTAGCCCGTTGGGTATATTAACCTGTTGTAGATAGAGTATCTTGTCATTATTCTATCATTTGTCCCACTTTTTTTATTTTTTCCCCTTTTTCTTTCGGTTTCTACCTTCGCACGTGCGAGTGGTAATACCCCTCTAGCTACATATATATATTTAAATTAAAATGCTACATTTTTGTGTTCAGATGAGAGTATGGTAACATATTAATGTATTTTTTTTTATTTTTTTTTGTGAAACTGGAATATACTAATTTTTGTTGGTTGGGTACTGAAGATTGTTGTTGTACTTACCCAAAATTTAAGAAACAGCTAACGAAGGACATTATTTATTTGTGTACATATTCAAATATATCAACTAGTTCCTTTGTTTTTTAACTCAAGCTATAATTTAGGGAAATTATATGTTCTCACTCCTCTTGTCCACTTACACTCCCTTTGTTGAAAATTATATGTTCCTACAGCAAACCCAACCCTCAAAACATATAAAAAAGCCCAAAACACTCAATAGGGCATCAAAGTAATTTAATAATCAAAATTAAATTCAATAGGGCCAATTGTCATTTTTTGGGTTTGTTTATAGAAATGAAATGGTGTAGGGTTTATTTATAGTTTTAGTGCTAAAAATGGGTATTTGACTAAATATCTCTTATTATTTTTGGGAACTGATTTTCCCAATCCTCTTTTATCCACTTACACTCCGTTTGTTAGAAATTGTATGTTCCCACTCCTTTTTTGTCCACTTACATTCCCTGCTTTTCTGGCCCACCTAGTTTGACAAAAGAACAAAAAAATAAGGGTGGTGATTTTTCCACTCCCCTTTTGCCCACTTACACTTCCTTTTGTTTTTTTAATAGTTTTTAGGATTTAGGGAATGGGAGTGTAAGTGGGAAAAAAAGGAGTGTGGGAAAATCACCACCCTTATTTTTTTGTTCTTTTGTCAAACTAGGTGGGCTAGAAAAGCCTTCTTAAGTCTTCATGTATGAGTATGGCTATGTGAGAGACAAATAATTTCAAGAGTATCTCCTTTCAAAATTCTCTTGTTAACTTGTTTTTTCATTGATTTCCCACACACGTTGTTGCCAAAATAGAGTAGCACACATGTCATTGCTTGATTAGCCTGATCTTATTTGGATATATCTGTTTGTTTGGATGGATTGCTGTCACTTTTAAAAAAAGTTGTTTCTGCTGTGCTTTGAAAATAATTAGCTGTAAAGTAAAGCAGCTCCATGTTTGGTAAACAATATTTTTAAAGTGCTGTTTGTACAAAAAGTAGGGTCAAAACCGTTTGGTAAATTTTAATATAAAACTGTTATAACTGTGAATAATGGCTAAAATAGACATAATGTTGAAAGTGTTATGTGCTAATCATGTGGTGGTAGTGGTGGTGGTGGAGTGGAGGTAGTGGTGAAAGAGGTGGTGGTGGTGATAAAGGTTGAGTTGGTGGTTGTTGTAGTGGTGGTGGTGGTGGTGGTTATGGTGGTGGTGGCGGAGGATGAGGATGTGGTGGTGGTAGTGGTTTTGGAGGTGGTGAATGTGGCGGTGGAGGTGGTGGAGTTGGATGTGGAAGGGAAGGTGGTGTCATTTTTTAAAATGAATAATGGTATTTTAGGAATTAAAAAAATCCATTAAAGGCTCATCTCTGCTTCTTTTGAAAGCAGCTTTGAAAAGTAACCCAGAGTCTGCTTTTAAAAGCTGTTATCAAAAGGCCACTACTTTTTAAATAATCAGGATATTTTATTTTTACCAAACACCTTAAATTGCTTAACTTTAAAGTGAAGCAGATTTTTGGCAAAAAAAAAAAAAAAATCCCAAACGGGGCCTAAGAGGTGTTGGCCAACACGCCACAACCTTAACTTCCGTGATTTAATCCCTAATTATAGGAAAACTCTAATTACAAGTAACAAGATCAAGTCACCCTAAATTAAGGAAAACAAACGTGTAAATGGGACAACCACCAATAGCTAATCACAAATAGCAGCCACCAAGCCACCAATGCTTCCAATAGTATGTGGAAATTGGGGATCGAGATTCCCAATTTTAATTTCCGACAAAAGAGGCGTCATTTCGCAATTTCTATTGAGTATGAATTCTCGCTTCACTGTAATTTGTCATTTACAAAATTCGACATACATAAATCCAAACACTGAAATTATATATTTATTGCCATAAATTTAAGAATTCTTTGCAATTTTTGATTTCTTAATCCAAGAGAGGGTAATGTAATAGAAAATGATACTTCATCTTATTCATTCATTGAGGTAAAAACAGAAACACACCCAATTTAGACAGAAAGAATGCTACGAAAGGAAGGAACAACATATATAGACTAAATCAAGGGAGAAAATCATAGCATATGATGGAGGCAATTAACAGAACTTTCCTACCCATTGTATTCTCATATCTTACGATTTGTTTGACCTTATGGTCTTGTCTTGAGTTTAGTGGCCAGATCAGACCCATCCCACTCGAATTATATTCCTACCAAATTCACAATTTATATACATAGTGCATTTGACTATTCTATTTTTTTTTAATGAAGAAAGAGTTGAACCGATACATTCCCACAGCTGCCGCCTTTGGAGGCATGTGCATTGGTGCTCTGACAGTGTTGTCCGATTTCATGGGTGCAATTGGTTCAGGAACGGGAATTCTGCTTGCAGTCACAATCATCTATCAGTACTTCGAGACATTTGAGAAAGAGAGAGCCAGTGAGCTTGGTTTCTTTGGTTTCTAGGCAATTTGTTGCCTGTAATGTTTAGTCTCCCTGACAATTTTGGTGTGCTGAGAGATGTAAGTAGGTTTTAACAGCGAAGTTCAAGATATTAGGCTAGTCTCTTATCACTCCTTTGAAGAAAATACAAAAGCAATAAACCTCTAAACGTAGTGTTATATGGGATCTTTTCCCTTTTGCATTTCCGCCACTACCATGTTTCATTGTCAAGTGTCGTTGGATCTATGTAACACTATCAGGTCCTATGGGAAGGATCTTTATAATTTACATGTCTGAAATGTTTAAGGACACCTTTGAGAAGGAACTGACTGAATTTTGCTCATGTTCAAGACTCTTAGAAACTCCCTTGTACTAGCATGTTGTTTCTGTTACACAAATGACTTTGCCTTTTTCCGAAAACCTAATATCATTGTTTACAGGATTGCCTGTTTGGCTATGCAATTCAAATATTTTATGCCATGAAAGTCCGTCGTCCCCATCTAAACTAATGTGTTGTTCTTCCTAAGGGTGAGCATCGGTTCGAAACCAATGGGTTTTTACCAATCCAATCTTTTATTGGATTACAAATGTTACAATCCAATTCAATTCAATTTGGATTGAATTGGATTGGATGATTGGTTTGTATGAAAAAATAATCATCACAAAAAAACTTCATAATTTTTCATTACATATAATACAAAATTCAATATGATTAAAGATATGACATTAATATATTAATTTTTAATATAAATTAATATAATAATATATTTAATATGTTAATGTTTTAATTTATTCAAAAGTACGATTAATATATTAATGTATATATTGGATTGGTTCGGTTTAAGTTGGATTTTCAATTCTTGATCCATCATCCGAACCGATCAAATTATATATATACTAAAACTGAATAAAGTTACTGTTCTTAGACTATTCATTTTAATAATGAAATGCCGTTTGTGCCCCTGCTTAACTGGTTGCCCTCTTACCCAATGAACAGAGCAATGTCTTTTTTGCCCTGATGACCAACGACATAACCCTTTTGCCCTCTTATTCTCTGGTTTTCCCTCCTCCAGCATTACGACTCACTTCTCTTCATACAATTCCCACAATCAAGAACCGAATTTTGATCGCATCCTCCAAGCAAACTGACCTTCCCCAACTCTTCCTCAGCAGAACAACTCAAATTTTCTGATATTTCACACTTCTCCTTCTCCACACAACCAATTGGCACAGACCCATCGGCAGTTTATTCAGACCCACAACCAGTTGGGTCATACACATTAAGAATTGGCCTTTGGCCTTCGCCGCCATCTTCCTCTCCAATAGACTCTTCTTCAACCACCTCAACCTTGACCTCCCCTGTTTCTGCCATATCAGGGTTTGGTATATCCTGAAACCAGACTCAAAATCCAAGGGCGAATCTACAAACGTGAAGTCTCGGGGATCAACAGGGGCAGGTGGGTCCTTCGAATTCTTGGTCCTCTGTCTGGCGTTCGTCTGATAGATTTCCGATCTGCGATTTCTTCCATCGTTTCTCTTCAGGTTTGCATCCCCTCAACTTTTTAATGGATTAATAGCTTGCTGATGGGTTTCTGAGAGGTGGATGTTGATGTTGTTGCATTATCTGACAAATTTGAATGTTTTGATTAAAGAAATACATATGTTTACGCAGGAATATTAATAGTCATGCTACAATTTGTTTAAATTAACATCTAATTACCAAAAATAAAAACAAAAAATTCATGCTATAATATATGCAACACGTTGTTAATCATATCACATTATGCAAAACATGTATCCAGGTTTTGTAATAAACATTGGTTAATTAGCATGGAAATGACTATAGAAAGGGTTTGTGTATATGAGTGTGTTGTTCTGTTTTGATAAATGGGAAGGTGTTTTGGCTTGATTCTCTTATACCTATTTAATAATTGTCGCAATTGTTCAGAATTTGTTTTCAATTGGTTCAATAGATTGAGTTTATACTTTTGTTCATCAAATTAATAGAATGTTTGATGTACTGTTGTTCATCATGTTCTATTTTTTAAAACTTAATTATGTCGTCATAGTTATTGCCCTCACTCAAATTTTTCCATTTATATATACTAACACCTACCATTTTCCAAATTTATGCCAACAGGGCCAAAACGTCAACAAATGCCGAGAAAAAACGAAAACCACCTATACAGCAGAGCTAGCAAGACCTAGATCCCCTTCCACTACCCAGTACTAAATGTATAAACACTTGTCCAAACTCTTTTGAACAATGAGAAACTAAAAGTTGCTCATATTTTGATGTTTTTATAACTGCTTAATCTATTAAAATATGCTCAATATTTTCACATAACGAGCAACGCATAAAACATGTTATTAGTTTATTTGTTGTAACTTAAGCTTGCTAAACTAAGCATGATACCATTATTAGATCTCCATGTTTATATAAATAGTACCATTTTCCCTGCATATTTTCACAACTTTATACACATTTCACACGATTTCAAAACTTACTAGTTGGATCTCTATTTTTCTAATCTAATCCAATCCGCCAATGTTGTTGAAACCAATGAAAATTGAATTGGATTAGACTGAATTGGTCGATTTTAATGGATTAGTTTGGATCCTGCAACAGCCCAAGTTCTACTTTCTACAGTTTCTAAAATCAAAATTACCTACCGTTGATTTAGTCATGGAGTAGGCGAACGTTTTGGTTGATTGAAAGGCGACTGCGACAGTGCTTGTGTGTTGAAACAGTTATTGCTCCTCATTCGAATATCATCCTTGTAAAATCTGAAATTGTCTAGGCATTTTATCATTGCCTCGAACATTTTATTGTTTATCAACAACATTGTGTTTTATTTATTTGGTCTCATTTATGACTTATAAAATGATGGATTTAGATCATGGGATAAAAAAATGTCGAGAGGACCCAAACAAGTGGCTGATATCGTATTAACTTATTAATTGATTAGTCGCTTATGCTCTAGTGTTCGTCTTTAACGTTTATTTAATCCGACTTAAACATGGACCACCATATGTGAATTGAGATCTATTTGGCGCACTGCTGTGTATGAGAATGACATGTATGTTGACAATTTGACACATTATTTGATAAATAAATAAAACCTCATCGAGTCTAGCATTATTGGCTGGATATTATATCTTACCGGGATATGAAAATTCACAAAACAAATACAATTAATTGCTACAATTCCATGAAGAACTTGTCTTCTCGACTGACCAAATATTTGTCAACAATCTCTGGGAGGATGACAAAAACGTCGCTACTGAATAAAACAACACCCCATTTGTTAAAATACATAAGTAAATAAAACACCACCCCATCAAACAAAAATCAAGTTCATACAGCACAACATATGGCTGCTTGGGTGAAAGACCTTCAGTCTCCAACATTATCAACATGGCGGCTTGGATTAACAAGAAGCAAAAAAAGATCAGTATTTCCATCTAACCAAAAAGTGATCTTTGCGCCAATTTTCTACAATTTGATTCTGCAACAGATAATGCAAACGAAACTGAAATATGATTATCAAATAAATTAACCATGCATACATTATGCAGCTCACGAAACTGATATACGGATTTAGCTTGCTTTTTGTAGCTCGAATTTTGAAAATGCAAATTTGTTTTCTCACTTTGATTTTTAAAAAAGATTTTCTAAAAACATTCTATGAAAACGTTACAGACGCAATTCCAAATGTGTAAGCTTTTTGAAGCCTATATGGAAACACAACTCATTCCTAAAGGGTGCTGTTATAATTTTTGAACCCTCGTGGAGGGTGTTAGTGTAAATAACCCATTAAAGAAATTAGAAATCTTTTCTTAATCACACCAAATTGCAAATTTTCCCACACTTGGATTACTATATGAGACAAGTGGGTGGGTTAAATATTTGTTGGGGTTCTCTAACATACAAGTACACTCTATCCTTCCAACTTTCCAGCATGTAATGAGCTGCTTCTATTAAAATATATTGCCTTTGAAATTGAGTTATGAGTTTAAGCTTTTAATATGATTTGTGAATTCTTTTCTACTAAATTTGAAGACTTTTTCGACATTTGCTACCAGATAGATAAATAACATGAGAGTATAATAATTTATCAAGAAGCAAACAAAATGAGCAAAGTGAATGAATTAAAAGTCAGCAATCGAGCATAAAAGAAATCGTGCATAATATTCAAAGTCAACATACAACTCACTCTTGATGATAACAATTAAAGACTTTCAGCAGTAAACGCTATTGCATGCATATGCAACCAGCAGATGCACAAAGAAGACCAGTCTTTCCATCTTCACACAAAGACATCTTTGTCTCAGTCTGTTACGTATTGGCAAACTGAGATATCATTTTCCAATTGATGTGCTCAAAATACAATTTCAAATCACTGAAATTTCTTGCACATTGGAGGAGCTTCCACAGCCAGCTGAAATCGTCACTTGATCCATTCGGCTCATCTTTCAAACCTTTCCTATATTCAAATTCGTTCTACCATTGTGAGCAACTAGTTTGGATACAGGGCTAATATGGCCTTACCAACAGACTTCTTGATCGGCAAAATTGTGACCATTCTTGAGAACGAAGCATCCTCCATAGGCGGTGTTCGTGATGAAATTGATGACATCAAGCAGGAGCTTGTAAGCATGACGGCCTTCCTAAATGATGCTGAGGGCAAGAATGTACGCAGCGAAGGAGGGAGGATGTGGGTTGCAAGCGTCAGAGGCATGGCCTATGATGTTGAAGACATCATTGACGAGTTCATGTATCACATGTATGAGCAAGGATGTCATGACGGCCGATTTGCAAGGTGGTTCCACCAAACTATTCGCATTCCACAGAATGTTTGGTTCAGACGTCAAATGTCAAAGAAGTTGCGGAAAATCTCAAGAATGATTAAAGCCATTCCGGAGAGGAATCAGAGATACAGTGTCGGTGGATTAGAAGGAACAAGTAGTACTCGTGATGATGTTGGCAAAGGGATGCGGAACCAAGCGGAATCTTCTCTTTTTATTAAAGAAGATGAGCTCGTGGGGATTGAAAGAAAGAAGCAACTACTGATGAATTGGTTGATGAATGGAAAGCAACAGCAAACGCTTATCTCTGTGGTGGGGAAAGGCGGATCAGGGAAGACGACTTTAGTTGCAAAGACCTTCAACGACGAAAGGGTCAAGAAACAATTCCACTGTTGTGCTTGGCTATCTGTTTCACAGACTTATGGGATTGACGACTTGCTTAGAAGCTTGATTAAGCAATTCCACGAAGCGAGGATGGAAAAGGTCCCTGCAGATATGAATTCCATGACATACAGAGAATTGCTACAGGTGCTGGTCAATTACTTGGAGTCTAAAAGGTACATGGTTGTATTGGATGATGTGTGAGATATCAAACTTTGGAAAGAAATGAGGATAGCACTCCCAAATACACAGTTTGGAAGTCGAATCATGCTTACTACTCGAAGAGAAGATGTAGCATCCTATTCTTTTGGAGTACAAAGTCATATTCACCACATTCAACCCCTCGAAAAGAATGATGCTTGGGAGCTATTCAGCAGCAAAGCATTCTCAGCTTACCAGAATAAATGTTGTCCACCAGATCTTCAATCATTGGCTGAGGAACTTGTAGAAAAGTGTGAAGGCCTACCTCTGGCAGTCGTGGCTTTAGGTGGTCTGATGTCTTCCAAGAAGTCATTAGAATGGATCAAAGTCTACAACCGCTTAAACTGGCATCTAACTAACCATCCGTTGCTAGAGCCAGTGAAGAGCATCTTGTTGTTTAGTTTTGATGATTTACCATACCTATTGAAGCACTGTTTTCTATACTGTTCCCTTTTCCCAGAGGACTATTTGATTCGAAGAAAAAGGCTCATTAGGTTGTGGATAGCTGAAGGGTTTGTTGAAGATGTCAAAGGCGCCTCATCAGAAGAAGTTGCTGAGAGCTATCTTATGGAGCTCATTTTCCGTAGCATGCTACATGTTGTTCTGAGGAATGAAAGTGGAAGGCCCAAAGCATGTAAGATGCATGACCTTATGCGGGAGCTTGCTCTGTCTACATCAGAAAAAGAAAAGTTTGGTGCTGTACATGATGGAAAAGAAGTTATGGACGAAGTTCAAGTGCGCCGCTTGTCAACTCAAACCACTGGAGGAGAAATTAAACTAGGCACTGGTATGGCACAACTTCGTTCTTTTCTTGTGTTTGTTACTGACATGTCCTCATCCTCTTCCTCGAATACATTGCCTTCTGGATTCAAATTGTTGAGGGTGCTAGATTTGCAATATGTTCCAATTGATATACTGCCAAAAGAACTTGTGTACTTATTCAATTTACGATACTTAAATTTAAGGGGAACTCCAATTAAGAAGCTTCCTGAATCCATTGGACAGCTCCGCAACCTTCAAACTTTGGATATCAGGAACTCAAAGATAGAGGCACTTCCAAGTGGAATTGCCAAGTTGCAAAACTTGCGCCATCTAATTATGTATCGTTACACAAAAGAACCTAATGGCTTCAGATATGTGAATGGGACAAGATCACCATCAAATATATGTATGTTGAAGAAATTGCAAGTTTTAACGTGTGTTGAATTAGAAGGAAACATTGTTAGACTTGTGGGTAATATGACCCAACTTAGAAGGATTGGAATTACGAATGTAAAAGAAAGAGACGAGATGGACCTATGTGCTTCAATTCAAAAGATGAAGCAACTTCACTACTTGTTTCTAATGACAAGCGATGAAGAGGAAGTTCTTCAAACAAACAAACTATGCTCACCTCCTCCCCACCTTCGAATGGTTATTTTGGTTGGCAAATTGGAAAATGTACCACGTTGGTTCTTTTCACTCCAGAACCTCACATATTTGTATCTGCATTGGTCTAGAATTGAAGAAGATTTACTACCTTACATTGAAGCACTGCCCAATCTGGGAAATCTTTCACTTCTTAATGCATATGTTGGCAGAGAGTTATGTTTCAGCAGAGGGTTTGTAAAGCTTACGAGATTGCATTTGTGTACTTGCCCCTTATTGAACAAGATAACTATAGAAAAAGGGGTGATGTCAAATCTCCAATCTGTATGGCTTGATAACTGCCCAGAACTAAACACAATGCCACAGGGTCTTCAATACCTCACTAAACTAAAAGTATTGGCATTGGAGCATGTATCAAAGGAACTTAAGGATTCCATAAGAGAAGGAGGTGTGGATCGTGAAAAGGTACAACACATCCCTGAGATCTACCATTTTTACGAAACGTCACTGGGGATGTGTCGTGAAAGTTTGTCCTAGTTGTTTTGGAAGGAGGTATGTAAAGTGTTTTTTTTTTGTCTCCTTGTTTTTCCTTTTTCGTTTTTTACATATGCCTTGAGTTCCTAACTTGCATCGTATAAACTATTCTAGTACGAACTGTTGTCCTGTTATCCACAAGTTTGTTAAGGCCGTGTATTTTTGTCCACGGACTAAATACTAAGTCTGCAATAGTTAGTTTCGATAGCAAAAGATTTTTGTATTGAAATTCTGTTTGATTATTATTTCGATTTTGTTGTGTGCCATGCAGAATCTAGTCTGAGATGGAAAGATTTTACCCAGTTGCACCTAGAAGAACCCTTGCTTTCTTGTGCGAGGCTGCAAATCTTAATTATTTTCCATCACTATCTCAAGTTTTATTTGAAGCCATTTGATCATTAGTGAGTTTTGCTTTGAGACTATGGAATCTTATGTAATTTGATTCGTGAGTGTGTTTGCTATTTGATTATGTAATGCCTTAAGAAGCACTGATCAGTATCTAATGCTCAATTTGATTTTGAGAGTTTCCTATACTTATACATTGCTAATCATCTTCTGCTGCTCCGGAAAACTTTTAACAACCGTAGAACACGTATAATTGTCTGCCGAAAAACTTGAATTGTGATGTCATTAGAATTTGTGAGCAGAGTTTTTCAACAGTCTTCTTTGCTACCGCATAAATAACATCAGTAACAATGCAAAACAGGGGGATGGTGAAATCAGGGAGAAAATGAAAACCCTGCCTACTTCATTTTCATATAATTTAGCAAGCAGAGAACAAAATGAGCAAAGTGAATGAAAATCGTTCTGTGGATTCTCACTTTGCTTAGGCCCTCCATGGAGGAATCATTATTGTAATCAAAGTTTTGTAGGTGGAGAAGTGACATGCTGGTGGTTTTTGAGAAGATTAAGGATGAATCTTTACTAATGGCTAAGACAATTAAATTATTTAAGAATCTTGAAGAACTGTGATGGTTTTACCAAAAAGCAGCAGAATATGATTAATAATTGCAAGGATACCACAGGTGAGTGTTTGTTGTTGCATTGCATAATGAATTGTAAAAGTAATAATAATTCCAATAATGTTGGTAATAATAATTCTAACAATATTCAAACTCATTATATAAATAAATAAATAAATAACTCACTCTTAAATGAGATGAAAAAAAATTTAAAAATAAAAATCAGCAGTGAATGTAGTAGGTATTGTTTAATCAGCCAAGGCAGAGTACAAACTGTGAGAATGTGAAGGTAAAGAGTCCCACATTGGAAAGTTGAGAAACATAGAAAGGGCTTATAAGGAGTTGGGCTACTCCCCTCATTGCCAATTGGTTTTGGAGTGGAATCTCAACTTCCTTCATGGTATCAGAGCATGTTAGCCCACGTGTGAAAGCCCAACGGCCACACGTGCTCCATGTCACCCAATATGTGTTGTCCACGTGTTAGGCTTGAAAATTCGCCATACGTGCGGGGGCGTGTTAGGCTTATAAGGAGTTGGACTACTGTTCGGTTCATTTTTACACATGATTTATCATGTTATTCACCCATTATTTTGAGTTAGTTCTTGACATTTTATAGCTTTTTACTTCCTTTTTGTGTTTTCATAGGTTTTACCTTGGTTAGAATGAAAATGAGCTAAACGTGCATTATTGGTTATGAATTCTGATTTTGTTCATTTTCGTAGGTCAACTTCTTGGCCTTGGATCAGCATGCTCTGGTACTCGGATGAGGTGAAGATCTTCATGAAACTTGTTCCAATGGATGTTAACTACAACATATCCAAATTTGAGCTCCATTGGACAAGTATAGCATATCCAACTGATCCTACATGTTATAGCAGCTCTAGAGACTTGTCTTGGGCCAGTTTTTACCTCCATAGTGTCATCTTGATTCTTCTTTTTACCATACCATTTGGTAACAAGAAATTACTTTGGTTAAGAGATATTTTCTGAAACAATGAGCATCTTTGTGAAGACAAGCTCAAAAGAACCCATCATGGCAAGGAGACAAGGCAAAAGGCTTTGGCAAAAGAATGAGTTTTATATTAAAAGTAAAAGTTGGAAAGGAGGAGAGAAGGGAGCAAAGAAGGAGGCAGCCATTGGAATCTGAATTCCATTCTATCATTCTACAATTTTGAAGAGATTTTTGGGAGCTTAGAGCTAGGGAGCTCAAGGAGGAAGACAACGGCAACAAAGCAAGGAGTGGAAGAGATTTCCACCATTGAAGACCTTGAGCTCCCATTTTCACAAAATCTGTAAACTCTTTCTAGTTTTGTTTTGAGTTTGTATTTGAAATAAGTGTGAGGAACTAAACTCCATAGCTAGGGCTTAGGTTGAAGCCCTAAACATGAATACCTTATTGTTTTGATGCTTTGAGTGTATGAATTTTTAGATGTTGTTGATGAATCCCATTCACTAATTGAATCTTATGATATGTGTTTGCTTCCTTTGATTAATCACCTTAGGTTGTATGCATGTAGCTAAAGTTGAGAAGTTGTGTAAGATACCCAAGAACATAATTTTTAATTAGCAACAAATGATTGAACTTGTTTAAGTGAGCATCATTTGAATTGGTTTCTTGACAACAATTGATGAATTCCTCTTCACTAAAATAATCTATCCTTGATGTATGTTTTCCTTTGATTGATTACCTTTGAAAGCATGCTTCTTGAGGTTGTTGGGATTATGTGTTTCTTCATGTTTTCCTAAGCAATAAATGGATGAAGTAAGAATCATCCATGTGAATTGGTTTCTTGAACACCTAATGTAAACATGATGCTATTAGGGTTCTTGTGATGTTCATATTCTCTTTGAACTTAATGGGTTTTTCTTGTAATTGAATTGAAGTACTAAGCACACCTAGATTTGGCTATAGGGAAGGCACAAGTATTGTAGCACTAGCCCTGCACTTTACGTATATTAGAGAGAATCAATGCGTCTTGAGCCACTAGTCCCGGTCTTGATTGTGAACATCTTCATCAATACGTTTAGAGTTCATCACTTGAGTGTCCATGAACATGGGTAGAATTGTTTAGGGTGGATTCCAAAACCCTAGTGTTTGTTACATTTTACTTTCACAATTTGATTTTCATTTTTGTCATTCTTGTTTAAATTAAAGTTCATTTACATTCAAGCATTAGAAATAGGTCACTTAAATCAACTCAAAACCCCCCCAATTTGTGTGTGTTTGTGTTGTTGGAAACGTTGTGTGTTTTCTTCCGTAACTTTTTTTGACTTTTGGTCCCCATTATGTTCTTTGTTTTTCTGTGCTGAATCCAACTGTATAAAGAACGTGAAATTCGGACAAACGGTTGGAAAGTTATAGGTCAAAAACTGGACAGAGGTCGAAACTGAAAAACAGAGAAAACGAATCTGCCAAAAAACGACCGGTCATCACTGTTCACGACCGGTCGTCGGCCACTGTTCACAGGTGATAAACAGGTGATACAGTGGTGATAGAAAGTGCTATTTGTGTTTTTCTTTGGTTTCTTGTTTTGTTTTTTTTTCTTTTACCTTTCTTTACTCATTTTTAGTTTCCAATTTGTTTTGTGCATGTGTGGTGTGTTAAATAAGTGTTCTTTACGTACTCAAATTAGAACTTGTAGGAAGCCGATAGTTCTTCGTGGGATCGACCCCGTACTTACATAATCTATACCTCAATAGATTCGTGCACTTGCAGGTATTTTTAATTGGTTGTTTGCACATTTACTTGTGTCGATTATGAATACAACAACTACTCCCCTCATTGCCAATTGGTTTTGGCCTTATAAGGAGACTTGTAAATGAGAAGTGGCTTATGTAACAGTAGTTGAAGGATCTAAAATGATGGGCTATATGTGGTTGGAAAGATAAGACAGAGATATTGAAAGTCCATATTGTTCTAGAATTTATTGAGAATAGGAACAAGCCAAAATCAGCCTACAAGCAGATTGCATTGCATTGTCATGCATGAACTAATTGTTTTTGGTGGGGAAGTTAGGTAAAGTTGGTGAAGTGGATGTTGTATCAGATTTTTACTTCCCTTAGACCTATAAATAGTGAGGTTCTCCAAGCTTAAAAACACACCCCAAGGGAGGAGTTCTCAAATATCTCTCTAGAGCTCCAATCCCTTCTCTCCCTCAAATTCTCTTAGTTTTTCTTTTAAGTTTTCAATTGTTGTAACAAAACCCTTTTATTAAATTTTCCTTTATATTTTTCTTAGTTGTATTTTATTTTTCATTATGTAATTTCTTATTTTAAGTTTTCAAGTTTGATTAGTTTTTAAGTTTCAATTACGGTTCTTGTTCTTATTCATTATGCTTGTAAGTTAATATGCTAGTTTGAATGATTGATCACCATTAAAACTTGTATGTTAGCTATCTTGGTTGGAATTAAGAGTAGACACCATATGCCTTAATTCGAATTGAACTATGAATAGGAAGAGTATGTATGGACATTCGACAATAGGGATTAGATACATGCTTGGTTGTTTAAAACATTCTTTCTATGCTTAATGGATTTCTAATGCTTAATTTAGGTTCGACAACAAATGATCAAATTAGGGAATTAGGAATGCAAGGTTAGAAACCAGATACCATGACTTAATCATACTTTATCTAGAATCAATGTGTGAATCTAAATTGAACTTGTTAACTGATTTGCTTGAGTTAGTTATTTTCTTTTCTTTCCTGTTTTTTTTTGTGTGCAGGGAATCAAATTGAATCAATCTATCATCAATCCTCGTTGAATCGACCTTGCACTTACATATGCTATACTACCAAACGGCTCATGCACTTGTGAGTATCACAAGTTGAGGATGCAGCTGAATCAATTTTGGCGTTGCAGAATCCGACAAAACAGTATCTTGTAGGAATCTCTTGAGTTCCTCACTGGTATATTCGCTGGGACACATGACAACCTCCAAGGCTACTCCCAAGAGTTCCACATCGAAACTTCACACCAAGAGGACACCCCAAACCTCTATAAAAAAGAGCCCCTTGCCCCAGGGTACAAGGTAAGATAGCTACTTCACATTTATGCCCTTGCTTTGTTAATAGCTAACTCCTTTTTCCTTTTTTCTAACTTTAGCATCGGAGGGCCTTTGACCGATACCACACCGGTGCCTTAGGTCTTTCCAACTGCTTTCTTTTCTCTCTCTCTCTCCATGTAGATAACGCTCGGTCTGCAGAAAGGAAGTCCTTACCAAAGACAAATCCGATCCCTCAATCATCCACTTTATCTTTAAGTTGGGCCCACTACTACCCGTCTAGTTTTGAGCGCCAACAATAGATGTAAAACTCTTATTTGTTTTAATTATGAATGACATTAGTATTGTTTAAATTCTAAAGGTATTTAGCTGTCTAAATTTCTTTTGAGGTTTTAGCCTTGTAGGGCATGTTTGGTACACCGTATTAGACTATAGATAAGAGTAAATAATTCATGTTAGTTGTTTGGTGTCAACTTGTATTATTTAATTACCTGACTATGTTAAATGAGTTGGGCTTTTAATACTCTCCTTACCTGGCTAACTAATACAACTCATCCACACACCTAGGTTTAGATAATACATGCTTAATTACAAGGCTAGGGAAAAAGAAAACATGCTTTCTATGTCAAAAATCATATGCTCTTTTCATCTTCTTCTCATAGGGTTCTTCTCTACTATCTTCTCCACAAGTTATTTTCTTCACTCTTCTCCAAGTGTCCATCTCTCACTTGTTAGATTTCTCTATATATATGTTCATGATCTTTCACACAACTTGAAATACATAGAATACGTACCTAGTGCTATCTTCCTTGCTTGCACGATCTCAGAACTCATTTAATTGCAGCAGCAGCAGCAGCAACTCTGGCAAAAGACACGAACGGCTCAAGACTTCTACTCTCTCACAAAAATTGTTTCAGCTTTCTCTTTGTGATGAGATTAGGGTTAGAGAACGTGTCTGACGAGAGCAGGGTCTTAAGCTTATATAGGGCTAGGTCAAGTCGTCTCTACTCATCACCAAGGGCTGCCTTGACTAACACTTTAAGCCCATCAAGCAACGGTTCACGCAAAAGGAAATAAATAGGTACCCTTTAATTGACTTCAAAACTTTCCTTATTTCACAAGGTTTTGGGCCTCAAGATATAACCTAATTTAAACTCTTAGCAAACCTGATATAACTTAGTTATCTAGTGTACCAATCTAAATAGGAATATAACATTCTCCCACTAGATCAACCACTAGAGAACTAAGCTTCTGTATTGCAAAAGTTTGATAATCTTTATTGGCCATGAATTTAAAATAGTTAAGTCATTCCCTTTTAGCTATAGTGAAAAGCGATTAGACAAAACGAACTATAGACAAGCACTGCTCTCCTTTATTAAAAACAGGTCATCTATAATCACATAATGCAATCTCAAAAGACATGAAGCACCTACAAACGCGAACCTTAACATATACTGATCCGTAATGTGAATCTTTATGCTTTTCAGTACACATACCCCTTTATGACTTAGCAAGAGTCAATCCGCAATGTTATTAAAACAATGGTATCTCAAAGAGACCATAAACTCACATGCATACACAAAATGCATAATAAGTTTAAACAACTAAATAGTCAAAATGGTAGGAATTATCTAATGATAAAAAACTGTCTACCAAATTAACATCCTTAAATGCAAATCCCTTAATCCAGAAAACATCAAAAATTAAACATACTAGAAATCTATTAGAATGGGAAAAAACTCCCACTAGATTGCAACATCAAAGCTAGAAAATAATCTCATCCTTCAATATGTCTCAGAAAAGCTTCTAAAGATAGAAACTTTGTAAATGGATATGCGATCATATCTTGAGTTATGATATGATCAAACCTGACTAGTTTGTCTACTACCTTCTCCCTCACTATTAAATACTTTATGTCAATGTGCTGAAGTCCAGACGACATCTTGTTGTTCATGTAGTGAAAAACAGATGCAGTGTTGTCATTGTATATCTACACTTGTCTTGAAATCGAGTACACCACCTTAATGTCTTTGATAATATTCCTTAGCCATACTGCATTAGAAGTGGCTTTATAGCAAGCTATGTATTTAGAAAACATAGTTGAACTTGAAACACCAGTTTGTTCAGCACTCTTCCAAGCAACAACTGCACCTGCCATCTTGAAAAGAAAACCTGAAGTAGAGATGTAGTCATCCTCTTCTTTTCCAAGATTCGCATCAACGTATAACCAACAAGTTCTAAATTCTCTGTGCGTCTGTAAATCAACATGTAAGTCTTTCTTCTCTATAAGTACCTTAGAATCTTCTTTCCAGCTATCCAATGGTGCATTCCTGGATTTGACTAAAATCTCCCCATCTTGCTGATCATAAGGCTAGGTCTGGCCTTGTACATACTTGTGCATACATAATGCTACCAACTAGAGAAGTGTATGACTTGTCCCTCATCTCAGCTTATTCTTCTTTATTCTTGAGGCAATGCTCCTTCTTTAAATCTCCTTTAGCTAATGGAACTTTCTGTCTAGAACACATACTCATGTCAAAACATTTGAGTATCATTTCAATGTATGTTTTATGCGATAAGCCTAGTAGAGCTCGAGCTCGGTCTCTCTGAATTTCAATGCCTAACACAAAGCAGCTTCTCCTAAATCATTCATCTCAAAATTGTTCGAAAGTAGCTCCTTAGTGTCCTTCAATAACTTGTGATCATTTGAAGCCAAAAGTATATCATCGAAATATAGCACTAGAAAAATAAATCGGCTCCCACACTTCTTTAGATAAATGCATTGATCGGCTATGTTCTCTTCAAAACTATAGGATGAGACAATTTGATGGAATTTTAAATACCACCTCCTGCTTGCTTGCTTTAGTCCATAAATTGCTTTGTCAAGTTTTCAAACCATATGATATTTTCCCTCCTTTGCAAACCCTTCAGGTTGCTTCATAAAATTTGCTTCTTCAAGTTCACCATTCAGAAATGTAGTTTTTACATCCATTTGATGTAAAAGTAAGTCATAATGCACCACCAATGCCATAATTATGAGGAAAGAATCTTTGGTGGAAATTGGAGAAACATCTCAGTGTAGTCAATTCCCTCCCTTTGGGTAAAACCTTTTTCTACCAATCTATCCTTAAATCTTTCGATTTTCCCATCATTATCCTTCTTTGTTTTAAACACCCATTTCGAGCCTACCAATTTCTGGCTCTTGTGAGGTTCAACAAATTCCTGTACTTGATTATTCTTCATGTTTTTTAGTACATTTAACATTGCTTCCCTTCATTTTTCTGCATTCTGACTCTCAATAGTTTCTTTAAACTTGTTGGACCAGCTTTATCTCCAATGTCAAAATTTGCTTCTTGTAAATACACAAAATTTGACTTTGTTGTGGATCTTCTTGGTCTGTCAGATCTCCTCGGTTGCACTAGTTCTTGATGATTATTTGGCTCAGGATTATCGACAGCTTGTTCTTGTTGTTGGTCAACTGGTTCTTCGAAGTGTGGAGGTTCCAATATAGTTTCACTTAAAGGAATCAATGGTGTAATGTCTTATATATTCATCATTCTCGATAACAGCTACATCACCTTCTTCTTCAAAAATACAATCTTCAATCCCAGTAGTATTCTCCTCATGCTCTATAACTTTGCACAACTAGTCTCAACAATTCGGGTACCATAATTTAGACAATAAAATCTAAAACTCTTTGACCTTGCAGGATAACCAATGAAATAGTAGCTAATCATTTTAGGATCAAGCTTCTTCTCTTGAGGGTTATAGATTCTAGTTTTAGCCTTGCAAACGCCATAGATGCATAGGCAAATCAGTTTTGGAAATCATGCTACAAACCATAGCCTTTAAAGTTCGATTTCTTCTCTTAGCCACACTATTCGACCAAGAGGAATTATTATGGCTGCAAAAGTCTCGAAACACTTGGCTCAAGGAAGGGGACAGAAACACTAGATTTTTCCATCTTTCTACTGTTATTAGACGAAGGAGGAATGAGCTTGAAGGATTGAATAATGATGATGGCGTGTGGATTACTGAAAAATATGGTATGAAACATATTATTGTCAACTATTTTCAGGGCTGGTTTGCTACTGCTTCTCTTCCTGACCACTTGAATGATACTCTAATTACCTTAGTTCCCAAAGTGGAGAGACTAGTTTCAATGGCTCAAGTTAGACCTATAAGCCTATGCAACACCTTATATAAAGTGGTCCCCAAAATCATCGTTGCTAGGCTTCGTCCTCTCATGGACAAACTTGTTAGTCTTACCTAAGTGAGTTTTGTTCTAGGTCATCAGATTGTGGACAATATTTTTGTTGCCCCAGAAATGCTCCATAAATTCAAAACTATTCAAGGTAAGAAAGGCCTTATTTCTTGAAAATTGACCTATCCAAGACTTATGAAAACATTAATGGGGATTTCATTAAAAATGTCTTATAAGAAGTTGGTTTAAGAGGAAGGATCCTTGAGTTGGTAATGCAATGCATTAACTCTATGAAGTATAAAGCTATGTTGAATGGTGAGTTAACTGCTGAATTCTCTCCCAATTGTGGTATCAGTAGGGAGATCCTTTCTCTCCCTATATATTTGTCTTGTGTATGGAAAAACTATCTCACATCATCCAACAAAAGGTTCAGGACAATGCTTGGAAGCCTATTCAAATTAGTCAAAGTGGTCCTTATGTCTCCCATCTTTTCTTTGTGGATGATTTGATCTTATTTGGGAATGCCTCCATGAACCACTCCAATATGATGAAACAATGCCTTAATGACTTTTGCAACCTCTCAGGCCAAAAGGTGAGCTTTGAAAAATCTGTCATTTGTGTTTCTCCTAACGCTTGCTCTGACTTGGCTCATTCCATTGCCTCTATCTGTGACTTCCCCCCCTCACTGATTGTCTCGGTAAGTACCTTGAGGTCCCCCTGATCCATCAAAAAGTTACTATGGATACCTACCAAGATGTTCTGGCTAAAGGTCAGAAAAGATTGTCTTCCTGGAAAAGTCACACCCTCTCCTTGGCAGGTAGAGTTACTCTGATTCAATCTGTTACCTCAGTTATCCCTATTTATACCATGCAAACTGTCCGATTGCCAATTACTATTTGTGATAAACTTGATCAACTGAATAGAAATTTTCTGTGGGGTCATACTGAGGACAAATCTAAAACTCATTTAATTAATTGGGAGATTGTTTGCAAATCAAAATATGCCGGTGGTTTGGGCATAAAAAAAGCGATTTGGATGAAATCAAGCTCTTTTGGATAAATCTAGCTGGAGGTTGTCCCAACACGATCATGGCCTTTAGGCACAAGTTGTGAAAGTTAAATATCTTAGGCAGTGTGACATCCTCTCTACTAAAAAACACCAACTTTAATTACTGCTCTAGTGTGATAAGACCTGCCCCGAATTCCTCGGAACTCAAGACGAATCCTGTGGAAATTCCGACATCACACTGATGCCAGGCCCACTTACTAAAAATTTAGCCTCTTTTCCAAATTAAGGAAAAGAGGGCACGAGACTTTCTGCCGAAAATTTGGCAGAGTCTCCCCTGAAAATTTGACTTTTCCCCAAAATTTTCAACCTGTTAAAAGCACATTTTAAAACTTCAACTGGCAGCATGCACAAGTTAACAGCATGCAATTGCATAATAGGCCTCTGGCCTTCAAATAATTCGAAACATAACCAGCAATGCTCTTAAGTCGAATAATACATAAACCATACAATTAATGATCTCAAACGACTATACAAATACCCCCAACCTCAGAGATGATATATGAATTAAATTCCAAAATTTAATTCTTCCTATTAATAAAGGTTAATTGAAACCTTTTAGGACATCCACAAACCATGGTTGTCGCCTAGCAACATGTCACGGTTATCCGAGCTAAATGAGACATTGTGAAAGAACCTATTCAAATTGGAATGACCGTGCAATTGAATCCTTCTCTTATATCAATACTCCTTATACACATTATTAGATCATGGAATCCGATTGTCAATATCCTAATGTGAATCGCAATATTTTTAAAAAAACAGTGGTCATTGACCGCAATATTTTTAAAAGCCAGTGGTCATTGACCGCAATATTTTTAAAAAGCAGTGGTCATTGACTGCAATATTTTTAAAAAGCGGGAATCCTGATGTAAGCAGTACCCCTAGTCCCAGGTTAATCCCTATGTAATTGTTTGGTTTTGGGCTCTTTGCCCCGCTTTGTACCAAAAAAAAAGAAAGCGAAGGGAAGCAGTTCATTTGGGTAAAAAGGTACCGAAAAAAGAGAAAAGAAAAGAAAAGGGATTCACTTTACCATTGTTGTCATAATGTATGTGATGCAACTTTCAATTATTTTTTGTTGGGTATACTGGTGATTTATCTCCTGAACTTGTATCTCGCTTCCAATTAGCCCCCTATACTTTTTTTTTCTGCCAATTTCCCCCCTACCGTATAAATCCTCAACATTTCATCCAATTTGCCGTTAAATATGAGGGCAAATTGTCATTTTCATATTAAAATAAAATAAAACAATTTAAAATTTGAAATAATAATAGAAATATATATATATATATATATATATATATATATATATATTTAAAGGCCACCTGCCACCTCTCTCTCTCTCTCTCTCTCTCTCTCTCTCTCTCTCTCGACTTAACCCCCATAGATCCACCCCTCTCCAACCCACTCTCTCATTCTCTTCCTCTCTCACTCTCCCACAAATCCTCTAATGAACCTCCATTGTTGCCTCTGACTGAGATGATAGAAAAAATGAGAAAAGCTTGAAAAGCTTTTGGAGGAATTCAACTAGGGGTTGTCGTCAACTCCTAGATTTCAACCACCGCCATAAAACTCCTAAAAAACCCAAATATATGTCCCACCTCCAATATTTCATCCTTCCCCTCCGTCTTCTCTCTCAGCTAAGCTGAAGGAACAAAAAACACAACAGATATTTGATATATGATACACAAATCCTAGTTTTTTTTTTCCTTTCTGATTGTTTTTGCTATAAGCAATGAGGGTTTCAACTTCCACAATTCAAAAATATTAAGGCAGAAGAGAAATAGGGTGGAGATAAAGATTTATTTGTTGTCGAAGAAAGAGGGGAGAGAGAGAGAGAGAGAGAGAGAGAGAGAGAGAGAGAGAGAGAGAGAGAGAGAGAGAAGGAGGAAGGGTAAGTTTGGTTGTTGTCGAAGAAGGAGGGAGAGAGAAAAAGGAATGGTGGTTGGGTAGCGGGGAAGACAAGGGGTGGGAGGTCTGTGGGTGGAGATAGATTTTTTTTTTGGGTTATCTTTCTCTTAAATTTTTTCTAAAAAATAAATTTATTTTTAATGATTTAACATAAAATTGGATGAAATGTTGATGATTTAGACGGTAAGGAGGAAATTGGCAAAAAAAAAAAAATTCATATTCTTAATTTTCTATAAATAAAAAAAAAGGATAGTCGGTAAATCAAAAATTAAGTATAAGTTCAGGGGGCAAATCACTGTATAAGTACAGGCTCTCTCCGTAAATCACGTTCACCTCTAGGAAAATTTCTTTGGTCCGAACGGGTAGTAATAATGCAAGAAATTTTCTTTTTTCTCAATTAGCTATTGCTTTCATGTTAACAGCTGTTTTTTAATGGCTGGTTGTAAAACAGTACGGTACTCTCACATCACATGACACTTGCCACTGATCACTTGAGAATTTGAGAGACGGAGTGGAGAGAGGAAGAAAAACAAATATGAGAATAAAAAAGAGAGAGATAGAGAAGGAGGGAGAGTTGGAGAGAGATGGAAAAGAAAAAGAATAAAAAGAATATAAAAAAAGAGAGATAGGGGCCCTACGTAGATCCGCCACTGATCACCATCCACAACTATTTCTGCAAGACATTTGACTCCTTCAGGAGCAGCTATGTTGCTGTTGGTCTAGAGTCTCTAGTCAACACTTCCTATATCTGGGCCATCAAGTCAACACTTCAACACCTCCTATATTTGGACAAAGACATCTTTGTCTCAGTCTGTTACGTATTGACAAATTGAGATATCATTTTCCCTTTTGATGTGCTTAAAATACAATTTCAAATCACTGAAATTTCTTGCACATTGGAGGAGCTTCCACTGCCAGCTGAAATCGTCACTTTCAACCTTTCTTATATTCAAATTTGTTCTACCACTTTCTGAGCAACTAGTTTGGATACAAGCAAGGGCGGACCTAAGCTTAGGTTGGAGTGGGCTCCAGCCTAGGGGAAGATTTATAAAGTATTGAACATGGTTTAAATGTTATAAGCTTTATTTCTAATCTAATAAATATTAGCCCACTCCTAAAGCATATAGGAAATAATAACATCAATCCAAACCTATATAAATTCACCGGAAAAATCATTGTAAGTGCTTCAAATTGCCCATTTGCTCAACTGGTGTGCAGATTACCTTATTTCCATTTTCAACATTTAAGTAAATGTCTTTGTCCTTTTACTTTCATTTATTATTATATTACTTCATTTACTTAAGTTTACAATGTAAATAAGGAAGTAACCCCCATTTGGATTCAAATAAAAATACTAAAAAATCAAATTCTCACCAAATCAAAATAAGAAAAATCGGTTTTAGTGCAAAAGACGATTTAGGCTAAAAATGATGGCTCATTAAGTCAATATATACTTCATATTAAAATCCCATAAAATCAAGTTTTCTTATTTGATGTGTAAGGAATAAAAGCCGCCAAAAATTATCTTGAGAAAATGAGTATTCCGAAAAACCATTTTTCATACTTAGTCAATATTGCACCTCCGCTAAAACGCCATATTTGAACCTTTAGAGCCGAGAAGAAATAGCTCTCCCCTCTAAAAAGTTGTACCAACCTATCTTTAGTGGGTTCTTCAATCTTGGTAAGTTTTCCCCCTTTATATACATATATATATATATATATATATATATATATATTCAATTTCCAATTTTAATTGTTGTTGTTAAGTTGTTATGATTTAGGGTTTGGGTGATTACTTTTGGGGATTGTTATATATGTTTTATTTGTAACTTGAATTATTAATTAGTATATATGATTTTTTGTGTCTAGTATTTCTTGTTAGGATATCATGTCACATGGTGATAATAGAGCGACAAAGAGAGGAAAAACTATTTATTCATTCTTCAAAAAAAGTGGTAACGATAACAAGGATACACCTTTTGCATATGATATTGATACTTCAATTCCTGAGAAACTTACTCAACTTGGATCTCAAGTAGTTGATTTGATATTTATTTATATTTTGTACTTCTTTGTGTTGTATTTGCTCGTAATGTGGCCTTATTTGATTTATAAAATTTTATTTACATTTTAGTTTCAAGAGAAAAAATGCTTATAATATATCTCCTGTAAAAAAAAAAATTTAGCCTATCCCTATAAAAATTCCTGGGTCCGCCATTGGATACAAGGCCAACAGACCTATGGTAAGGATCTTTATAATTTACTTGTCTGAAATGTTTAAGGACACCTTTGAGAAGGAACTGACTGAATTTTGCTCATGTTCAAGACTCTTAGAAATTCCCTTATTCTAGCATGTTGTTTCTGTTACACAAATGACTTTGCCTTTTTCCGAAACCCTCATATCATTGTTTACAGGATTGCCTGCTTGGCTATGCAATTCTCATATTTTATGTCATGAAAGTCTGTCGTCCCCATCTAAATATCTTCTACAGTTTCTAAAATCACAATTACCAACCGTTGATTTAGTCATGGAGTTGGCGCACGTTTTGGTTAATTGAAAGGCGACTGCGACATTGCTTGTGTGTTGAAACAGTTTTTGCTCCTCATTCTAATATCATCCTTGTAAAATCTGAAACCATCTAGGCATTTTATCATTGCCTTGAACATTTTATTGTTTATTAACAACATTGTGTTTTATTTATTTGGTCTCATTTATCGATGTAAGTGAATTTTTTTTTATAAGGATGATCTTTCAATTATGACTTATAAAATGATAGATTCAGATCATGGGATAAAAAAATGTTGAGAGAGTCCAAACAAGTGGCTCACATCGTATTAACTTATTAACTGATTAGCGCTTACGCTCTGGTGTTCATCTTTAACATTTATTTAATCTGACTTAAACAAGGACCCATATATGAATTGAAATCTATTTGGCGCACTGCTCTTTATGAGAATGACATGTATGTTGACAATTTGACACATTATTTGATAAATAAAAAAACCTCATCGAGTCTAGCATTATTAACTGGATATTATATATATCTTACCAGGATATGAAAATAACAAATAAAATTAATTGCTACAATTCCATGAAGAACTTGTCTTCTCGCCTGACCAAATATTTAGGATGACAAAAAAGTCCCTACTGAATTAAACAACACCCCATCTGTTAAAATACATAAGTAAATAAAACACCACCCCATCAAACAAAAAAATAAGTTCAAACAGCACAATATATGGCTGCTTGTGTGAAAAACCTTCAATCTCCAACATTATCAACATGGCGGCTTTGATTAACAAGAAGCAAGAAAAGAAGATATCAGTATTTCCATCTAAGCAAAAGGTGATCTTTGCTTGCGCCGTTTTTCTACAATTTGATTCTGCAATAGATATTACAACAAAACTGAAATGTGATTATAAAATAAATTAACCATACATACATTATGCAGTTCACGAAACTGATACACGGATTTAGCTTGCATTGTAGCTCGAATTGTTTGGTCCCAAATCCCTCGCGCTAGGTCAATTTAAAAAGGCCCATATCAAAAGGAGTTTTTGGGCTTTCTTATTTACTGTAGCCACCCCCCCCCCCCCCCCCCCCCCCCCCGGAAACTTTGGTTAAATCTCACTTTGCCCCTCGAAAGTTAAAATGGCCCACTTAACCCCCTTGACCAAGGTTTTGTGTTCCACTTTGCCCCCTTCTGTTATCTCCATTCATAACTCTGTCAATTTTGATGACGTGGCAGGGTTATTTTCGTATTTTTACCACAAATGATGATGTGTCTTGTACATGGCCCACTTTTTTTGCAAAAGTGAAATAACATATTAATAAAAATAAAAATAATGTAATTACTGTTTAATTAAAAAATAAATAAATGGAAAATTTAATTTTAAAAAAATATCTTCTTCTTCATCTCTCTCTGTCTCTCTGCGCCCTCTCCTTCCCCTAACTTCACCATCAGACCACAGCCACCACCCAACCCAACGCCACCCAAAGCAGCCAACAGTTCAAACCCTAAACCTCACCGCCACCTCCTCACCCATCAAATCAACCACCTTTTCCAACCACACCTCCACTGCGACAACTACCTCATCTCCTTCTCCCCAACCCTCGCCAAGATCGATGGCCCCTCCGGCTACGATTTTGTCATCATTGACATGGAGCACGACCATGGCTTCATGTCCCAAGCGCTCCCAGCCTCCACACCTTGGCCGCCGCTCAAACCCCGGCCATTCTTCGCTTGCTTGAGACCTCTGCAGCTTGGGCCAAGAAAGCCCTAGATCTGAACCTACAAGTGGAATTATACAAAATTCAAAGATCCTTAGAGCCATTCCACAAGTGGAAGTTGCAGACAATCTACATATCATCAGATTTTGTCTGCCCATTTGCTTTTCCTCATCACTGAACATTTTCTTCAAAACTCAAAATCAACGCCAACAAAAAACAAAAACAGGGCAATGGTTCAGAAAACAAGCAAATTAATTTTGTCCACATTTATTTCGGTGTGTAGTATAAGAGAATGTTGTTTGTAGCATCATACGTGTAGGTCCTAATCTGGTACTTCATGTATACTTGAGGTTTTTTGGTTTTTTTTTTTTTGGGTATTCATTTAACGTCTTCCATCGCTTCTGTATTCTGGCTGTTCTTGAATCTTAATGTGTCTTCAACATATCTTATCTCCAGCTGAAGCAAAGAAGCTTCCGTTTCTTCTATCATTTTTTTACTTGTCTCAGCATGTTCATTGTCCTGAATCAAATCAATTTGCTTTGATTTATACGGGCTAAACTTGAACTTCCAGTTCAAGCTAACATATGTCTTGCTACTACTCATGTATATGATTGAGTTAATGGGTTTTCTAAATTAGGCTATGTTGTGTGATTTTTGGTGTTTATTACTGTTATAATATGGTGATTTTTCTTTTATTTACTGTTTTTGGGTTGTTAGACCAAAAATGGAGGCTGAGCAAGTTGGGGAGCTTGTGTCTGTAGCATTCACATGGACCATTGATAAATTCTCTAGGTTGAAATCTCAGAAGCATTACTCAGAGGGTTTTTCTGTTGGTGATTTTCAATGATGTATCTTTGCGGGGTTGAAGATGGGTGTATATTGTGGTGCAGGTGGGTGATTTTCCGGTGGTGTTGGAGTGGTGCGAGGATAGCTTTGTGTTGGGTGGTGGTTGTGGTATGACGGTGAAGTTAGAGGAAGCAGGGGAGAGGTCGAGAGAGAGACGAAGAACAGAAGATTTTTTTAATTAAATAGCAAATACATTATTTAATTATATTATTTTTATTTTTATTAATATGTTATTTAACTTTAGAAAAAAAAGTGGGCCATGTACATGACACATCATCATTTGTGGTAAAAATACGAAAATAGCCCTGCCATGTCATCAAAATTAACGGAGTTATGAATGGAGATAACAGCAAGGGGCAAAGTGGAACACAAAACCATGGTCAAGAGGGTTAAGTGGGCCATTTTAACTTTCGGGGGGCAAAGTGAGATTTGACCAAAGTTTCAGGGGGCGCTACAGTAAATAAGCCTTTTGAAAATGCAAAGATCAGCCCATAAGGTTTTAGAAAGCCCAGACCCTTGAGGGCCAATTAAAGCAAAAATGGGCCCAATTTCAAAGATCTCCAAAAGCCTGAAGAATCAATCACTACCGTTGATCAAATCAAATCAAAAGCAAATATTATGGAAAATTCTCTTCCAAAGAAAGGCCCATGTGATGGTGAAAGTCAAAAATCTCAACTAGGGAAGTGATGGGGAGTTAATGAAAGCAGGTGTTGAGGCCCAAAAAGTCACGAGAATCCCAAAGACATTTAAAGCCCAAAATAACATATAATGTTGGTCATGCGTTAATCCAAGCTGTATTTTGGGAATTAATTCATTAATAATAGTGTTCATGCCATGCGAAGCCAATAATACATTTTTGATTTACGGGGGTTGCACGAAGGATTGTGGTGTGGAAGGTTACGGAGGTCCGCAAGGCCCACGGAAGCTCTTGGATAATAAAGACTTTGGGCTAGCTACTTGGGAGCACCAAAGTCCAAGCTCATTACTTAGAGTTCTCCAATGTGGGTGAGCAAATGAGATATTTTTCAAGCCCTTACTTTTACCCATAAGAAATAGTTATTTTCCAAATGCCGAGCTCTACCTGCTGGAAATAAGAACGTTCTAATGCTCCCTATTACCCGTTGGAAACAAGTCAATTCCAACACTCCCTTTTACCCATAGGAAATAATCATTTTCCAATGCCTAGCTTTACCTGTTGGAAAATAGCATGCCCCAGTGCTCCTTTTTAACCATTGGAAACAGGCTGGTTCCAACACCTCCTTTTACCTATTGGAAATAAAGGAAAACCCTCACCCTCTATAAATTGGGATGCATTTGCTAGACAAAAATCAACCTCTCTTGGTTACTACAAGCTTCCCAGCAACCATGAGAACTTATCTTCCTTCCTCCCTTCAACTGCTGCAAGCATTCCAACGGCCATCTCAGCCATCAACCTCCATCCTTTGGCTGCTGCAAGCATCCCAGCAGCCATCGACCAATCTCTCTTAGTTGCTGCAAGCCTCCCAGCAACCATGAGAACTCATCTTCCTTCCTCCCTTCAGCTGCTGTAAGCATTCCAGCGGCCATCCCAGCCATCAACCTCCATCATTTGGCTGCTGCAAGCATCCCAGCAATCATTGACCAACGTCTCTTGGTTGCTCAAGCACCCGAGCACCCCAGCAACCACCAAACCACCTTCCTTCCTCCTTTCAGCTGCTGCAAGCATTCCAGCGGCCATCCCAGCCATCAACTTTCATCCTTTGGCTACTGCAAGCATCCCAGCAGCCATCGACCAACATCTCTTGGTTGCTCAAGCACCCCAGCAACCATCAAACCACTTTCCTTCCTCCCTTTGGCTGCTGCAAGCATTCCAACGGCCATCCTAGCCATTCCTCAATCGTCACAACCATGTTTCTTACTTTCTCACCCTTGAAATCCATCATCTTCTCTTCTCACCCTTGAAATCCATCATCTTCTCTATAAATCCTCACCGAGCCTAACTCCAAGCTTTTTCTTCCTTCCAAGCTATAAACACCATAGCCTTCAAACCTCAAGCTTTTCCTCCCACTATCCTTCTCTTGAAACTCTTAAATCCATAAAGCCTCACTAAGCATAACTCCAAGCTTTCCCTTCCTTCCAAGCTATAGACTCCATAGTCACAAACAACAAATTATCAACACCCAAACTCAAGCATATCCAACACCAAGCCAAGCACATGCATTCTCATTTGCTAAACTTGTGGATCTTTAGCTCCCACACTCCAAGCTCTCATGCCAAGCTCATATAATCTCATATCAACATCGGCAAGTCATCTTTAACTCTTCGTCAAGTTGCCGGAAACATCAGCAAGTCATCTTCAACTCTTCTTCAAGTTGCTGGAAACATTAGCAAGTCATCTTCAACTCTTTATCAAGCTGCTGGAAGCATCAGCACCAAACATGCAGCCGCTGGAAGAGGAACAGAGTACTCCCCTGGGACTTGCTTCTCCCTCGGGATGCTTTGGGCCTAGTCCTTGCTAACTCAGAAATTAAGGGTCAACGAAGGCTTGATCCACCACTCTATGGCGGTCCAAGAATCAACAAGCCCGGACGAGCCTTCCGACGGAGAAAGACCCCAACAACAGGTTAACCAGAAGAACGCTCCTCATAAACCATTTAAAATGACCAGAAGAACACTCCCTATAAACTATTTGACTTTGGTTAATTGCTCCGCTCAACATGTTCACTTTTGACCATTGACTTTGACATTGGACTATCAACCATTGATTTGTGTCCCCTCATTTCATTTCTCTTAATTTGTACCTCTAATCACATTCTTTGGGTGTGCAGATCCGTAGGTTCCCTTTAGCAAGGTAGTGAGTTGACTTAACTCCTCAGAAATGATATATGAATTAAATTTCACAATTTATTTCTTTTTATTAATAAAGGTTAATTGAAACCTTTTGGGACATCCACAAACCATGGTTGTCGCCTAGCAACATGTCACAGTTATCCGAGCTAAATGAGATGTTGTGAAAGAACCTATTCAAATTGGAATGACCGTGCAATTGAATCCTTCTCTTATGTCAATACTCCTTATTCACATTATTAGATCATGGAATCCGATTGTCAATATCATAATGTGAATCATTCCTTTTATATGATTATCCTGGTAAGATTTGAAGACTTCTTCTTTCAAGTCTTATCCACTACTCTGCGCAGAGATTTGACTAATCATATCTTCGAGTATTTTCTCTCCTTTACTGAGAGTAGAGATTCCTTGTTGTACATTCATTTGCTTACATGACTTCTATTGAGAATCCTGATGTGAACCTTTAAGCTATGTCTAATTCAACATGAATGTATAGTGCCCTCAAAGATTAACAACATAGCCACAAAACATCTATGATGTCTCAGGTCTAAGGATTAGTTTGCACCATTGCAATTTATGAGTTCCAGCTTGACATGTGAGTAAAGACTTCCATACTGTAACTCATGTGTTGGATCGTGTTAGTGTACTTGTTCTTCTACAAGCTCCTACACACATATCGATGTGTCTCCACACTTAATGACTTGAGACCTTGCCATTCCCTACATATATATATATATATATATATATATACTGTGTATGGTCTTTGCGGAATATTGACGCCCAATCAATATTCCTATGACCAAGAATATATTCAGGATTTAGGGATGATGAGAAGTCTCAATGTATGCAATCTCATTATATAGCTCTCATATCCACTTGTGTATTCCTTGGACTATGGTTGTTCTACATATTGAAAGATAATATAAGATGATTTAATGTATAAAACAACCTTTCTTGCCCATTGATAACATAATATGTCTTTTATCAAAGATGTTTTTAACTCTAATTATTATATAATTAGTTGGTTTTAAGGACATATTTCTAACAGATTTTGCAAATGGGAGTTGTGTAATTGGAGGGATAAGGACTGTCCTTTTGAAAAATAAGTTAGAGCATTATGGGAAAGTCAAAAATCCATTAAAACCACTGGTTAAGTTTTTTTTGGAGCAGCCTTTTAGAAGCTGGGTAGAGAGAGCTTTGAAAAAACAGTGGTCATTGACCGCAATATTTTTTAAAAGCAGGATTCCTGATGTTTACCAAACACCAAACCCCTGACAATTTTTTATTTATTAAAGTTGCTTTTAAAAAAAATGAAGCATTACCAAACGCTACCTTAATCTTCTCAATTGCTGTAATTTACAGCTGCATGGTGATTGGTCATGCTCCCTATCCCATGTCTACCGTGAACAAAATAAGGCTGCTGATGCGTTAGCTTCCAAGAGCTATGAATTCCCTTTAGGCCTTCATGTTTTGGAGTTGGAGCCCCCTCCACTGGCGGACCCAGAAATTTTTTAGCGAAGGTGCAATATTGACTAAGTATGAAAAATGGTTTTTCAGAATAATTATTTTCTCAAGATAATTTTTGGCGGCTTTTGTTCCTTACACATCAAATAAGAAAACTTGATTTTATGGGATTTTAGTATGAAGTATATATTGACTTAATGAGCCATCATTTTTAGCCTAAATTGTATTTTGCACTAAAACCGAATTTTCATATTTTGATTTGGTGGGAATTTGATTTTCTAGTATTTTTATTTGAATCCAAATGGGGGGTACTTCCTTATTTACATTGTAAACTTAAGTAAATGGAGTAATATAAAAATAAATAAAAGTAAAATGACAAAGACATTTACTTTAAATGTTGAAGATGGAAATAAGGTAATCTGTACACCAGTTGAGTAAGGGGGCAATTTCAAGCACCTACAATGGTTTTTCCGGCGTGGGGAGGTGCAGCTGCACCTCCTTGCGCCTTGGTAGGTTCGCCTCTGCCCCCTTCCTTAATGATATTATTGCTGTAATTGTTTGGTTTTGGGCTCTTGGCTCCGCTTTGTGCCAAAAAAATAAGAAGAGAAGGGAAGCAGTTTATTTGGGTAAAAAGGTACCGAAAAAAGATAAAAGAAAATAAAAGGGATTCACTTTACCTTTGTTGTCATAATGTACGGGACGCAACTTTCAATTATTTTTTGTTTTGGGCACTGACCACTTCAGGCTCTCTCCGTAAATCACGTTCACGTTTGGGAAAATTTCTTTGGTCCAAACGGGTAGTAATAATGCAAGAAATTTTCTTTTTTCTCAATTAGCCATTGCTTTCATGTTTACAGCTGTTTTTTTAATGGCTGGTTGTAAAACAGTACGGTACTTTCACATCACATGACACTTGCCACTGATCAACTTGAGAATTTGAGAGACGGAGTGGAGAGAGGAAGAAAAACAAATATGAGAATAAAAAAGAGAGAGAGAGAGAGGAGGGAGAGTTGGAGAGAGATGGAAAAGAAAAAGAATAAAAAGAATATAAAAAAAGAGAGAGAGAGGGGCCCTACGTAGATCCGCCACTGATCACCATCCACTTCCATTTCTGCAAGACATTTGACTCCTTCAGGAGCAGCTATGTTGCTGTTGGTCTAGAGTCTCTAGTCAACACTTCCTATATCTGGGCCATCAAGTCAACACTTCAACACCTCCTACATTTGGACCAGTCTTTGTCTCAGACTGTTACGTATTGACAAATTGAGATATCATTTCCCATTTGATGTAAGATAATTTTTTTTGTAAGGATGATCTTTCAATTATGACTTATAAAATGATGGATTCAGATCATGGGATAAAAAAATGTTGAGAGAGTCCAAACAAGTGGCTCACATCGTATTAACTTATTAACTGATTAGCGCTTACGCTCTGTTGTTCATCTTTAACGTTTATTTAATCTAACTTAAACAAGGACCCATATATAAATTGAAATCTATTTGGCGCACTGCTCTGTATGAGAATGACATGTATGTTGACAATTTGACACATTATTTGATAAATAAAAAAACCTCATCGAGTCTAGCATTATTGACTGGATATTATATATATCTTACCAGGATATGAAAATTCAGAAAAAAAATACAATTAATTGCTACAATTCCATGAAGAACTTGTCTTCTCGCCTGACCAAATATTTAGGATGACAAAAAAGTCGCTACTGAATTAAACAACACCCCATCTGTACACACATAAGTAAATAAAACACCACCCCATCAAACAAAAAAATAAGTTCAAACAGCACAACATATGGCGGCTTTGATTAACAAGAAGGAAGAAAAGAAGATCAGTATTTCCATCTAAGCAAAAAGTGATCTTTGCACTGTTTTTCTACAATTTGATTCTGCAACAAATATTACAACGAAACTGAAATATGATTATCAAATAAATTAACCATATACATTATGTAGCTCACGAAACTGATACACGAATTTAGCTTGCTTTTTGTAGCTCAAATCTTGAAAATGCCAAATTTTTTTTCGTTTACATTTAAAAAAAATATTATCTGAAAACATTCTATGAAAATGTTACAAACATACTCTAACCAACTCCAAATGTGTAAGCTTTTCGAAGCCTATATTGAAACACAGCTCATTCCTAAGGGGTGGTGGTGTAATTTTTGAAGGATGTTAGTGTAAATAACCCATTTAAGAAATTAGAAATCTTTTCTTCATCACACCAAATTGCAAATATTCCCTCACTTGTATTACTACATGAGATATGTGGGTGGGTTAAATATTTGTTGGGGTTCTCTCTAACATACACGTCCACTCCATCCTTCCAACTTTCAAGCGTGGAATGAGCTGTCTTCTATTAAAATATATTGCCTTTTAAATTGAGTTATGAGTTTAAGCTTTTAATATGATATCTGAGCAATTGACAATTCATTCTTTGACTAAATTAGTAGACTTTTTCAACATTTTCTACCAGATAGTTAAATAACATGAGAGTATAATAACAATGCAAACAACACAACCTCCTTCGATCTCCTGAAATCGTGGAGGAGCTTCTTTGCTGAAATCGTCACCATATATTGTGAGCAACTAGTTTGGATACGAGGATAATATGGCTTTACCAACAAACTTCTTGGCCGACAAAATTGTGACCATTCTTGAGAACGAAGCATCCTCCATAGCCGGTGTTCGTGATGAAATTGATGACATCAAGCAGGAGCTTGTAAGCATGAAGGCCTTCCTAAATGATTTTGAGGGCAAGAAGGCACTCACAGAAGGTGGGGAGACGTGGGTTGCAAGCGTCAGAGGCATGGCCTATGATGTTGAAGACATCATTGATGAGTTCATGTATCACATGTATGAGCAAGGATGTCATAAGGGCCGAGTTGCAAGGTGGCTCCACCATACTATTCGCATTCCGCAGAATGTTTGGTTCAGACGTCAAATGTCAAAGAAGTTGCGGAAAATCTCAAGAATGATTAAAGCCATTCCGGAGAGGAATCAGAGATATGGTGTCGGTGGATTAGAAGGAGCAAGTAGTACTTGTGATGATGTTGGTAAATGGATGCGGAACCAAGCGGAATCTTCTCTTTTTATTAAGGAAGATGAGCTCGTGGGGATTGAAAGAAAGAAGCAACTACTGATGAATTGGTTGATGAATGGAGAGCAAGAGCAAACGCTTATCTCTGTGGTGGGGATGGGCGGATCAGGGAAGACGACTTTAGTTGCCAAGACCTTCAATGACGAAAGGGTCAAGAAACAATTCCACTGTTGTGCTTGGCTAACTGTTTCACAAACTTATGCAATTGACGACTTGCTTAGAAGCTTGATTAAGCAATTCCACGAAGCAAGTTTGGAAAAGGTCCCTGCAGACATGAATTCCATGACATACAGAGAATTGCTACAGGTGCTGGTCAATTACTTGGAGTCTAAAAGGTACTTGGTTGTATTGGATGATGTGTGGGATATCAAACTTTGGAAAGAAATGAGGATAGCACTCCCAAATACACAGTTTGGAAGTCGAATCATGCTTACCACTCGAAGAGAAGACGTAGCATCCTATTCTTTTGGAGTACAAAGTCATATTCACCACATTCAACCCCTCGAAAAGAATGATGCTTGGGCGCTATTCAGCAGCAAAGCATTCTCAGCTTACCAGAATAAATGTTGTCCACCAGATCTTGAATCATTGGCTAAGGAACTTGTAGAAAAGTGTGATGGCCTACCTCTGGCAGTCGTGGCTTTAGGTGGTCTGATGTCTTCCAAGAAGTCATTAGAATGGATCAAAGTCTACAACAGCTTAAACTGGCATCTAACTAACCATCCGTTGCTAGAGCCAGTGAAGAGCATCTTGTTGTTTAGTTTTGATGATTTACCATACCCATTGAAGCACTGTTTTCTATACTGTTCCCTTTTTCCAGTAGACTATTTGATTCGAAGAAAAAGGCTCATAAGGTTGTGGATAGCTGAAGGGTTTGTTGAAGATGTCAAAGGCGCCACATCAGAAGAAGTTGCTGAGAGCTATCTTACGGAGCTCATTTCCCGTAGCATGCTACATGTTGTTTGGAGGAATGCAAGTGGAAGGCCAAAAGCATGTAAGATGCATGACCTTATGCGGGAGCTTGCTCTGTCTAAATCAGAAAAAGAAAAGTTTGGTGTTGTATATGATGGAAAAGAAGTTATGGACGAAGTTCAAGTGCGCCGCTTGTCAATTAAAACCACTGGAGGAGAAATTAAATTAGGCACTGGTATGGCACAACTTCGTTCTCTTCTTGTGTTTGTTACTGACATGTCCTCATCCTCTTCCTCGAATACATTGCCTTCTGGATTCAAATTGTTAAGGGTGCTAGATTTGGGATATGTTCCAATTGATATACTGCCAAAAGAATTGGCGTACTTATTCAATTTAAGATACTTAAATTTAAGGGGAACTCCAATTAAGAAGCTTCCTGAATCCATTGGAATGCTCCGCAACCTTCAAACTTTGGATATCAGGAACTCAAAGATAGAGGTACTTCCAAGTGGAATTGCCAAGTTGCAAAACTTGCGTCATCTAATGATGTATCGTTACACTGAAGAGCCTAGGGGCTTCAGATATGTGAATGGGACAAGATCACCATCAAACATATGTATGCTGAAGAAATTGCAAGTTTTGACGTGTGTTGAATTAGAAGGAAACATTGTTAGACTTGTGGGTAATATGACCCAACTTAGAAGGATTGGAATTACGAATGTAAAAGAAAGAGACGAGATGGACCTATGTGCCTCAATTCAAAAGATGAAGCACCTTCACCAGTTGGTTCTAAAGACAAGCGATGAAGAGGAAGTTCTTCAAACAAACGCATTATGCTCACCTCCTCCCCACCTTCGAAGGGTTGTTTTGGTTGGCAAATTGGAAATTGTGCCACATTGGTTTGTTTCACTCCAGAGCCTCACACAATTGTATCTGCATTGGTCTAGAATTGAAGAAGATTTACTACCTTACATTGAAGCACTGCCCAATCTGGGAAATCTTTCACTTATTAATGCATATGCTGGCAAAAAGTTATGTTTCAGCGGAGGCTTTGCAAAGCTTACGAGATTGCGTTTGTCTACTTGCCCCTTATTGAACAAGGTAACTATAGAAAAAGGGGTGATGTCAAATCTCCAAACCCTATGGTTTGATAACTGCCCAGAACTAAACACAATGCCACAGGGTCTTCAATACCTCACTGAACTAAAAGTATTGACATTGGGGCTTGTATCAAAGGAACTTAAGGATTCCATAGGAGAAGGAGGTGTGGATCGTGAAAAGGTACAACACATCCCTGAGATCTACCATTATTACAAATCATCACTGGGGTTGCGTCGTGAAAGCTTGTCCTAGTTGTTTTGGAAGGAGGTATGTAAGGTTTTAATTTTTTTTTTGGTCTCCTCATTTTCCTTTTTCGCTTTTTATATATGCCTTGAGTTCCGTAATCTTGTAACATATAAACTATTCTGGTACAAACTGTTGTCATCCACAAGTTTGTTAAGGCCATGTATTTTGTGTTCATGGACTAAATACTAAGTCTGCAATAGTTAGTTTCGATATAGCACAAGAATTTTGTATTGAAATTCTGTTTGATTATCATTTCACTTTTGTTGTTTGCCATGCAGAATCTGGTCTGAGACTGAAAGATTTTACCCAGTTGCGCCTAGAAGAACCCTTGCTTTCTTGTGCGAGGCTGCAAATCTTAATTATTTTCCATCACTATCTCAAGTTTTATTTGAAGCCATTTGATCATTAGTGAGTTTTGCTTTGAGACTATGGAATCTTATGTAATTTGATTCGTGAGTGTGTTTGCTATTGATTATGTAATGACTTAAGAAGCACTAATTAGGATCTAATGCTCAATTTGATTTTGAGAGTTTCCTATACTTGTACGTTGCTTTGAAATGCAACTAATTTTTAGTTACTTATGAACACAAACAGAAGGGAATTGGAGTAAGTTAAAATTGTAGGGTTGTAAATTGAAGTGCTAGTACACCTCGATTTACCAACATGTTAATCCCAATGTTTAAAAAATCACTATGCAGTAAGGGGGCAGCAGGCAAGGGCCTAGCCTGGAGGAGTAATCGGGGCCTATGAGAGTGCCTATGCATTTTTTAATAAATGTTTTAGTATTATAAATTATAAATTTATTATACCAAAATCATGAAAAATAAAAGGATATATAAATTATATATTAAACAAATAGCATAAAAAAAAAATTTGATTTAAAATATTAAAATATTTATTTGTTAAATGTTACTTATTAGTGGTTACTTAGTGATTTCATAATGCAAAATCCATTTAATGTTGTATTTTCTGAAGCCCAGGCCCAGGCCCTTTTCTAAACCCTAAACATAACACGCAACCTCTCTTCTCCTCCAATCTCATCGTCGTCTCTGTCTCTCGACTCATAGGACCATCGTCATCTCGTCCCAGACCTTGGAGTTCCAAAATGGCCTTTTCTTTCTTCTAGGCGCCAGCGCCCGGCGTAGACCGCCTAGCTCCCGCCTAAACCGCCTAGCGCCCGCCTAGGCCATTGATTCAGATATGAGTGATAGTGTGTTCAATGATTTAACTTTTAAAGAAGATTTCCGAGAATTGGAAAAGAAAGAGATGATGCTTATATTGTTCCTACAACCTTGTGAGTATTTGCTAGACTCTGTGTGCCTTAAACGACACTTGCCAATCCAAAATCTGAAAGTTTTTTGTTCATGTTCTCATCCAAGAGAATGTTACTGACCTTCAAATCTCTATGTATTACCTTCAAACAAGAATCATGGTGGCGATAAAGAAGCCCTCTAGCATTATTACAAATCATCGCTGGGGTTGTGTCGTGAAAGCTTGTCCTAGTTGTTTTGGAAGGAGGTATGTAAGGTTTTAATTTTTTATTTTGGTCTCTTGGTTTTCCTTTTTCGCTTTTTATATATGCCTTGAGTTCCGTAATCTTGCATCATATAAACTATTCTGGTACAAACTGTTGTCATCCACAAGTTTGTTAAGGCCATGTATTTTGGTCCATGGACTAAATACTAAGTCCGCAATAGTTAGTTTCGATAGCACAAGAATTTTGTATTGAAATTCTGTTTGATTATCATTTCGCTTTTGTTGTTTGCCATGCAGAAGTTTTGACGTCTGAGACTGAAAGAAAGATTTTACCCGGTTGCGCCTAGAAGAACCCTTGCTGTCTTGTGCGAGGCTGCAAATCTTAATTATCTTCCATCACTAATCAGTATCTAATGCTAAATTTGATTTTGAGAGTTTCCTATACTTGTACATTGATAATCATCTTCTGCTACTCTGGAAAACTTTTAACAACCGTAGAACATGTATAATTGTATGGGGAAAAACATGAACTTGCTTGTATTCTGTTTAAATTTGTTTGATCAAAATAACATAGTTGACGAAATTTTTTTGCAAGACCATCTCCTCCAATAGATTGCACTCTGCTGTATTTAGTAAGGAAGAGAGATGCGACATCATTGCTAATTCCTTTCGCATTCTTGCCAGATAGCCTGCAAAAAGCAAGACATATTTAGTCCACTCCATCCTTCTATTAAAATATATTGCCTTTTAAATTGAGTTATGAATTTAAGGTTTTAATATGATTTGTGAGCAATTGACAATTCATTCTGCTACTAATTTGAAGACTTTTTCAACATAGTCAGAGTATAATAACAATGCAAGGCAGGGGAATGGTGTAATCAGGAAGAAAATGAAAACCCTGCCTATTCCATTTCCAAATAAGTTAGGAAGAAATAGAGAACAAAATAAGCAAGTTGAATGAATATGTTTCTGTGGAGGAATCATTACTTGTAATCAAAGTTTTCCATATTTTAACATTATAATTTCCGGGTTCTGAAGTCTGTGAACTTGGATAACTCCTCACTGAACGGCCTGAGATCTTTATTAATGGCTGAGACAATTGAATTATTTAAGAATATGATTAATAATTGCAAGGATACCAGAATTATGAGCTCCTGAATTGTAAAAGTAATAATAATTCTAATAATGTTGGTAATAATGGCACAATATTTAAACTCATTATAATAAAAATTAAAAAAAAACTCACTCTTAATGAGATTTAAAAAATTTTAAAAATAAAAATCAGCAGTGAAAGCACTAGGAATTGTTTAATCAGCACAAACAACATTTGATCAGAAAATAGCAGATACAGAAAATACAAATATTATGTAGTGCACCATGCTTCTCCAATTTGAGTCTGTAAAGGGATATGACGAGACAGAGCAATACCATAATCAAAATAAAATGAATGCACATATAACAGACTTGTAAATGAGAAGTGGCTTATATAACAGTAGTTAAAGGATCTAAGAAGATTAAGCTTTGGAAAGTCAACGGAAGGACAGAAAACTTACGGTGTGGGGAAAGAATCATGGGGCAAGCTTTCACCTTGCAGAAGAAGTCGCAGATGATGTTTTGTAAATTTGGTCAATTTCGCGGATGTGTTGTACCTTTGGATGATCCGCGCCTCCTTCTCGTATATTTTCTATAATTTTGATCGGAACAGACCCCAATCTCAATGTTTCTAGATTCCTAAGGAATTCAAGACCATGTGGTAATGCCTTTAATTTCATGCAGCAATGAAGTATTAACAACTGGAGTTTCGGCATCACACCTTCTTCTATTGTTATGTTTTTCAAGAAGGGGAAATTAAGCAACTCCAGATGTGTGAGCCTTGCAAAGCCTATATTGAAGCACAACTCATTCCCAACAAAGGCATTAACAAGGATAAGCCTTCTAAGACAGGGCAGTGCTTCAATGTGTGGTAGTAGATCTTCTTTAAGTCTAGACCAACGTAGACTGATATCTGTGAGGCTCCTGAGTGAAGCAAACCAACTTGGTACAGTTTCTAGTTTGCCGCTCAAAAGAAGCCTTTGAAGGTGTGGCGGAGGACCTGGAAGAGAAGCAAGTGCATCGATTCGAAGAAATTCCTCTTCACTTGTTACCAATAAATACAGGTAGCGGAGGAGCTTCATCTTTTGAATGGAATCACAAAGGTTCATCTCATTACTTCCTTTTACATTTGTAATGCCAAAGTGAGTAAGTTGGGTCATGTTCCCAACAAGTTTAAAAATGTTTCCTTCTGAGTCTGATTCAACAAATGACAAAACTTGCAATTTTTTCAACATACAAATATTTGATGGTGCTCTAATCCCTTTAGCATATCTAAATTCCCAAGATGCTCCACTATATCGATACATAATTAGATGGCGTAGGTTTACCAACTTGGCAATTTCTTTCGGAAGTGTTTCAATCTCTGTGTCGCTGATGTCTAAGGTTTGAAGATTGCAAAGCTGTCCTATGGATTCTGGAAGTTTTTTAATTGAAGTTCTACTCAAACTTAAATATCTTAAGTTGAATAAGTACATAAGACCATCTGGCAGTTCTTCAATTGGTACATCCTCCAAATCTAGAATCCTCAACAATTTGAATTGAGAAAGCAATGTACTTGAAATAGACGGCGAGAATACGCCAGTGACAAACACATGAAACGAACGAAGCTGCGACATACCTTTGCATACTTTAATTTCGCCTTCAGATGTTTGAATTGACAAACGACGAGCTCTGATTTCTTCCATTACTTCTCTCCCATCATAGACAACACAAAACTTTTCTTTTTCTAATGTGGACAAAGCAAGCTCCCGCATAAGATCGTGCATCTTGCATGCTTGTCTTATAGTTGGACACCTTACAACCTGCAACATGCTACGAAAATTGAGTTCCATAAGATAGCTCTCAGAAACTTCTTCCAGTGTGACCCCTTTAACATGTTCAACGAAGCCTTCAGCTATCCACAATCTAATAAGCCTTTCTGCTCGAATCAAATAATCTTCTGGGAAAATTGAACAATATAGGAAGCAATGTTTCAGTCGATATGGCAAATCGTTGAAACTGAGAAACAAGATTGTCTTCACAGGTTCTAGGAAATGATCATTTATTAGATGCCAATTTATGCTGTTGCAGACTTTTCTCCACTCCGTAGATGACTCCTTGGAAGACATAAGACCACCTAAAGCTACGATTGCTAGAGGTAGGCCTTTACATTTCCCCAAAAGTTCCCAAGCTGATGATTCAAGCTCTGGTGGACAACGTTTATTATGGTAAGTTGAGAATGCTTTCTTGCTGAAGAGCTCCCAAGCCTCATTCTTTTCCAACGGTTGAATACGATGAACATGGCTTTCTACTCCAAAAGAATAGAAGGCTATGTCTTCTTTTCGAGTAGTGAGCATAATTCGACTTCCAAGCTGTCTATTTGGAAGTGCTATCCTCATTTCTTTCAAAAGTTTTATATCCCACACGTCATCCAATACAACTAGGTACCTTCTAGACTCCAAGTAGGTTACAAGTATATGTAGCAACTCCCTATAGCTCATGGAATTTAAGTCTGTAGCTGCAGGGACCTCTTCCTTCGTTGCTTGGTGGACTTCCTTGATCAAGCTTCTAAACAAATCTTCAATCACATAACTTTGGGAAACCGTAATCCAAGCATAACAGCTGAAATGTCTCTTCACACTTTCACTGGTGAAGGTTTTTGCAACTAGAGTTGTCTTTCCTGATCCTCCCATCCCTACCACAGAGACAACCGCTTGTTGTTGCTCTCCGTTCATCAGCCATCCCATCAATATTTGCTTCTTGTCTTCAATCCCAACAAGTTCGTCTTCCTTGATAAAAAGGGAAGACTCTGCTTGGTTTTTCACCCATTTTTTAATGTCATCTGAACTTGTTCCTTCTAGGGGATCAATATCGTATCTTTGATTCCTCTCTGTAATGTCTTTGATGGTTTTTGTGATTTTCTGTAACTTTTTGCCAATTTGACGCCTATACCAAAGTTTCTTTGGAATGTGAATGGCTTTGTGGAGGCAGCTTGCAAATCGACTCCTATACTTTGGAATGTGAATGGTTTTGTGGAGCCACCTTGTAAATCGACTCCTATACCAAAGATACTTTGGGTTGTGTCTGGTTTTGTGGAGCCACCTTGCAAATCGACCTCTGTTCCAATGGTTTGGAAAGCAAATGGTTTTGCGGAGCAAGCTTGCAAATCTAACCCCACTCTGCAGCTCATGCATGTGGTACATGAACTCATCAATGATATCTTCAACATCATAGGCCAAATCTCTCACGCTAGCTACCCATGTCTCCTCCCCTTCTGTCTGCGGTTTTTTCCCCTCAGCATCCTTTAGGAAGGATTTCATGCTTATAAGCTCTTGCTTAATCTCATCAACTTGATCACGAACACCTACTATGGAGGACGCTTCGCTCTCAAGAATGCCTACAACTTTGCCAATCAAGAGATCGGTTGCAGCTGTGGCCATATTTGCTCTTCTACTGTATCTTCTTAATCACAAAATCATATGATCAGAAATGGAATTGCCCTTACCATCTCTCTAAGAAATTTTTGTGAGAGTATTTCTGGTGTGGTGACTGATATGAGTTGAAATCAAGACATAGAGTAGAGTTGAAAACATAATTAAATGGAAATCAGTAGATAACATTCCAAAATTAGAGTAGAGAGTGACATAACTACAGCAGAATTCAAAATAATTTCAGTGACCGTTTCAACTTTGTAGGGGATTCTGGTGCTCCATAAATCTTTTCTTAATCACACCAAATTGCAAGGGTTCCCTCACTTAGATTACTATATTAGACTGACATGTGGGTGATTAATTATATCTTGGGTTCTCTGAACTCAGAAGCAAGTGATGTAGTGAAAATGTGAACAAACTCTGTGTACTTGTCTTATGCATGTAAGTCCACTTACTCCTTCCAACTTGTATTAAAGTATATTTTCCTTGAATCGGACTGCTGACATATAATTATTTATATAAGTTTGCTCCCCATTAAAGGAAGATATATGTGGTGTCTGACTTTGATTAATCTGGACCTAAAATGCAGCATCCCTCATTGTCAATGTAGTCTAGAAGGCAGCACATGTTAGGGGAAGAGTGAAAGGAAGTCGCATAAAGTTCACTTCTTTAGGATAATGGTTTATGGGATGAAGTTCATGAAATATATAAACTAACAAATTAAAATTGAGAAAGAAAATGCAAAAGAGAGATCAAAACTGGTAAACTTCTATATATATGTTTCTATTTTTTTTAAATACAAGTGATAATCGTCTCTAAATTAATCTAATTTACAGGGAGTGGGATTCGAACTTGAGTGCAATGGGTCCAGCTTAATGCATTGGCCAACTGACTTAACCCTCATTCTCATATTATTTGTCTCGCTTTATAAGATTGGGCAATATAAGCAAATCCTCTTTTATATCGCATGAAAATAATAAGCTCATAGTAAGAAAAGTAATGATTTGATCCAATGGATTGCTTTAATTGTAATAAAGATGCTTTTGTGCAATGAGCATTCTTTGCTTTTCTGGGTTGTCGAGGTTGAATTTGGGCTCCTGTTCTGTTTTATGGCCATACCATCTTGTTTGCTCTTCTGGGTTTTATTGTCTTCTCCATTTCTTAGTTTGTTGCAGTTTTGTTTTTCGGGTCTTGCTTTACGAGCCATTAAGTTTGTTAATACTAAACGCAACTTCGAATTATATTTCTATGTATCCTTTTACTGATCAATCTTCGAAAGTAATATTTGCTTACCATTCCCACAATCTTCTATCGCAACTTGTCACAAATCAATAATTGGTCTTTATTTATCATCTAACGAACAATAAGCAACACAGAAAACAGGACTTGAAACAGGCCATGACCATCAATGAATCGCACAATTTAGAGCTTTCTGAATAGCTTACATTGAGATTTTATAGTAACACGGAAATTTCAGCCAAAAATTTATTTTCCTCTGTTGCTCTGTGTTAAACAATGGATCAAACTAAATTTGGCTCCACAAGTAAATAAGAATAGATGAAATTCTTACTTCAATTTGTAGGATGTTTTGTCTGCGAAAAACTGACATTCAGGGCTGATAATCCAACAATATCGGGGCTCCTGAGCTGATCAAGCTGTTTCTTAGCACGGCGAAGCAAGTACTCAATGTAAAGGAAATTTTTGCGGTCTACCTCCTTGGCATTGCGGCGGAACTCAATTGACACAAGTGACTCAATCTGTTGTCGATCTTCAGCAGATTTTGCACGGGCTGCCCTCAGAAACCCTCTGTATAGACTAAGGACTTGTTTCTGCATCCCTGAAAGCCTTGGTCCACTGGAGGCTCCCATTGCATCTTCTTTTGTTTGGCACCAGATTTGCTTTTGAGAATAACTTCAAAACGTTATGGAAATATTTTGACTTCGTTGTTTCTTCTGTATAGAAACATAAATTAGTATATTTATTAAGCTGTAAGTAAAACAAAATTTACCACTCAAACAAAAGAGGATTCCTATCACAAAGCACAACAACTCGCATGCAAAGCTGATCGCCAGATACAACCAATACAAGCATTGGAAAATTCAAATAAGTGTTGGATTAAACTAACAAAGCCATGTTTTGCATAACATTGCTTCAAAACAAGCAGCAAAGAAATCCAAGTAATGACTTAATCAGAAATATACAAGGACAGCAAGATTGATTGTAAAGATATCATGGTTCGTATGCATATTGACATGCTTAAAATCAACCTAGCTACTATGCAATTTTCACATGTTTTAAATTTATTTTTTTCCTCTCACTCCATGATGCAATCCATAGAGGACTTTCCTCATACAGGTAGTGAGCATGAGAACAAAATGAGCCTTCACAATTCCTAGTGCAGATAAGTTAGCCCTTGATTTGATTCAGATGCGCATACATTCAGAGGAAAGGAAACACATTATAGATTATATCCCGCGTAATATCGAGAGATGAAAATGTGATTAAACTCGAGCAACTAAACAAAGAAGAACACATGGAAAAGACCCAACTTTCTTGTCAAAACGTAACGCCATTTAAAGTTAAACTCGGGACTAAATTAAAAGATGTGATTAGTAAGGGAAACAAAGAGTGATGAACATCTCTAGGGCCCAATAGAAAATTGGAAATACATATGAAATGTTGGGAACAAAGTTTCCCAAATCAACAATCTAACGACATTTAAGCAACGCACAGAAGCTAACTTGTTCAATTTTGTTAGTAATTTGAAGATTTTTGCGACAATTTTGAGCAAATACAAATCAAGAATGGGATGATATAATAAGTACTCAGAATTACAAAGATACCCACAAAATAAAATAAAGAAATCAAACGGGAAAAGCGTATTATACCTGTAGCGTAGAAGTAGAAGAACTGCCAAAAACAAGGAGAGAGGAAACAAAGATGAGAATGACGACCAAGTGTGCCCAACTTGCTGGGTTTGCCAGCCCATGTGCACAGTGCACGTGAGTCAAAAAAAAAAGAAAAAAAAAAAGGAAGATGGGCAAATAGTCTATTATTACACCAAGTTCTAATATTTTATGTCATGAAAGTCTGTCGTCACCAAGTTCTAATATTCTAAAATCATCTCCCTTTATTTATTTGGTATCATTTATCGATATAAGTGAATATTAACGTGTTGTTATACCTTCTACAGTTTCTAAAATCACAATTACCTGCCGTTGATTTAGTCACGGAGTTGGCTTACGTTTTGGTTGATTGCGACTGCGACAGTGCTTGTGTGTTGAAACAGTTTTTGCTCCTCATTCTAATATCATCTTTGTAAAATCTGAAACCGTCTAGGCATTTTATAATTGCCTTGAACATTTTATTGTTTATCAACAACATTGTGTTTTATTTATGAGATATTTAATCAAATACCCATTCTTAGCACTAAAAAAACTCAAAAAGTGACAGTTGGCCCTATTGAATTTAATTTTGATTATTAAATTACTTTCATGCCCTATTGAATATTTTGGGCTTTTTTATGAGGTTTTAGGGTTGGGTTTGTTTTAAGAAATCAATGGCAGTTTTGTAATTTCAAAGAAGTTAAAAGTATTTTTGTTATGTTGTAAATGAGCTTTGGGTGTCTTCACCAAAAAAAGAGAGCTTTGGGTGTGTTTCTAAAGTCCATTTCATATATGATTTTTTTTTAAATTTACATCATGAATAAAAAAATGTCAAGAGTGTCCAAACAAGTAGCTGACATTGTATTAACTGATTAGCGCTTACGCTCTGGTGTTCATATTTAACGTTTATTTAATCTGACTTAAACAAGGACCCATATATAAATTGAGATCTATTTGGCTCACTGCTCTGTATGAGAATTACATGTATGTTGACAATTTGACACATTATTTGATAAATTAAAAAGGGTACTGATTTTCCCACTCCTTTTTTATCCACTTACACTCCATTTTTCTAAACAAAAAGGAGTGTAGGTGGATAAAATAGGAGTGGGAAAACCATTTACCATAAAAAATAAAAAATAAAACCTCATCGAGTCTAGCATTATTGGCCGGGATATGAAAATTCACAAAACAAATACAATTAATTGCTACAATTCCATGAAGAACTTGTCTTCTCGCTTGACCAAATATTTGTCAACAATCTCTGGAAGGATGACAAAAACGTCTCTACTAAATAAAACAACACCCCATCTGTTAAATTACATAAGTAAATAAAACACCACACCATCAAACAAAAAGTCAAGTTCATACAGCACAACATATGGCTGCTTGGGTGAAAAACCTTCAGTCTCCAACATTATCAACATGGCGGCTTTGATTAACAAGAAGCAAGAAAAGAAGATCAGTATTTCCATCTAAGCAAAAAGTGATCTTTGTGCCTTTTTTCTACAATTTGATTCTGCAGTAGATATTACAGCGAAATTGAAATATGATTATCAATTAAATTAACCATACATACTATTAGGGAGTTACAATAGAGTATTTCAGTTACAATAGTTAATCCTACTAATGATAGGAAATGGTCAATTGTCAGTTACGTTGTTATTAGGCCATAACTCCATATTTATATTTATGATAATGGCTTGCTGTAACTGTAGATTATTCTCTACAGACTTTATATATATATATTGTATAATGATCATATGAATAATATAAGGGAAAATCAGTTTCTACATGGTATCAGAGCTAATGGCTAACGCCGATTAGCAATCCTCTAGTTGCCAACATTGAGAGTCGTTGGCGCTCCTCACCCGTAAGAGTGTTTGTTTCTGTACAGTCATTTTTCCTCTCCTCTTCTCAAAGATGAATATTGTTTTTTTTTCCCTCTCCTCCACAACTTAGTGCCTCTTCCACTCCTCAGATACCTAGTCCCACTCCTCATCCATGTCCGTCTCTTAACATGATGGTCAGATCTCTGTTCTCCCTCAAAGAACACACCTCTCTATCATTGTTTCCCTCTTTCTTTTGAAATCTCTCTCCACTTCTTTGTCTCCGTCGCGCCGTCTCTCTTCCCTCTGCAAGCCTTGTCAACGCTTGCCAAACTTTATCCTAGTCTACGATTGTGGTTTCTCTCTCCCATGTTTTTCTGATGGTTTCTCTATCGTGGTTTCCATATCGTTCACCTAGCCGTCTCTCTTTCCTCCGCGAGCCTCGTCAACGCTCGCCGAGCCTTCTTTAATGTGCTACACTGCGGCTATTTCCTTTGCACAGCCCTTGTTTCTTCCTTTGTGTGCCGACTTGGTATCGACCACCCAAGCCCTATCACTGTGTTGCCGACTTGGTATCTCTGCGTTGCTGCTTTGGTATCGGCCTCTCACGCTCTATCTCTGCTCAACCGGTGTTCTCCTCCCTTCTTAAACCCAATCTCTTTCTTTGATTTTACTGCTGGTCTCTGTCTTTCGCTGTTCTTTTGCGCTGCCTTTCTTCTTCTCTGTTATCGGTATTGTCTTCTTATCTTTATAATTCTTTTATATTACTGGGGTATTCTCTTCTCTTCTTTTCAATTGTGTTTTCTCTCTCCCCGTCATGGGTTGTTTCTGGCATATCTTGAGTTTCCTTCCTTCCATGAGCCCATGCACTCCTTCGCATCTTGTGTTCTCTCTCCCTCTCTTGACTACTTTCTCCTTTTGATGAGTGTTCAATTTTCTCCTCTTTTTCTCTCCTTTTTCCATATTTATTTTGAAAGGATTTTCTCTCTATGTGTTTTGTCCATACTCTCTTTTCATTTCTGTCTCACTTGGTTTCCTTCTTTATTTCTTATTATTGTTTTTTGGGTCAATAATCTCTTTTTATTTTAATCTATGTGGCCTCTATGCTCTTGTGATGATCTTTTCTTTATTACTTCTCTGTTCTATTCTGTTCCCACGTGGTTTTCTTCCATATACCTTATTTTATTGTTTCTATGTTGCTTTGAAATTCAAACTTGCCCATGCTCTTTTTTTTCTTTTCTTTGTGTTCCAAGTTGGTTTCACCTCCTATCCTCTACTGCTGTGCCACCCTCTCTTAACCCCATTATTCCCTTCAAATATTTCTTTTGCTTTCTCTGCATGCATCCCTTTCTACTTACCATGTGATAAATTTTCTTTTGTTTCCACTTCCTCTCTTCCTATGGGTGTAACTTCTTTTTTTTTTTGGGCAACTTTTTTTTTCTAGATGGCTACTTCTTTTCTTGCTTACCGCATGCTCTTTATCCTACCTAAAGGGTGATTCCTAGGTAGAGTTATGTTTCTTAGGTGCCTAAAGTTGTTTCCTAGGTCCATTTGACTTGTATGTTAGCCCGTCATTTTATTCCTTTCTTCCATGAGCCTGTGCGCTCCTTCACTTCCTGCCTTTCAATGGGCATTATGTTTACTTTGTTTCTCTCATGCTGCTGTTGCAACTCTGGAGATTGGAGTTCTTCTTTTTGGTTCCCCTTACTGGACTACTACAACCGACTGCTGCCGTCATCTCCATTACTATGTAGTTTCTTCATTCAAATCTTGCTATGATGTGTGCACTCGATTTGCAGGGGAGTATTAGGGAGTTACAATAGAGTATTTCAGTTACAATAGTTAATCCTACTAATGATAGGAAATGGTCAGTTGTCAGTTACGTTGTTATTAGGCCATAACTCCATATTTATATTTATGATAATGGCGTGCTGTAACTGTTGATTATCCTCTATAGACTTTATATATATTGTATAATGATCATATGAATAATATAAGGGAAAATCAATTTCTACACATACATTATGCAGCTCACGAAACTGATACAAGGATTTAGCTTTGCTTTTTGTAGCTCGAATTTTGAAAATGCAAAATTGTTTTCTCGTTTTGATTTTTAAAAAATATTCTCTAAAAACATTCTATGAAAACGTTAGTAATAGGCCCTAAGCGACTCCAAATGTGTAAGCTTTCCGAAGCCTATATTGAAACACAACTCATTCCTAAAGGGTGTTGTTATAATTTTTGAACCCTCATGAAGGGTGTTAGTGTAAATAACCCATTGAAGAAATTAGAAATCTTTTCTTAATCACACCAAATTGCAAATATTCCCTCACTTGTATTACTATGTGAGACATGTGGGTGGGTTAAATATTTGTTGGGGTTCTCTGACATACAAGTCCACTCCATCCTTCCAACTTCCAAGTATGTAATGAGCTGCTTCTATTAAAATATATTGCCTTTTAAATTGAGTTATGAGTTTAAGCTTTTAATATGATTTGTGAGCAATTGACAATTCATTCTTTGCAACTAAATTTGAAGACTTTTTCAACATTTGCTACTCCATTTCCAACAATGCAAGGCAGGGAGAAAATGAAAACCTGCCTACTCCATTTCCAAATAATTTATCAAGAAACAAACAAAATGAGCAAAGTGAATGAATATGGTTCTGCGGATTCTCACTTTGCTTAGGCCCTCCATGGAGGAATCATTACTTGTAATCGAAGTTCTGTAGGCGGAGGAGTGACATGCAATACCATATAACAGATTTTGAGAAGATTAAGGATCTAAAATGATTAAGCTTTGGAAAGTCAATTGAAGGAAAACTTAAGGTGTAGGGAAAGAATGCCAGACTAACCAAGGATGCCACAAATATGCTCATAAGGGGTGCTATTCAATAGGTCAAGGCTGCAAGGGACCATGCCATAACAAGCACTGGCGGATCCATAGAGGCTCAAGGAGGTGGAGCTGCACCTCTCCTTACTGGAAAATGCCATGGAGATGCCGGAATTTGACCTTATGCTAGTGCGCACATTTTCGACTAAATTCCTCAAAGAAGTTGTTTTATTTGCTGCTATGTGAGACCCTGAATATTTAACTTAGATTGTTGGGCTCGATCTCACGAGCATGTAGGAAAAAACCGTTCATCAATCGGAGCTCCACAACTAAAGTTACAAATTTTAGAAGTTTTTTAAGAACTTTAGAATTAAAGTTGCAGAACAAGTTCAACCAAGAACAAACAATCAGCGTGCTTGGGGTCATAATCCAGCGCATCTCATTTTAATTCCTTTCTGAAATGGTCTATTAGCAGGACGCCACGTGTCAATTTCTAATTTCTAAACCAGCGCATCTCATTTTAATCCCTAAATCCTTTGTATCATATTTGACCGGCCTATCATGCCATGACACGTGGAAAGGATCTGACACCAAGTAGGGCCCAGTAGCCCACGCTGGCCAGCCTAGCCTTACAATCGGTAGGCGCCCTTGCCACCCAAGATTGATTCTACGCCCAGCACGACCAGTAGCCTACGCTGGCAAGCCCAGCCTCGCAATTGGTAAGTGCCCTCGACACCCACGATCAATTGCTAGGGAAAAAGAAAACATGATTTCTACGTGAAAAATCATACGATGTTTTCATCTTCTTCTCCTAGGTTTCTTCTCTGCTATCTTCTCCACAAGTTATTTTCTTCACTCTTCTCCAGGTGTCCATCTCTCACTCTCTCTCATACTCTCTCCAATATGCTTCTTGTTGCTTCTTCTCTCTTCTTCCTGTCTTCATCTTCTTTTTCTTTGTACATTTCCTCTTCTATGGTGTCTAATTATCTCTTCTTACCATTTCTTTTATATCTATTCAATAGATTTTATTAAATTTTTGTGAAAATTATCTTATGAGTTTTTCTTCAAATTTTTGTTTGGACAAAGTTTTTTTTTTTTTTTTTTTTTTTTCTGCAAATAGGGTTTTGTTTATCTTCTTTCAAGTTTTGAGAACCTCCCTACTAATTCTAAAGATGTTTGGGATGCATATATATAAAGCAAAATGCAAGGAATGATGAAACATTCAAAATACCAAAAAATGCCATTGGTTAATGCAAATATTAAAAATTGAAATTATTAATTAAATGAGGATAATATGGTAAATTCACACTATTTCATATTTTTAAAAATTAAAATTAAAAGAAAAATCAGATAATGGATCCTAATTTTATGGAACACAACTACCCATTATCTTTTTTAATTCTAAAATAAATTTTAAATTTTTTTAAAAAAAAGCCTATTGCAAGCTCGGAAGCGTATGCGGAGAGGCTAGTATATATATATATATATATATATCTATTGGGAATTTGAGATCATCAGACATTTACTATTTACCTTTTTAATCCTAGTTTTCTAGGATCCAATCCTGGTCCTGCAATGCTATTCAAGACTTTCAACTCAACCTTTTTCTAGCAAAATTCGATTTCTCTAATATTGCTTCGACTTCTATAGTGGTACCAAATCATCGGAAGGTGAGCCCAGACCACTAATGGGTTGAATCAGTTTGCGTAAAGGATGCAACTTTGTATACATTATATATTAGATCTTGGCAAAAACAAAAGATAAAAAATCTAGTCATATGAATGTTGCCAGAAACAATTTCTGTCATACCAATGGGTATTAGTTGGATTGGTCCAGAATCCATATCTTTGGTGTGCTTCCAAGTTGTTATAGGTTTAGGTAATCATTGTATCTCACAATTTTGATTTTTGTGTCATATGAATTTCAATTCACACTTAAATTATCAAAGAATTAAAAATATAAAAAAATTCGATCATTGTTATCTGACGAAGCACCAAACACAGTATAACTTAGTTAGACTATTTATCCGGAACAACACCAAATGTCTTATAATATTATGTATAAACAGTCAGTACAATTTGACGTACCAAATGAACCCTTAGAGCCAAATTGGCATTGTTGTGATGTGAAAATAATCGATGTTAGATTTGCTGTGAGATAAAACAATTTGGTGTTTGGTAAACTTTTTGTTAAAAGTGTTGTTGGTTCTGATTCCCGCATAATCAGAAAACGATTCCCGCATAATCATTAAACCCAGTGTCTCTTCGAAACTGATTCCTGCATAATCAGAAAATGAAAGCACCTCATTAGTTGCTTTCCCTTATAGCTTTCTCTCACAACACTTTTTAACAATAAGTGATTTTCTCATAGTTTACCAAACGGACTGGGCTTCTCAAAATTTTAAAAAATCACTTATCACCCCAAATAAGTAATGTCAAACGAGCACTTAGTTGTCTAAATTTCTTCTGATACGCCTCCTTTGGTCTCTTTGAATGAAACAATGAGTTTCATTCAAGTTGCAATAAGTTTCATTCAAGTTGAACTTTTCAAAAACAGGCCCATTATAAAGCCCAACAAAATAAGCCCTTAATAATAAGGGTATGCGTTATTAATGGTCACTTAATGACATATCTAATACTTTTTCTTTTCCAAAATAACACTCATTCATATGCATCTTTTATCGGATTAATTGAATAGGTTATATTAGATATATTTTTACAGTGATTAATATGGGGCTCAAATAATCTGTATCTTTATATTCACTCTATAAAATAATATATGCTTGAAAGGTTTTCGCTTCAACGCCTCAAGGGTTATGCCTTGCCTTGTGGGACCAAAAAATAGGCCTTTAGAAGCTGCTTCTATTAAAATATATTCCATCCTTCCAATTAGGGTTGGCTGGCCCGGTCCAACCCAAAATTTTTGGGTTTGGGCTGGGCTTTGTCGGGTTTTTTTCTTTTTTTGGGTTGGGCTAGGCTGAGGTTTGAAAGTGTACGGTCCGAGCCCGCCCTTAATTTATTTTTATATTACTTCATTTACTTAAGTTTACAATGTAAATAAGGAAATAACTCCAATTTGGATTCAATTAAAAATACTAAAAAAATCAAATTCCCAACAAATCAAAATATGAAAATTCAATTATAGTATAAGATACAGTTTATACCAATATCGATACCTCAGTAAATCAATGTATACTTTATACTAAAATATCATAAAATCATGTTTGATTATTTAATATGTAAGGAGTATAAATAGCCAAAAATTCTTCTTTCCTAATTAACATCAGAGTATAATAACAATGCAAGAAGGCAGGGGAATGGTGTAATCAGGAACAAAATGAAAACCCTGCCTACTCCATTAATTTCCAAATAATTTAGCATGAAGCAGGGAACAAAATGACCAAAGTGAATGAATATGGTTCTGTGGATTCTCTCTTTGGTTAGGCCCTCCATGGAGGAATCATTACTTGTAAACAAATTATTCTATATTCCTACATTATAATTTTCAGATTCTGAAATCTGTGAACTTGGATAACTCCAGTTGACTTTTGAAAATCCCAAGACGTTCTAGAGGCAGAAACGAAGTAAGAAAATAGAACATGGCCGACTTGAGGTACTTCAAATTTGTGTTTTAACGCATCTTCAGAAGAAAATGTTCAGATAGTTTATTTATGGATCCCATATTTTCTTTTTTGTTCGTTCCACGCAAGTTCTCATTGCATTTGGATCCTGACCATTGTTCACCGTGGGGGGTTCATTTCATGGACGGTGACGTGGATCACGTGCCTCTACATTTAGCGATTGTGCATTTATTGTTATTTTCATATTTAGATCGGTGCACTAGATACTAAGTTATATCAAGTTTGATAGGAGTTTGAATTAGGTTATACCTCGGAGCCCAAGACTTGTGAAATAAGGAAAGTTTTGAAGCCAATTAAAGGGTTCTTATTTATTTTCCTTTTGCGTGAACTGTTGCTTGATGGGCTTAGAATGTTAGATAAGTCGGCCCTCGATGATGAGTAGAGACGACTTGACCTAGCCCTATATTAGCTTAAGACTCTGCTCTCGTTAGATATGTTCTCTAACCCTAATCTCATCATAAAGAGAGAGCTGAAATAGTTTTTGAGAGAGAGCAGAAGTCTTAAGCCGTTCGTATCTCTTTGCTCATGATGTTGCTGCTACGACTGAATGAGTTCTAAGATCGTGTACTCAAGGAAGATGACGCCAGGTATGTCTTCTATGTATTTCAGGTTGTATGAAAGATCATGAACGCATATACAGAAATCTAACATTTACTAGCATTTCACAAGATTTGAACAATTCTAATTATCTAACGACTCATGATATGATACGTCAATTGTTAACTTTTGACATGTATCTATTTAATTAACTCCAACTTAACATTGTTAAGTTTAAAAGAATTATTAAAACAAAACAATAAAGAAAAGAGTAAAACCCTAGAAATCATCCTACCTACCTGACCCTGTGATTGCCATCCCCAACCCTGATTCCTCTCCACCGTCCACAAAACTCTCCCTCTCTTCCATGAATGTGCATCATAGTAGCTATGGTTTTTCTTATCGTAGGTTTATCTTTGTACCATAGTTACAAATACCCGACCTTAATTGCAATCCTATAAAAAATAATAATAAAATGGCAACATCGGCATTTAGCAAGGATGAAGACGTCATCATAGTTGCTCAGTCATGCAACTTCCTAATAGTTTTGAATTGAATTGGAGAGAGAGAGAGAGAGAGAGAGAGAGAGAGAGAGAGAGAGAGAGAGAGAGAGGAGGGAAGGGGGTTGCCATTAGCTACGTCCTGCACGGATACGCGACACATGGAAACGACAAATCTCAAAAACCTAAGACACGGGGACACGACAATGAAAAAATAATAATTTATAATAATACTTATATATATTTTTTAAATAAAATATTGATGTTCATACTCTAATTTTACAATATTATATAGTGAAATTTAAGCTTTCCAAATCTTTCAAAATGTAGTTGATTGATTTTATATGAATTATAATTGAATTAACACACTAGTTGACCCGTGTTCGGAGAGTGTCATGATCATGGATGGGATTGTCTTGACCGTAGACATGACGTTGACCGTTGAACACAGGTGTCTGACACTCTGACATTTGAGCTTAATGGAGTGTTTGTGCAACATAGGCCATGAGTGAGGTGGAGAGGGGTGTGTCATGGGTGGCTGATAGGTTTATGGTTTTTTATTTATTGTTTTTGTTTTTGTTATTTTAATTTATATAGACTTAATGGTGTTAAGTTGGAGTTAATTATATGGATAGGTGCCAAAATTTAAAAATTAACGTGTCATATCTTGAGTGGTTGGATTATTAGAATGGTTCAAATCTTGTGAAATGTGGGTAAATGCACAATCACTAAATGTAGAGGCTCAATATCCTGATGACGTTAACATTGATATAAAACAAGGGAGTTGATTTTCTCACTCACCTTTTCTCCACTTACACTCCCTTTAAATTTTTTAATACTTTTTAATCAAGTTTTGTTCTTTTTTTGTTCTTCATCTTTCCTATTCTACCCTTATCTTGAATTAAGGTTTTGAAAACTGAAATTAAGAAAAGTTAATAGAAAAAAAAAAGTCACAACGTCTTCTTCTCATTCATTGTGTCTTTTCCACTTCTCCTACCCAAAGCTACTCTCAGAGCAATTCATGAAATAGAACAATCCTTCTCCTACCCAAAGCAAATACTCTTTAATTTTTAGTGAAATGTTAGCTATGGATGAAGATCAAACATTAGAGTTCGAGTTGCCTAGACAAATATACAGTGTTAATTATTTTTTACTTGATGAAAGAAAAAAAAAATACTAAAAATGTAGTGCAAGTTGAAAAATTAAGTATAAGAAAAAGAAAAAAATATAAAAGTGAAGTAAAAAAGAAATAAGGTAGGGTAAGGGTAAAATAGAAAAGAGGAAGAACAAAAAAGAACAAAATTGATTAAAAGAATTAAAAAATAAATAAAAATGAGTGTAAGTGGAGAAAATGAGAGTGAGAAAATCAATTCCCTATAAGAAAATGTTAATTATCTATATTGGAGCAGTTGTCCATATGTTGTCGTCTTATAGGTACATACTGCTATTTGACAAGTGTCATGTGATAGTACTGTGCTATTGTATAATTTCTTAGAGAGAACGAAGAGGTCCAATTCAAGATGTGTGCCAACCAATTATAAAAAAAGAGCTGTAAACATGAAAGCAAATTGAGAAAAAGAAAAAAGTAATAATAGATTTGTATCATGATTCTTGCAGTATTACTAAAGTGGTCAAGTATACATTATGACAAAAACGGACAAAATAATTGAAGTTGCATCACGTACATTATGACAAAACAGGGAACCAGTTTCAAAGATTGAATCAGAAAATGAGCATCTAATCTGATCTTGCCCGCTAAAATGAAATATATATTTTTTTTTAAAGCTTCATCATTGAGTATGAAAACAAATGTGGCTGAACGTGAGAAGTAGTGAAAAAAAAAAACCTTCATCATTTCCTTTGAAAACAAAGGTGGAACGTGAGAAGTGAAAAAAAACATCATCATTGCCTTTGAAAACAATGGTTGTTGCCCATTATAATTTTAGTTTCTGAAGTTTGTCAATTTGGACAATTCCAGTTAACGATTTGAACATCACAAAGGGAAAAACTAACAAAATAGAGCATGAGCTGCATGGCCTGGCCTGGTTTAAATTAAGTTTAATAATTGCCTAATGTCACATGCTGGTCGTTTTTTAGAACATTAGAAATGAATCTTTATTAAGAATAGCCAATTTACCGCTTACCATCAATTTTTTCAAATTTCATCCAATTTTCTGTCCAAATTAAGGCCAATTTACCCCCAACGAACCATTTTTGGCTTAGATAGGAGGTGGGTAATTTTCCAGTGGGGTTGGGGCTGGATGCAGGTGGGTGAAGCGTGGTAGAGGTGGATGGGCTGTTTGGTAGGGGCGAGAGAGACAGAAAGTTATGAATTTGTCCTTAATTTGGACAAAAAGCTGGATGAAATTTGAAAACATTGACGATAAAAGGTAAATTGGCTATTTTTAAAAAGTTTGTCTTAATTTACCCAAAAACATTGATTGATGGGTAAATTGACAATATTGAAATAGCTGAGAGGGCAAAACCGCTAAAAACCCCTTTTATGAATGGTTGAGCAACTCTTGTTTTCACAATAAAATTAATTAAGAACCCGGAAATCGTGAATTTTTAGTTCTGGAATAGTAATGTCTTTTATTGCATTGAATAATGAATTTTTTTTATTTTTTATTTTTATTATTTTTATTATTTTTTATTTTTTTATAACAAGTAATAGAATTTTATTAGAACAACTGAAAAAAGTACAAAAGGAGCCATCCCAATTAGCTGTATGACGGAACGAGAGAGACTTTTATGCAGCCGAAATAACACTTTTTATTATCCCGACCAATAAAGCAATGACACGCGAGATAGCTTTTCCACATGTCATTGCATTATTGGCCTACTATCCCTATTATAAGAAAGTTTTTTTCTAATAACAAAATACTATTTATAGTCAACCAGGGCGGACCTATTCACAGACTAACCTAGGCTAGTAGTACTCCCAGCTCACCCAAGCTAACCCCACACACCCTCTTGTGCATAAAACATTCCTTAGCGAACCCCTACCTGTACGCAGAGAAAAAAAAACATGAAAAAGCTAATCATCCCTGCTGCACGCCAATCACCCATGCCCTTCAAGGCTTAAATAAAGGAAACCAAGTTAATTTTCAATTATTAATCTTCTTTTTCTCTCTCAATTCATTGATGTTGAAATTTGGGGAATTTTTAGAGTTTATGAAGTATCAATTAGGAAAAGTACGTCAGCCACTTAAAAAAAATTCTCTGTAATTGTTTTTTGGCTTGGCCAAAACATTTATTTGTACATGTTTTGTAATTAAAAATAAATAAATGAAAGTAGGTCAGCCCCTTATAATGCCACAAAATCCAGTAAATTTTTAATTGTAATCATTCATGTTTTACGCTATAAAGCCTTAATCCTAATAACTTCTACATTTTTAATTATTTTGATTAATTAATTTGTTATTTCTTTCGTTGTTAGTATGAGTTTTTATTTGGGTTAATTAATATTAGTTTTTGTTTTAAGACCTTTTATATTGAGAGGGGCGATAATATACTAAACTCTCACACACAACACTAATGCTAGGACTTGAACCCAGGACCTTGACTAGGGGGCAATTACCCCAAACCACTACATTAGTTGGTCCTTTGCAAGTTTTATGTTTTTAAAACAATTGGAAATTTGTACACGTCAACTCCATTGATTATGTTCCTCCCTTCAAGGCTTTCACGTAAGATAAATCTAGCTTACTTTAGTTTGAAATCCTGAATCCGTCCATGTAGTCAACATACAACTCCCTCTTGATGATAAAATTAAAATTAAAGATAAAAACTTTTTAGCAGTAACAGAAGTAGGAATTGTTTAACATTGACCATTATTTGTAATGATCTGTTTCTTATTAATGAAACTTATCTTGATTTTAATTTTAATGAAACTTACCAAGAAAAAAAAAAGGGATTCATTTTACCTTGGTTTTCATAATGTACGTGACGCAACTTTCGATTATTTTGACCTTTTTTTTTTTTTTAACGCACTGACCACTTTAGGCTCTCTCCGTAAATCACGTTCACCTTTGGGAATTTTTTTTTTTTTTTTTATAAACGGGTAGTAATAATGCAAGTGTTTTTTTTTTTTTTTTTAATGCGTAAAACGGAGCCCCGGATACTCCGGAAATGCCAACCCTAGGGCTAGGGTTATAGTAACCGTTCGATTCTGCGATCGTGAGCGATCCGACCGTCCGATCTAGACCAAACTTGCAGGACGTGTGTGTTCACCCGTTTTGATTTATTTCCTGAGATGACAGGGCAAAGTTCCCCATTAATTCAAAGACCATGTTTTGGTCAGTAAATTAACTTTCTTTATGTGTTGAGCGTGCCACTGTTAGCAATTTTTCAACCCTAACAAACTTATGGTAAAAATAACTTGCGATTGTGAATTTGGGTGAGGAATATCTCCCAAGTAAGTTCTTTTCTATGCCTTAGACTGGTAAGGACTTTTATAATTTATCTCAGTATAAAAACCGGCAGTTCTGGCCAGAACAACTGATAACAGATTGAACTGATTTCAGGCAGAACTCCCCTTTACAAGGCTCAAAAAGGGAAAACTGACTATATGAGAGCAAGAGGAGGGCTGTGCTCCCATTTCTGCCTGGTTAGTTGCCTCTGTTCTGGTCTGGATTGGGTACGTCTGTGCTGGATTGGACTCTGAACAGCTTCCACTGTTAGGCTTCGGCTGCAAATCGATACCAAAGTTTGAGTTTGGCAGAGCTTTAATCTATTTCAAACCATGGATGGCTTTTGGATGGGCAGAACTGGGACTTCTCCAGTCTGAAAGGGACAGAAGTGGCTGGACTTGAGCTGGGGATGTACTGCAGTACCTGTGCTGCTAAGTTAGGGCTCTTCATAAATTTGTTGAGGTTTTCATATTTGAGAAAACTCGAACTCTGCTAAACTTAGCTTTTGCTGAACCAAATTTGTAACGAGAGAAATCTCGTTATTGTTGAGTTGTGAACTGGGATTCAAATCAGAAGCAGGGGTCTAACTGCCTTTGCTGGGAGAAAATAGGATGATTCTGCAAGCTTGTCTGAGAAGCTTTTGCATTTGAAGTACTTCAGACTCTGAGTCTGTTGTAACTTGTTTAAGATATTTGTGATCAAGTGATCTTTTGAGTGTTTGTCTTTTGACTGAGTTTTTGGTTGTGTTGATTGATTGTCCTCTGCTCTGTTCACCCTCTCTTGTATATATAAGAAATGTTCTTTGAGGGTGGGCGGCAAGTAATCAAAAGATCTTTTTAATTTTTAATTGAAACAAAGCAGGGGTTCCATCCTTTCTCTGGCAAGTAAATACTCAACCATCAGTTCCTGATGTGACTACTTCTGTATTTTTGATGGGGTGCCATGCTTGTTCTTCCATTTCATCTGCTTCTGCAAGAGTCTGGAGTTTTGAGATAGCTAATTTCTCAGCTTTTGAACAGCTCCCTGTTTCCCGCTTATCTTCTTTTTATAAAAGCAGAGTCTGCTTATCCTTGAAAATGGTGTTTCTCCAAAAATATCAGAATATTTTTAGATAAACTAAGCGGTATTTGATCTCCTGGCAGCAAGCTTTTTTCAGAAATTTTCTTCTTTATACCTGCTCCTGCTCAATCTTTAATTTCAGCCGATTTTGTTGACTTTTCCTAAGTCAGGGATCACATGGGTTTGTTTTATTTAAAAGACCAGCTGGGTTCAGTTTGCTTCGAGCCCAATTTCAATTCTTTCGAGGCCCAAGTCTCTTTCCTGATTTCCATTGTTCCCAGGCCTCCAGCGTTTTGGGCTGATGTGTTTTGGCCTGTTTACTTGTTAACGGGCTGGGCGTGCCAAATTGTGGGCCCAAACAGTGTGTCCTAAGCCTTGTAGAATACATAGGAACTTTCGGATTGGAATTTGGAGGTCGTGGGTCCCGTGGGCCCAGTTGACCAAGTTTGGACAGTTTGATTCTCGGTTGATCATGAGTCTTCCGAGGTAGTTTTACCCTTCGAAAAGTATTAGGATAACCTTGCAAGCGAGTCTAGGGTCTCGGCTTTGAGTATTAGTATTTAAGTGGACGTTTGTCTTCAAGAGTGTTTAGTTTTCCTTTATGAAATTCTTGGATATTATTTGATAATTTGAAATTAGGAAATGGATGAGTATGGGATACTTGATTTGTTGGGTTGTGAAAGTGAGTCTTGGGACTTGGTTATGATTATTAGGAAGTGAGTGGGCATTGCTTTCAAATAAATGGCATGGTTTTGTGATGGAAATATTATGCATATGAATTTAATGGTTTATCGATATTCATTTTATATTTAATTGTGGAATTTATTATTTTTGTAAAGTATTGGTCATATGTGGGTTTGACAAATTCGAGTGTCTTCAGTTTTTATATAATATTTGAGAAGGTACTATCGTTGTTGATTATGTGTGGGGTACTTGGAATGTTAGTTGAATGCTTTTAGCACTACCTTAGATACCTCCCCCGTTATGGGTTTTATGCTTCAGAGTTTATTTTGCCCAGGCCCGTCGGAGTTTGTCCAGGCCCTTCGGAGCTTATTTTAAACAGGCCCGTCGGAGTTTGTCCAGGCCCTTCGGAGCTTATTTTGCCCAGGCCCGTCAGAGTTTGTCCAGGCCCTTCGGAGTTTGTTTTGCCCAGGCCTGTCGGAGTTTGTCTTGCCCAGGCCTGTTGAAGTTTGTCCAGGCCCTTCGGAGTTTGTTTTGCCTAGGCCCGTCGGAGTTTGTCCAGGCCCTTTGGAGTTTGTTTTGCCCAGGCCCGTCGGAGTTTGTCCAGGTCCTTCGAAGTTTGTTTTGTCCAGGCCCTTCGGAGTTAGTCCAGGCCTGTGATGTCTTCTTAATACGATGCCTTGGGAAGAAAGTGATAATGTTTCAATGTGTTTTTATCGGAGTTGTGATCGGAGTTGTGACTGTTGAGATGAGAACTACGTGTGGCTTGATCCCTTGTCCAAGGGTACGTAGGCAGCCTGAGGTCTCACTTAGATGTAGCTGCGAATTATATTGTGTGTAAAAGGTTTGATCAATTCTGAGTATGTGATTGGATTCTGATGTAGTTATTGGATTTGAATCCGGTTTATTGATTCTGAGGGTATTCATATAGTTGTTTGAGATCATTAATTGTTTTGATGTATGTATTGTTCGACTTAAAAGCTTGCTGGTTTAGTTTCAAATTAATTGAATGCCGGAGGCCTATTATGTGTTTGCATGTTGATAACTTGTGCATGCTGCCAGTTGGGATATAAATTGTGAAATTTTTTAACAGGTTGAAAATTTGGGAAAAGTCAAATGTACATGGGAGACTCTGCCGAAATTTCGGTAGAAAGTCTCGGTTCTTTGTAAGTGGGCCCGACATTGGTATGATGTTGGAAATTCCACAGGGCCCGTCTTGGGTTCCGAGAAATTTTGGGGCGGGTCCTGTCAATTGGTATCAGAGCTCTAGGTTCAATTTCCTGTGGACCCCGCACCTTGTGTGCATCCTTGAGTTTTGTGTATTATGATGGGTTCTATCCCGAAACGATGCATTTGCGACGCTGAGGACGTCTCAAATGTTAATTGAGATGCTTCGCAAATTTGTAACCATGGCAAACTAAATGAACTTTATGTTCGGAGTCGCAAGGGAACATTAAGGGGAATATGGAGAGTGGGAGTGTAGTGGTAAGTGGGGATCTTTATGCTTACTTACTACTGAACTTCCTTCGGGGTGGCTAAAATGAGAGAGTGTTGCAAGTCATAGACGTAATGAAGAAGCTTGGTTGCGCTTTGACAAGTAATCGGACAGGAGCCGATTTAAGTTCCAAGAGAAGTTCATTATGAACTGGAATGAATTGCTGCAAGATTCTTGTTGCTCTAAGGTTGTTGATTTTAGGGGCAATGTGAGAGTATGTTGAAGAGAACTAAGAAGTGAATGTGGGGTAAATTAGATTCCCTAAAGTATTTGCGCATAAAGAAGGAAAAAGTTGAAAGGCTGGACGTACTGAATCCGCAGAAATGATATAAAATTGTCGGGAGCTTACAAAAGTTAAATCACTATATAAAAGAAATTACGGGGGCGGAAGTGTCAGTGAAAGCCAGAGGACAAGTTATATGGAAATGAGTGAGTTATGAGCTTAGCTTGTGAGTCGACAAGACCTCAAGGAAATCCATGTGATCTTGGAATGGTCTTACTGTTGACCTGCTAGATTTGTTTGGTTCGAGCTCAGAAAATTAAATTTGTAAGGGAATTTCAGCGTGCATTCAGGAAATGGTTTGGTTGAAACGTAGTAAGTTAAGGTTAGAAGATTGTGAATTTAAATAAATGAGGGTACTGGAGATCGCTACCCAGAGGATGACAAGTGCATGACGGTTAGGCGGGCAATGTCTGAATGACAATGATAGGTCTTGGGAATTTTTTTAGGAGCTTGAGGCTTAAGCTTTAGGAAGTTACAGATCCATGTGTGGGAGGATGGATTGTATCATTAGCTATACATCTGGAGTTGCTTATAACCATGGTGAGATGGATGATGATTACAATTCAGTAAAAATGATCCTTTCTGGTATTGCTCTCGAAGAATCATATTGGCAATATTGTCTGTCGAATTCTATTGAAAAAGGAAAATAGCAGCCTTAGAAGGGGCAAAATTTGTAGTCCCTGGAGTTAAATTTTGATGGGGACAACCGATTCAAAAAGGGATTTTGGAAAGAGGTGAAGTTTCATTGTCCTTGACGGCGGACAAACGTCGGGGGAGGTATTAGTGTACGAGCCCCCAGGTTTGCAATGTGGTGATATTCATGTTTTAAAGGCAGGAGTTTGCCCAGGCCCATCGGAGTTTGTCCAGGTCCATCGGAGTTTGTCCAGGTCCTTCGGAGTTTGTTTTGTCCAGGCCCTTCGGAGTTAGTCCAGGCCTGTGATGTCTTCTTAATACGATGCCTTGGGAAGATAGTGATAATGTCTCAATGTGTTTTTATCGGAGTTGTGACTGTTGAGATGAGAACTATGTGTGGCTTGATCCCTTGTCCAAGGGGACGTAGGCAGCCTCAGGTCTCACCTAGGTGCAGTCGCGAATTATATTGTGTGTAAAAGGTTTGATCGATTCTGAGTATGTGATTGGATTCTGATGTAGTTATTGGATTTGAATCCGGTTTATTGATTCTGAGGGTATTCATATAGTTGTTTGAGATCATTAATTGTTTTGATGTATGTATTGTTCGACTTAAAAGCTTGCTGGTTTAGTTTCGAATTAATTGAAGGCCGGAGGCCTATTATGTGTTTGCATGTTGATAACTTGTGCATGCTGCCAGTTGGGATATAAATTGTGAAATTTTTTAACTGGTTGAAAATTTGGGAAAAGTCAAATTTACAGGGGAGACTCTGCCGAAATTTCGGTAGAAAGTCTCGGTTCTTAGTAAGTGGGCCCGGCATCGGTATGATGTCGGAAATTTCACATGGCCCGTCTTGGGTTCCGAGAAATTTTGGGGCGGGTCCTGTCACCTCACTCAAGAGCCTCAGACATTTGAATCTGAATTGGTCTGGAATTGAAGAAGATTTACTACCTTACATTGAAGCACTGCCCAATCTGGGAAGGCTTACACTTGTTAATGCGTATGCTGGCAGAGAGTTATGTTTCAGCAGAGGCTTTGCAAAGCTTACGATATTGGAATTGTCTACTTGCCCCTTACTGAACAAGGTAACTATAGAAAAAGGGGTGATGTCAAATCTCCAATTCTTATGCCTTGAAAACTGCCCAGAACTAAACACAATGCCACAGGGTCTTCAATACCTCACTGAACTAAAAGTATTGAAATTGGTGGTTGTATCAAAGGAACTTAAGGATTCCATACGAGAAGGAGGTGTGGATTGTGAAAACGTACAACACATCCCTGAGATCTACCATTATTACAAATCGTCACTGGGGATGACGTGTCGTGAAAGCTTGTCCTAGTTGTTTTGGAAGGACGTATGTAAGGTTTTATTTATTTATTTTTTTTGGTCTCCTCGTTTTCCAAGTTTCTTAAGGCCATGTATTTTTGTCCATGGACTAGAGGTCTGCTTGATTATCATTTCGCTTTTGTTGTTTGCCATGCAGAATCTAGTCTGGGACTGAAAGATTTTACCCATTTGCCCCTAGAAGAACCCTTGCTTTCTTGTGCAAGGCTGCAAATCTTAATTTTTTTCCATCACTATCTCAAGTTTTATTTGAAGCCATTTGATCATTAGTGAGTTTTGCTTTGAGACTACGGAATCTTATGTAATTTGATTCGTGACTGTGTTTGCTATTTGATTATGTAAATGCCTTAAGAAGCACTAATCAGTATCTAATGCTCAATTTGATTTTGAGAGTTTCCTATACTTGTACATTGCTAATCATCTTCTGCTGCTTTGGAAAACTTTTAACAAAAACATGAACTTGCTTGTATTCCGTTTAAATTTGTTTGATCAAAATAACATAGTTGACGAAATTTTTTTGCAAGACCATCCCCTCTAATAGATTGCACGCTGCTCTAGTAAGGAAGAGAGATGCGACATCATTGCTAAATCCATTCGCATTCTTGCCTGATAGCCTGAAAAAAGCAAGACATATTCAGTGCAAGTTGGCAGAGTATAATAACAATGCAAGGCAGGGGAATGGCGTAATCAGGAAGAAAATGAAAACCCTGCCTACTCCATTTCCAAATAAGCTAGCAAGAAGAAGAGAACAAAATAAGCAAGTTGAATGAATGTTGAGGAATCATTACTTGTAATCAAAGTTTTCCCTATTTAAACATTATAATTTCCAGGTTCTGAAGTCTGTGAACTTGGATAACTCCAGTTGACTTTTGAAAATCAAAAGAGCTTCTAGAGGCAGAAACTAACTAAGAAAATAGAAAGCTTGGCTGAACGGCCTGAGCTGCTTCAAATTATGAATGAGACTAATTAAAAGCTTAATTCTTGGCTAATATTGTGAAAAATAAAAATTAGAAAATAACCAGGTAGCTGGAGAAGTCACATGCTAGAAAATAACCAGGTGGTTTTGAAGAAGATTAAGGATGAATCTTCATTAATGGCTGAATCTTGTAGAACTCTGATGGTTTTACCAAAGCAGCAGAATATGATTAAGAATTGCAAGGATACCACAGTTGAGTGTTTGTTGTTGCATTGCATAATGAATTGTAACAGTAATAATAATTCTAATAATGTTGGTAATAATAATTCTAACAATATTCAAACTCATTATATAAATAAATAAATAAATAACTCAGTCTTAATGAGATTAAAAAAATTTTAAAAATAAAAATCAGCAGTGAAAGAAGTAGGTATTGTTTAATCAGCCAAGCTAGAGTACAAACAACATTTCATCATCAAAGAGCAAATAAAGAAGCTCAGTCTTTCCATCTTCACACAGATTCATCAATTGAGTCTTTAAAGGGATATGACGAGACAGAGCAATACCATATAACAGACTTGTAAATTAGAAGTTGCTTATATAACAGTAGTTGAAGGATCTAAAATGATTAAGCTTTGGAAAGTCAATTGAAGGACAGAAAACTTAAGATGTGGGGAAAAAATGCCAGACTAACCAAAGATGCCACAAATATGCTCAGAAGGGGTGCTATTCAATAGGTCAAGGCTGCAAGGGACCATGCCATAACTGTTAGTCAATGACTTGAGGGGAAGTATTGGACAGCTGCCCACAAATCCTAGAAAAGCTTGTCTACCACCTAGAAACACATTTCCATGTTTTAGGGCTGGAAACACAAATTCAATGTTTTGTGATTTTGTTTGTAACTAACGGATAGCCATCTATCTATACTTGTATATATATATTCCTAGTTAGTAATAAAACAAGAACTGAATTGGAAAAGCTGTAAAACTCTCTTATTACACTCTCATTACACTATCTTTGGCATGGTATCAAAGCAATCGATTTTGGTTGCCTCCGCATAACCTTGTTCTTGCCTAATCTCTACTTACCCTTGCTCATACTTTGCTGTTATATTGTTCCTATCTCATACTTTGCCTTGCCTCAAAATTGGCTTTGATCGCAAGTCTTATTTGTGCTCTTGTTTCTAAGCTATCTTCCGCTACATCTCTTTACCTATTTACCTCATGGGTGACACCAACGACTCAACCAACTCCACGGCCGACTCCACCAAGACCGACTCCTCAACTCCACGACCCTGTTCCTCTCATGACTACTCCTCTCAAATTACTCCATATAAGTTGGATGGGTCCAACTACCCTGCATGGTCTCGTAGTGTTCGCTTGGCCATCACTGCTCGTCGTATGGCTGGTTTCATCAATGGTAAAAAAATTGCCCCTGCCATTGATGACCCTAGCTATGAAGCTTGAGATGAAGACAACTGTTTGGTGAAGTCATGGCTCCTCAACTCCATGACCAATAATGTACGTGCCTTATTTGATCATTGCTTAACGGCTTATGCAGTATGGGATGCAGCTCGGAAGACATATACTGTTACTCAGAATAGCTCCAAGCTGTACCAACTCCGTTGTCAGTCTGTTACCACCTCTCACAATAGTGAGCATGTGAATGTTTTCTATGAAAAATTACACTTAATATGGCAGGAAATCGATAGCCTCCGCCCCTGCAAGCACACCAATCCCGATGATGTGGCCCTTCACCAACAAGCACTTGATGTTGAGTGTGTGTACGATTTTTTGGGAAGACTCGATCTCAACTTTGATTCCGTTAATAGTCGGATTCTTGCTATGAACCCGGTCCCACCTATCATTGAAGCTTATGCACTTGTGGTAGAGAAAGATAATCACCAATCCTCCATGCTTGGCGGTGGAAGTGCCATGGCAGTCAAGCCATATCGGGCACCCCACCGTATGTCCTCCAAGCTGCCTCCCCATGGTCCCAAAACTGATGATACGAAGGGAACTCAGAAGTGCACCCATTGTGGTGGTAATCCTCTTGTTGAGAAGTGCTTTAAGCTTCATGGTTATTGTGGGAACAAATTTCGTCCCACGAGAATATTCGATTGAGATTCCTTCTTCCCCTTCTTCATCTCTTTCTTCCTGCAAAACAAATCGGATAAGAGGACCACACCCGGGGGGTGTTGGCCAAAGGTTCTCCGATGCCTAAGTTAGTTCAATTGATTTAGGGAAATCAATAGCTAAATAGGGTACGGAGATATATATGTAAGGTGAGAACCGAGTGGCCGGAGCCTTGTGTGAAAGGGAGAGAGAGTATGGTGGCTAGGGTTTGTGAAGGATAATCTGCAGAGTTTCAGTAGTAATTCTGACGTACCTCAACCCTTGTGTGTAGCCATCTATTTATAGGGGCCTCGGAGGCTAGGGTTTCAGAGGAATAATTCCGTAGATGGAAATGAATTATTCCTCCCCGATTTGGTGAGATTGATTTAAATCAAATCCCTAATTGTGGTAGGAATCAAATCAATCCCAATTAGGTTGAGTAACTCCCAATTATGTCAAATAATCCCCAAATGGAAGGAATTATATGACCTAGGGTTTTGATTTAATTCGGTTCCCACAGTTATCTTGAGTGATGGGATGCTCTCAAGTCCCACGACAAAACACCCAAGGCAGCGTGTGTCATGACTACCGATGCTTCTCCATCTTCTACCTTACTCTCCGACTCCGAATCAGGTACACGGCCCACGACATGGATAATTGACATCGGTGCCACTGATCATATGACTTTTGACTCCACTATTTTTTCCACATTATCTCCTAAGCCTCGTCTTCCTTACATCACTAGTGCCAATGGGGTTCCTTCTAATGCTACTGGAGAAGGACCTATATCTCTTTCCCCCTCCTTATCCTTACCTCATACACTACTTGTTCCCTCTATTAATTGCAATTTGTTGTCTGTTGGGAAATTGCTTGACTCACATAATTGTTATGCCACATTCTATCTTTCCCATTGTATTTTTCAGGACCTCACGACTCACGTGACGTGGTAAATGGAGAGGGGGGTTGTATTCCTTGACGGTCTCTTCACCACCAAGGGCAGCTCATACTCATGGTCCTAGCTCACAAGCTTGCAATCAACACCAAATTTGGCTCTGGCATCGTCGCTTAGGTCATCCATCCTTTGGCTATCTTCAACGTTTGTTTCCGTCTTTGTTCCATGGTTTAGATAATCATAAGTTTCGGTGTGAAACCTGTGCATTGGCCAAAAGCCATAGAACCGTTTTTCCTTTAAGTGATAATAAAACGAAATTTCTTGTTGATTTGGTTCACTTTGATGTTTAGGGTCCTGCTAAAGTTTCTTCCAATGGCAAGAGATGGTTTGTTATATTTATTGATGACTGCACTCGCATGACTTGGGTATACTTACTGGCTCATAAAAGTGATGTTTCCGCTACAATCCGTGAATTTCATGCTATGATTACCACACAATTCCAGGCCTCCATCAAAGTATTCCGGTCCAATAATGGCAGGGAATATGTGATGTCTTGGCTCAATTCTTCCGGGACCACGACATCATTCATCAAACCTCCACCTCTTTTACTCCGCAACGAAATAGTGTCACCGAACAAAAGAATCGACAATTACTTGAGGTTGCTCGTGCATACATGCTGGATAAATCGGTCCCTCACTACTTATGGGGACATGCTCTTCTCTCTGCAGTCTATGTAATTAATCGAGTGCCTAGTAGTGTTTTGGATTTTCAGACTCCACTGGACACCTTGGCTCGTCACGTCTCTCTTCCTACCGTCCTCAAGCTGCCTCCTCGCATATTTGGTTGTGTCGTATATGCTCATGTCCCCTCTCATCAATGGAGAAAGTTGGATCCTTGTGCCATTCGATGTGTGTTCGTTGGGCATGGATCAAATAAAAAAAGATACAAGTTCTTTGTCACTATGGATGCCACATTCCATGAGGATTTATCCTATTTTGAAGCTTCCAAACCCCCTTCTTTTCAAGGGGAGATGATGAGTGAAGAGAAGAAAGAAAAAATTCAAGACTGCCCAAAAACGATCGGTCGCAAGCCAGAAACGACAGGTCGCGGAACAATCTGCTCAGAAACGACCGGTCGCATTCCAGGAACGACCGGTCTCAAAGCAATCTACCCAAAAATGACCGGTCGAACAGAACCCAGCGACCTGTCGCTTTGCTCCAGCAACGATGAAAATTCAAGCTGTCCAAAAACGACCGGTCATCCAGAACCTAGCGACCGGTCGCTTTGCTCCAGTTATCCCAAGGCTGTTTTTTTGGACAGCGATGAATGTACTTAAGAAATGTCGTTCTTATTCAGTGAAGACCCCGGAGGAGGCAATCCAAATGTCTGCAATGATCAACTACAAAATACAACTCCCCATGCCCGACCATCAGACCAATCGTCTCGTGATGAAGAAACACTCGAGGTAGATCCCGAACCACCTAATATTGCACCATATACTCTCCCACCTAGACCACTAGAGGAAAACCTAAACCTCAATATTGTCTTGACCTTACTGCCAAATCAAAATATCCCATTAATAACCATGTGTCAACTCATAGATTGTCAAAGTCATATGCATCCTTTATCAATCAATTATCTACTATTGTTTGGGCCTAAATTTGATGCGCTCAATCCAAAATCAAAAAGCCCACATCATTTTTGACAGCCACCAACAAATGATTGGGCCAAGGAAATATACACTCAACCCAAACATTAAAAGCCCAGAAACTATCAAATCACAAAGATGACTTGGGCCTCAAAGAAACCCAAATTGGGCTTGGCTTCAGAAAGGATAAACCCATGAAAGGAACAAACCCACGTGACCCCTGACTTGGAAAAGTTAGCAATTGCAACTGGGGAATTAATAGAGAGCTAGTAGCAGCAGGTTTTTTTAAAAAAAGAAGAATATTTCTGGAAAAAACCCTGCCATCAGAAACATCAAAGTCTTTTTATAATCAGAGATATTTTTTCTGATTCAGAAAAGGCACCATTTTCAAGGGATACGCAGACTGTGCTTTCTAAAAAAGGAGATAAGCAGGAAACGGGGAGTTGCTAAAACTGGAAATCAAATTTACCATCACAGTTTGAAAGAGCAATTAAACTGGAAAAAAGGAGGTGAGGTTCCCCATCGAAACAGGGAAGTGGCAGTCACAGGAACTGACCATTGAGGGCTTAACTGCCAGAATTGATAAAACCCCCTTTTTTTACTTTTAAAAATAAAAGATCTTTTGGAGATTTTTGCCACCCATTATTAAAAAAAGGGAAATTTGCATAAATACCACCTAAACCTCAATATTGTCCTGACCTTACTGCCAAATCGAAATATCCCATTAATAACCATGTGTCAACTCATAGATTGTCAAAGTCATATGCATCCTTTGTCAATCAATTATCTACTGTATGTGTTCCAAATAAGTGGTAGGATGCTGTAACAGATTCCAGATGGATGGAAGCAATGGCAATTGAAATGGAAGCTCTGAAAAAGAATTCTACATGGGAAATGGTTCCTTTACCACAAGGGAAGAAACTAGTTGGATGTAGGTGGATATACACTGTTAAATACAAAGCTGATGGATCCATAGACCGATACAAAGTTCGATTAGTGGCCAAAGGATATACACAAACATATGGAATTGACTACCAGGAGACATTTGCAACTGTTGCCAAGATCAACACTGTACGTGTTCTCATGTCATTGGCTGCAAATCTTGACTGGCCACTACTGCAGTATGATGTAAAGAATGCATTTCTTCACGGGGACTTGCAAGAAGAAGTGTATATGGATCCACCACCAAGGATCTCTATGATAACCGGTCCCAACACAGTATGCAAGTTGAGAAAATCATTATATGGGATAAAGCAGTCACCACGAGCCTATTTAGGAGATTCATCGATTCCATGAAGCGCTTCGGGCACACTTAGAGCAACTCGGATCACACATTATTCTTAAAGAGTCGTGGTGACAAACTTACGGCTCTTATCATCTATGTTAATGATACGATGGTTACCGGTAATGACAATGAAGAAATGAAGAATCTACATTGGGTGAGTTACAATATTTTCTTGGCATAGAAGTTGCTAGATCAAAACATGGCATATTTCTATCCCAACGAAAATATGTGTTAGATTTGTTAACATAAACTGGAATGCTAGATTGCAAGCTAGCTGACATACCTATTGAGCAAAACCACAAGTTAGGGATGTATCTAGATTAAGTACCTACTAATAAAGAAAGGTATCAAAGATTAGTTGGGCGACTGATCTATCTATCACACACACGCCCCGACATAGCTTATGTTGTGAGTATGGTAAGTCAGTTTATACATCAACCAAGTGAGGCACACATGATGGAGTAATGATAATAACACAATAACACATGTTTATTGCCCTTAACATTTAATTTCAAAACAAATATAAGGGGTAATTAAAGAATATTGTGCAATTATATTTTTACTTGGTCAAATTGGTTTAATGTTATTTTATTAACTTTGATCAATGACTTCCTATGTAGGCTCGTGTTTTGTGAAAACCAACTCAATTTACATGCCAAGAAGTATGCCACCCAAAGATAATATGCTAGTGGCCAATTAAAGAACTTCAACATATCCATGAAGCAATGATGATGAAGGAAGAAGTGCAATTAGCACAAGAAGAAAAGAATTGAAAAGAATGCATGAAGTGCCACACCCATGCCAAAAGAAGAAAGGAAAAGAAGTATGGGATGAAAGCAAACAAGAATCAATTGAATTCACATGCTTGTGAGATGTCATCCACTCCAAAGATGCTCCAATTCAATGTCACTTGACTAAAAAGATGATGAAAGCCACAAAAAAAGGAAAAAGAATAGAAAAGAATTCAACAATGGAATTATGGCAACCTCACCAACTTAGACAAGATGAAGTGGGAGTTATGGATTGTATTAAAATAGGAATGGTGGTGTTGGAATTCATCATGATGTTCCTCCCTCTTAGCCCTATAAATAGAGAAGTCTTCAAGCTTCAAAACACACACCAAGTTCCACAACTCTTGAGCTTTCTCTCCTTCCTCCAATTCTCTAGTTTTAAATTTCTGTTTTAAGTTTTATTTTATGGGGAACTAACTCCCAAGCTAAGGCTAGGGAGAAAGCTTTTAATATGAGTGTGTAATTTTTATTAGTTTGATCCAAACTTAAGCTTTAATGTGAATTTGTAGTTTTTGTTCAAATGGAATTTATAGTTTTCTTTTTAATTAATTGATGAATGTTTGATAATCTATTTCATGGGTTCAATCATGTTTTTCCCATTGTGTAGTAAAAACTTTCATGCTTTTAAAAGAGAAGAGAATTTCTAAAGATTAATAGAATTTTGATGAAGTTTATTTTTTGATAGTTTGTTGCCAATGGTACAAGTTATGCTTAGAATACTTCTAAAGGAAATTAAAAAGAGCTTTAATTATTTTGAACAACTACATTGGAAAATATTTTGTGGATCAAATTAATAAGAGTTGTATGCTTATGTTAAAAGTGGAACCCCAATGCCTTAGTGTTTTAATCAATTAAAATTTCTTTAAATCAAATCTTGCATAAACCTACTTCTCAGTCACACTTGTTCTTTTTCATCTCTGTTATTTTCTTTACACCGCTCTCTGTGGAAACGACACTCAGACTTCCAAGCTACACTACATGGACCTAGAAGGATACATAGATGCTGATTGGGGTCCATCACAGATAGACATTCTACTTCTGAATTTTTACATTTGTGGGTGGCAACTTAGTCACTTGGAGGAGTAAGAAGCAAAGAGTTGTGGTTAGATCAAGTGCTGAAGCAGAGTTTAGTGAAATGGCTCAAGGAGTGTGTGAATTGCTCTGGTTATGGAGATTACTAAAGGATCTTGGAATTAAACCATTGAAAACTACAAACATGTACTATGACAATAAAGCTGCTATCGAGATAGCACATAACCCAGTACAACACGACCGTACCAAACATGTGGAAGTCGACCGACACTTCATCAAAGAGAAACTAGAAAGTTGTATAATTAAGTTTCCATTTGTAAACTCTGAAAACCAACTTGCTAACATTCCGACGAAGACCGTATCATGTAGAGTTTTTTATGACTCACTTGACAAGTTGGCCATGTGTGATATCTTTGCACCAACTTGAGGAGGAGTGTTAGTCAATGACTTGAGGGGAAGTATTGGACAGCTGCCCACAAATCCTGGAAAATCTTGTCTATCACCTAGAAACACATTTCCATGTTTTAGGGCTGGAAACACAAATTCAATGTTTTGTGATTTTGTTTGTAACTAACGGACAACCATTTATTTATACTTGTATATATATTCCTAATTAGGAATAAAACAAGATCTGAATGGGAAAAGCTGTAAAACCTCTCTTATTACACACTCTCATTACACTATCTTTGGTAATAACTAGCATTGGCGGATCCACAGAGGCTCAAGGAGGTGGAGCTACACCTCCCCTCACTGGAAAATGCCATGGAGATACCGGAATTTGACCATATGCTGGTGCGCACATGTTCGACTAAATGCCTCAAAGAAGTTATTTTATTTGCTGCTATGTGAGACCCTGAATATTTAACTTAGATTGTTGGGATCGATCTGATGAGTATGTAGGAAAAAACCGTTCATCAATTGGAGCTCCACAACTAAGTTATGAATTTTAGAAATTTTTTTTAAGAACTTTAGAATTAAAGTTAACGTTGCAGAACAAGTTCAACGAAGAACAATAAGCGTGTTTGGGGTTATAATCTAGCGCTTTTCATTTTAGTTCCATTCTGAAATGGTCTATTAGCCAGGAGCCATGTGTCAATTTCTAATTGATCTAATTTCAAAATTTCATTAAAAACTATCTCTTATCTGAAAAATTTACTAAAAGTTAACCCAAATTTGTAATCACGTGTACTTTTAACTTGTGACCTCCAAATCACATGTACTTTTGGTTAGATTAATTGGTATTGACTTTTGTTAGATTAATTGTCTAATTGACATGGATTTTGTTCATATTTGAAATGAATTTTAGTAGATTAATTGTATAATTGACATGGATATTTTGTTTATGTATTGATATACGGTATAAACTATAGTCAATTAGTTATAGATGTTTGTACCATATATGACCGGCCTCTCATGCCATGATACGCGGAAAGGATCTAACACCAAGCATGGCCCAGTAGCCCATGTTGGCCAGCCCACCCTTATAATCGGTAGGCGCCCTTGGCACCCACGACTGATTCTACGCCCAACACGGCCAGTAGCCCATGCTGGCAAGCCCAGCCTTGTAGTCGGTAGGTGCCTTTGGCACCCACGACAGATTGCACGCTAGCCTGCCCAGTCGCGCAAGCCTACAGTCGACAGTCAGCAAGTGCCCTCAACACCCCCTTCCGATTCAGCCTCCCAGAAGGTATCTTGCAGGAATCTCTCGGGTTCCTCACTGGTATATTCGCTGGGACACGTGGCAACCTCCAAGGCTACTCCCATGAGTCCCACATCGAAACTTCACACCAAGAGGACACCCAAAATCTCTATAAAAAGAGCCCTATTGATTATGTTCCTCCCTTCAAGGCTTTTATGTAAGGTAAATCTAGCTCACTTTAGTTTGAAATCCTGGGTTTGTCCTGTACAACTCCCTCTTGATGATAAAATTAAAATTAAAAACAAAACCTTTTCACCGGTAAAACCAATAGGAATTGTTAAACATTGACCATTATTTGTAATGATCTGTTTCTTATTAATAAAACTTATCTTGATTTTAATTTTAATGAAACTTGCCCGAAAAAAAAAAGCTACAATATTAAGCAGTGCAATTACAGAAGAAAGTGTTGGACGTGGTTTAATTAACAAGAAGCATGAAAAGAAGACTAGTCTTTTGGCTCATCTCTCAACCCCATCTCCATATTTAACCTTTTTTTTATTATGCTGGGAGGAAAGACAACCCTGAGCCTTCGATCCTGGGTGTCGAGCTGCAGGGCAAGAGAGCAGATATATGAAGGCTTCACAAGAGATGTTGCACTATAGGGCAAACTCTCTCTCTCTCTCTCTCTCTCTCTCTCTTGTTTTTAACAATTTAAAAGGGTTGTCTGAGTAAAACAAGGAGCATGTTTTTTTTTTTTTTTGTGAAGAAAAGGAGCATGTATTAAGATTACTAATTATATGTGGAATACTCCTTCCTCTGGAAGGAGGCATTCATACTTTATGCAAATCAAAATTTGGCGCAACTTTCAATTATTTTGTCCCATTTTGTTTTGAGCACTGACCATTTTCTTTTTTGTCAATTAGCTCTTGCTTTCATGTTTACAGCTGTTTACTGCACATTGGAGGAGCTTCCACTGCCAGCTGAAATCGTCATTTGATTCATTTGGCTCATCTTTCAACCTTTCCTATATTCAAATTCGTTCTACCATTGTGAGCAACTAGTTTGGATTGAAGGCCAGTAATGGAAGGCCAGTAATGGCCTTGCCAACAGACCTCTTGATTGGCAAAATTGTGACCATTTTTGAGAACGAAGCATCCTCCATAGCCGGTGTTCGTGATGAAATTGATGACATCAAGCAGGAGCTTGTAAGCATGACGGCCTTCCTCAATGATGCTGAGGGCAAGAATGTACGCAGCGAAGGCGGGAGGACATGGGTTGCAAGAGTCAGAGGCATGGCCTATGATGTTGAAGACATCATTGACGAGTTCATGTATCACATGTATAAGCGAGGATGTCATGATGGCCGATTTGCAAGGTGGTTCCACCAAACTATTCGCATTCCACAGAATGTTTGGTTCAGACATCAAATGTCAAAGAAGTTGCGGAAACTCTCAAGAATGATTAAAGCCATTCCGGAGAGGAATCAGAGATATGGTGTCGGTGGATTAGAAGGAACAAGTAGTACTTGTGATGATGTTGGCAAATGGATGCGGAACCAAGCGGAATCTTCTCTTTTTATTAAGGAAGATGAGCTCGTGGGGATTGAAAGAAAGAAGCAACTATTGATCAATTGGTTGATGAATGGAGAGCAACAGCAAACGCTTATCTCTGTGGTGGGGATGGGCGGATCAGGGAAGACGACTTTAGTTGCCAAGACCTTCAACGACGAAAGGGTCAAGAAACATTTCCACTGTTGTGCTTGGCTAACTGTTTCACAAACTTATGTGATTGACAACTTGTTTAGAAGCTTGATTAAGGAATTCCACGAAGCAAACAAGGAAAAGGTCCCTGCAGACATGAATTCCATGACATATAGAGAATTGCTACAGGTGCTGGTCAATTACTTGGAGTCTAAAAGGTACATGGTTGTATTGGATGATGTGTGGGATATCAAACTTTGGAAAGAAATTAGGATAGCACTCCCAAATACACAGCTTGGATGTCGAATCATGCTTACTACTCGAAAAGAAGACGTGGCATCCTGTTCTTTTGGAGTACAAAGTCATATTCACCACATTCAACTCCTCAAAAAGAATGAGGCTTGGGAGCTATTCAGCAGCAAAGCATTCTCAGCTTACCAGAATAAATGTTGTCCACCAGATCTTCAATCATTGGCTAAGGAACTTGTAGAAAAGTGTGAAGGCCTACCTCTGGCAGTCGTGGTTTTAGGTGGTCTGATGTCCTCCAAGAAGCCATTCGAGTGGAAGCAAGTCTACAACAGCTTAAACTTGCATTTAACTATCCCGTTGTTAGAGCGAGTGGAGAACATCTTATTTCTTAGTTTTGATGATTTACCATACCCATTGAAGCACTGTTTTCTATACTGTTCCCTTTTCCCAGAAGACTATTTGATTCGAAGAAAGAGGCTCATTAGGTTGTGGATAGCTGAAGGGTTTGTTCAAGATGGAAAAGGCGCCACACCAGAAGAAGTTGCTGAGAGCTATCTTATGCAGCTCATTTGCCGTAGCATGCTACATGTTGTTCAGAGGAATGAAAGTGGAAGACCAAAAGCATGTAAGATGCACGACCTTATGCGGGAGCTTGCTCTGTGTAAATCAGAAAAAGAAAAGTTTGGTGCTGTATATGATGGAAGAGAAGTTATGGATGAAGTTCAAGTGCGCCGCTTGTCAACTCAAACCACTGGAGGAGAAATTAAACTAGGCACTGGTATGGCACAACTTCGTTCTTTTCTTGTGTTTGTTACTGACGTGTCCTCATCCTCTTCCTCGAATACATTGCCTTCTGGATGCAAATTGTTGAGGGTGCTAGATTTGGAATATGTTCCTATTGATATACTGCCAAAAGAACTTGCGTACTTATTCAATTTAAGATACTTAAATTTAAGGGGAACTCCAGTTAAGAAGCTTCCTGAATCCATTGGAAAGCTCCGCAACCTTCAAACTTTGGATATCAGGGACTCGAAGATAGAGGTGCTTCCAAGTGGAATTGCCAAGTTGCAAAACTTGCGCCATCTAATTATGTATCGTCGCACTGAAGAGTGTAGGGCCTTCAGATATGTGAATGGGACAAGATCACCATCAAATATATGTATGTTGAAGAAATTGCAAGTTTTGGCTTGTGTTGAGTTAGAACGAAACATTGTTAGACTTGTGGGGAATATGACCCAGCTTAGAAGGATTGGAATTACGAATGTAAAAGAAAGAGACGAGATGGACCTATGTGCCTCAATTCGAAAGATGAAGCAACTTCACTACTTGTTTCTAATGGCAAGCAATGAAGAGGAAGTTCTTCAAACAAACAAACTATGCTCACCTCCTCCCCACCTTCGAATGGTTATTTTGGCTGGCAAATTGGAAATGGTACCACGTTGGTTCTTTTCACTCCAGAGCCTCACATATTTGTATCTGCATTGGTCTAGAATTGAAGAAGATTTACTACCCTACATTGAAGCACTGCCCAATCTGGGAAGGCTTGCACTTGTTAATGCATATGCTGGCAGAGAGTTATGTTTCAGCAGAGGCTTTGCAAAGCTTACGAGCTTGCATTTGTCTACTTGCCCCTTATTGAACAAGGTAACTATAGAAAAAGGGGTGATGTCAAATCTCCAAACCTTATGGTTTGGTAACTGCCCAGAACTAAACGCAATGCCACAAGGTCTTCAATACCTCACTGAACTTAAAGTATTGACAGTGTTGCTTGTATCAAAGGAACTTAAGGATTCCATACAAGAAGGAGGTGTGGATCGTGAAAATGTACAACACATCCCTGAGATCTACCATTATTACAAATCGTCACTGGGGTTGATGTGTCGTGAAAGCTTGTCCTAGTTGTTTTGGAAGGAGGTATGTGAGTTTTTAATTATTTTTTTTGGTCTCCTGGTTTTCCTTTTTCGTTTTTTATATATGCCTTGATTTCCCTAATCTTGCATCATATAAACTATTCTAGTACGAACTGTTGTCATCCACAAGTTTGTTAGGGCCATGTATTTTTGGCTGCAATAGTTAGTTTCGATAGCACAAAAATTTTGTATTGAAATTCTGTTTGATTATCATTTCGCTTTTGTTGTTTGCCATGCAGAATCTAGTCCGAGACTGAAAGACTTTACCCAGTTGCGTCTAGAAGAACCCTTGCTTTCTTGTGCGAGGCTACAAATCTTAATTATTTTCCATCACTGTCTCAAGTTTTATTTGAAGCTATTTGATCATTAGTGTGTTTTGCTTTGAGACTATGAAATCTTATGTAATTTGATTCGTGAGTGTGTTATTTGCTATTTGATTTTGAGAGTTTCATATACTCGTACATTGCTACCCGATAAATAATATCAGTAACAATGCACGGTAGGGGCATGGTGAAATCAGGGAGAAAATGAAAACTTTTTGTTGAACTTCATTTCCAAATAATTTGGCAAAGCAGAGAACAAAATGAGCAAAGTGAATGAATATGGTTCTGTGGATTCTCACTTTGCTTAGACCCTCCATGGAGGAATCATTACTTGTAATCAAAGTTTTCCATATTTTTACATTATAAATTCCAGGTTCTGAAGTCTGTGAACTTGGATAACTCCAGTGGACTTTTGAAAATCAAAAGAGCTTCTAGAGGCAGAAACTAACTAAGAAAATAGAAAGCATGGCTGAACGGCCTGAGCTGCTTCAAATTATGAAGGAACTTGATGGTAGAATCAGAAATCCAGAATTATGAGTTCCTGACTAGTAGTGTTGTTGCATTGCATAATGAATTGTAAAAGTAATAATAATTCTAATAATGTTGGTAATAATAGCACAATATTCAAACTCATTATAATAAAATAATAATAAAAAAACTCACTCTTAATGAGATTAAAAAAATTAAAAAAATAAAAATCAGCAGTGAAAGCACTAGGAATTGTTTAATCAGCCAAGCTGGAGTACAAACAACATTTGATCAGAAAATAGTAGATACAGAAAATACAAATATCAAGTAGTGCAAAACAAGAAGCTCAGTCTTTCCATCTTCACACAAATTCATCTTTGCACTATGCTTCTCCAATTTGAGTTACAGCAATACCATAATCAAAATAAAATGAATGCACATATTGTTGCGAATTAGAACTAACTCACTCCCCTTTAGACCTTGTTGTTGATGGACTTTGGACAAGACTCAATGATGGATGAATCTTACACACACACACACACAGAAAATAACTCAAGCACAAAAAGACACAAGTGTTTATAGAGGTTCAGCAATTTGCCTACATCCTCTCTTGGTGATCCCCTTGAGAAATTTCACTAATGAAGATAGGTTACAACTTTGGTTTACAAATGGAAACCCCCTTAGAACACTACCCTCACAATCTGTTTCTCTCACACCCTTGCTCAACACCTTGATACACTTGAGAATACTCTCCTCTTCTTGACTCACTAGTTCCCAGCTACTTTTCTTCCAACTCTCTCTAACTCTCTTGTACGATTTCAGACTTGCTCTCTCTTTCCTTTAATACATGAGCCTCTAGACTTGAGAGAAGACCCTTGCTTTGTCTCCCACGTTCTGCCCTTGAATACCTGACATGGACCACAGGTTAGGCCAGCCACAAGCTATGTATTGATGGCTACTTGTGCAGCCACCCTATATGGAACCATAGGGTAGCTACACCTTGAAACAAGTCTTCCAATGTCCTTCAATGCTACCTCAAACCTCTCAACTGATTGCCAACGTTCTTCTGACTTAGAAGTGACCCCTAGAGTCCTTGCAAGTAGGTGGGAGGCGATAGCCCTCGAAATTAGAGTTCAAAACTCGAGAAAACTGAAACAGCACGTGCTGAGCGACTGGTCGCACGCACTGAGAGACCAGTCGCTTTTGCACAGAGTCTCAAACTTCGGTTCTGTGTAAAAACGACCGGTCACAAATGGTTGGCGACCGGTCGCGAGTCGACTATGCTCCAGACTTTGATTCTGTGTAAAAATGACCGGTCGCAAATGTCCTACGACCGGTCGCGAGTCCAAAACATTGTATCCTTTATGCGAGCCAATTTTCCAAAAATCTCCACCTTGGCGAGCCTAAAACTCCTTGTGGACATCATTGCCTTCCAGGACATCTGTAATGTCTTGAGAATCGTCCCGATAACTCTCAAGAACTCCACCTCAATCTTTAGCATGTAACAAGATTGAGCAAGTTCAAACAATGCTTGAACTTTGCTGTTGTGACTGGCTTCGTTAGACAATCTGAAGCGTTCTCATTTGTATGAACCTTCCTTACCGTGATGTCTCCATCGTTCACCCAATCTCTTATCCGGTGGTACCGAACATCAATGTGTTTCGATCTTCCGTGGAATGCTTGATTCTTCACTAAGTGTATAGCACTTTGACTATCACTTTGTATCACCACCAAGTCTTGGGCAACTCCGAATTCCTTTGCCAATCTCTTCAGCCACACCGCTTCCTTTGAAGCTTCCGTTAGCGCCATATACTCCGCTTTTGTAGTAGACAAGGCACTAACCGATTGTAACACCGCTCTCCAACTAATCGGTCCTCCACCACAAATGAAGACATATCCTGTGGTGGATCTCCTCTTGTCTAAATCTCCTGCATAATCAAAGTCCACATAACTCGACACACATGCTTTTCCTTGTTGTCTTTCAAACAATATCCCAATCCTCTTGGTGCCCTTCAAGTACCTGAGAATCCACTTTGCTGCTGTCCAATGTTGTTTACCCGGATTCGCCATGTATCTTGACACAATACTTACGGCTTGGGCTAAGTCGGGGCGTGTGCACACCATTGCATACATGAGACACCCTACCAAGCTTGCATATGGAACTTTGCTCATTTCTTCCTTCTCCTCATCCGTAGAAGGACAATCCTGTGCACTTAATTTAAAGTGCTCCGCCAAAGGAGTAGACACCGGCTTGCAATCCATCATATTGAACTTTTCAAGTACTTTGGAAATGTACTTACTTTGTGACAGCCATAGCTTGCCTCCATTTCTGTCTCTCCTTATCTCCATACCTAGGATCTTTTGTGCAGAACCAAGATCCTTCATGTCAAACTCCCTTCCAAGCAATGTCTTCAATTCCTGGATTTTTGACATATCTTTACATGCAATTAGCATGTCATCAACATAAAGAAGCAAAAGGATGAAATTACCATCCTTGAATGCATGAGTGTATACACAGCAATCTGATTCACATCTTCTATACCCAATCTTCATCATGAAAGAATCGAAGCACTTGTTCCACTGCCTTGGAGATTGCTTCAGCCCATACAAAGACTTCTTCAACCTACAAACCAGATTTTCTTTGCTTGCTTCAATGAACCCTTGAGGTTGGCTCATGTAGATGTCTTCCTCCAAGTCCCCATGGAGAAAAGCAATCTTCACATCAATTTGCTCCACCTCCATGTTCTCTTGAGCTACTAAGGAGAGTAGTAGTCGTATAGAAGTATGTTTCACCACCGGAGAGAAATTTCATCATAATCAACTCCCTCCTATTGCAAGTATCCTTTAGCCACCAACCGAGCTTTGAATATGGTGGCTCCCTTCCCATGCATGTCTTCTTTCTTCCTAAACACCCATTTGCAGCCAATAACCTTTCGACCTTTGGGTTTAGGAACTAACTCCCAAACTGAGTTTTGGTATAGAGATTCCATCTCTTGCATCATAGCTTCCATCCAACTTTCCCGTTCCTTGTTCTCAACAGCCTCTTGGAACGTGGTTGGTTCTTCTTCACTAGCATTCAAAGCATAGTGAACTGCATCCTTATCCCATCCATACCTTTAAGGTGGTTTGATGGTTCTCTTGGGCCTGGACTGAGCTATAGATGATGGCTCCACCTGTTCTTGAGCCTCTTCTTCTTCTTGAGTTTGTTGTTGTTGTTGTTGCCCAGCATCTTCCTCCTCAATGTCGGACTCCACCTCCTCTTGAACGTCTTCAGTTGGCTGTTCTTGTGAAGTTTCCCTAAACACATTCTTGAGTGGAACTTCAATGGTTGTTTCTCTCCCAACAACATCCTCCTTTGCCTCTGAATTCTTGACTTTGTTCATAGGCATGGTCTTCTCATCAAACACAACATCCCTGCTTAGTACCTTCTTATGGTTCACTGGATCCCATAGCTTATAGCCCTTCACACCGCTCTCAAATCCGATAAAAATGCATTCAAGAGACTTTGGCTTCAACTTGGACCTTTCATCACTAGGAATAAGTGCATATGCACTGCATCCAAACACCTTAAGATTAGTATAATCAATTGACTTATTAGACCATACCTCCTCTGCATATTTGAACTCAAGATTTCTTGAAGGCGATCGGTTAACCAAATAGGCAGCGTGGTTAACCGACTCCGCCCAAAATGATTTGGGCAATCCCGCATGAATCCTCATGCATCTCTCACGCTCCATGAGAGTTCTATTCATCCTTTCCGCAGCTCCATTTTGTTGGGGCGTCTTCTTCACGGTAAAGTGCCTCTTGATGCCTTCATTTCTACAAAACTCAAGGAACTTGCTATCTTTATATTCACCACCATTGTCACTCCTTAGAATCTTTATTTTTCTTCCGATTAGGTTCTCCACTTCCGCCTTCCACTCTTTGAATTTGGTGAAGACCTCAGATTTCTCCTTCATGAAGTAGACCCAAACCTTCCTGGAAAAATCATCCAAGAAAGTCAAAAATTTATTTTCCTCTGTTGCTCTGTGTTAAACAATGGATCAAACTAAATTTGGCTCGACAAGTAAATAAGAATAGATGAAATTCTTACTTGAATTTGTAGGATGTTTTGTCTGCGAAAAACTGACATTCAGGGCTGATAATCCAACAATATCGGGGCTCCTGAGCTGATCAAGCTGTTTCTTAGCACGGCGAAGCAAGTACTCAATGTAAAGGAAATTTTTGCGGTCTACCTCCTTGGCATTGCGGCGGAACTCAATTGACACAAGTGACTCAATCTGTTGTCGATCTTCAGCAGATTTTGCACGGGCTGCCCTCAGAAACCCTCTGTATAGACTAAGGACTTGTTTCTGCATCCCTGAAAGCCTTGGTCCACTGGAGGCTCCCATTGCATCTTCTTTTGTTTGGCACCAGATTTGCTTTTGAGAATAACTTCAAAACGTTATGGAAATATTTTGACTTCGTTGTTTCTTCTGTATAGAAACATAAATTAGTATATTTATTAAGCTGTAAGTAAAACAAAATTTACCACTCAAACAAAAGAGGATTCCTATCACAAAGCACAACAACTCGCATGCAAAGCTGATCGCCAGATACAACCAATACAAGCATTGGAAAATTCAAATAAGTGTTGGATTAAACTAACAAAGCCATGTTTTGCATAACATTGCTTCAAAACAAGCAGCAAAGAAATCCAAGTAATGACTTAATCAGAAATATACAAGGACAGCAAGATTGATTGTAAAGATATCATGGTTCGTATGCATATTGACATGCTTAAAATAAACCTAGCTACTATGCAATATTCACATGTTTTAAATTTATTTTTTTCCTCTCACTCCATGATGCAATCCATAGAGGACTTTCCTCATACAGGTAGTGAGCATGAGAACAAAATGAGCCTTCACAATTCCTAGTGCAGATAAGTTATGCCCTTGATTTGATTCAGATGCGCATACATTCAGAGGAAAGGAAACACATTATAGATTATATCCCGCGTAATATCGAGAGATGAAAATGTGATTAAACTCGAGCAACTAAACAAAGAAGAACACATGGAAAAGACCCAACTTTCTTGTCAAAACATAACGCCATTTAAAGTTAGACTCGGGACTAAATTAAAAGATGTGATTAGTAAGGGAAACAAACAGTGATGAACATCTCTAGGGCCCAATAGAAAATTGGAAATACATATGAAAATGTTGGGAACAAAGTTTCCCAAATCAACAATATAACGACATTTAAGCAACACACAGAAGCTAACTTGTTCAATTTTGTTAGTAATTTGAAGATTTTTGAGACAATTTTGAGCAAATACAAACCAAGAATGGGATGATATAATAAGTATTCAGAATTACAAAGATACCCACAAAATAAAATAAAGAAATCAAAGCGTATTATACCTATAGCGTAGAAGTAGAAGAACTGCCAAAAACAAGGAGAGAGGAAACAAAGATGAGAATGACGACCAAGTGTGCCCAACTTGTTGGGTTTGCCAGCCCATGTGCACAGTGCACATGAGTAAAAAAAAAAAAAAAAAAGGAAGATGGGCAAATAGTCTATTATTACACCAAGTTCTAATATTTTATGTCATGGATGTCTGTCGTCACCATCTAAATTAATGTGTTGTTCTACCTTCTACAGTTTCTAAAATCACAATTACCTGCCGTTGATTTAGTCACGGAGTTGGCTCACGTTTTGGTTGATTGCGGCTGCGACAGCTTTGGGTGTGTTTCTAAAGTCCATTTCATATATGATTTTTTTTTATAATTTACATCATGAATAAAAAAATGTCGAGAGTGTCCAAACAAGTAGCTGACATTGTATTAACTGATTAGCGCTTACGCTCTGGTGTTCATATTTAACGTTTATTTAATCTGACTTAAACAAGGACCCATATATAAATTGAGATCTATTTGGCTCACTGCTCTGTATGAGAATGACATGTATGTTGACAATTTGACACATTATTTGATAAATTAAAAAGGGTACTAATTTTCCCACTCCTTTTTTATCCACTTACACTCCATTTTTCTAAACAAAAAGGAGTGTAGGTGGATAAAATGGGAGTGGGAAAACCATTTACCATAAAAAACCTCATCGAGTCTAGCATTATTGGCCAGGATATGAAAATTCACAAAACAAATACAATTAATTGCTACAATTCCATGAAGAACTTGTCTTCTCGCTGACCAAATATTTGTCAACAATCTCTGGAAGGATGACAAAAACGTCTCTACTGAATAAAACAACACCCCATCTGTTAAAATACATAAGTAAATAAAACACCACACCATCAAACAAAAAATCAAGTTCATACAGCACAACATATGGCTGCTTGGGTGAAAAACCTTCAGTCTCCAACATTATCAACATGGCGGCTTTGATTAACAAGAAGCAAGAAAAGAAGATCAGTATTTCCATCTAAGCAAAAAGTGATCTTTGTGCCGTTTTTCTACAATTTGATTCTGCAACAGATATTACAGCGAAACTGAAATATGATTATCAATAAAATTAACCATACATACATTATATATGTAGCTCACGAAACTGATACAAGGATTTAGCTTGCTTTTTGTAGCTCGAATTTTGAAAATGCAAATTTGTTTTCTCGTTTTGATTTTAAAAAAATATTCTCTAAAAACATTCTATGAAAACGGTACAAATAGGCCCTAAGCGACTCCAAATGTGTAAGCTTTCCGAAGCCTATATTGAAACACAACTCATTCCTAAAGGGTGTTGTTATAATTTTTGAACCCTCATGAAGGGTGTTAGTGTAAATAACCCATTGAAGAAATTAGAAATCTTTTCTTAATCACACCAAATTGCAAATATTCCCTCACTTGTATTACTATATGACACATGTGGGTGGGTTAAATATTTGTTGGGGTTCTCTGACATACAAGTCCACTCCATCCTTCCAACTTCCAAGCATGTAATGAGCTGCTTCTATCAAAATATATTGCCTTTTAAATTGAGTTATGAGTTTAAGCTTTTAATATGATTTGTGAGCAATTGACAATTCATTCTTTTCAACTAAATTTGAAGACTTTTTCAACATTTGCTACTCCATTTCGAACAATGCAAGGCAGGTGGAATGGTGAGATCAGGGAGAAAATGAAAACCTGCCTACTCCATTTCCAAATAATTTATCAAGAAACAAACAAAATGAGCAATCGAGAATAATATTCAAAGTCAACATACAACTCACTCTTGATGATAAAAATTAAGAACTTTCAGCAGTAAAAGCTATAGGAATTTTTTAATCAGCCAAGCTGGAGTACAAACAACACCTATCGGAAAAGAAAAAAAGTGCAACCAACACAACCTCCTTCGATCTCCAACATTATTACATATGCAACCAGCAGATGCACAAAGAAGACCAGTCTTTCCATCTTCACACAAAGACATCTTTGTCTCAGTCTGTTACGTATTGGCAAACTGAGATATCATTTTCCATTTGATGTGCTCAAAATACAATTTCAAATCACTGAAATTTCTTGCACATTGGAGGAGCTGCCACTGCCAGCTGAAATCGTCACTTGATTCATTTGGCTCATCTTTCAACCTTTTCTATACTCAAATTCGTTCTACCATTGTGAGCAACTAGTTTGGATACAAGGCTAATATGGCCTTACCAACAGACTTCTTGATCGGCAAAATTGTGACCATTCTTGAGAACGAAGCATCCTCCATAGCCGGTGTTCGTGATGAAATTGATGACATCAAGCAGGAGCTTGTAAGCATGAAGGCCTTCCTAAATGATTTTGAGGGCAAGAAGGCACTCACCGAAGGTGGGGAGACGTGGGTTGCAAGCATCAGAGGCATGGCCTATGATGTTGAAGACATCATTGACGAGTTCATGTATCACATGCACGAGCAAGGATGTCATAAGGGCCGATTTGCAAGGTGGTTCCACCAAACTATTCGCATTCCGCAGAATGTCTGGTTTAGAGGTCAAATGTCAAACAAGTTGCGGAAAATCTCAAGAATAATTAAAGCCATTCCGGACAGGAATCAGAGATATGGTGTCGGTGGATTAGAAGGAACAAGTAGTACTTGTGATGATGTTGGCAAATGGAACCGGAACCAAGCGGAGTCTTCTATTTTTATTAAGGAAGATGAGCTCGTGGGGATTGAAAGAAAAAGGCAAATATTGATGTATTGGTTGATGAATGGAGAGCAACAGCAAACGCTTATCTTTGTGGTGGGGATGGGCGGATCAGGGAAGACGACTTTAGTTGCCAAGACCTTCAACGATGAAAGGGTCAAGAAACAATTCCACTGTTGTGCTTGGCTTACTGTTTCACAAACTTATGTGATTGATGACTTGCTTAGAAGCTTGATTAAGCAATTCCACGAAGCAAGGATGGAAAAGGTCCCTGCAGACATGAATTCCATGACATATAGAGAATTGCTACAAGTACTGGTCAATTACTTGGAGTCTAAAAGGTACATGGTTGTATTGGATGATGTGTGGGATATCAAACTTTGGAAAGAAATGAGGATAGCACTCCCAAATACACAGTTTGGAAGTCGAATCATGCTTACCACTCGAAGAGAAGACGTAGCATCCTATTCTTTTGGAGTACAAAGTCATATTCACCACATTCAACCCCTCGAAAAGAATGATGCTTGGGCGGTATTCAGCAGCAAAGCATTCTCAGCTTACCAGAATAAATGTTGTCCCCCAGAGCTTCAATCATTGGCTCAGGAACTTGTAGAGAAGTGTGAAGGCCTACCTCTGGCAGTCGTGGCTTTAGGTGGTCTGATGTCCTCCAAGAAGTCAATAGAATGGATGAAAGTCTACAACAGCTTAAACTGGCATCTAACTAACCATCCGTCGCTAGAGCCTGTGAAGAGCATCTTGATGCTTAGTTTTGATGATTTACCATACCGATTGAAGCACTGTTTTCTATACTGTTCCCTTTTCCCAGAAGACTATTTCATTCCAAGAAAAAGGCTCATTAGGTTGTGGATAGCTGAAGGGTTTGTTGAAGATGTCAAAGGAGCCAGACCAGAAGAACTTGCTGAGAGCTATTTTATGGAGCTCATTTTCCGTAGCATGCTACATGTTGTTCGAAGGAATGCAAGAGGAAGGCCAAAAGCATGTAAGATGCACGACCTTATGTGGGAGCTTGCTCTGTCTAAATCAGAAAAAGAAAATTTTGGTGCTGTATATGATGGAAAAGAAGTTATGGACGAAGTTCAAGTGCGCCGCTTGTCAATTCAAACCACTGGAGGAGACATCAAATTAGGCACAACTTCGTTCTTTTCTTGTGTTTGTTACTGACATGTCCTCACCTTCTTTCTCAAATACATTGCCTTCTGGATTCAAATTATTGAGGGTGCTAGATGTGGAATATGTTCCAATTGATGTACTGCCAAAAGAACTTGTGTACTTATTCAATTTAAGATACTTAAATTTAAGGGGAACTCCAATTAAGAAGCTTCCTGAATCCATTGGACAACTCCGCAACCTTCAAATTGTGGATATTAGGGACTCAAAGATAGAGGCACTTCCAAGTGGAATTGCCAAGTTGCAAAACTTGCGCCATCTAATTATGTATCGTTACACTGAAGAATGTAAGGGCTTCAGATATGTGAATGGGACAAGATCACCATCAAATATATGTATGTTGAAGAAATTGCAGGTTTTGACGTCTGTTGAATTAGAAGGAAACATTGGTAGACTTGTGGGAAATATGACCCAACTTAGAAGGATTGGAATTACGAATGTGAAAGAAAGAGATGAGATGGACCTATGTGCCTCAATTCAAAAGATGAAGCAACTTCACCACCTGTTTCTAATGACAAGCGATGAAGAGGAAGTTCTTCAAACAAACGCACTATGCTCACCTCCTCCCCACCTTCGAACTGTTATTTTGGTTGGAAAATTGGAAAAGGTACCACGTTGGTTCTCTTCACTCCAGAGCCTCACAGGTTTGTATCTGCATTGGCCTGGAATTGAAGAAGATTTACTACCTTACATTGAAGCACTGCCCAATCTGGGATATCTTACACTTATTAATGCATATGCTGGCAAAGAGTTATGTTTCAGCAGAGGCTTTGTAAAGCTTACGAAATTGTGTTTGTCTACTTGCCCCTTATTGAACAAGGTAACTATAGAAAAAGAGGTAATGTCCGATCTCCAATCCTTAAGGCTTGGTAGCTGCCCGGAACTAAACACAACGCCACAGGGTCTTCAATACCTCACTAAACTAAAAGAATTGGCATTGGTGGTTGTATCAAAAGAACTTAAGGATTCCATACGAGAAGGAGGTGTGGATCGTGAAAAGGTACAACACATCCCTGAGATCTACCATTATTACAAAACGTCATTGGGGATTTGTCGAGAAAGCTTGTCCTAGTTGTTTTGGAAGGAGGTATGTAAATTTTTTTTTTGGTCTCCTTGTTTTTCCTTTTTCGTTTTTTATATATGCCTTGAGTTCCCTAATCTTGCATCATATAAACTATTCTGGTACAAACTGTCGTCATCCACAAGTTTGTTAAGGCCATGTATTTTTGTCCATGGACTAAATACTAAGTCTGCAATAGTTAGTTTCGATAGCACAAGAATTTTGTATTGATATTCTATTTGATTATCATTTCGCTTTTGTTGTTTGCCATGCAGAATTTGTTGTTTGCCATGCGCCTAGAAGAACCCTTGCTTTCTTGTGCGAGGCTGCAAATCTTAATTATTTTCCATCACTATCTCAAGTTTTATTAGAAGCCATTTGATCATTAATGAGTTTTGCTTTGAGACTGTGGAATCTTATGTAATTTGATTCGTGAGTGTGTTTGCTATTTGATTATGTAATGACTTAAGAAGCACTAATCAGGATCTAATGCTCAATTTGATTTTGAGAGTTTCCTATACTTGTACATTGATGGCATGTTTACTAATCCGGAATTGGAATTCTCATCCGGAATTGAATTCCGCCTATGGAGAATTCCTGCGTTTACTTCACATAAGGAATTGAAAAAGTAAGCGGGGCCCACAGAAAATTAGGAATTGAATTCCTGATTTTGGAGGAATTCAATTCCGGAATTGGAGGTGGTATTCTAATTCCGGGAGAATTCACCCATTAGGAATTCATCTTTTTTACCCATTATATCCTCACACAATTTTTAAAATTCCAAATATGCCATCTACTTTAACCAAAAAATGTGGACATTTTAGTAATTAGTACCACTCTTACCCCAATTCCATATGGTTTAGTAAACAACTTCAATAGGAATTCGGAATCTAACTCCCCTCAATCCATATGGTTTAGTAAACAACTTCATTAGGAATCCGGAATCTAATTCTCCTCAATCCAACTCCTCCTCAATTCAATTCATCCTCAATTCAATTCCCCCTAATTCAATTCCGGATTAGTAAACATGCCATGATAATCATCTTCTGCTGCTCTGGATAACTTTTAACAACCATAGAACACGTATAATTGTACGCACAAAAACCTGAATTGAGTTATGAGTTTAAGCTTTTAGTATAATTGTGATGTCATATAGAATTTGTGAGCAAACTTTTTCATTATTAACAATGCAACCCTGCCTACTTCATTTCCAAATAATTTAGCAAGAAGCAGAGAACAAAATGAACAAAGTGAATGAATATGGTTCTGCGGATTCTCACTTTGCTTAGGCCCTCCATGGAGGAATCATTACTTGCAAGTAATGACATGCAATACCATATAACAGATTTGAGAAGATTAAGGATCTAAAATGATTAAGCTTTGGAAAGTCAATTGAAGGACAGAAAACTTAAGGTGTAGGGAAAGAATCCCAGACTAACCAAGGATGCCACAAATATGCTCAGAAGGGGTGCTATTCAATAGGTCAAGGCTGCAAGGGACCATGCCATAACAAGCACCGGCGGATCCATAGAGACTCAAGGAGGTGGAGCTGCACCTCCCCTTACTGAAAAATGCCATGGAGATGCCGGAATTTGACCTTATGCTGGTGCGCACATTTTCGACTAAATTCCTCAAATAAGTTGTTTTATTTGCTGCTATGTGAGAACCTGAATATTTAACTTAGATTGTTGGGCTCGATCTCACGAGCATGTAGGAAAAAACCGTTCATCAATCGGAGCTCCACAACTAAATTTATGAATTTTATAAGTTTTTTAAGAACTTTAGAATTAAAGTTGCAGAACAAGTTCGACCAAGAACAAACAATCAGCGTGTTTGGGGTTATAATCCAGCGCATCTCATTTTAATTCCTTTCTAAAATGGTCTATTAGCAAAGACGCCACATGTCAATTTCTAACTGCTCCACAATTTCAAAACTTCATTAAAAACTATCTATGCACTGAAAAATTCACCGAAAATTACTCTGAACTTGAAATCACGTGTACTTTTAACTTGTTGTGACCTCCAAATCACATGTACTTTTAGTTAAATTAATTGGTATTGACTTTTGTTAGATTAATTGTCTAATTGACATTGATTTTGTTCATATTTGATATGAATTTTGGTAGACTAATAATTGTATAATTAACATGGATATTTTGTTTATGTATTGATATACTGTATAGACTATAGTCAATTAGTTATACATGTTTGTACCATATCTGACCGGCCTCTCATGCCATGACACGTGGAAAGGATCTGACACCAAGCAGGGCCCAGTAGCTCACGTTGGCCAGCCTAGCCTTACAATCGGTAGGCGCCCTTGGCACCCAAGACTCATTCTACGCCCAACACAGCTAGCAGCCTAAGCTAGCAAGCCCAACCTCGCAATTGGTAAGTGCCCTCGGCACCCACGATTAATTGCTAGGGAAAAAGAAAACACGCTTTCTACGTGAAAAATCATACGCTCTTTTCATCTTCTTCTCCTAGGTTTCTTCTCTGCTATCTTCTCCACAAGTTATTTTCTTCATTCTTCTCCAGGTGTCCATCTCTCACTCTCTCTCATACTCTCTCCAGTATGCTTCTTGTTGCTTCTTCTCTCTTCTTCCTGTCTTCATCTTCTTTTTCCTTATATATTTCCTCTTCTATGGTGTCTAATTATCTCTTCTTACCATTGCTTTTATATTTATTCAATAGATTTTATTAAATTTTTGTGAAAATTATCTTATGAGTTTTTCTTCAAATCTTCGTTTGGACAAAGTTTTTTTTTCTTTCTACAAATAAGGTTTTGTTTATCTTCTTTCAAGTTTTGAGAACCTCCCTACTGATTCTAAAGATGTTTGGGATGCATATATATATATATATAAAGCAAAAAGCAGAGAATGGTGAAACATTCAAAATACAAAAAAATGCCCTTGGTTAATACAAAAATTAAGAATTGAAATTATTAATTAAATGAAGATAATATGGTAAATTCACACTTTTTCATATTTAAAAATTTTAAAATTAAAAGAAAAATCAGATAATGGATCCTCTTTTTATGGAACACAACTACCCATTATCTTTTTTAATTCTAAAATAAAATTTAAATTTTTTTAAAAAAAGCCTCTTGCGGGCGCTAAAGCGCGTGCGGAGAGGCTAGTATATATAAAGTAAAAGGAAGGGAATGATGAAACATTCAAAATACCAAAAAATGCCATTGGTTAATGCAAATATTAAGAATTGAAATTATTAATTAAATGAGGATAGTATGGTAAATTCACACTTTTAAAAAATTAAAATTAAAAGAAAAATTAGATCATGGATCCTAGTTTTATGGAACACAACTACCCATTATCTTTTTTAATTCTAAAATAAATTTAAAATTTTTATAAAAAAAAAAAAAAAAAAAAAAAGGGTATCGCAAGCTGTAAGACCCGTGTCTTGGGGAAACAAGAACGGTGAGCAATCCCACATCGCTCGGGGAGGGAAAGGTGAAGTGCTTTAAATGTGTGGGCACTTCTCTTCCTAGCACGAGGCCTTTTGGGAGCTCACTGGCTTCGGATTCTTAGGAACTCCGAAGTTAAGCGAGTTGGGGGCTAGAGCAATCCCAAGATGGATGACCCACTGGGAAGTTGCTCGTGAGCTCCCAGAAACAAAACCGTGAGGGCAGAGAGGGGGGCCCAAAGCGGACAATATTGTGCTAGGGGAGTTGGGTCGTGACAGAATGGTATCAGAGCCGGAGCCCGATCGGAAATATGCCAGCAAGGACGATGGGCCCCAAAGGGGGTGGATTGTAAGACCCGTGTCTTGGGGAAACAAGAACGGTGAGCAATCCCACATCGCTCGGGGAGGGAAAGGTGAAGTGCTTTAAATGTGTGGGCACTTCTCTTCCTAGCACGAGGCCTTTTGGGAGCTCACTGGCTTTGGATTCTTAAGAATTCCGAAGTTAAGCGAGTTGGGGGCTAGAGCAATCCCAGGATGGGTGACCCACTGGGAAGTTGCTCGTGAGCTCCCATAAACAAAACCGTGAGGGCAGAGAGGGGGGCCCAAAGCGGACAATATCGTGCTAGGGGAGTCGGGTCGTGACAGAATGGTATCAGAACCAGACCCCGACCGGAAATGTGCCAGCGAGGACGCTAGGCCCCAAGGGGGGTGGATTGTAAGACCCGTGTCTTGGGGAAACAAGAACGGTGAGCAATCCCACATCGCTCGGGGAGGGAAAGGTGAAGTGCTTTAAATGTGTGGGCACTTCTCTTCCTAGCACGAGGCCTTTTGGGAGCTCACTGGCTTCGGATTCTTATGAATTCCGAAGTTAAGCGAGTTGGGGGCTAGAGCAATCCCAGGATGGGTGACCCACTAGGAAGTTGCTCGTGAGCTCCTAGAAACAAAACCGTGAGGACAGAGAGGGGGGCCCAAATCGGACAATATCGTGCTAGGGGAGTCGGGTCATGACACAAGCGCGGAAGCGTATGGGGAGAGGCTAGTATATGTATTTCTATTGGGAATATGAGATCATCAGACTTTTACTGTTTACCTTTTTAATCCTAGTTTTCTTTGATCCAATCCTGGTCCTGCAATGCTATTCAAGACTTTCAACTCAACCTTTTTCCAGCAAAATTCGATTTCTCTAATATTGCTTCGACTTCTATAGTGGTACCAAATCATCGGAAGGTGAGCCCAGACCACCAATGGGTTGAATCAATTTGCGTAAAGGATGCAACTTTGTATACATTTGTGAATTATTTGCCAACAATATATTAGATCTTGGCAAAAACAAAAGATAAAAAATCTAGTCATATGAATGTTGCTGGAAACAATTTTTGTCATCCCCAATGGGTAGTAGTTGGATTGGTCCAGAATCCAGATCTTTGGTGTGCTCCCAAGTTGTTATAGGTTTAGGTAATCATTGTATCTCACAATTTTGATTTTTGTGTCATATGAATATCAATTTACACTTAAATTATCAAAGAATTTATAAAAAATAAAAAAATAATAAAAATTCGATCATTGTTATCCGACGAAGCATCAAACACAATATAACATAATTAGACTATTTATCCGGAATAACACCAAACGCCTTATAATATTATGGATAAACAGTCATTACTCTCTGGAACAGATTAATACTAACAAAACAAATTAGTCAGTACAATCTGACGTACCAAACGAACCCTTAGAGCCAATTTGGCATTGCTGTGCTATGAAAATAATCGTTGTTAGATTTGTTGTGAGAGAAATCAACTATGAGAAAAAGCAGTTTGGCATTTGGTAAACTTTTTGTTAAAAGTGTTGTTGGTTCTGATTCTCGCATAATCAAAAAATGATTCCCGAATATTCATTAAACCCATTGCCTTTTCGAAACTGATTCCAGCATAATCAGAAAATGAAAGCACCTCATTAGTTGTTTTCCCTTATAGCTTTCTCTCACAACAATTTTTAACAATAAGTAATTTTCTCATAGTTCACCAAATGGGCTGGGCTTCCCAAAATTTTAAAAAATCACTTATCACCCCAAATAAGCAATGCCTAACAGGCACTTAGTCGTCTAAATTTCTTCTGATACGCCTCCTTGGGTCTCTTTCAATGAAACAATGAGTTTCATTCAAGTTGCAATGAGTTTCATTCAAAGTTGCAATAAGTTTCGTTCAAGTTGAACTTTTCAAAAGCCCAACAAAATAAGCCCTTAATGATAAGGGTAAGCGTTATTAATGGTCACTTAATGACATATCTAATACTTTTTCTTTTCCAAACTAACACTCATTCATATGCATCTTTTATTGGATTAATTGAATAGGTTATATTAGATGTATTTTTACAGTGATTAATATCGGGCTCAAATAATCTGTATTTTTATATTCACTCTATAAAATAATATATGCTCAAAAGGTTTTGGCTTCAACGCCTCCAGGGTTATGCCTTGCCTTGTGGGACCAAAAAAAAAGGCCTTTAGAAGCTGCTTCTATTAAAATATATTCTATCCTTCCAATTAGGGTTAGCTGGCCCGGTCCAACCCAAAATTTTTGGGTTTCGGCTGGGCTTTGTCGGGCTTTTTCTTTTTTTGGGTTGGCTAGGCTAAGGTTTGAAAGGGTATAGCCCGAGCCCGTCCTTACTTAATTTATTTTTATATTACTCAATTTACTTAAGTTTACAATGTAAATAAGGAAGTAACCCCAATTTGGATTCAATTAAAAATACTAAAAAATCAAATTCCCAACAAATCAAAATATGAAAATTCAATTATAGTATAAGATACAGTTTATACCAACATCGATACCTCGGTTAATCAATGTATACTTTATACTAAAATATCATAAAATCGTGTTTGATTATTTAATATGTAAGGAGTATAAACTGCCAAAAATTCTTCATTCCTGAATAACATCAGAGTATAATAACAATGCAAGAAGGCAGGGGAATGGTGTAATCAGGAACAAAATGAAAACCCTGCCTACTCCATTTCCAAATAATTTAAGAAACAGGGAACAAATTGACCGAAGTGAATGAATATGGTTCTGTGGATTCTCTCTTTGGTTAGGCCCTCCATGGAGGAATCATTACTTATAAACAAATTATTCTATATTCCTACATTATAATTTTCAGATTCTGAAGTCTGTGAACTTGGATAACTCGAGTTGACTTTTGAAAATCCCAAGAGGTTCTAGAGGCAGAAACGAAGTAAGAAAATAGAACATGGCCGGCTTGAGCTACTTCAAATTTGTGTTTTAACGCATCTTCATAAGAAAATGTTCAGATAGTTTATTTATGGATCCCATATTTTCTTTTTTGTTCTTTCCACGCAAGTTCTCATTGCATTTGGATCCTGACCATTGTTCACCGTGGGGGTTTCATTTCATGGACAGTGACATGGATCACGAGCCTCTACATTTAGCGACTGTGCATTTATTGTTATATTCCTATTTAGATCGGTGCACCAGATACTAAGTTATATTAGGTTTGATAGTTGTTTGACTTAGGTTATACATCGGGGCCCAAGACTTTGTGAAATAAGGAAAGTTTTGAAGTATTTATTTTCCTTTTGCGTGAACCGTTGCTTGATGGGCTTAGAATCTTAGTCAAGTCGACCCTCAGTGATGACTAGAGACGACTTGACCTAGCCCTACATAACCTTAAGACCCTACTCTCGTCAGATATGTTCTCTAACCCTAATCTCATCATAAAGAGAGAGCTGAAATAGTTATGAGAGAGAGCAGAAGTCTTAAGCCGTTATCTCTTGCTCGTGCTATTGCTATTGCGACTGAATGAGTTCTGAGATCATGTACTCAAGGAAGATGATGCCAGATATGTCTTCTATGTATTTCAGATTGTGTGAAAGATCATGAATGCATATACGGAAATCTAACATTTACTAGCATTTCGCAAGATTTGAACAATTCTAATAATCTAACGACTCATGATATGATACGTCAACTGTTAACTTTTGACATGTATCTATTTAATTAACTCCAACTTAACACTATTAAGTTTAAAAGAATTATTAAAACAAAGCAATAAAGAAAAAAGTAAAACCCCTAGAAATCATCCAACCTATCTGACCCTGCGATTGCCATCCTATCCCACCCTTGATTCCTCTCCACCGTCCATAAATCTCTCCCTCTCTTCCATGAATGTGCATCATGGTAGCTATGGTTTTTTCTTATCATAGGTTTATCTTTGCACCATAGTTACATCGGCATTTAGCAAGGATGAAGACGTCATCATAGTTGCTCAGTCATGCAACTTCGTAATTGTTTTGAATTGAATTGGAGAGAGAGAGAGAGAGAGAGAGAGAGAGAGAGAGAGAGAGAGAGAGAGAGAGAGTGTGTGTGTGTGTGTGTGTGAGGAGGGAAGGGGGTTGCCATCAGCTATGTCATGCACGGATACGCGACACATGGAAACGACAAATCTCAAAAAATTAAGACACGGGGACACGACAATGAAAAAAATAGTAATTTATAATAATACTTATATATATTTTAAAAAATAAAATATCATGTTCATACTCTAATTTCACAATACTATATAGTGAAATTTAAGCTTTCAAAATCTTTCAAAATGTAGTTTATTGATTTTATATGAATTATAATTGAATTAACACATTAGTTGATCTGTGTTCGGAGAGTGTCTTGACCATGGATGGGATTGTCCTAACCTTAGACATGACGTTGACCGTTGAACACAGGTGTCTGACACTCTGAGACTTGAGCTTAGTGGAATGTATGTGCAACATAGGCCATGAGTGAGGTGAGGAGGGGTGTGTCGTGGGTGGCTGATAGGTTTATGGTTTTTTTCTTTATTGTTTTTGTTTTCCTTATTTTAATTTATATAGACTTAATGGTGTTAAGTTGGAGTTAATTATATGGATAGATGCCAAAATTTAAAAATTAATAACGTGTCATATCTTGAGTGGTTAGATTATTAGAATGGTTCAAATCTTGTGAAATGTGGGTAAATGCACAATCACTAAATGTAGAGGCTCAATATCCTGATGACGTTAACGTTGATATAAAACAAGGGAGTTGATTTTCTCACTCCCATTTTCTCCATTTAAACTCCCTTTAAATTTTTTAATACTTTTTAATCAAGTTTGTTCTTTTTTTGTTCTTCATCTTTCCTATTCTACCCTTATCTTGAATTAAGGTTTTGATAACTGAAATTAAGAAAAGTTAATAGAAAAAAAAAAGTCACAACGTCTTCTTCTCATTCATTGTGTCTTTTCCACTTCTCCTACCCAAAGCTACTCTCAGAGCAATTCATGAAATAGAACAATCCTTCTCCTACCCAAAGCAAATACTCTTTAATTTGTAGTGAAATGTTAGCTATGGATGAAGATCAAACATTAGAGTTCGAGTTGCCTAGACAAATATACAGTGTTAATTATTTTTTACTTGATGACAGAAAAAAAAAATTACTAAAAATGTAGTGCAAGTTGAAATATTAAGTATAAGAAAAAGAAAAAAATATAAAAGTGAAGTAAAAATGAAATAAGGTAGGGTAAGGGTAAAATAGAAAAGAGGAAGAACAAAAAAGAACAAAATTGATTAAAAGAATTAAAAAAAAACAAAAGTGAGTGTAAGTGGAGAAAATGAGAGTGAGAAAATCAATTCCCTATAAGAAAATGTTAATTATCTATATTGGAGCAGTTGTCCATATGTCGTCGTCTTATAGGTACATACTGCCATTTGACAAGTGTCATGTGATAGTACTGTGCTATTGTATAATTTCTTAGAGAGAACGAAGAGGTCCAATTCAAGATGTGTGCCAACCAATTATAAAAAAAGAGCTGTAAACATGAAAGCAAATTGAGAAAAAGAAAAAAGTAATAATAGATTTGTATCATGATTCTTGCAGTATTACTAAAGTGGTCAAGTATACATTATGACAAAAACGGACAAAATAATTGAAGTTGCATCACGTACATTATGACAAAACAGGGAACCAGTTTCAAAGATTGAATCAGAAAATGAGCATCTAATCTGATCTTGCCCGCTAAAATGTAATATATATTTTTTTTAAAGCTTCATCATTGAGTATGAAAACAAATGTGGCTGAACGTGAGAAGTAGTGAAAAAAAAAACCTTCATCATTTCCTTTGAAAACAAAGGTGGAACGTGAGAAGTGAAAAAAAACATCATCATTGCCTTTGAAAACAATGGTTGTTGCCCATTATAATTTTAGTTTCTGAAGTTTGTCAGTTTGGACAATTCCAACGATTTTAACATCACAAAGGGAAAAACTAACAAAATAGAGCATGAGCGCTGCACGGCCTGGCCTGTTTTAAATTAAGTTTAATAATTGCCTAATGTCACATGCAGGTCGTTTTTTAGAACATTAGAAATGAATCTTTATTAAGAATAGCCAATTTTCCGCTTACCATCAATTTTTTCAAATTTCATCCAACTTTCTGTCGAAATTAAGGCTAATTTACCCTCAACGAACCATTTTTGGCTTAGATGGGAGGTGGGTAATTTTCCAGTGGGGTTGGGGGTGGATGCTGGTGGGTGAAGCGTGGTAGAGGTGAATGGGCTGCTTGGGAGGGGCGAGAGAGACAGAAAGTTGGATGAAATTTGAAAACATTGACGGTAAAAGGTAAATTGGCTATTTTTAAAAAGTTTGTGTCTTAATTTACCCAAAAACATTGATTGATAGGTAAATTGACAATATTGAAATAGTTGAGAGGGCAAAACCGCTAAAAACCCCTTTTATGAATGGTTGAGCAACTCTTGTTTTCACAATAAAATTAATTAAGAACTCGGAAATCGTGAATTTTTAGTTCTGTAATAGTAATGTCTTTTCTTGCATTGAATAATGAATTTTTTTTTATAACAAGCGACAGAATTTTATTAGAACAACGGAAAAAAGTACATAAGGAGCCATCCCAATTAGTTATATGACGGAACGAGAGAGACTTTCATGCAACGGGAATAACAACTTTTTGTTATCCCCACCAATAAAGCAATGACACGCGAGATAGCTTTCCCATATGTCATTGCATCATTGGCCTACTATCCCTGTTATAAGAAAGTTTTTTTTCTAGTAACAACATACTATTTATAGTCAACCACAAACGGACCTATTCACAAACTAACCTGGGCTATAGCCCTAGCCTAGGTGTCTTGATTTTTTTTAGCCTATAGTAGTACTCCCTGCTGATACTTCATAATCTTCTTTTTTTTTTCTCTCAATTCGTTGATGTTGAAATTTGGGGGATTTTTAGAGTTTATGAAGTATCAATTAGGAAAAGTAGGTCGGCCACTTAAAAAAATTCTCTGTAATTGTTTTTTGGCTTGGCCAAAACATTTAATTGTACATGTTTTGTAATTAAAAATAAATAAATGAACGTAGGTCAGCCCCTTATAATGCCATAAAATCCAATAAATTTTTAATTGTAATCATTCATGTTTTACGCTATAAAGCCTTAATCCTAATAACTTTTACATTTTTAATTATTTTGATTAATTAATATGAGTTTATTTCTTTGGTTGGTTAGTATGAGTTTTTATTTTGGTTAATTAATATTAGTTTTTATTTTAGGACCTTTTATATTGAGAGGTGTGATAATATATACTAAACTCACACACACAACATGATTGATAGGACTGGAACCCAGGACCTTGACTAGGGGCCAATTACCCCTAACCACTACACTAGTTGGTCCTTTGCAGGTTTTGTGTTTTTAAAACAATTGGAAATTTGTACACGCCGACTCCATTGATTATGTTCCTCCCTTCAAGGCTTTTACGTAAGATAAATCTAGCTCACTTTAGTTAGAAATCTTGAATCCGTCCATGTAGTCAACATACAACTCCCTCTTGATGATAAAATTAAAATTAAAGATAAAAACTTTTTAGCAGTAAAAGCAGTAGGAATTGTTTAACACTGACCATTATTTGTAATGATCTGTTTCTTATTAATGAAACTTATCTTCATTTTAATTTTAATGAAACTTACCAAGAAAAATAAGCTACTGAGCACGGGTTGCTGGTAGGAAGTAGTAGCAGCAGCATCGAATAGTTTTTTTTATGGAAAATAATATGATTTTGAAAAGCTGCCTTATGAAACTTTTTTTTTTTCAAGTCTTATGAAACTTTGGATTCGACTCAAAGTACAATATTAAGCAGTACAATTACAGAAGAAAGTGTTGGTGGTTTTAATTAACAAGAAGCATGAAAAGAAGACTAGTCTTTTGGCTCATCTTTCAACCCCATCTCCATATTCACCTTTATTTTTATTATACTGGGAGGAAAGACAACCCTGAGCCTTCGACCCTGGGTGCCGAAGACTTCACAAGAGATGTTACACTAGACTATAGGGCAAACTCACCCAATCCTCTCTCTCTCTCTCTCTCTCTCTCTCTCTTGTTTTTAACAATTTAAAAGGTTAATTATATGTGGGACACTGCTTAGCTCTTTCCTGAAAGGAGGCATTCATACTTCATGCAAATCAAAATTTGACACATATGCAAAAATAATTCAATAAAAACACAAAAGGAGAATCTCAGCAGCACACATGTCAAACTATGATCAGCATAAAAGTGGGAGTTCCTAGCATAAAAGTGGGAGTTCTTACTTCTAGAAAATGAGGGTCAATGTGTCATTAGATTAATCTAAAGATCTTTATTAAAGAAGTCCTATATTTTTAGTTGAGCTGGACTGCTTGATTGGACGCACACATATTGCATTCCTCTTTAGCCTTCGGTGTGGACAGGGGAAATTATATCTCAATAGAGAAGTTGCATCAGATTTGTTTATTTGATCTAAAGTTTTGCCTAAAGCTACGAGATTCACTTACCTATATACAATCCAAAAGATCATTTAGGCTCTCTCCGTAAATCACGTTCACCTTTGGGAAAATTTCTTTGGTCCAAACGGGTAGTAATAATGCAAGAAATTTTCTTTTTTCTCAATTAGCTCTTGCTTTCATGTTTACAGCTGTTTTTTTAATGGGTGGTTGCGCCCCATCTTCAATTGGACCTCTTTGTTCTCTTCTTCAAGAAATTATAAAATAGTATGGTACTCTCACATGACACTTGCCACTGATCACTTGAGAATTTGAGAGATGGAGTGGAGAGAGGAAGAAAAACAAATATGAAAAAAAAAAGAGAGATGGAGCATCCACTGATACAATTTCAAATCACTGAAATTTCTTGCACATTGGAGGAGCTTCTACTGCCAGCTGAAATCGTCATTTGATTCATTTGGCTCATCTTTCAACCTTTCCTATATTCAAATTCGTTCTACCATTGTGAGCAACTAGTTTGGATACAAGGCCAGTTATGGCCTTGCCAACAGACCTCTTGATTGGCAAAATTGTGACCATTTTTGAGAACGAAGCATCCTCCATAGCTGGTGTTCGTGATGAAATTGATGACATCAAGCAGGAGCTTGTAAGCATGAAGGCCTTCCTAAATGATTTTGAGGGCAAGAAGGCACTCACCGAAGGTGGGGAGACATGGGTTGCAAGCGTCAGAGGCATGGCCTATGATGTTGAAGACATCATTGACGAGTTCATGTATCACATGTATGAGCGAGGATGTCATGACGGCCGATTTGCAAGGTGGTTCCACCAAACCATTCTCATTCCACAGAATGTTTGGTTCAGACGTCAAATGTCAAAGAAGTTATGGAAAATCTCAAGAAGGATTAAAGCCATTCCGGAGAGGAATCAGAGATATGGTGTCGGTGGATTAGAAGGAACAAGTAGTACTTGTGATGACGTTGGCAAATGGATGCGGAACCAAGCGGAATCTTCTCTTTTTAATAAGGAAGATGAGCTCGTGGGGATTGAAAGAAAGAAGCAACTATTGATGAATTGGTTGATGAATGGAGAGCAACAGCAAACGCTTATCTCTGTGGTGGGGATGGGCGGATCAGGGAAGACGACTTTAGTTGCCAAGACCTTCAAGGACGAAAAGGTTAAGAAACATTTCCACTGTTGTGCTTGGATTACTGTTTCCCAAACTTATGTGATTGACGACTTGTTTAGAAGCTTGATTAAGGAATTCCACGAAGCAAGGATGGAAAAGGTCCCTGCAGACATGAATTCCATGACATATAGAGAATTGCTACAGGTGCTGGTCAATTACTTGGAGTCTAAAAGGTACATGGTTGTATTGGATGATGTGTGGGATATCAAACTTTGGAAAGAAATGAGGATAGCACTCCCAAATACACAGTTTGGAAGTCGAATCATGCTTACTACTCGAAGAGAAGATGTAGCATCCTATTCTTTTGGAGTACAAAGTCATATTCACAACATTCAACCCCTCGAAAAGAATGATGCTTGGGAGCTATTCAGCAGCAAAGCATTCTCAGTTTACCAGAATAAATGTTGTCCCCCAGATCTTCAATCATTGGCTAAGGAACTTGTAGAAAAGTGTGAAGGCCTACCTCTGGCAGTCGTGGTTTTAGGTGGTCTGATGTCCTCCAAGAAGCCATTCGAGTGGAAGCAAGTCTACAACAGCTTAAACTTGCATTTAACTATCCCGTTGTTAGAGCGAGTGGAGAACATCTTATTTCTTAGTTTTGATGATTTACCATACCCATTGAAGCACTGTTTTCTATACTGTTCCCTTTTCCCAGAAGACTATTTGATTCGAAGAAAGAGGCTCATTAGGTTGTGGATAGCTGAAGGGTTTGTTCAAGATGGAAAAGGCGCCACACCAGAAGAAGTTGCTGAGAGCTATCTTATGCAGCTCATTTTCCGTAGCATGCTACATGTTGTTCAGAGGAATGAAAGTGGAAGGCCAAAAGCATGTAAGATGCACGACCTCATGCGGGAGCTTGCTCTGTCTAAATCAGGAAAAGAAAAGTTTGGTGCTGTATATGATGGAAAAGAAGTTATGGATGAAGTTCAAGTGCGCCGCTTGTCAACTCAAACCACTGGAGGAGAAATTAAATTAGGCACTGGTATGGCACAACTTCGTTCTTTTCTTGTGTTTGTTTCTGACGTGTCCTCATCCTCTTCCTCGAATACATTGCCTTCTGGATGCAAATTGTTGAGGGTGCTAGATTTGGAATATGTTCCAATTGATATACTGCCAAAAGAACTTGCATACTTATTCAATTTAAGATACTTAAATTTAAGGGGAACTCCAGTTAAGAAGCTTCCTGAATTCATTGGAAAGCTCCGCAACCTTCAAACTTTGGATATCAGGGACTCAAAGATAGAGGTACTTCCAAGTGGAATTGCCAAGTTGCAAAACTTGCGCCATCTAATTATGTATCGTCGCACTGAAGAGCATAGGGGCTTCAGATATGTGAATGGGACAAGATCACCATCAAATATATGTATGTTGAAGAAATTGCAAGTTTTGGCTTGTGTTGAATTAGAACGAAACATTGTTAGACTTGTGGGGAATATGACCCAACTTAGAAGGATTGGAATTACGAATGTAAAAGAAAGAGACGAGATGGACCTATGTGCCTCAATTCGAAAGATGAAGCAACTTCACTACTTGTTTCTAATGACAAGCGATGAAGAGGAAGTTCTTCAAACAAACACACTGTGCTCACCTCCTCCCCACCTTCGAACAGTTATTTTGAATGGAAAATTGGAAAAGGTACCACGTTGGGTCTCCTCACTCCAGAGCCTCACACATTTGAATCTGATTTGGTCTGGAATTGAAGAAGATTTACTACCTTACATTGAAGCACTGCCCAATCTGGGAAGGCTTACACTTGTTAATGCATATGCTGGCAGAGAGTTATGTTTCAGCAGAGGCTTTGCAAAGCTTACGAAATTGGAATTGTCTACTTGCCCCTTATTGAACAAGGTAACTATAGAAAAAGGGGTGATGTCAAATCTCCAATTCTTATGCCTTGAAAACTGCCCAGAACTAAACACGATGCCACAGGGTCTTCAATACCTCACTGAACTAAAAGTATTGACATTGGTGGTTGTATCAAAGGAACTTAAGGATTCCATACGAGAAGGAGGTGTGGATCGTGAAAAGGTACAACACATCCCTCAGATCTACCATTATTACAAATCGTTGTTGGGGATGATGTGTCGTGAAAGCTTGTCCTAGTTGTTTTGGAAGGAGGTATGTAAGGTTTTAATTTTTTTTTTGGTCTCCTCGTTTTCCTTTTTCGTTTTTTATATATGCCTTGATTTCCCTAATCTTGCATCATATAAACTATTCTAGTACGAACTGTTGTCATCCACAAGTTTGTTAAGGCCGTGTATTTTTGTCCATGGACTAAAGGTCTGCAATGGTTAGTTTCGATAGCACAAGAATTTTGTATTGAAATTCTGTTTGATTATCATTTTTCTTTTGTTGTTTGCCATGCAGAATCTAGTCTGAGACGGAAGGATTTTACCCAGTTGCGCCTAGAAGAACCCTTGCTTTCTTGTGTGAGGCTGCAAATCTTAATTATTTTCCATCACTATCTCAAGTTTTATTTGAAGCCATTTGATCATTAGTGAGTTTTGCTTTGAGACTGTGGAATCTTATGTAATTTGATTCATGAGTGTGTTTGCTATTTGATTATGTAATGCCTTAAGAAGCATTAATCAGGATCTAATGCTCAATTTGATTTTGAGAGTTTCCTATACACAATCAATGTTTTTGTGTCCTATTTTAACCTTTTTAGGATTAGGGACCACTACCTTAGCTAAACACCCCCATACTTTGAGGTATTTATAGGAAGGTCTTCGTCCTTTCCATAATTCATATGGTGTCTTTTCCAATTTCTTGTGAAGTAATTTGTTGAGAATATGATTTGCAGAAAGCAAAGCTTCTCCCCACAAATTATGGGATGCTCCAGAACTTATCAACATAGCTTTCATCATTTCTTTTAATGTACGGTTCTTGCGTTCAGCAATACTGTTCTGTTGAGGTGAATAAGTGTCACGCCCCGGACCCGGGGGTAGGCGGAAACCCCGCGCCCGGTGCGTGAGAAAAAAAAATAAAAAATAAAAATAAAAATAAATAAAAAGGGAAGCCGAAACATGGGTTTAAAATAAACTTCTATTATAGAAATAGCTCCCAAAATCTTACAACTTTACAAGAAATAAATAAAACTCTAACACTCTCATCTAATTCAGCTTCAACCAATTTAGTCCTTGCCTTGCCCACTAATTCATCTGAAAAATTAAACAAGGTGAGGGATGAGCAACCACCGCTCAGTGAGTAGATTATGTAATATGCCAATCAAGCAATACCGTTTTACACACTCTAGAAAATATCATGAAAAGATACATCAATCCAGATCATATTACATCATCCCTTCATATTTTGGTTATCCTTCATAGCATGTAACCAATCACGTGACTCCTATTGGCCTTATTGCCCTATGTCCCCGTGTGGTACATCTATCCCTCGGATACCCCAACGTTGAAGTTCTCATGTTCCATGAATAATACATACCTTATGAATATTCCAATCAATATATATATATAGCGTGAAAGATTTCACTAAATTAGACATGCTTGACTTGAAATAGAGAGATATTTGTAAATAGAATAAATCCACGATAATTCATGGTTTTATATTTTATCATAAAATAAGAACTTTTAGAACACATTACATAAACCACTCACCTCCCTAATGAGAACCCTTTAAATAAATTGGCAAGACAACCCATCTACCTATCTCCTCCAATAATCACCTCTCTCTCTCTCTCTCTCTCTCTCTCTCTCTCTCTCTCTCTCTCTCTCTCTCTCTCTCTCTCTCTCTCTCTCTCTCTCTCTCTCTCTCTCTCTCTCTCTCTCTCTCACTAAAAGAACTATCATCTTCTTCTCAAATAATTCTTGCTTGAAATGAATGAACATCTATTCCTATTTATACTAGAATAAGTCGGCAAATATCCTTCTATCCTTGGTTTTGGCGGTTGAGGATAAGAACTTTGGTATTGATATAATATTTTAATGAAGCTACTTGGATAACAAGGCTATCCCTTGTGTGTTTACACGTTCCTTGAGCAATGCCACCTCTTGCTTAAGTTATCCACCTCCAACTTAGATTATTAAAATGGTAAGACAACTATATAAATACATATATATATATATATATATATATATATAATTAATTTAAATATATAACTAAATATGGCAACAAAATATTTATTTCTTCCAATTATTAATATATATACTTTTTTTTAAAAAATACGGGTCTTCACAATAAGGAGCGGTAGTTTGGTGACTAATTCCATGTTGAGCACAAAACTCAGCTAAGGGTGCTACATATTCACCACCTCTATCGCTTCTTAAAACCTTAATTGTTTTGCTAAGTTGATTCTCAACTTCACTCTTATAATGTTTAAACATTTCTAAGGCTTCATCTTTTCTTCTAAGTAGATAGACATAGTAATATCTTGTGCAATATCTATAAAAGTAATAAAGTACGTTTTACCACCTCTAGTTTGTACAAACTTTAAATCACAAATGTCACTGTGAATTAAATCTAGACTTTATGTACTTCGTTCTATAGAATGAAATGATGTTCTAGTAAGTTTAGCTTCAACACAAGTTTCACATTTTTTACTTGTATCAATATTAAACTTAGGTAATAAATCCATGTTAACTAATCTACGGATAGTATCATAATTAACATGTCCTAGTCTAAGATGCCAAACATTTGGGGACTCAAGAATATAAGCCGAACTAACTGTGTTCTTATTATTCATAGAAGGTATAATAGTCATTACATTCATCTTGAATAAACCAGTCTAAAACCATTCTTACTTAACAGTGCTCCAGAAACCAAATTCTTTTGAATGTCAGGCACATGAAGCACTTGATTTAGGGTGAGTTCCTTGCCAGAAGTCATCTTCAGAACCACCTTTCCTTGTCCTTCAACCTTGGAAGCTGATGAGTTTCCCATGAACAATTGCTCCCCTTGGTTCAGTTGTTGATTGGTAGTAAACATCCTCCTATCAGAGCAGATGTGGCGTGTAGCTCCAGTGTCCACCCACCATTCCTTGGTATTGCTTACTAGGTTCACTTCAGAGATTACGGCCGAGAGGTTATTATCAGATATCTCATTGGACAATTTCTCCTCCTCGGTCATGTAAACTTCTGTGGTTTTTCCCTTGCTTAGACAGTTCGCCGCTCTATGACCATGCTTGTTGCAGTTAAAGCATTATCCTTTGAACCCTTTGTTCTTCTTTGAGTTCCCTTGGCTAGAGCCTTCCCCTGAGTGCTTTCTCTTTTTCTTGTTCTTTGGTCCATCCTCCACTACATGTGCTTTAGCCACCATGGAGTTACTGTTGTGGAAATCAAACAAGACTTTCACCCTCCCCTAATGATCTTGTTGTTGATGGACTTTGTGACACACACAATAATGGATGAATCACACACACACTCTTGAGAAACCAACCAAGCACAAAGTAACACAAGAATTTATAGAGGTTCAGCAATTGCCTACATCCTCTTGGTGATCCCCTTGAGAAATTCACTAATGAAAGAATAAGTTACAACCTTGGTTTACAAAGAAACCCCCTTAGAACTCTATTCTCTCCCCAAGCTCTCTTTTCTCTCTCACCCCTTGCTCAACACTTTGATGCACTTGTGAACACTTTCTCACCCTTGGTGTTTCCCTCCCTTTGGTGTCTAGACTTACAAGACCCCAACACTTAGCTCTTAACTTGAGTTGATTGCACTCTCTTCCTCCCTTAATGGAACCCTTGATGGTATTACCCTCACCCTTTGTGAACTTAATCACCCCTTGGAGAATAAAGACCACTCCCTTGGTGAACTTAACCCCCACCTTCAGTTGCCCTTGCATCCTCTTCTTTATAGACAGGCCTTGGACTTAGTAGAGGGCTGCAATTACTTCTCCACGTTCTTGCTATCAGCCACCCACCTAAACAAAAGGTTAGGCAAACCAAAAAACAAGCCATAAAGCATGCACCCTTTGTCCCCCCATCTAGAAAACTTTTGATACAAGTCAACAAACAACATTCAATGGTGTTCCAGCTTTTAAGGCACATTGCCAAACTTTCTAGAACCTATAAAAGACTTTGGAGGCACTTGGAGTTAGGTAGGGAACAAGTACATGTGAAGCCATCTTGAAAAAACGCATGAAAAAACGAAACAGCAACACTGGCGACCGGTCGCTGAAGACTCTGCCTGGCGACTAGTCGCCTGCCTCGTTTCTCCAGGCTTCGATTCTGCTTCAAAACGACCGGTCGCTTTTCCCTTGCGACCGGTCGCCTCCTCCTTCACTTGTGCATTAATTTTGAGCCAATTTTACAACAGTTACCACTGGTTTTCTTTTCAGAACCACGGTTGTCTTCCTCAATCCTTAGCCTCACGATTAGATCTTCAAGTTCCATCTCTTTGCGCTTATTCTTGAGATAATTCTTGAAATCTTTCCAGGATGGACCAAAGATGTTGCCAAGCAGCTCAAAGTAAGTCCGAATAGTTTATTTATTTATTCTCTAATAGATCAAAGAATTTTTTTTATATTATTTGTTGAGATCTCTTTCGTTGCAAATGATGAGGGGATTAGTGTGGCTCCTACCCTTTGTTGTATTCTCCAATATCTTTCTTACGACTTGTTTGACTTTTTGGTCTTGAGTTTAGTGGCAAAATCAGACCCAACCTACTCTTCAAATTATATTCCTACCAAATGCATTATTTATATAATAAATATGCATGACTATTCATAAATCAGAGGCATTACATATTATACACACAGCTATGCATCAAGCTAAACTATATCTCCCTATTTAATTTTCAGGAACAACAAATGGTGATGCCTGGTCACCGTGAATCAAACTTGCAGAAGGAGTTGAACCGATACATTCCCACACAGCTGCCGCTTTTGGAGGCATGTGCATTGGTGCACTGACAGTGTTGGCCGATTTCATGGGGGCGATTGGTTCAGGAACAGGAATTCTGCTTGCAGTCACAATCATCTATCAGTACTTCGAGACATTTGAGAAAGAGAGAGCCAGTGACAATTTGTTGCCACAATGGTTGGTCTCCCTGACAATTTTGGTGTGCTGAGAGATGTAAGTAGGTTTTAACAGCGAAGTTCAAGACATTAGGCTACTCTCTTATCACTCCTTTGAAGAAAATACAAAAGCAATAAAACCTCAAAACATAGTGTTATATGGTTTCTTTTCTTTTTTGCATTTCCGCCACTACCATATTTCATATTGTCAAGTATCGTTGGATCTATGTAACACTATCAGGTCCTATGGTAAGGATCTTTATAATTTACTTGTCTGAAATGTTTATGGACACCTTTGAGAAGGAACTGACTGAATTTTGCTCATGTTCAAGACGGTGTTAGAAATTCCCTTTGTGCAAGTTGTTTCTGTTACACAATTGACTTTGCCTTTTTCCTTTAACCTATTATCATTACAAGATTGCCTGCTTGGCTATGCAATTCTAATATTTTATGTCAAAAAAGTCTGTCGTCCCCATCTAAATTAAATTGTGTTATTCTTCCTTCAACAGTTTGCAACATAACAATAACTTACTGTTGATTAGTTGGCTCATGTTTTGGTTGATTGGGAGGCGACTGTAATGTGTGCTTGTGGGTTCAAACAGTATTTGAAGTGAACGCATGCTATTTATTTGAGTTCGTTTAACAATTTAATGTCATCATTCGAATCATCTATTTTTTCGGCTCCTCATTCTAATATTCTTTTAAACGGCTATCAAAATCTGTAATCGTTTAGGCATTTTGTTATTGCTTTGAACATTTTATTGTTCATCAACTAAATTGTGTTTTTTTTTTTTTTCTCATTTGGATAAACAAATATTCTAAATGTAAGTTAATTTTTTGCAAGGACGATATTCCAATTATGACCTATAAAACATGGATTTAATTGCTACAATTGCGTGACCAAATATTTGTGATTCAACTCCGTGACACCAAACCATATTGGTATTGCACGTACAAACAACATCCCATCAAACAACACAACTTATGGCTGCCTGCTTGGGTGAGTAAAGGAGATGCCATGGTTACATGTGTGCAGAGATTTTTCTTTTTCTTTTCGTATTTTAGATGTATATTTTTTGGTCAACTATTTTTAATGTATTTGATTATATTGTTGAAGTTTATATAATGAAATTTATTTATTTATTCTTTTCTTAACTGGCTTTCATTTATTTTTGGCTTTTTCTTTCCACGACCGATTGCAAGGGCCAGTGTTTGCTTTTTGAGTTGGTCAATAGCTGTTCATTTCACAACGAACTTATGGTGGTAAGCCCAGTAGAATTTTCCTTCCATAAGATAAGTGATAAGCCCAGCGTGGCTGAAATCGTGGCTTTCATTATTTTTTGTCTTTTTCTTTCCACGACCGATTGCAAGGGCCAGAGTTTGCTTTTTGAAGTTGGTCAATAGCCGTTCATTTCACAACGATCTTATGGTAGTAAGCCCAGTAGAATTTTCCTTCCATAAGATAAGTGATAAGCCCAGCGTGGCTGAAATCGTCACTTGATTCTTTTGGTTTTGGCTCATCTTTCCACCTTTTCTATATTCAAATTCGTTCTACCATTGTGAGCAACTAGTTTGGATACAAGGCCAGTTATGGCCTTACCAACAGACCTCTTGATTGGCAAAATTGTGACCATTCTTGAGAACGAAGCATCCTCCATAGCCGGTGTTCGTGATGAAATTGATGACATCAAGCAGGAGCTTGTAAGCATGACGGCCTTCCTAAATGATGCTGAGGGCAAGAATGTAGGCAGCGATGGCGGGAGGACGTGGGTTGCAAACGTCAGAGGCATGGCCTATGAAATCGTGCCTCAGGTAGAGTAAATAGATAACCGGAATATAATTGGACAAGGATTTCAATCCCAAACCTAACTAATAAAATCTTGCAGCAGAAGTAAATTAACACAAGGATTTTTGTACCCAATGGTACGAGGAAAAAACCCAACCGGGAAAAACCTCTAGAAATCCACTAAGAATGGACTATTACAAGACTCAAGAAGATAAACTCTAAACAAGAATCTATCCAATACTTTTGTCTTGCCCTACTTAGTCTTTGCTTGAACTCTCTCGAATCGATGATCCTCACGAACAAGCATGCCCGCACACAGCTTCAATTGCACACAGCTTCCAATATGGAATATGAAATATGAAGATGCAAACTAGAATTAAAAAGCTTCACAAAGTTGCTTTATCATTCTAATTTTTCATGAACTCACCTTTGCTTCTCTCAATATAAATCTCTCAAATCAGTTTTTGCAAAAGTGAGTAACAAAGGTCTTCAAGCTGTTGTTTTATGTCAAGAGAAATCACGTTGCCAAAAAGAGTAGGAAAAAGTAGAATTGATTTTAACGTGAAAAAAAGAGGAAACCAATTTTGCTGATTGATTTTATTATGAAATTCATTCCTAATAAAACTGAATCACAAAAATAAAGTTTTCCTAATATGAGATGCAAATGCAAATTACCTTGTAGACATAGTCAACCCTTGATCTGCTCAATCTGGATAAGTCTTGAGGCCCAAGTTAATTTGCCTAAAAACTAGGCCTAAATCTACACACCGAGGACACAATTACAAGTCTAGGAAATTAAGCCAATTCCTAAGTAAATTCACATTTACAATCTCCCCCTTTGGCATTTCCTAGACAAAACCCCAACAGAAGGAAAAAAGAAACCACCCAATCTCAACTTGATCAAGGATTCGACTCTGCACAAGTGAATTAGATAGCATATAGTTGTTAGAGTATCACAACCACAAGTACTCCCCCTCAATATAGCCACTTATGCAGAACCAAGGCTCCCCCTTAATCATAGCAGAACATGACTCCGCCTTAATCACAGCAGAGTGACCAATTAACGTAGGGTTGGGTTTGCACTAATCTCCCCCTTTTTGGAAAGGAAAGCCAAAGATGTATGACCATCACCTGTATCTTGACAACTCTGCACACTTGCACAAGAATCATGAAAAGCGTTCATACCCAGACAAACACATGCAATAGATGAACTAGAAGAATGAATGGAAATGAATGCTGAACAGAGAAACAGGGTAGGAAGACACACGCAAAACAGATTTGTGGGGGAAAACAAGTAGAGGTCGCAACAAGTTATTTGGCGTGATACAAGCATAGCATTTCAGACATACTCAACATGGATGTTCATAAACCACAAATAATAATGAGATTAAAAACCAAAGACATGGAACAGGAGTTGAGATGGCCAAGCTAGAGAGCAAAGTGCTTAGATTCAATTAAGAAGATAATTAAAAAAAATTAAATTGTGTAGTGTGAGTCAGCACAAAGGAGTTTACACCTGTGAAGAATACTGTGCTTTTGACTGATGAAAACCCACAAAGTGTGATCATGTAGCCTTGCTTCCAGAATAGTTGACCTGCATAAATTTAAGTTTTGAACAAGGGGACAGTGGACACCTTCTTTCAATGGTAGCTATACACTCCAACCCACTGGCTTTAAGTTCTCAACAAGTGTGAGAGGTATAAAGATTTTCAATATGCCATGCAGTAGGAATTACAGGTAGCTTTTTCCACATCATGTCATCTTGAAAAATTCTGCCCCTTAATTGTTTGTTTATTTTATATAATTACACACACACACAGTCAGTCCAAGTGTCATAAGAAGCAAGGCCTAACGAAGACAATGTGTGTCTCACTTGGTCTCAGCTGAAGTCTGCACAAGGGCACACACCAAGAATATTGACAGAGTGCAGGAAGAATTTTAACGGGTTGTCAATCTAAGCACTCAGCAAAAGGACCATTTTAACCACTGATCTCAAAGGTTCAATCTCAATATTATTCACAGTTGTAAAACACGTTAGAAAGAGAGATGTCAATCTAAGATCAAGTAAACACGAAGCAATTGCACGAGAGTTTATCTCATTTCCCAACAAGCCGTGAAGAACACCAATCAAAACAAAAGCAAAATAGATAGAAACAAAAAAAAAAAAAATTTGAGATTTTTTTTTTTTTTTGTTTTTTTGTTTTTTTTTTGAATGAAAATAAAAGTAAAATGCAATGCTTACACAATGAGATGCATTTGAGACAGTAGCCTAGCTGTTCAAGAAATAGTACAAATGCCAATGGACTTTCGGAGGTGTTCAAATCTAGTAGTATCTAAGGGTTTTGTAAAAATATCAGCAAGTTGATTGGCACTATTGTTCGGTTCATTTTTACACATGATTTTTCATGTTATTCACCCACTATTTTGAGTTAGTTCTTGACATTTTATAGCTTTTTACTTCCTTTTTGTGTTTTCTTAGATTTTACCTTGGTTGGGATGAAAATGAGCTAAAAGTGCATTATTAGTTATAAATTCTGTTTTTGTTCATTTTCGTAGGTCAACTTCTTGGCCTGGGATCAACATGCTCTGGTGCTCGGATGAGGTCATGATCTTCATGAGACTTGTTCCAATGGATGTTAACTACAACATATCCAAATTTGAGCTCCATTGGACAAGTATTGCCTATCCAACCAATCCAGCATGTTACCATAGTTCTGGAAATCCGGATTTGGCCAGCTTTTACCTCCCTTGTGTCATCTTAACTTCTTGTTACCATAACTCTTGGTAACAAGGAATTACATTTGTAAAATAGATATTTTCTGAGCTTTTGGCATCTTTGTGAAGTCAAAGCTCCATCATGGCAAGGGGACAGTGGGCTAAGGCTTTATCAAAGGTGGTAGTTTTATATTAAAAGGCAAAGCTGGAAAGGAAGAGAGAGGGAAGCAAAGGGAGTGTAATCTGATATTGGAGAGGCTTTTCAACGGGGGTATTGGATTCATTACATCATTCCACAATAGAAGAGCAGATTTTTGGGAGCTAAGAACAAAAAAAGGAGAAGGAGGTGCAGCCGTAGGGAAGAAGAGAGAAGACTTCCACCATTGATGATCTTGAAGCTTTCATCATTTTCTGAAAATCTGTAAACTCTTTCTAATTTTATTTTGAGTTTGTATTTGGAATGATTATGAGGAACTAAACTCCATAGCTAGGGCTTAGGTTGAAGCCCTAAACATGATTACCTTATTGTTTTGATGCTTGAGTGTATGAATTTCTAGATATTGTTGATGAATTCCAATTCACCAAATTAATCTATCCTTGATGTATGTTTTTCTTTGATTGATCACCTTTGAAAGCATGCTTCTTGAGGTTGTTGGGATTATGTGTATCTTCATGTTTTCCTAAGCAATAGATGGATGGAGTAAGAACCATCCATGTGAATTGGTTTCTTGAATACCTAATGTAAACACCATGCTATTAGGATTCTTGTGATGTTCATATTCTCTTTGAACTTAATGGGTTTTCCTTGTAATTGAATCGAAGTACGAACCATACCTAGGTTCGGTTATGAGGAGGGCACAAGTATTGTAGCACGAACCATGCACTTTACGTATATTAGAGAGAATCAATGCATCTTGAGCCACGACCAATGGTCTTGATTGCGAACATCTTCATCAACACGTTTAGAGTTCATCAATTGAGTATTCATGACGTTGGTAGAATTGTTTAGGGTGGATTCCGAAACCCTAGTGTTTGTTACATTTTAATTTCACTCTTTGATAATTCATCTCTGCCATTCTTGTAAAATTTAGAGTCCATTTACATTCATGCAATAGAAATAGGTCACTTGAAACAAATTAAAACCCCCCCCCCAAAATGTGTGTGTGAGTTGCGTGTTCGACACGTTATGTGTCTTTGTTACTGAATTTTATTTGTTTCCGTAATTGTTTTGGAATTTTGGTCCGCGTTGTGTTCTTGCATTTTCTGTGCTGAATCCAACCGTATAAAGAACATGAATTTTGGACGTACGGTTGGAAAGTTATAGTTCAAAAACTGAACAGAGGTCGGAACTGAAAAACAGAGAAAAACGATTCTGTGAAAAAGCGACCGGTCGCACTGTTTCTAACGACCGGTCGCTCATCACAAATTTCACAATTTTTGATTCTGCCGAAAAACGACCGGTCGTCACTGTTCACACGACCGGTCTCCACTGTTCACTGTTCACATCACTGTTCACTGTTCACGGCACTGTTCACAGGTGATAAAGTGGTGATAAAATGGTGATAGAAAATGCTGTTTGTGTTTTTCTTTAGTTTTCTTGTGTTGTTTCATTTCTTTTACATTTCTTTACTTATTTTTAGTTTCCATTTTGCATTTGTGCATTTGTGGTGTGTCAATTAAGTGTTCTTTACGTACTCAAACTAGAACTTATAGGAAGCCGACAAGTTCTTCGTGGGATCGACCCCGTACTTACATAATCTATACTTCGATAGATTCGTGCACTTGCGGGTATTTTTAATTGGTTGTTTGCACATTAATTTGTGTCCTTTTAGGAATGCAACAACTATTCACATAATCAAGTCGAAGAACCCCATCTTCAACCAACTCACGAATAAAATGATGTCGGATATCAATATGCTTGGTTCGGGAATGCTCAACCGGATTCTGAGAAATTTTTATGGCACTTTGATTATCACAAAAAATGAGCAGCGTACCTTGATTAAAGCCATAATCACACAACATTTGCTTCATCCACAGAACTTGAGTACAACAACTCCCAGCTGCGATGTACTCGGCTTCAGCTGTGGAAAGGGATACACAGTTTTGTTTCTTACTGTGCCAGGAAACCATATTGTTTCCAAGATAAAAACAGCCACCAGATGTGCTTTTTCGATCATCAATATTTCCAGCCCAGTCTGCATCTGAATAACCTGCAATTTCAATGTTGGAATCAGATGAGTAATAAATTCCATATTTGAGAGTACCACTTACATATCTAATGATTCTTTTAACAGCGAGTAAATGAGATTCTTTTGGACAAGACTGAAATCGTGCACAAACACCAACAGAAAACGATATATCAGGTCTACTAGCAGTTAAGTAGAGTAAACTCCCTATCATGCTCCTGTAAAGTGTCTGGTCAACATCTTTTCCAGTTAGATCTTTATGAAGCTTGGTGGTGGTGCTCATGGGATTTGTGACTGGCTTTGCACTTTCCAATCCAAACTTTGAAACCAAGTCCTTCGCATACTTAGTTTGAGATAGAAACATCCCATCTTTTAATTGTTGTACCTGTAATCCAAGGAAGTAAGCTAGTTCACCACTCATACTCATTTCAAATTCATTTTGCATGACGTTAGTAAATTCAGAAACTAAGGCATTTGAAGTTGAACCAAAAACAATATCATCCACATATATTTGTGCAACCATTAGATCATGATCAACCCTTTTGACAAACAAGGTTTTGTCAATTGTGCCCCTAGTGTAACCTTTCAGCAACAAATGAGAGGATAATCTCTCATACCAAGCTCGGGGAGCTTGTTTTAAGCCATACAAAGCCTTTCGAAGCCGATACACATGATCAGGATGAAAAGGGTCTTTAAATCCTGCAGGTTGTTCAACATACACCTCTTCCTTGAGCAAGCCATTTAGAAATGCACTTTCGACATCCATTTGATACAACTTGAACTTTAGATGACAAGCAACAGCCAACAACAATCTAACAGATTCCAAGCGTGCAACTGGAGCAAAAGTTTCATCGAAATCAATGCCTTCAACTTGAGTATATCCTTGAGCAACTAGTCTTGCCTTATTTCTCACAACATTTCCCTTCTCATCTGTCTTGTTTCTGAAGATCCATTTTGTACCAATAACATTTGTGTTAGTTGGTCTCTGAACAAGATACCAAACATCATTTCTAGTGAATTGATTGAGCTCCTCTTGCATAGCTAAGATCCATTCATTGTCCACAACAGCCTCTTTGACATTTTTTGGTTCGAGATGAGATACATAGCATAAATAGCTTATCTCTTCTGTAAGTTGAGCCTTTTGACTTCGAGTCATTCTTTGAGCCTTGGGATCACCAATGATATCTGTAACCTGATGATCTCGTTGAACTTGTTTGACTCCTGGACGTTGAACTTGTGAACTTGTATTGCTGGTCTCAATAGTTGTGGCAATGTGGTCTTGAATGTCAATGTCACTGTGATCAGTTATAGAAGCTTCCTTCACGTTAGATAAACTTTGTGGCACTGGAATATCAACACACTCATCAAAAGGTTCATATGTCTTACAATCATCAATAACAACATTTATCGATTCCATGACAATTTTGGTTCGATGATTGTAAACTCTATAAGCCCTAGAATTTAAGGAGTAACCAAGAAAAGTACCGGTATCACTACGGGCATCAAACTTTCCCACCAAATCTCTATCCTTATAGATGTAGCAAATACTACCAAAGATTCGAAGATGACTTACATTGGGTTTCTTACCTTTCCAGAGCTCATATGGTGTGGTGTTTGTACTTGGTCTGAGATACACTCTATTTAAGGTATAACAAGCTGTACCAATAGCTTCAGCCCAGAAATGCTTGGCTAGATTTGCAGCATTTAGCATGACTCTTCCCATCTCAATCAGTACTCTATTCTTACGTTCAACAACACCATTTTGTTGAGGTGTTATTGGAGCAGAAAACTCATGAGCAATTCCATTAGTGTTGCAAAAATCATGAAAAGATGCATTTTCAAATTCAGTCCCATGATCTGTTCTAAGACGAACTACTTTATCAGTTTTCTCATTTTGAATCTTAGAACAAATTTTAGAAAATGAATCAAATGCATCGGATTTAGCAGCAAGAAAGTCTACCCAAGCATATCTTGAAAAGTCGTCAACTAAAACAAGAATGTATTTCTTACCACCAATGCTGTGAGTTGACATTGGACCTACCAGATCCATATGCATAAGCTCAAGAATTCTTGTGGTTCCAATGAACTTAGTTGCACTGTGAGCTGTCCTAGTTTGCTTCCCAATTTGACATCCTCCACACACTCCTTCAGGCTTTCCACTTAGTGATGGTAGTCCACGAACGTAAGACTTCTTTGACAACTTGAGCAAATCTCTATAATTCACATGTCCTAATCTTTTGTGCCATAACTCCACTTGATCATCCGCTGCCCTGAAACACAAATTTGAACTGTCAGTGCTAGTGCAATAACAATTCTCTTTTGATCTTGGTGCACATATAACTTGTTTGCCACTTAGATCACTAACTATGCAATTTTTGGTGTTGAATTTAACTTCTCCAAACTCATCACATAACTGACTAATACTCAACAGATTAGTAGTTAGTCCATCAACAAGTATAACATCATTTAAGGGAGGCAAGCCAACAATCTTGACAGTACCTTTACCTAAAATGCAAGCTTTCTTACCGTCACCAAAGGTTACAGACCCACTTACCTTCATATCGACGAAAGATTCAAACCAATTTTTGTCACCTGTCATGTGTCTAGAACAACCACTATCAAAGTACCATTTGTCTTTGATACATGCACTCAGAGCTGTAAAAGCAACCATACAAACAACATTAGTCTCATCTATGTTAGAAGTGATAGCTAAGGAACATAGTAAGTTCTCTTGAATTTTTTCTTTTCTTGATCCAGCTTGTTCCTTTTTCTTCCATATCCATTTCTGCTTCATTGTTCCAGATTGCATTAAAGCTGACAATTTGCAAACTTCTTTTGCTAACTCTGAAATTTGATTTTGAAGATTTTCTACAGTAAACTTGTTAAACTTTTTAACTCTATTTTGACATCTTGGCCGAATATGACCTGTTTCACCACAACCATGACACACTTGATTAAACCTTTTTGGCACAAAACTAGTCATAACATTATCATGTAAAACAGTTGCATTCATATTTTTAGAGGCAATATCAGAAGCAGCACTATTAGAGTTAATAATAGGTTTAACAAATTTAGTCACAGAATTAGTTGAAGAGGAGGGTTTGAAGCCTATACCTGTTTTGTCACCATTTGGCTTACCCATTTCAATCATTCTGTCAAGTTTTTCAGCACCTACGATCAATCCGTGCAATTTCTCCTCAGCTTCCTTGAGCTTTTCCTTCAACAAGTCTCTCTCAGCAAGTAAGTTGTTGACTCGGGATCGAAGAGATGTTTCAGTCCTCTGCCACTCATCCTCCATTTTTTGCACTTTGATCTTGAGTCCATCATTTTGTTTCTTCACTTTGTCAAAGTTAAGGTACAATTCCTTGTACCTTTCTCTGGTTTCTTCAATATCTACGTCCTCCTCATCTGAATCATCAGATTGATCATTGTTTTCAAGGGCAACAAAAGCAATCTCTTCCTCCTCAACCTCGGACATATCTGACTCACTGTCACTCCAAGAATTATAAGAGGCTTTCAGGGCTTTCTTCTCCTCTTTTTGTTTAGAGATAGTGTTTGCACACTCTTTGGCTTCATGTCCATACCCTGAACATGCATAACACTTCCTTCCTTCAGACTTGGGAATGAATCTTTGAGACCCATCTTTTGACGTCTTGTTTATAGAAGATCTTGTACCTGAACCACTTCCTTTAGAATTTTGCTTCTTCAGTAGCTTTTGAAAATGACGACTGATTAAGGCAAGTTGCTTCGGATCAATCTCATTACAATCATCATCTTCTTCCTTTATAACTTTCAATGCTAAATTCTTGTTGGCCTTCTTTACAGGACGTAACTCTGACTCATAGGTTTGCAAGGCTCCACTAAGATCAGCAAGAGATAAAGTATCTATATCTCTTGCCTCTTCTATGGCAGTCTTCTTGGGATGAAGTCTGACAGGCAATGATCTTAGAATTTTTTCTACTACTTCCACTTCTGGTATAACTTTTCCCAAGCTTGCACAACTATTTACTATCCCAATAATTTTTTCATAGAATTCAACATAAGGTTCTTCCTCTCCCATTTCGAGTTTCTCAAACTGCGATATAAGTCTTTGCAGCTTCGATTTTCTGACCTTGTTATTCCCCTCATGAACAATCATAAGGTTATCCCATGCTTCCTTTGACGTCTTGCAATTTCTAATATGTGCAAACTGTTCGGAAGATACAGCAGCAAATATGGCATGTATGCCCTTCTGATTATAAACACTCATAGCCTTTTCTTCAGCAGTCCATTCTATCTTAGGCTTGGGAATTTGAAATTCACTAACCACAACATCTTTCTCTTCTACACCATCTTTTGTCTCAATCTTCCGTTTCTCAATAGTTCTCTCAGTCTTGGTAGGTGCAACATATCCTTCCAAAACCAGATCCCAAACATCATCTCCTTGTGCCCAGATATAGGCCTGCATCCTAGCTTTCCATTCTCCATAGTTTTCACCGTTGAACTGAGGAGGATGCGAAGAAGACCCATAATGTCGTTCCATCCTGAGTAACCCCTAGGATCTCTCTAAAATCTTAGAGACCCGCTCTGATACCAATTGAAATCGTGCCTCAGGTAGAGTAAATAGATAACCGGAATATAATTGGACAAGGATTTCAATCCCAAACCTAACTAATAAAATCTTGCAGCAGAAGTAAATTAACACAAGGATTTTTGTACCCAATGGTACGAGGAAAAAACCCAACCGGGAAAAACCTCTAGAAATCCACTAAGAATGGACTATTACAAGACTCAAGAAGATAAACTCTAAACAAGAATCTATCCAATACTTTTGTCTTGCCCTACTTAGTCTTTGCTTGAACTCTCTCGAATCGATGATCCTCACGAACAAGCATGCCCGCACACAGCTTCAATTGCACACAGCTTCCAATATGGAATATGAAATATGAAGATGCAAACTAGAATTAAAAAGCTTCACAAAGTTGCTTTATCATTCTAATTTTTCATGAACTCACCTTTGCTTCTCTCAATATAAATCTCTCAAATCAGTTTTTGCAAAAGTGAGTAACAAAGGTCTTCAAGCTGTTGTTTTATGTCAAGAGAAATCACGTTGCCAAAAAGAGTAGGAAAAAGTAGAATTGATTTTAACGTGAAAAAAAGAGGAAACCAATTTTGCTGATTGATTTTATTATGAAATTCATTCCTAATAAAACTGAATCACAAAAATAAAGTTTTCCTAATATGATATGCAAATGAAAATTACCTTGTAGACATAGTCAACCCTTGATCTGCTCAATCTGGATAAGTCTTGAGGCCCAAGTTAATTTGCCTAAAAACTAGGCCTAAATCTACACACCGAGGACACAATTACAAGTCTAGGAAATTAAGCCAATTCCTAAGTAAATTCACATTTACAGCCTATGATGTTGAAGACATCATTGACGAGTTCATGTATCACATGTATGAGCGAGGATGTCATGATGGCCGATTTGCAAGATGGTTCCACCAAACTATTCGCATTCCACAGAATGTTTGGTTCAGACGTCAAATGTCAAAGAAGTTATGGAAAATCTCAAGAAGGATTAAAGCCATTCCGGAGAGGAATCAGAGATATGGTGTCGGTGGATTAGAAGGAACAAGTAGTACTTGTGATGACATTGGCAAATGGATGCGGAACCAAGCGGAATCTTCTCTTTTTAATAAGGAAGATGAGCTCGTGGGGATTGAAAGAAAGAAGCAACTATTGATGAATTGGTTGATGAATGGAGAGCAACAGCAAACGCTTATCTCTGTGGTGGGGATGGGCGGATCAGGGAAGACGACTTTAGTTGCCAAGACCTTCAACGACGAAGAGGTTAAGAAACATTTCCAGTGTTGTGCTTGGATTACTGTTTCACAAACTTATGTGATTGACGACTTGTTTAGAAGCTTGATTAAGGAATTCCACGAAGCAAACAAGGAAAAGGTCCCTGCAGACATGAATTTCATGACATACAGAGAACTGCTACAGGTGCTGGCCAATTACTTGGAGTCTAAAAGGTACATGGTTGTATTGGATGATGTGTGGGATATCAAACTTTGGGAAGAAATGAGGATAGCACTCCCAAAAACACAGCTTGGAAGTCGAATCGTGCTTACTACTCGAAATGAAGACGTAGCATCCTCTTCTTCTGGAGTACAAAGTCATATTCACCCCATTCAACTCCTCAAAAAGAACGAGGCTTGGGAGCTATTCAGCCGCAAAGCATTCTCAGCTTACCAGAATAAATGTTGTCCACCAGATCTTCAATCATTGGCTGAGGAACTTGTAAAAAAGTGTGAAGGCCTACCTCTGGCAGTCGTGGCTTTAGGTGGTCTGATGTCCAACAAGAAACAATTCGAGTGGAAGCAAGTCTACAAAAGCTTAAACTTGCATTTAACTAAGCCGTTGCCAGAGCGAGTGAAGAACATCTTATTTCTTAGTTTTGATGATTTACCATACCCATTGAAGCACTGTTTTCTATACTGTTCCCTTTTCCCAGAAGACTATTCAATTCGAAGAAAGAGGCTCATTAGGTTGTGGATAGCTGAAGGGTTTGTTCAAGATGAAAAAGGCTCCACACCAGAAGAAGTTGCTGAGAGCTATCTTATGCAGCTCATTTTCCGTAGCATGCTACAGGTTGTTCGGAGGAATGAAAGTGGAAGGCCCAAAGCATGTAAGATGCACGACCTCATGCGGGAGCTTGCTCTGTCTAAATCAGAAAAAGAAAAGTTTGGTGCTGTATATGATGGAAAAGAAGTTATGGATGAAGTTCAAGTGCGCCGCTTGTCAATTCAAACCACTGGAGGAGAAATTAAACTAGGCACTGGTATGGCACAACTTCGTTCTCTTCTTGTGTTTGTTACTGACGTGTCCTCATCCTCTTCCTCGAATACATTGCCTTCTGGATGCAAATTGTTGAGGGTGCTAGATTTGCAATATGTTCCAATTGATATACTGCCAAAAGAACTTGCGTACTTATTCAATTTAAGATACTTAAATTTAAGGGGAACTCCAGTTAAGAAGCTTCCTGAATCCATTGGAAAGCTCCGCAACCTTCAAACTTTGGATATCAGGAACTCAAAGATAGAGGTACTTCCAAGTGGAATTGCCAAGTTGCAAAACTTGCGTCATCTAATGATGTATCGTTACACTGATAGAGGTACTTCCAAGTGGAATTGCCAATTGGACTTCAGATATATATATGGGACAAGATCACCATCAAATATATGTATGTTGAAGAAATTGCAAGTTTTGACGTGTGTTGAATTAGAAGGAAACATTGTTAGACTTGTGGGTAATATGACCCAACTTAGAAGGATTGGAATTTCGAATGTAAAGGAAAGAGACGAGATGGACCTATGTGCCTCAATTCAAAAGATGAAGCAACTTCACTCCTTGTTTCTAATGTCAAGCGATGAAGAGGAAGTTCTTCAAACAAACGCACTATGCTCACCTCCTCCCCACCTTCAAGCTGTTATTTTGGTTGGCAAATTGGAAATTGTGCCACGTTGGATCTTTTCACTCCAGAGCCTCACAAAATTGCAACTGCATTGGTCTAGAATTGAAGAAGATTTGCTACCTTACATTGAAGCACTGCCCAATCTGGGATATCTTACACTTATTAATGCATATGCTGGCAAAGAGTTATGTTTCAGCAGAGGCTTGGTAAAGCTTACGAACTTGTATTTGTCTACTTGCCCCTTATTGAACAAGATAACTATAGAAAAAGGGGTGATGTCAAATCTCCAATTCTTAAGGCTTGATAACTGCCCAGAACTAAACACAATGCCACAGGGTCTTCAATACCTCACTGAACTAAAAGAATTGGCATTGGTGGTTGTATCAAAGGAACTTAAGGATTCCATACGAGAAGGAGGTGTGGATCGTGAAAAGGTACAACACATCCCTGAGATCTACCATTTTTACGAAACGTCACTGGGGATACACATCCCTGAGATCTACCATTATTACAAATCGTCACTGGGGATGATGTGTCGTGAAAGCTTGTCCTAGTTGTTTTGGAAGGAGGTATGTAAGATTTTTATTTTTATTTTTTTTGGTCTCCTCGTTTTCCTTTTTCGCATTTTATATATGCCTTGAGTTCCGTAATCTTGCATCATATAAACTATTCTGGTACAAACTGTTGTCATCCACAAGTTTGATTATCATTTCGCTTTTGTTGTTTGCCATGCAGAATCTAGTCTGAGACTGAAAGATTTTACCCAGTTGCGCCTAGAAGAACCCTTACTTTCTTGTGCGAGGCTGCAAATTTTAATTATTTTCCATCACTATCTCAAGTTTTATTTAAAGCCATTTGATCATTAGTGAGTTTTACTTTGAGACTATGGAATCTTATGTAATTTGATTTGTGAGTGTGTTTGCTATTTGATTATGTACTGCCTCAATTTCATCTTCTGCTGCTCTGGAAAACTTTTAACAACCGTAGAACATGAACTTGCTTGTATTCCGTTTAAATTTGTTTGATCAAAATAACATAGTTGACGAAATTTTTTTGCAACATCATTGCTAATTCCATTCGCATTCTTGCCTGATAGCCTGAAAAAAGCAAGACATATTTAGTGGAAGTTGGCTAGTATAAGTCCACTCCATCCTTCTATTAAAATATATTGAGTTATAAATTTAAGGTTTTAATATGATTTGTGAGCAATTGACAATTCATTCTGCTACTAATTTGAAGACTTTTTCAACATCGTCAGAGTATAATAACAATGCAAGGCAGGGGAATTGTTTATTCAGGAAGAAAATGAAAACCCTGCCTACTCCGTTTCCAAATAAGTTAGCAAGAAGAAGAGAACAAAATAAGCAAGTTGAATGAATATGGTTCTGTGGAGGAATCATTACTTGTAATCAAAGTTTTCCATATTTTAACATTATAATTTCCAGGTTCTGAAGTCTGTGAACTTGGATAACTCCAGTTGACTTTTGAAAATCAAATGAGCTTCTAGAGGCAGAAAATAGAAAGCATGGCTGAACGGTCTCAGTTGCTTCAAATTATGAATGAGACTAATTAAAAGCTTAATTCATGGCTAATATTGTGAAAAATAAAAAATAAAAAATAACCAGGTAGCTGGAGAAGTCACATGCTTTAAATTATTTAAGAATCTTGTAGAGAACTCTGATGGTTTTACCAAAGCAGCAGAACAGGTTGAAGGAACTTGATGGTAGATTCAGAAATCCAGAATTATTAGCTCCTGACTAGTAGTGTTTGTTGTTGCATCTTCACACAAATTCATCTTTGCACCGTGCTTCTCCAATTTGAGTCTTTAAAGGGATATGACGAGACAGAGCAATACCATAATCAAAATAAAATGAATGCACATATAACAGACTTGTAAATGAGAAGTGGCTTATATAACAGTAGTTAAAGGATCTAAAATGATTAAGCTTTGGAAAGTCAATGGAAGGACGGAAACTTACGGTGTGGGGAAAGAATCATGGGGCGAGCTTTCACCTTGCAGAAGCAGTCGCAGATGATGTTTCGTAAATTTGGTCAATTTCGCGGATGTGTGTTGTACCTTTGGATGATCCACGCCTCCTTCTCGTATATTTTCTATAATTTTCATTGGAACAGACCCCAATATCAATGTTTCTAGACTCCGAAGGAATTCAAGACCATGTGGTAATGCCTTTAATTTCATGCAGCAATGAAGTACTAACAACTGGAGTTTCGGCATCACACCTTCTTTTATTGTTATATTTTTCAAGAAGAAGAAATTAAGCAACTCCAGATGTGCGAGCTTTGCGAAGCCTATTTTGAAGCACAACTCATTCCCAACATAGGCATTAACAACGTGTGGTAGTATATCTTCTTTAAGTCTGGATCAACGTAGACTGATATCTGTGAGGCTCCTGAGTGAAGCAAACCAACTTGAAGGTGTGGCGGACCTGGAAGAAAAGCAAGTGCATCAATTCGAAGAAATTCCTCTTCACTTGTTACCAATAAATACAGATAGTGAAGGAGCTTCATCTTTTGAATTGAAGCACAAAGGTTCATCTCATTACTTCCTTTTACTATGGTTTTGTGGAGCAAGCTTGCTAGCTAGCTACCCATGTCTCCTCTCCTTCCGTCTGCGGTTTCTTCCCCTCAGCATCCTTTAGGAAGGATTTCATGCTTATAAGCTCTTGCTTAATCTCGTCAACTTGATCACGAACACCTACTATGGAGGATGCTTTGCCTATCAAGAGATCGGTTGCAGCTGAGGCCATATTTGCTCTTCTACTGGAATTGCCCTTACCATCTCTCTAAGAAAATTTTGTGAGAGAATTTCTGGTGTGGTAAATCAAGACATAGAACAGAGTTGAAAACATAATTAAATGGAAATCAACAGATAACATTCCAAAATTAGAGTAGAGAGTGACATAACTATAGCAGAGTCCAAAATAATTTCAGTGACCATTTCAACTTTGTAGGGGATTCTGGTGCTCCATAAATGAAAGAAATTAGAAATCTTTTCTTAATCACACCAAATTGCAAATGTTCCCTCACTTACATTACTATATCAGACTGACATGTGGGAAATTAAATATATCTTGGGTTCTCTGAACTCAGAAGCAAGTGATGTAAGTCCACTCCCTCCTTCCAACTTCTATTAAAATATATTTGCCTTTGAATAGGAGTGCTGTCATATAATTATTTATATAAGTTTGCTCCCCATTAAAGGAAGATTTCTGCTACCCGATTAAATAAACAGAGCATGTATATGTGGTGTCAGACTTTGATTAATCTGAACCTAAAATGCAGCATCCTTCATAGTCAATGTAGTCTAGAAGACAGCACAAGTTAGGGGAAGAGTGAAATAAATAAACTAACAAATTAAAATTGAGAAAGAAAATGCAAAAGAGAGATAAAAACTGGTAAACTTCTATATATATGTTTCTATTTCTTTTAATACAAGCGATAATCGTCTCTAAATTAATCTAATTTAAGGGGAGGGGGATTTGAACTTGGGTGCAAAGGGTCAACTGACTTAACCCACATTTGCATATTATTTGTCTCGCTTTATAAGACAGATATATCAGTTATACTAGATGGACGATTGGGCAACATAAGCACATCCTCTTTTATATCGCATGAAAATAATAAGCTCATAGTAAGAAAAGCATTGGTTTCTAATGTCAAGCGATGAAGAGGAAGTTCTTCAAACAAACGCACTATGCTCACCTCCTACCCACCTTCAAACTGTTAGTTTGGCTGGCAAATTGGAAATTGTGCCACGTTGGCTCTTTTCACTCCAGAGCCTCACAAAATTGTATCTGCATTGGTCTAGAATTGAAGAAGATTTGCTACCTTACATTGAAGCACTGCCCAATCTGGGAAGGCTTACACTTACTAATGCATATGCTGGCAGAGAGTTATGTTTCAGCAGAGGCTTTGCAAAGCTTACGACATTGGAATTGTGTACTTGCCCCTTATTGAACAAGATAACTATAGAAAAAGGGGTAATGTCAGATCTCCAAGCCTTATGGCTTGATAGCTGCCCAGAACTAAACACAATGCCACAGGGTCTTCAATACCTCACTGAACTAAAAGTATTGGCATTGATGGTTGTATCAAAGGAACTTAAGGATTCCATACGAGAAGGAGGTGTGGATCGTGAAAAGGTACAACACATCCCTGAGATCTACCATTATTACAAATCGTCACTGGGGTTGTGTCGTGAAAGCTTGTCCTAGTTGTTTTCGCTTTTTATATATGCCTTGAGTTCCGTAATCTTGCATCATATAAACTATTCTGGTACAAACTGTTGTCATCCACAAGTTTGATTATCATTTCGCTTTTGTTGTTTGCCATGCAGAATCTAGTCTGAGACTGAAAGATTTTACCCAGTTGCGCCTAGAAGAACCCTTACTTTCTTGTGCGAGGCTGCAAATCTTAATTATTTTCCATCACTATCTCAAGTTTTATTTAAAGCCATTTGATCATTAGTGAGTTTTACTTTGAGACTATGGAATCTCATGTAATTTGATTATGTAATGCCTTAAGAAGCACTAATCAGGATCTAATGCTCAATTTTATTTTGAGAGTTTGCTAATCATCTTCTGCTGCTCTGGAAAACTTTTAACAACCGTAGAACATGAACTTGCTTGTATTCCGTTTAAATTTGTTTGATCAAAATAACATAGTTGACGAAATTTTTTTGCGACATCATTGCTAATTCCATTCGCATTCTTGCCTGATAGCCTGAAAAAAGCAAGACATATTTAGTGGAAGTTGGCTAGTATAAGTCCACTCCATCCTTCTATTAAAATATATTGAGTTATCAATTTAAGGTTTTAATATGATTTGTGAGCAATTGACAATTCATTCTGCTACTAATTTGAAGACTTTTTCAACATCGTCAGAGTATAATAACAATGCAAGGCAGGGGAATGGTTGAATCAGGATGAAAATGAAAACCCTGCCTACTCCATTTCCAAATAAGTTAGCTTTTGAAAAAGAGAACAAAATAAGCAAGTTGAATGAATATGGTTCTGTGGAGGAATCATTACTTGTAATCAAAGTTTTCCATATTTTAACATTATAATTTCCAGGTTCTGAAGTCTGAACTAGGATAACTCCAGTTGACTTTTGAAAATCAAAAGAGCTTCTAGAGGCAGAAACTAACTAAGAAAATAGAAATCATGGCTGAACGGCCTGAGCTGCTTCAAATTATGAATGAGACTAATTAAAAGCTTAATTCTTGGCCAATATTGTGAAAAATAAAAAATAGAAAATAACCAGGTAGCTGGAGAAGTCCCATGCTGGTGGTTTTTGAGAAGAATAAGGATGAATCTTCATTAATGGCTGAGACAATTAAATTATTTAAGAATCTTGTAGAACTGTGATGGTTTTACCAAAGCAACAGAATATGATTAATAATTGCAAGGAACTTGATGGATGAATCAGAAATCCAGAATTGTTAGCTCCTGACTAGTAGTGTTTGTTGTTGCTTCTCCAATTTGAGTCTTTAAAGGGATATGACAAGACAGAGCAATACCATAATCAAAATAAAATAAATGCAAATATAACAGACTTGCAAATGAGAAGTGGCTTATATAACAGTAGTTAAAGGATCTAAAATGATTAAGCTTTGGAAAGTCAATGGAAGGACAGAAACTTACGGTGTGGGGAAAGAATCATGGGGCGAGCTTTCACCTTGCAGAAGCAGTCGCAGATGATGTTTCATAAATTTGGTCAATTTCGCGGATGTGTTGTACCTTCGGATGATCCACGCCTCCTTCTCGCATATTTTCTATAATTTTCATTGGAACAGACCCCAATCTCAATGTTTCTAGACTCCGAACGAATTCAAGACCATGTGGTAACGCCTTTAATTTCATGCAGCAATGAAGTACTAACAACTGGAGTTTCGGCATCACACCTTCTTTTATTGTTATATTTTTCAAGAAGGAGAAATTAAGCAACTCCAGATGTGTGAGCTTTGCGAAGCCTATTTTGAAGCACAACTCATTCCCAACATAGGCATTAACAAGGATAAGCCTTCTAAGACAGGGCAGTGCTTCAACGTGTGGTAGTATATCTTCTTTAAGTCTGGACCAACGTAGACTGACATCTGTGAGGCTCCTGAGTGAAGCAAACCAACTTGGTACAGTTGCTAGTTTGCCACTCAAAAGAAGCCTTTGAAGGTGTGGAGGAGGACCTGGAAGAAAAGCAAGTGCATCGATTTGAAGAAATTCTTCTTCACTTGTTACCAATAAATACAGATAGCGAAGGAGCTTCATCTTTTGAATTGAAGCACAAAGGTTCATCTCATTACTTCCTTTTACAATGGTTTTGTGGAGCAAGCTTGCAAATCTACCCCCACTCTGCTGCTCATGCATGTGGTACATGAACTTATCAATGATATCTTCAACATCATAGGCCAAATCTCTCACGCTAGCTACCCATGTCTCCTCTCCTTCCGTCTGCAGTTTCTTCCCCTCAACATCCTTTAGGAAGGATTTCATGCTTATAAGCTCTTGCTTAATCTCGTCAACTTGATCACGAACACCTACTATGGAGGATGCTTCGCTCTGAAGAATGCCTACAACTTTGCCAATCAAGAGATCGGTTGCAGCTGAGGCCATATTTGCTCTTCTACTGTAACTTACTAACTTCTTAATCACAAAATCATATGATCAGATATGGAATTGCCCTTACCATCTCTCTAAGAAAATTTTGTGAGAGAATTTCTGGTGTGGTGACTGATATGAGTTGAAATCAAGACATAGAATAGAGTTGAAAACATAATGAAATGGAAATCAATAGATAACATTACAAAATTAGAGTAGAGAGTGACATAACTATAACAGAATCCAAAATAATTTCAGTGACCATTTCAACTTTGTAGGGGATTCTGGTGCTCCATAAATGAAAGAAATTAGAAATCTTTTCTTAATCACACCAAATTGCAAATGTTCCCTCACTTACATTACTATATCTTGGGTTCTCTGAACTCATAAGCAAGTGATGTAGTGAAAATGTGAACAAACTCTGTGTACTTTGTCATATGCATGTAAGTCCACTCCCTCCTTCCAACTTCTATTAAAATATATTTGCCTTTGAATAGGAGTGCTGTCATATAATTATTTATATAAGTTTGCTCCCCATTAAAGGAAGATTTCTGCTACCCAATTAAATAAACAGAGCATGTATATGTGGTGTCAGACTTTGATTAATTGAACCTAATAATAAGCTGATAGTAAGAAAAGCAATGGTTTGCTTCAATACCATTTTCTTTTGTAATAAAGATGCTTTTGTGCAATGAGCATACTTTGCTTGAGGTTGTCGAGGTTGAATTTGGGTTCCTGTTCTGTTTTACGGCCATACCATCTTGTTGGGTTCTTTTCCTTGTTTGCTCTTCTGGGTTTTTTGGGTCTTGCTTTAGTGAGCCATTAAGTTGGGGACAATGGGGAGGCACATTCGCAGGATATTTTTTTTATTTCAAGTTTGTTAATACTAAATGCAACTTTGAATTATATTTCTATGTATCCTTTTACTGATCAGTCTTCGAAAGTAATATTTGCTTACCATTCCCACAATCTTCTATCGCAACTTGTCTCAAATCAATCATTGGTCTTTATTTATCGTCTAACTAAATTTATTTTCCTCTGTTACTCTGTTTAAACAATGGATCAAACTAAATTTGGCTCGACAAGTAAATAAGAATAGATGAAATTCTTACTTCAATTTGTAGGATGTTTTGTCTGCGAAAAACTGACATTCAGGGCTGATAATCCAACAATATCGGGGCTCCTGAGCTGATCAAGCTGTTTCTTAGCACGGCGAAGCAAGTACTCAATGTAAAGGAAATTTTTGCGGTCTACCTCCTTGGCATTGCGGCGGAACTCACTTGACACAAGTGACTCAATCTGCTGTCGATCTTCAGCAGATTTTGCACGGGCTGCCCTCAGAAACCCTCTGTATAGACTAAGGACTTGTTTCTGCATCCCAGAAAGCCTTGGTCCCCTGGAGGCTCCCATCGCATCTTCTTTTGTATGGCACCAGATTTGCTTTTGAGAACAACTTCAAAACGTTATGAAAAATATTTTGACTTTGTTGTTTCTTCTGTATACAAACATAAATTTGTATGTTTATCTATGTTGCACCGGTACCGGTACGGATACAATACGATAAGCCGAGACGTCAAAAACTGGAATACAGGTACGTCCTGATACGGAGATTAAAATAATATAAATTAAAAATAATAAATAGCAAAATTGATATTTCATCCATCATGTTATAATTATTCAATGCATAAAACAAAATACTAGTCTCCATAAGAAAAGAAGAACAGAAGATACAGTCAGCAGCAGCAACTATGAAGAAAAGAAGAACCGACTCAAAATACCTCTGCGACGAGTAGAGAAGAAGATGTCGATTCCACTGGTTGGGTCGAGTCGCCGCCTTCTTCCTTTTTCAGTGTTTCTTTTTCTTTCTCTTCGTTGGAATGGATCTGAGCAGAGCAGAGAGAAAAGCAGCCCCTAAAACTGAAACCTAGCCTCGATGTCGACACGTGTTTTACAATATCAGGTTTCGCAATTTACCTTCTTCAGCCCAAATATTCTTTTTGTTTTAAAAAAGACGCAAAGGTTTTCTAATATTTGCAAAATAACCCCACCGTATCCTTGACCGTATCGGGACAGTATCGTGTCCGTATCCTTCGTGTATTGGAGATGTATCAGCCAGTCAACTTCACTGAAAGTCCACAATACTCCATTTCGCATATCTGATACGTATCGGGGACGTATCAAGTAAGTATAATATCTGATACTTGCTTACCCCTGTCTAGAGGAGTATGGGTGCAACATAGATGTTTTTTGAGCTATAAGTAAAACAAAATTTACCACGCAAATAGAAGAGGGTTCCTATCACAAGGCACAACAAGTCACATGAAAAGCTGATCGCCAGATACAACCAATACATGCATTGGAAATTTCAAATAAGTGTTGGATTAAACTAACAGAGCCATGTTTTGCATAAACATTGTGTAGGGGTCTTTTTGTTCCAGCAGCCAGACGAATGGGCTTGGGCTGCTGTAAAGGATGAGCAGATGTGTGAAATTGCCCCTTTGTGTCTGAGTTCGAAAATTAAGCCCCAAAATGCTTCGAAAGGGCAGCAAAGCCTTAGGAAGTATTTTGGTTATCTTTACCAACAAGAACAACAGCAACTTACAGATAACTTCTTCACATTTACAGATAAACTTTCGAGCTTGGCATGAGAGGCATGTGGCATGAGAGCAAAATTATCATGGGTTTAGCACTTTAGGAGAGAGAGTTGTGGGCTCCTACGAAGGACAGAGATTCTAATGGAAGAGAGGAGGGGTTCTAAGGAGGATTGGTGAAGAGTTTTGGGTGATTTTCGTAGCTTCCGGCAGCTTGGCGGAGACACTGCCAGAATTTCTGTCGATCAGCCAAAACAGAGGAAATAAAGGAGATTTGGCAGGGATAGCACGAAAATTGCTGGGTTTGCAAGTGAGAGAGAGGAAACTTGCTCTCTGAAGGTTGGGTTGTTTTGGCTGGGTAGAAGAGGCCCTATTTATAGTTGCTGGGGTTTGCTCCTTTCCAAGAAACCCTAATGGTTCCTTCCCAACTTAGCTAAGTTTTTTCTCTTCCTTTCTTCTCTTCCTTCTTGACTTATCTCATGGTGGCAAAGCCAGCTCTGCCCTATCCCACAAAATCAGAGATTTTGGGTGCTCCAAGTCTCTTCCAGCAGTCGCCTCAGAGAGGAGCTCCCTCTTTTCACCCATCTTCCTTCTCATCTTTCTTCCCCTTTCCATATGGCCAAACCTGAGGAAGGAAAGGAAGTAGATGTGACTGCTGGTTTAAGAGATGGCGCTCTCCCTTGCGTGCCAAGATCCATTGGTTTCTTGAACTCTTGCATTTGGAATTTGTTCCCAGCAGCCACCTCACGGGTAGCTTTCCAACGTTCGTTGGTGGTTTTGCCTTCAAACCGAGTGCTAAGGCTTGAGCTGGTTTTATCCTAATTATGTTGGCTTTTGGGACAACCACAAGATCCATCCAATGGATGGGATAGCTTTGTCAAGTGTTGGGCTTTATTTTGGCTAGTTTGCTCTAATTGGGTCAATGGACTTATTTGGCTAATTTATTCCAATGGGCTTATTTTGGTTGAGGCAATGATCCATCTCCTTCCTTGTGCTTACCCATGTTTGGGCCTAAGAAAATGGGCTTGAGTCTCGAGGCCCCCAAGCGACCCAAGACTTCCATTTCTTGGCTCATCGATGGGCCCCATGATAACTTGTTACCATCCATACCACAACTCACTCAAGTAAGCCCCGGGCATTTGAGTGGCTTGGGCCCACTTAAGCTTGTAGTGCAATTGGGTGTGAAATAATGATTTCCCACTTGGCATGGCATGTTGCTTGGCATGACATGCTTTTAATTATGACGCTTGATAAGATAATTAGCATGGATTCGCAGAGCCAAATGCATTTTTATAATTTTAGTCTCGGTTTCTAGCATGATGGATTTTTTATTTGGCATGGCATGCGAAGTATAACTCGTGCATGGCAGATTTTTGCGCGCTCCAAATCGAGTCTTTTCCCAATAATATATCGCTTTGGGCTAGGAATTTATCCGGACCCAACCATGGATTTTTTGGGCCTCAACACATTGCTTAGCATGAAATCCAAGTAATGACTTAACTAGGAATATACAAGTCCAGCAAGATTGATTGTAAAGATATCATGGTTCGTATGCATATTGACATGCTTAAAATGAACCTAGCTACGATGCAATATTGACATCTTTTAAAATTATTTTTTTCCTCCCACTCCATGATGCAATCCAAGGAGGACTTTCCTCATATAGGTAGTGAGCATGAGAACAAAATGTAGCCTTCAGCAATTCCAAGTGCAGATAAGTTCTGCCCTTTGATTTGATTTAGATGCGGATACATATAGAGGAAAGGAAACACATTATAGATTATAGGGTAAACTGCCAAATTGCCCCCTGAACTTGTACATAACTATCAATTTATCCCATAATCTTTTTTTTTAGCGAATTATGGGCTCGAATTAAATTTTATTATCAATGTTCCCCTTGCCGTCTAAATCATCAGCATTTCATCCAATTTGCCGTTAAATATAAGTCTGTGTTGATGTAAATTAATTTCTTTTAATGTTGCAGTGATGTAAATTAATTTCTTTTAGTTATGTGTGAGATTTGTGTTGATTTCGTACGTTTGGACTTGGATCTGAGCATTTGATGTTGGTTTCTGCATAGTAACTTTCCTGTTACAGTCAAAACCAATTGTTTACTGGTTATTTATTGCTCTCTCTCTCTCTGAATGCTGAATCTGAAAGACAACATCTTTGGTAACTTTTTTGGGTACAAAGCAGCTATTGGCAACTTACCTTGATAGCTCTTTGCCCAGATCTCTCTCTCTCTCTCTCTCTCTCTCTCTGTCTTTCCCAGAGTGAAGAAAAACAGCAGCTTTGGTATATATTGTCTTAGAATTGTTTGATTGTGATTGATAATTTGGCTACGTGAACCAACTAGTCAAAAGTAAAAGAAATACGACTGACTTTGAGTAATCATATACATATATGTATGCATGTGTATATGCATGTGCTTAATTGGTATATATAAACAATAAAGTTGTGAAAAAGTCTCTTCATTGTCAACACAGATTATAAAGGAGTTCGTGAAAGCTTTGGATAAGTTTACTAATTTGGATTGGAGGAAGATATTCGTGAAGATGTCTGATCCACAGAGAAGAGTGTCGCTCAATAGCCTACTAAAGTGAACGAGAGTGAATGAGTCAATTTATTTAGATTGAATGATTAATTGAGCTTGACTGACTTGTCCATTTGGACTATGTAAATTGATTAGTAATAGGTATCTCTTTAGGTGCTACAATTGATTAGTACTGTTTCTTGTTGTTCATATGGAGCTGCTGCTGCTGCTGCTGCTGTTGTTTTTTCACTTGTTATTTGGTATGTTTGGACTTGGATCTGAGCATTCATTTGATGTTGGTTTCTGCATGGTAACTTTCCTTTTACTGTCAAAACCAATCATTTACTGGTTATTTATTGCTCTCTCTCTCTCTCTCTCTCTGAGTGCTGAATCTGAAAGACAACATCTTTGGTAACTTTTTTGGGTACAAAGTAGCTGTTGGCAACTTACCTTGATAGCTCTCTGCCCATCTCTCCTCTCTCTCTCTCTCTCTCTCTCTCTCATAGTGAAGAAAAACAGCAGCTTTGGTAACTTGATGTTTGTTTCAGTAAAAGAGGCATTGTAACTCTCTTTTAACAGTCAAAACCAATCATCTGCTTGTTATTGTTCCCTTTCTCTCTCTCTCTCTCTCTCTCTCTCTCTCTCTCTCTCTCTAAGACTAAAAGAGTGAGGAAAAGAAGCAGCTTTGGTAGCTATTTTTGGGTAGAAACTAGAAAGCAAGCATCTTTTGGCAACTTGATTGCAATTTGCCGAAAATATCTTAATTATAAAAAATGAAGAAAAAAATTTGTTTTCAAGAATTCAACCAAACAAGTTTTCAAATTTTAAAGATTCAAAAACAGTTTTCAAGTTGCATACCAAACAACTTTTTGAATCTTAAAAAATGGATTTGAGAACTCCTTGTTTTTTAAAAAAATAAAAAATTTTGAGTTTCCTTCTTGAATAGGATACCAAACAGGCCCTAAGCCATCAAGATATTTCATTTCAAATTCTGCAACCAGATTCTTCTTCATCCTTACAATTTGTTATGTATCATTCCTTGTAAGAATCATGTATGATCTGAGTTACTTTGTTTGAACCCATACTTCTTCTCATACTCAAATTGAATCTCCCAAAGCATGCTCAGAGTACTTCGGACTGAACTGTTAGAAATCATACACGCAAATGGTAAAACAATAATTTTCTGGCAAATGAAAATGTCGCATGTATAATATATAGCGTCTAGCAAGGATACTAAAATTTGAATGAAAATGTGACATGGGGAGGGAGGACGTAGGGGACATATTTCAGTTTTAATCCTCTTATTAATTCTAGAGTTCAGTTGCACATGGAATGTGAAAATATCGTCATGCACTTGGCATTTGATATGACCAATTTGACAATAAGTATATACAACGAGTTGTTTTTTTTTTGTTTTTTTTGGTTTGTGGTTTTGAAACAATAATTAAATGTGGCCCAAAGTGTGAAAGCCCTTGGTAGTTGTCTGCTTGGAGATTCTTATTTCATTATTATCTGAAAAGTATATCAAATATAAATGAAAGCCATAAAAGCGAGGAGTTGTATCCATCTGCCCCATTATTATATGGCAACGTAAATGAGAAATGTTTAGAAGCCATAAAGATAGAGGACTGACTTCCATCTACCCGATTATTATTAACGTATGAGATGAGGATCCGGATCCTCTGCTCTAATTTTCTCTGCCATGATCTACTTTACTTTTATTCTCCATACGCCACCTCATTAAAATTTAATCTAAGGGATTTAAAAGTTGACACATCATCTTAAAATAAAAATCCAATTTACTCCTAATTTAAAATAAATAAATAAATAAATACCCTAACACCCAACTAACGGGATAGTTAACGTCCAAAAGCTGTTTTTTTTTCTTTCTTCTTCTTCTTCACTTCTGTCCTCTTCTCTTTTCCCCTCCTTACTACACGTTCTGTCCCCTTCTCCTTTTTGCTTCACCTTCTTGCTCCACCATCACAAAGCAATAAGCATCACTACGAAAATCCATTGAAAAAAAACCATCTTTGACAAACCATACGCCATAACAAAAACCAACATAAATTATGAATCTCTCTATTTCGTTCTTCATAGCAAAGGAATGAGAAAAACCCCAGAAAATGAAAACCCATGAATTAATAAAAGGCTTACCTTTCTAATATTGGTTAGGTACCCATAATTTAATTCCACCACCAAAAGCGACAATCTTTATACAAGAAGGAGAAAAAAAAGGAGAAGAGGATAGAACATGAAGAAGAAGAAGAAGAAAAAAGTGAGGAACGTGAAGAAGAAGAAAGAAAGAAAAAACAGCTTTTGGACGTTAACTATCCCGTTAGTTGGGTGTTAGGGTTTTTTTTTTCTTTTTTAATTAGGAGTAAATTGGAATTTTATTTTAAGATGATGTGTCAACTTTTAAATCCCTTAGATTAAATTTTAATGAGGTGGCGTATGGAGAATAAAAGTAAAGCAGATCATGGCAGAGAAAATTAGAGCAGAGGATCCGGATCCATGAGATGAGAGCATCTCTATTGTAAAAGTGTAAAAGTGTAAAGGTAGATGTACCCAGATTTATCGGAAGTTGCTCCCACATTTATATTTAATTTTACATCTCCATTTGTTGGGCTTCATATGCTGAAAAGGAGGAGAATTAATGTAAAAGTGGTGGGCACCAAATATATAAAAATACCAAAAATATCATTTCGCTTCAACTTGATATAAAATAATTTTCTTTCATGTCCTTTTTACATCTCCTCACTATAGGAGGAAAACTCAATTTTATATCTTCTAGAGATGTAAGGCCCGGTTTGGTTCATGGAAAAGGAGGCTTATAGATGAGAAATCAATTGATTTCTCATGTTTGGTAAGTACAGGCATGGGAAATCGTTGCTTTGCACACAGGAAAGTAAGGAGAAAGTGAAGTCATCTTCCCCCTTTGGGTTTGGTTTTCCTCCTCATGGGAAAGTTTGGGAAAATGAGTCAACATTAAATACACATTTTTCATGACCATATTGTCCCCATTACAATTTAGAATTACAATATAGCATTAAATGCATTCTTTTTTCATTTTATTTCATATGGGTATAATTGGAAAAGTAAACAAACTTTGTTTTGCATTCCTACACAAACCAAACATATGAAAGTAAATAAAGTGGTATTTCTTGATTACTTTCCCATGATTACCAAACATGGGAAAAGAATCTCTATTTCTCATCCCTTAAAAAATAACATGGGAAGTGATTTTCGGTCAAATTCATTACGTAAACCAAACAGGCCTAAATGGAATGTAAACATGGTTTTACATCCCCAAATTTAAATCTCCCCAATAGAGATGCTCTGACAAAGTATATGAGAAAGAGTTGGAAGCCATAAAGATGAACACTGACTTCCATCTACTCGATAATTAATGTATGACAAAGTTGATGAGAAATAGTTGGAAGCCATAAAGATGAGAGGACTGACTTCCATCTACCCGATTCCATTGGAAACTCCTCATCTAAATAATGGTGGTAGATTAAAACAGCCATAATCGAATTTCCATTATTATCTCCTCGATTATGGCTGTTTTAATTTCCAGTATTATCTGAAATTAGATTAAACTGTTTATTTCATTTATCTATATATATAAAGCAAAAGACAGAGAATGGTGAAACATTCAAAATACCAAAAAATTCCATTGGTTAATGCAAACATTAAGAATTGAAATTATTAATTAAATGGGGATAATATGGTAAATTCACACTTTTTCATATTAAAAAATTAAAATTAAAAGAAAAATTAGATAATAGATCCTATTTTTAAGGAACACAACTACCCATTATCTTTATTAATTCTAAAATAAATTTAAAATTTTCTTAAAAAGGCCTCTCGCAGGCGCGGAAACACGTGCAGAGAGGCTAGTATATATAAAGCAAAAGGTAGAGAAGGGTGAAACATTCAAAATACCAAAAAATGCCCTTTGTTAATTCAAACATTAAGAATTAAAATTATTAATTAAATGAGGATAATATGGTAAATTCACATTTTTTTTCATATTAAAAAAATTAAAATTAAAAACAAAATCAGATAATAGGTCCTTCTTTTATGGAACACAACTACCCATATTGTCTTTTCTTAATTCTAAAAATAAAAGAAAAAAAAAAAAACCATGCATGTGCCAAGGAGCTAGTTTAAATATGAAATAAAATGTTGTTCCCTCGTTTAAATTTTAAATTTTGTTGGTTGAAATGTTCATAAATAAAAAAAGCTAAAACAACATAAATATACATGAACAAAAATTTTTTTTATGAAAAAAGCATGTAAACTAAATTACATCATTAAAAAAATATAAAGTCAGGGATATAAAGCCCCTCATTGTGGTCTAAATACCTTTAGAGCATCACCAGTGGAAGAGTGTATTTTCAGAGGTGTAAAACCGCTTTTACATCCCCTTTACACCTCTGTTGGGTTGTAAATGTGTTTTTTGCTCCCATAAGAAAAAATGTAAATCCAAAGATGTATATTCGATTTGTTTGTGATAATTCATTTTTGTGTTTTTTTTTTTTGTGTTTTAACTTTTTGAAATTAATTTTGTGTATGTTAGATTTAATTTATTTTTCAAATAAATAGACCTTAAAAAAATTAAATTTGGAGAACATATAATTTTACCTACAAAGTAACATAAAAATATCTATGTAGAAATTTATAATTTATTTTAAACATTTTTAGGTTTTTTTTTTTTTTCTAATATTTCATACCATTGGAAATACAATGCAAATTGCATGAAATCTGGGCCTTCCATTTTTAATTCCAATCGATCTCAGCCATTCATCATAGAGCTATTGGGGATTGCAGCTCACCACTTGGTGTGCTGACATCAAGCGAGGCCCCCTACATCATTTTGTATGGCGTCTGAAGAGTGATTCCAACCTTCTCTCTCTCTTTTTCTCCTGTGGGTCCCGCTTGCAAAGAATGTAAAAAAGGATGCACATGTGCATCTAATTTTGCATCTCCACGGCTGTGATGCATTTTTACAACTATTTACACTTGCTCATTGCCAGAGTCGGTCCTAGGTTTTCTAAGGCCCAGGTCAAATTTCTAGAGTGTGCCCTTTTAGACAAATTAAAAACTAAAATTACAAATTTTTTTTATCAACAAATTAATTTTATTAGGCAACATTTTAAAATTTTTATAAAAACACGAACAATAAAACTAATGAATAAAGAATAGTACAATTTGGATTTTGAGCATTTTTTTCTTCAACTCGAAACTTCAAATTTCCAATTGTAAAGAACGAGAACCTCTGTTGAGTTTTTTGCTAAAACAAATAAAAAAGAAAAATAAGTTAACAAAGATGTCTCTTACAAAAATCCAATTATACATCTATTTATAAAAAAAAATGACACAAAGAAAAGACTTTCAAATTGCTAAAGCTTCTTATGTGTGTTGCTACCACTACCAGGTCTTTTTTTTTTGTTAAGAACTCTTTGTTTCCATATATTTAGTTTCATTAATTTTGGTTTTTTGAAATATTATATTATATAATTTATATTTAGTTTCCTAGAGAATCTCAAAGAGGTTTGTGCTGCCATGATTAATGATTACGGCTACTTCCTTCTAAGAGCATTTCCAGCAATGCAGCCAAGGGGAGGGCTGGGGGGGGGGGGGGGGGGAAGCCCAAAATTGTGTTTCCAGCAACAAAACTTGGCCCGGGCAAGCTGACGTCATGATGACATCAGCGCTACAGTACATCGCTACAGTACCACTCTGCCACGTGTCGCGTCTGGGCTGTCCGATCAGAATTTTTCCTCAAATCCAACGGCAGCCAATTTTTGTGCAATAAAAAAATGAAAAAAATTCAAATTTTTTTTAAAAAATTACTAAATTTTTTTTCTATAAATACCAACCAATTCTCTTCACTTTTAACACCAAATCCTCGTACATTTTATTCTTCTTTCTACTATTATTCAAGTTTTGAAATGTATCTTAAATTTGAAATTTGAAATTTATCTGAAATTTGATTTTTGAAATTTATCTTAAACTTGAAACCGAAAATCTTATCCGATATGAATAGTATTGACACGTAGGAACCCAAAAATCTTAGCCGAAAATATTATCCAAAATAATTGTTTAAGTAAAAAAAGTTGTGAAAAAAATAAAAAAATGAATAGTAGTTGCCATGGCAAAGGGCAACTGCTGGAAACACACATAGCTTAGTTTGGCAAGGACAACCACTATTCACATGAATAGTGTCAGCCCTAACCATTATTCAGGTACCCTTTCCCCACATACATCCCATTCTTAGTGAGTACAAATCTGTCAGCCTCATAGACCAGTCTAAAACCATTCTTACTTAACAGTGCTCCATAAACCAAATTCTTTCGAATGTCAGGCACATGAAGCACTTGATTTAGGGTGAGTTCCTTGCCAGAAGTCATCTTCAGAACCACCTTTCCTTGTCCTTCAACCTTGGAAGCTGATGAGTTTCCCATGAGCAATTGCTCCCCTTGGTTCAGTTGTTGATAGGTAGTAAACATCCTCCTATCAGAGCAGATGTGGCGTGTAGCTCCAGTGTCCACCCACCATTCCTTGGTATTGCTTACTAGGTTCACTTCAGAGATTAGGGCCGATAGGTTATTATCAAATATCTCATTGGACAATTTCTCCTCCTCGGTCATGTGAACTCTTCTGTGGTTTTTCCCTTGCTTAGACAGTTCGCCACTCTATGACCATGCTTGTTGCAGTTAAAGCATTATCCTTTGAACCCTTTGTTCTTCTTTGACTTCCCTTGGCTAGAGCCTTCCCCTTAGTGCTTTCTCTTTTTCTTGTTCTTTGGTCCATCCTCCACTACATGTGCTTTAGCCACCATGGAGTCACTGTTAAGTTGTTAGGATTCTCTAGCTGATAGATTTCAGATTTCCTGGTTTTTAGGATTGTAGTGCTTTGAAGTCATGCATAATAATCCCTACTCTTAAGGAACAAGTTATTTTCTGTTTAGACTTAGTCAAGCACCACGACTCTAGAGCTGTAAAGTCGTGGGTTGTTATTTCCTTTCCTGTTTTGATGTAAGGCTATTTAATAGCTATGTTGGTTCTTTAATTGAATAAAAAAGTTTCTACTGCATTTGAAAGTTATCGTGCTGTTGTTTCTGCAAAGTTCTTTGTCTTTCCACTTGGTTCTAACATTTGGTATCAAAGCACCATCACGGGGCTTGACCAACAGCTTGCACCACAGACATCCGCGTGAAGGAACAACATGACAAGCGAGAACAACTTTGTGCAGCCTGCTATCCCACGGTTCGATGGACACTACGATCACTGGAGCATGCTTATGGAGAATTTTCTGCGTTCAAAGGAGTATTGGAGTTTGGTGGAAACTGGGATCTCTGCAGCAGCAGAAGGGACGGATCTCACTGAGGGACAGAAGAAGGTGATTGAGGATCAAAAGTTGAAAGAGTGACTACCGGTTGTTTCTTTGAAGACCACGATACGGCACTTGAACTCAGCATAAAAACATAACCAGATGTGCTTTTCCTATCGTTCTGATCACCAGCGTAATCGCTATCTGTGTAGCCAACAAGTTCCTTAGTTCCTCCCTTCTTGTAGAACAGTCCAAAACTGACTGTACCCTTCACATACCTTAATACTCTCTTCGCTGCCTGCAGATGAGTTTCAGTGGGCCGTTCCATGTATCTGCTAATTAAACTTACTACAAACATCAAATCGGGACGAGTGGCAGTCAAGTACATAAGGCTTCCCACGATTTGTTTGTAAAATGTCCCATCGATCCTTACTCCATTTTCATCCCTAGTAAGTTTAATTCCAGGAACCATCGGATTGAGCACTGGATTGCACTGATTCATATTGAATCTCTCCAAAACCTCCTGAGCATACTTCCGTTGACTGATGAATATACCATCCTCCCTTTGCATAACCTCAATTCCAAGAAAATACCTCATCTTACCAAGATCAGTCATGTCAAATTCAACCATCATGGATTTCTTAAAGTCTTCAAACATAACCTCATCATTACCAGTAAAAATAAGATCATCAACATAAAGGCACACAATCAAAAGTTTACCTTAATCTGCCGTTTTTAAGAACAAAGTGTGCTCATAAGGGCACTTCTCAAAGCCTTCTCGAACAAAATACGTCTCTATTCGACTGTACCAAGCTCGAGGAGCTTGTTTGAGCCCGTACAAAGCCTTCTTCAGTCGATAAACCTTATATTCCTGTCCCTTTTGTTCATAACCTGGTGGTTGGTCCACGAACACTTCTTCATCTATCTCTCCATGCAGAAACGCAGATTTGACATCTAGTTGGTAGATCATCCAGTTTTTTTGGGCAGCAAGTGAGATGACTACTCGAATGGTATCCAAACGAGCTACTGGTGCAAATACCTCGGCATAATCCACTCCATCCTGCTGACTGTACCCTTTCGCAACGAGCCGAGCCTTGTATTTGTCCACTTCCCCATGTTCATTGAGTTTCGTTTTAAAAACCCATTTTACTCCAATTGTCTTCGCTCCAGATGGCAACTCGGTGAGTTCCCATGTATCATTCTTCACAATAGCTTCGATTTCAGCGTCCATGGCTTGTCTCCATTTGCTACTCTTCACTGCCTCCTCGTATGTCAAGGGATCACGATCAGAGAATAAAGCTAGATGAGCCATATCGACATTTTCTTCGTCGGAGAGGACTTGCCCACTTTCATAGTCTTGCATCCACCCTGGTGGTCTTCGAACTCGTCCTCCATGAAGAGGACTACCATCACTTGAAGATTCTCCCCCTTCGAGTGAGTCACTTTGAACAGACCCTATGTTTTCAAATTCATTTTCAGGAGTGATATTTGCTTCAGGTTCCTCCCCAAAGCTTTCATTTGTACCTGTATCTGCATCTTCCTCCCATTCCAAATCTGCCAAAATAGTTTCCTTGTGACTATCATCCCAGTTCCACCTTTGGTCTTCTTCAAAGACCACATCTCGACTCACAATTATTTTTTGAGAAATAGGATCAAATAATCTGTAAGCCTTGGATTCTTCACTTACCCCAAGTAATATGCATTTCAGACTTATGGCTCATCAAGCTTTACTCTCTTGCTATCAGCTACATGAACATGGGAAATGCACCCAAAAACTCTAAAATGATTGACTGAAGGCTTGAACCCACTCCAAGCTTCTTCTGGTGTCTTGCTTCTCACGGCAAGTGTCGGACTTCTGTTCAAGATATGCACTGTCCAATTCACTGCTTCAGGCCAAAAATTCTTTGGGATTTGTTTCTCTGACAGCATGCTGCGCACCATATTCATGATAGTGCGATTCTTTCTCTCTGCGACCCCGTTCTGTTGAGGTGTGTATGCAGCTGTTAATTGCCTTTGAATGCCGTTCTCATCACAGAAGTGAGTGAACTCTTGTGATGTAAACTCTCCCCCACGATCAGTTCGAAGACACTTTATGAATGCACCAGTTTCTTTCTCAACCTTAGTTTTGTAGGATTTAAAAGTAGCAAACGCTTCTGATTTTTCGACCAAGAGATAAACCCAAGTTTTTCTGCTAAAATCATCAATAAAGGTAATGAAATACCTTTTTTTGCTGTTTGAGATTGGGTTTATTGGCCCACATATGTCTGCATGCACTAACTGAAGAACTCCAGATGCCCTCCATGTGCTTTCCCTTGGAAAAGGATCGCGATGTTGTTTTCCTATCAAGCAGTCTTCACATATCTTTAAAGGAGCCTTCAATTGAGGCAATCCATCCACCATATTCTTTTGTTGGATCACCTTGAGACCATTCCAACTAAGATGACCATAACGGCAATGCCAGAGTTGAGTTTGATCTGTGGTCATAGAGGAGAAGCAATTTTCCTCTTTTGGTGGACAGCGACCAAGCACAACGAACATTCTGTTGCATGCCATCTCGGTTTCCATGATTAAACCTTTTTCAGGATGATAAATCTTGCACTTTCTATGTTGCATGAGCACTGCAAGACCCTTCTCTTGCAATTGACCAATGCTTAGTAAATTGTTCTTCAACGCTGGCACAAAGAAAACTTCAGTAATCACCTGCATGATCCCATTTATCTCCATTCGAATGTTGCCCTTCCCTTGCACCGTGAGACTCATATCATTTCCCAGCTTCACTTTTTCTCTAAAATTGTTATCAAATTGTGAGAATAACTCTCTGTTCCCACACATATGATTACTACACCCAGAGTCAAGAAACCACAAGTGATCTCTTCCAGCCTCGATGCCATCCACATACGCCATTAAAAGCATCTCTTCACTGGTCTCGACAAAGTTGACCTTTGTATCTCTTGCTCTTTTGGGACATTCCCACTGAAAATGACCCAACTCATGACAGTTATAACACTCTATGGTAGATTTATCAAACCTACCCCTACCTCTTCCTCTTCCTCGGAAAGAACCACCACCTCTTCCTCCTGATTGAGGTCCGTGAGTAATCTGAAGGGCTTGTTCATCCATAGTGTGACGGCTGATCCGTTGTTCATGCACCAAAAGACTGCTTTGAAGCTCATCTATGGATAAAGTATCCAAATTATTTGATTCCTCGATCGAGCATACAACATAGTCGTACTTTGGAGTCATGGATCTCAAGATTTTCTCGATGATCACCACATCCTCCATCCTTTCGCCGTGAATTCTCATCTTGTTGGCTGTGATGAGAGTTCTTCCAAAGTAGCCATTCACTGATTCCCCAGCTTTCATGTGCAACACTTCAAACTCCTTGCGAAGAGCTTGAAGTTGAGCACGTTTAACTCGTGCTGTCCCTTGGTACTTCTGCTTCAAAGAATCCCAGATATCTTTTGCTGTGTCTTTTTTCAACATCGTCTCCAGAATGGATCGATCAATGGCTTGGAACAGATAGTTCTTAGCCTTCAGGTCTTTCAACTTTTGATCCTCAATCACCTTCTTCTGTCCCTCAGTGAGATCCGTCCCTTTTGCTGCTGCAGAGATCCCAGTTTCCACCAAACTCCAATACTCCTTTGAACGCATTAAATTCTCCATAAGCATGCTCCAGTGATCGTAGTGTCCATCGAACCGTGGGATAGCAGGCTGCACAAAGTTGTTCTCGCTTGTCATGTTGTTCCTTCACGCGGATGTCTGTGGTGCAAGCTGTTGGTCAAGCCTTATGTACTTGACTGCCACTTGTCCCGATTTGATGTTTGTAGTAAGTTTAATTAGCAGATACATGGAACGACCCACTGAAACTCATCTGCAGGCAGCGAAGAGAGTATTAAGGTATGTGAAGGGTACAGTCAGTTTTGGACTGTTCTACAAGAAGGGAGGAACTAAGGAACTTGTTGGCTACACAGATAGCGATTACGCTGGTGATCAGAACGATAGGAAAAGCACATCTGGTTATGTTTTTATGCTGAGTTCAAGTGCCGTATCGTGGTCTTCAAAGAAACAACCGGTAGTCACTCTTTCAACTACTGAAGCAGAGTTCATTGCTGCTGCATCTAGTGCTTGCCAAGCTGTGTGGCTAAGGAGGATCTTGGAGCAGCTTAATCATGGTCAATACAAACCAACGGTGGTTCACTGTGATAACATCTCAGCCATTAAACTGTCAAAGAATCCAGTCATGCATGGTCGCAGCAAACACATTGATGTGCGTTTTCATTTTCTTCGAAATCTCATCAAAGATGAAGTTGTTGAATTGGTACAGTGTTCTACACATGATCAAATTGCATATATTTTGACAAAGCCACTAAAGCTCGAGGTGTTCGTGAAGATGCGTGGACTTATGGGTGTATGCGAATATCCAGAGATAAGCTGAATGTTGATAGCATTCAGTTTAAAGGAGGATGTTAAGTTGTTAGGATTCTCTAGCTGATAGATTTCGGATTTCCTGGTTTTTAGGATTGTAGTGCTTTGAAGTCATGCATAATAATCCCTACTCTTAAGGGACAAGTTATTTTCTGTTTAGACTTAGTCAAGCACCACGACTCTAGAGCTGTAAAGTCGTGGGTTGTTATTTCCTTTCCTGTTTTGATGTAAGGCTATTTAATAGCTATGTTGGTTCTTTAATTGAATAAAAAAGTTTCTACTGCATTTGAAAGTTATCGTGCTGTTGTTTCTGCAAAGTTCTTTGTCTTTCCACTTGGTTCTAACAGTCACCACCGGTTTTCTTTTCAGAACCACGGTTGTCTTCCGCAATCCTTAGCCTCATGATTAGATCTTCAAGTCCCATCTCTTTGCGCTTATTCTTGAGATAATTCTTGAAATCTTTCCAGGATGGACCAAAGATGTTGCCAAGCAGCTCAAAGTAAGTCCGAATAGTTTATTTATTTATTCTCTAATAGATCAAAGAATTTTTTTTATATTATTTGTTGAGATCTCTTTCGTTGCAAATGATGAGGGGATTAGTGTGGCTCCTACCCTTTATTGTATTCTCCAATATCTTTCTTACGACTTGTTTGACTTTTTGGTCTTGAGTTTAGTGGCAAAATCAGACCCAACCTACTCTTCAAATTATATTCCTACCAAATGCATTATTTATATAATAAATATGCATGACTATTCATAAATCAGAGGCATTACATATTATACACACAGCTATGCATCAAGCTAAACTATATCTCCCTATTTAATTTTCAGGAACAACAAATGGTGATGCCTGGTCACCGTGAATCAAACTTGCAGAAGGAGTTGAACCGATACATTCCCACACAGCTGCCGCTTTTGGAGGCATGTGCATTGGTGCACTGACAGTGTTGGCCGATTTCATGGGGGCGATTGGTTCAGGAACAGGAATTCTGCTTGCAGAACATCCCATCAAACAACACAACTTATGGCTGCCTGCTTGGGTGAGTAAAGGAGATGTCATGGTTACATGTGTGCAGAGATTTTTCTTTTTCTTTTTGTATTTTTTATGTATTTGATTATATTATTGAAGTTTATATAATGAAATTTATTTATTATTATTTTGTTTACTGGCTTTCTTTATTTTTTGTCTTTTTCTTTCCACGACCGGTTGCAAGGGCCAGTGTTTGCTTTTTGAAGTTGGTCAATAGCCCAGTAAAATTTTCCTTCCATCAGATAAAGTGATAAGCCCCCTGTGGCTGAAATCGTCACTTGATTCTTTTGGTTTTGGCTCATCTTTTCCATATTCAAATTCGCTCTACCATTGTGAGCAACTAGTTTGGATACAAGGCCAGTTATGGCCTTGCCAACAGACCTCTTGATTGGCAAAATTGTGACCATTTTTGAGAACGAAGCATCCTCCATAGCCGGTGTTCGTGATGAAATTGATGACATCAAGCAGGAGCTTGTATGCATGACGGCCTTCCTAAATGATGCTGAGGGCAAGAATGTAGGCAGCGAAGGCGGGAGGACGTGGGTTGCAAGCGTCAGAGGCATGGCCTATGATGTTGAAGACATTATTGACGAGTTCATGTATCACATGCATGAGCGAGGATGTCATGACGGCCGATTTGCAAGGTGGTTCCACCAAACTATTCGCATTCCACAGAATGTTTGGTTCAGACGTCAAGTGTCAAAGAAGTTGCGGAAAATCTCAAGAAAGATTAAAGACATTCCGGAGAGGAATCAGAGATATGGTGTCCGTGAATTAGAAGGAACAAGTAGTACTTGTGATGATGTTGGCAAATGGGTGCGGAACCAAGCGGAATCTTCTCTTTTTATTAAGGAAGATGAGCTCGTGGGGATTGAAACAAAGAAGCAACTATTGATGAAGTGGTTGATGAATGGAGAGCAACAGCAAACGCTTATCTCTGTGGTGGGGATGGGCGGATCAGGGAAGACGACTTTAGTTGCCAAGACCTTCAACGACGAGAGGGTCAAGAAACAATTCCACTGTTGTGCTTGGCTAACTGTTTCACAAACTTATGTGATTGACGACTTGTTTAGAAGCTTGATTAAGGAATTCCACGAAGCAAACAAGGAAAAGGTCCCTGCAGGCATGAGAACCATGACATATAGACAATTGCTACAGGTGCTGGTTAATTACTTGGAATATAAAAGGTACATGGTTGTATTGGATGATGTGTGGGATATCAAACTTTGGAAAGAAATTTGGATAGCACTCCCAAATACAAAGCGTGGAAGTCGAATCATGCTTACTACTCGAAGAGAAGACGTAGCATCCTATTGTTTTGGAGTACAAAGTCATATTCACCACATTCAACCCCTCGAAAAGAACGATGCTTGGGAGCTATTCAGCCGCAAAGCATTCTCAGCTTACCAGAATAAATGTTGTCCACCAGATCTTCAATCATTGGCTGAGGAACTTGTAAAAAAGTGTGAAGGCCTACCTCTGGCAGTCGTGGCTTTAGGTGGTCTGATGTCCAACAAGGAGCCATTCGAGTGGAAGCAAGTCTACAACAGCTTAGACTCGCATTTAACTAAGCCGTTGCCAGAGCGAGTGGAGAACATCTTATTTCTTAGTTTTGATGATTTACCATACCCATTGAAGCACTGTTTTCTATACTGTTCCCTTTTCCCAGAAGACTATCCGATTCGAAGAAAGAGGCTCATTAGGTTGTGGATAGCTGAAGGGTTTGTTCAAGATGAAAAAGGCGCCACACCTGAAGAAGTTGCTGAGAGCTATCTTATGCAGCTCATTTTCCGTAGCATGCTACACGTTGTTAAGAGGAACGACGAAAGTGAAAGGCCCAAAGCATGTAAGATGCACGATCTTATGCGGGAGATTGCTCTGTCTAAATCAGGAAAAGAAAAGTTTGGTGCTGTATATGATGGAAAAGAAGTTATGGACGAAGTTCAAGTGCGCCGCTTGTCAATTCAAACCACTGGAGGAGAAATTAAATTAGGCACTGGTATGGCACAACTTCGTTCTTTTCTTGTGTTTGTTTCTGACGTGTCCTCATCCTCTTCCTCGAATACATTGCCCTCTGGATGCAAATTGTTGAGGGTGCTAGATTTGGAATATGTTCCAATTGATATACTACCAAAAGAACTTGTGTACTTATTCAATTTAAGATACTTAAATTTAAGGGGAACTCCAGTTAAGAAGCTTCCTGAATCCATTGGAAAGCTCCGCAACCTTCAAACTTTGGATATCAGAGACTCAAAGATAGAGGTACTTCCAAGTGGAATTGCCAAGTTGCAAAACTTGCGCCATCTAATTATGTTTCGTGTCGCTAAAGAAACTAGGGCCTTCAGATATGTGAATGGGACAAGATCACCATCAAATATATGTATGTTGAAGAAATTGCAAGTTTTGACGTGTGTTGAATTAGAAGGAAACATTGTTAGACTTGTGGGTAATATGACCCAACTTAGAAGGATTGGAATTACGAATGTAAAAGAAAGAGACGAGATGGACCTATCTGCTTCAATTCAAAAGATGAAGCAACTTCGCTACTTGTTTCTAATGACAAGCGATGAAGAGGAAGTTCTTCAAACAAGCAAACTATGCTCACCTCCTCCCCACCTTCAAATGGTTATTTTGGTTGGCAAATTGGAAATTGTGCCACGTTGGTTCTTTTCACTCCAGAGCCTCACACATTTGTATCTGCATTGGTCTAGAATTGAAGAAGATTTGCTACCTTACATTGAAGCACTGCCCAATCTGGGAGATCTTAAACTTGGTAATGCATATGCTGGCAGAGAGTTATGTTTCAGCAGAGGCTTTGTAAAGCTTAATTATTTGACTTTGTATGCTTGTCCCTTATTGAACAAGATAACTATAGAAAAAGGGGTAATGTCAGATCTCCAAGCCTTAAGGCTTGATAGCTGCCCAGAACTAAACACAACGCCAAAGGGTCTTCAATACCTCACTGAACTAAAAGAATTGAAATTAAGTCTTGTATAAAAGGAACTTACGGATTCCATACGAGAAGGAGGTGTGGATCGTGAAAAGGTACAACACGTCCCTGAGATCTACCATTATTACAAAACGTCACTGGGGATGTGTTATGAAAGGTTGTCCTAGTTGTTTTGGAAGGAGGTATGTAAGGTTTTAATTTAATTTTTTGGTCTCCTCGTTTTCTATGGAATCTTATGTAATTTGATTCGTGAGTGTGTTTGCTATTTGATTATGTAATGCCTTAAGAAGCACTAATCAGGATCTAATGCTCAATTTTATTTTGAGAGTTTGCTAATTATCTTCTGCTGCTCTGGAAAACTTTTAATTTGTTTCAATTTGTTTGTATTCCGTTTCAATTTGTTTGATCAAAATAACATAGTTGACGAAAGTTTTTTGCAAGACCATCCCCTCTAATAGATTGCACTCTGCTCTATTTAGTAAGGAAGAGAGATGCGACATCATTGCTAATTCCATTCGCATTCTTGCCTGATAGCCTGAAAAAAGCAAGACATATTTAGTGGAAGTTGGCTAGTATAAGTCCATTCCATCCTTCTATTAAAATATATTGAGTTATGAATTTAAGGTTTTAATATGATTTGTGAGCAATTGACAATTCATTCTGCTACTAATTTGAAGACTTTTTCAACATCACCAGAGTAAAATAACAATGCAAGGGGAATGGTTGAATCAGGAAGAAAATTAAAACCCTGCCTACTCCATTTCCAAATCAGTTAGCAAGAAGAAGAGAACAAAATAAGCAAGTTGAATGAATATGGTTCTGTGGAGTAATCAAAGTTTTCCATATTTAAACATTATAATTTCCAGGTTTTGAAAATCAAAAGAGCTTCTAGAGGCAGAAACTAACTAAGAAAATAGAAAGCATGGCTGAACGGCCTGAGCTGCTTCAAATTATGAATGAGACTAATTAAAAGCTTAATTCTTAGCCAATATTGTGAAAAATAAAAAATAGAAAATAACCAGGTAGCTGGAGAAGTCACATGCTGGTGGTTTTTGAGAAGATTAAGGATGAATCTTCATTAATGGCTGAGACAATTAAATTATTTAAGAATCTTGTAGAACTGTGATGGTTTTACCAAAGCAACAGAATATGATTAATAATTGCAAGGAACTTGATGGATGAACCAGAAATCCAGAATTATTAGCTCCTGACTAGTAGTGTTTGTTGTTTGCATCTTCACACAAATTCATCTTTGCACCGTGCTTCTCCAATTTGAGTCTTTAAAGGGATATGACAAGACAGAGCAATACCATAATCAAAATAAAATAAATGCACATATAACAGACTTGCAAATGAGAAGTGGCTTATATAACAGTGGTTAAAGGATCTAAAATGATTAAGCTTTGGAAAGTCAATGGAAGGACAGAAACTTACGGTGTGGGGAAAGAATCATGGGGAGAGCCTTCACCTTGCAGAAGCAGTCGCAGATGATGTTTCGTAAATTTGGTCAATTTCGCGGATGTGTTGTACCTTTGGATGATCCACGCCTCCTTCTCGTATATTTTCTATAATTTTCATTGGAACAGACCCCAATTTCAATGTTTCTAGACTCCTAAGGAATTCAAGACCATGTGGTAATGCCTTTAATTTCATGCAGCAATGAAGTACTAACAACTGAGTTTCGGCATCCACCTTCTTTTATTGTTATATTTTTCAAGAAGGAGAAATTAAGCAACTCCAGATGTGTGAGCTTTGCGAAGCCTATTTTGAAGCACAACTCCTTCCCAACATAGGCATTAACAAGGATAAGCCTTCTAAGACAGGGCAGTGCTTCAACGTGTGGTAGTATATCTTCTTTAAGTCTGGACCAACATAGACTGATATCTGTGAGGCTTCTGAGTGAAGCAAACCAACTTGATACAGTTGCTAGTTTGCCACTCAAAAGAAGCCTTTGAAGGTGTGGCGGAGGACCTGGAAGAAAAGCAAGTGCATCGATTCGAAGAAATTCCTCTTCACTTGTTACCAATAAATACAGATAGCGAAGGAGCTTCATCTTTTGAATTGAAGCACAAAGGTTCATCTCATTACTTCCTTTTACAATGGTTTTGTGGAGCAAGCTTGCAAATCTACCCCCACTCTGCTGCTCATGCATGTGGTACATGAACTTATCAATGATATCTTCAACATCATAGGCCAAATCTCTCACGCTAGCTACCCATGTCTCCTCTCCTTCTGTCTGCGGTTTCTTCCCCTCAGCATCCTTTAGGAAGGATTTCATGCTTATAAGCTCTTGCTTAATCTCGTCAACTTGATCACGAACACCTACTATGGAGGATGCTTCGCTCTCAAGAATGCCTACAACTTTGCCAATCAAGAGATCGGTTGCAGCTGAGGCCATATTTGCTCTTCTACTGTATCTTCTTAATCATAAAATCATATGATCAGAAATGGAATTGCCCTTACCATCTCTCTAAGAAAATTTTGTGAGAGAATTTCTGGTGTGGTAAATCAAGACATAGAACAGAGTTGAAAACATAATTAAATGGAAATCAATAGATAACATTCCAAAATTAGAGTAGAGAGTGACATAACTATAGCAGAGTCCAAAATAATTTCAGTGACCATTTCAACTTTGTAGGGGATTCTGGTGCTCCATAAATGAAAGAAATTAGAAATCTTTTCTTAATCACACCAAATTGCAAATGTTCCCTCACTTACATTACTATATCAGACTGACATGTGGGAAATTAAATATATCTTGGGTTCTCTGAACTCAGAAGCCAGTGATGTAAGTCCACTCCCTCCTTCCAACTTCTATTAAAATATATTTGCCTTTGAATAGGAGTGCTGTCATATAATTATTTATATAAGTTTGCTCCCCATTAAAGGAAGATTTCTGCTACCCGATTAAATAAAATGCAGCATCCTTCATAGTCAATGTAGTCTAGAAGACAGCACAAGTTAGGGGAAGAGTGAAATAAATAAATAAACTAACAAATTAAAATTGAGAAAGAAAATGCAAAAGAGATATCAAAACTGGTAAACTTCTATATATATGTTTCTATTTCTTTTAATACAAGCGATAATCGTCTCTAAATTAATCTAATTTAAGGGGAGGGGGATTCGAACTTGGGTGCAAAGGGTCCAACTTATTGCATTGGTCAACTGACTTAACCCACATTTGCATATTATTTGTCTCGCTTTATAACACAGATATATCAGTTATACTAGATGGAAGATTGAGCAATATAAGCAAATCCTCTTTTATATCGCATGAAAATAATAAGCTCATAGTAAGAAAAGCATTGGTTTGCTTCAATACCATTTTCTTTTGATACAATGGACTGCTTTAATTGTAATAAAGATGGTTTTGTGCAATGAGCATTCTTTGCTTGAGGTTTTAGTTCCTGGTTGTCGAGGTTGAATTTGGGTTCCTGTTCTGTTTTATGGCCATACCATCTTGTTGGGTTCTTTTACTTGTTTGCTCTTCTGGGTTTTTTGGGTCTTGCTTTAGTGAGCCATTAAGTTGGGGACAATGGGGAGGCACATTCGCAGGATTTTTTATTTATTTCAAGTTTGTTAATACTAAATGCAACTTTGAATTATATTTCTATGTATCCTTTTACTGATCAGTCTTCGAAAGTAATATTTGCTTACCATTCCCATCAAACAAACCACAATCTTCTATCGCAACTTGTCTCAAATCAATCATTGGTCTTTTTTTATCATCTAACGAACAATAAGCAACACAGAAAACAGGACTTGAAACTATCAACAAAGTCCAATAAGCTATTATTATCATTATCTGGACGATAATCAATACACATAGCCTTAGAAGACCATGACCATCAATGAATCGCACAATTTAGAGCTTTCTGAATAGCTAACATTGAGATTTTATAGTAACATGGAAATTTCAGCCAAAAATTTATTTTCCTCTGTTACCCTGTTTAAACAATGGATCAAACTAAATTTGGCTCGACAAGTAAATAAGAATGGATGAAATTCTTACTTCAATTTGTAGGATGTTTTGTCTGCGAAAAACTGACATTCAGGGCTGATAATCCAACAATATCGGGGCTCCTGAGCTGATCAAGCTGTTTCTTAGCTCGGCGAAGCAAGTACTCAATGTAAAGGAAATTTTTGCGGTCTACCTCCTTGGCATTGCGGCGGAACTCACTTGACACAAGTGACTCAATCTGCTGTCGATCTTCAGCAGATTTTGCACGGGCTGCCCTCAGAAACCCTCTGTATAGACTAAGGACTTGTTTCTGCATCCCAGAAAGCCTTGGTCCCCTGGAGGCTCCCATTGCATCTTCTTTTGTATGGCACCAGATTTGCTTTTGAGAACAACTTCAAAACGTTATGAAAAATATTTTGACTTTGTTGTTTCTTCTGTATACAAACATAAATTTGTATGTTTATCTATGTTGCACCGGTACCGGTACGGATACAATACGATAAGCCGATACGTCAAAAACTGGGATACAGGTACGTCCTGATACGGAGATTAAAATAATATAAATTAAAAATAATAAATAGCAAAATTGATATTTCATCCATCATGTTATAATTATTCAATGCATAAAACAAAATACTAGTCTCCATAAGAAAAGAAGAACAGAAGATACAGTCAGCAGCAGCAACTATATAGAAAAGAAGAACCGACTCAAAATACCTCTGTGACGAGTAGAGAAGAAGATGTCGATTCCACTGGTTGGGTCGAGTCGCCGCCTTCTTCCTTTTTCAGTGTTTCGTTTTCTTTCTCTTCGTTGGAATGGATCTGAGCAGAGCAGAGAGAAAAGCAGCCCCTAAAACTAAAACCTAGCCTCGATGTCGACACGTGTTTTACAATATCAGGTTTCGCAATTTACATTCTTCAGCCCAAATATTCCTTTTGTTTTAAAAAAGACTCAAACGTTTTCTAATATTTGCAAAATAACCCCACCGTATCCTTGACCGTATCGGGACAGTATCGTCCGCGTATTGGAGATGTATCAGCCAGTCAACTTCGCTGAAAGTCCACAATATTCCATTTCGCATATCTGATATGTATCGGGTACGTATCAGGTAAGTATCATATCTGATACTTGCATACCCTTGTCTAGAGGAGTATGGGTGCAACATAGATGTTTTTTGAGCTATAAGTAAAACAAAATTTACCACGCAAATAGAAGAGGGTTCCTATCACAAGGCACAACAAGTCACATGAAAAGCTGATCGCCAGATACAACCAATACATGCATTGGAAATTTCAAATAAGTGTTGGATTAAACTAACAAAGCCATGTTTTGCATAACATTCTATCTATCTATCTATCTATCTATCTTCTTCTTCTTCTTCTTCTATCTTATGTCTTCACATTCATCGCAAAACAAAGTACGGTTTGGAGAGGGTCTTCTTTACCATGACTGATGAAAAAAAAAAAAAAGGTTATGTATTTAATCTTATGGAGCTTGGTTTACAGTGATTGTGATTGATGAGTAATGGGTGAATGACCTTTGTGGAGATTATATATCTCTTTTTTTGGTAGTATGAAGATTATGTATTTAATTGTATGAAGATTATGTAGGTTATTATTATTTGATTGTTTACTAGTTACATAGGTGAAAGATATATATTTATTAGAGTTTATTTTTTCGTTTAAAATTGGCTTTGGACAAAGGGGTTATTAAAATTATCATTTCACTGGGCTCTTGCTGTTCATCTTGTTCAGCATATTGATTTCTCATGTTTACACCGCCTTACTGGTTTGCTGCAGGATTAGTTTGGTCTCCTTAGACAATTTGAGAATTATATATGTGCTGTGGTGAAAATGTGCAAGGCATTTTAGTAATCAAATTTAGGGCTGGGCACGGTATGAGATGACACGGGATAGAGGTCATCCCGGTGTCAATGCCGAATAGGGGAATCGGGATGGGATGACACGGGATGAGAGTTTTTGAAAACACGTTCAAACCATACCGGACCCAAACGGGATCGGTATGATTTGGTATCAATATTGATACCGTAAAAAATATGCAACAAATGATGTATCAAGTGAAGACTGACAGTGAATGGACATAGTTGAAAGAGATTCATCATATTCAAGAATTAAAAAATAAGTCATAATTCAAGGCTTTGCTTGATCACTACTGATTTCCAATATCTTTGAAAATAAAATAAATTACTTTCCACCTTAATAATTAGAGTGGGAGGGGTGAAAAATTATGTTATATATTATGCCTTGTTCAATTAGGACATATGAAGAACAAGGCACAACCTACTAAGCTTGATTTAATTGCTCATGCAGAAATGGAAAAAAGAAATGGAGGTTTCTGGTGGAAAGGGAATCAATATGGCATGTGCCGTGATTTGGAAAAAGAAAAACAATTGAAATATGGAATTCAAGAAATTAGATCGGATAAAATAGCAATGGTGAGTGAGTGAGTCACTCAGAAATGTCCTTAAACAACAAGAGATATCTAACTCTATTTAGAAACCATGGTGGGGCTCTTTTTTTACCTACATTTTTTTTGATCAGATGCTAACATGAGTGCTAAATTTCACAAAGAAAACTCTAATGCAAACATTAAAACTAAAGCTGGACAGATTGTGAATTGTATTTTGGATCCATTTAAGGTTCATCTTTTCGTGAGGATTAATAAAATTAAATTAAATTAGGGGTGGAACAAAAATTAAATTAGGATTAATAAAAGTAATTTACTGTTCGATATGGTATGATACCAATCGGGATCACAAATGTGGAACCGATGTCGTGCCAAACAGTAACGGGATGACACGGTATCATCCCGTTTACACGTCAACACCAAACGGGACGGCAAGAGATTGACACGGTTTCGGGATGGTTTCGGTATTCCGGTTTTGATGCCCACCCCTAATCAAATTAATTTGGATTCTAATTCATGAAAATTAGTAAACAATAACAATGGGAATCAACCCCATTCCTTTGCTAATTCCATATGTTTAGTAAACAACTTAATGGGAATGATTCTTCCCATACCGATTCAGTACTTCCCCGATTCCTAAATTCTCTAATTCCTTACTTTCTCCATTACTGATACATAAACATGCCCTGATTTGATTTAGATGCGGATACATATAGAAGAAAGGAAACACATTATAGATTATATCCCGCGTAATATCGAGAGACGAAAATGTGATTAAACTCGAGCAACTAAACAAAGAAGAACACATGAAAAAGACCTAACTTTCTTGTCATAACATAACACCATTTTCAATTAGACCCAATACTAAATTAAAAGATGTAATTAGTAAGGGAAACAAACAGTGATGAACATCTCTAGGGCGCAATAGAAAATTGGAAATACATATGATGTTAAATTCAGACAGACGGGTCAGCGGCCCACTACTAACAACACCAATATTGTCCCCAACTTAACCACCTACTACAAAGCCCAGTAGGTGTAGGGTTTTATCACAAAAGGCCTTGGTGATATTAGTAGTAGAACCATTCATTATATATTTTATTTTATTTAATCAAGTTTTCAATGTGGGACTTATATTCTTCAACACACCTCCTCATGTGGGACCACTACATAGTGGGCCATACGTGGAGCCAAGTCCACATCGAAGTCAATCATTTAGGCCCAACACGTGAACACCACGTATTGAGTAAGGGGTAGGGATAAACATTCAAGCCCAACATGAGAAGACCACATATTAGGTAAGGGTAAAGGCCCAATTCAAGCCCAGCCAATCAACCTGCTCTGATACCATGTTAAATTCAGGGAGACGAGTCAACGGCCCATTACTAACAACACCAATATTGTCCCCAACTTAACCACCTATAAAGCCCAGTAGGTGTGGGGTTTTATCACAAAAGGCCTCGGTAATATTAGTAGTGGAATCATTCATTATATATTGTATTTTATTTAGTTAAGTTTCCAATATGGAACTTATATTCTTCAACATATGAAATGTTGGGAACAAAGTCTCCCAAATCAACAATCTAACAACATTTAAGTAACACCCAGAAGCCTACTTTGTTCAATTTTGTTAGTAGTTTGATGATATTTGCGACAATTTTGAGCAAATACAAATCAATAATGGGATGATATTCATACCAAAAATAATAATAATGGGATGATATAATAAATATTCATAATTACAAAGATACCCACAAAAAAAAAAAAAATCAAACGGGAAAAGCATATTATACACTGACTGCCAAAAACAAGGAGAGAGGAAACAAAGATGAGAACGACGACCAAGTGTGCCCAACTTGTTGGGTTTGCCAGCCCATGTGCACAGTGCACGTGAGTCACGAAAAATCGAAGATAGGTAAAAACATCATGGCAAAAAGTCACTTTTTATTCCTGGTTTTAATTTTGTCAATTTTGATCCTATTATTTCAATTCCAAGCAATATAATGATAATTATCAATTTTTGTCAAATAATTGTAACTGCCGTTACTTATGAAACATGTGCCACTCGCGTGGAGGGGTATTTCGGTCCAAAAAAAAAAGGGAGAGAGGAAGGCGACCGGTTTAATCTCAAGGCCAAAGGGTTGGGCTCTGCTCGTCTGGGTCTTGCGTGGTGTTTTGATGCAGCTTGTGCTCGCCGGAAGGTGGTCAGTTGGGATTTGCTGAGAGCGGAGCGGGTGTTGGTTGTAGCCCTTGTGACTCTGGCCAATCTCTCGACGCTAGTGTTGTGGTAGCCTTCTCCTTTTGTATATATACCATGGTATGTTTTATTATAACATGTGTGGCCATACATTATGGTCCTGTTTGGTTCATGGGAAAAGAGACTTGGGAATGGAAAATCAATTGCTTCCCCATATTTTAGCAAGTCCAGGCATGGGAAATTGTTGTCGGGCACATGGGACAGTACGAGGGAAAGTGAAGCCCTCCTCCTAACTTGGGTTTTGTTTTCGCTCTTCATGGAAAAGTTTGGGAAAATGAACCAACATTAAATACACATTTTTCATGACCATTTTGTCCTCATTAACAATTTAGAATTACAATATATCATTAGATGCATTCTTTTTTATTTGATTTAATATAGGTATAATTGGAAAATTATACAAACTTTGTTTTCCATTCCTACTCAAAACAAACATGGGAAAGAAAATAAAGTAATATCTCCCAGTTACTTTCCCAACATTACCAAATGTGGGAAATGAATCTTTCATTTCCCATCCCTTGAGAAATGACATAGGAAGTGATTTCCTCTCAAATCCGTTCCGTGAACCAAAAGGGGCCTATAGACATGGCTATATACCATGTTTGAATTAACATGGTATGTTTTAAAATATACTATTTATAGTGTATGGCCGCGTGTGCAGAGATATACCATGTCTATACAATAAGAAACATAAATAGTATGTTTTAAAGAAAGCCGAATTAGAGACATGGTATGTTTCGATAAATAGATTGTGTCTATAGTGTATGGCCGTACGGCTATACTCTTTAAAGAAAGAAACATTGTAAGTCGAGTGTAAGAAACATACCATGTCTATACAATAAGAAACATAAATAATATACAATAATACTAATACTCTTTATTAGTATTATTCTCGCTGTAAAGTCAATGGTTTTGTAACCCGTTCTTTTTTGTTACAAATTTTGTAACTCTTTTTATGTGTAATGCTATTGGCTTACTACAACCATTTTTAAATGTTGAATTGTGCTTGGATTATAGCATTGAATGTTGAGTCATGGCGAATTGAAACTTAAAACTACCTTTGTACCAAAACAAAAACTTATAACTTTTTCACTTGAACAAAGAAAAGCGTCTGAAACAAAAAATGAACAAAAGCCTTAGACAGATGTGAATTGTTGGGGGTATTATAAGAGTCAAAAGAATAATATTAATTCGAATAATTTCGTGGATAGTCTTATCCTTAACTGTAATTCGGCTTTCTCTAAACATACCATGTCTATAAATAGTATACTGTATAGACATGGTATGTTTAGTATTATTGTATACTATTTATGTTTCTTATTGTATAGACATGGTATGTTTCTTATACTCGACTTACAATTGTTCTTTCTTTAAAGAGCATAGTCGTATGACCATACACTATAAATAGAATATTTTAAAAGTAAGTGTGAGACTGGTTGTCCTGTTTGTTTCTCTTCTTTTATTTTGTCAATGATTGGACCTAAATGCCTCTCCACGTGAAAGATATGTATTCGATAAATAATGCACTTACAATAATTTGACAGAAATTGTGAATTTGTCCTTAAATTGCTTGGAATTAAAATTACATGGGCAAAATTGATGAAATGAAAACCACAAGGACCTTAGTGGTAAAAATGATAAACCACAGGGACCAAAAGTGACTCTTTGCCAAACATCATTAGTCCACAATGTTGTCGTTTCACTCATCTACTTGTTGTAGCTCATGCACATCTTTCCTTTGTGGATGGGTTACTTGGCTACTTCTTTCTGATTATGGATTTGAGAGTGTTGCTACCACACAACTTTTAATGAAAATGGGGAGGACAAGTTTATCCATTTGTGAAGCAACCTACAAGAACTTGGCTAAAAATAAAGAAACGTTTTCAATTCAAATGGTCTCTAAAAATGTCCACGAATTGCATTTTGGTCCCTTAACTAAATTTTTCGTTCCAATGGTCCCTCAACTTTTATAATGGTGCGAATTGGTCCTACCGTCTAACTCCGTCAATATTGCCATTAATTTGAGGGTTAAAATCGTAAAACTTACTATGGATTCTCAACCTACATCAATCAAAACTCATCCAATCATATATTCATCTTCTCTATCACGCAATTCATTTAATTTCGAGTCAAGGGCCCTATTTTCAGATGCATAGATGAGCTATTGATGATTTACAAAGCCTTACACAAACTCAAATTATGTTGAGGAGGCAAAGTCGATTAAGGCAATTTAGGCAACAATATAGTCAACTCATGTTAGCCTTTCTTTTTGTATCCGATTGTGTACTATGAAAGTAGATAGTTTAGGCTATAAAAGTGAATCTCCCTTTCTTAAAAGTCCTTGTATTGTATCAAATCAACATACACCGAAACTCATTCATGTATCTTTACATGGTATCAGAGCATCACGCCCCTGGTATATATTTTTATGTTTATATTAAAAGGGAATACATCTTTAAACTTATTATAATCCTTGCCTTTTTCTCCATTCTCATGCACCACTTTTGACCTAGCTTGAAGAGTTTAAGATTGATTATTCAATTATATATATGTATATGTAATTGAATTTAAAATTTAGTTTCTCTATGGCTCTTCTTCTCATAAGTTTGGCAAAACATTTTTTAGTAGAAAATGTGATTTACAATTATACTACTAATTGACGGGAAAGAATAATTATATAATGCAAAAACTAACGTATAGAAGCTTCTAATGTGTTAGAATAAAAGAAAAAATATCCATATATATATACTACTAAGATTCAAAGGTAGAATACAAGTAGTACCCGATCAACTTGTGCAAACGCGATTATATATTTTATGTTTATATTAGCAAGGAATAAACCTTCAAACTTATTTTAATATATATCCATGCCTTTTTTTCTCGACTAATTTTTGTTGTTGTGCCGCATATATGCATATATATAATTGAATTTAAAAATCAATTTCTATATGGCTATTTTTTTCATGAGTTGAGCAAAACATTCTTTAGTATATAATGCAATTTACAATTATATACAACATTAAATGAAAGGAAAAGAATCATTATATAATGCAAAGCTAATGTACAAAAGATTAGAATATATAAAGAGTGCTGCTAAATGAACCCTAAAATTAACTGAGTACACACTACCAAACTATTTATTGCATTACTAACTTATCAATTGATGATTGCTTGTTACCATATTTTTTTCTTTTCTTCAAGAAATTTTAGCCTTAGCAGCAACGGGAAATTTAACTTTAATATTATATATATTTCATATAAATATATAATACATATATTCATTAACAAATAAAGTAGCAAGTTCGACTGATCTATTTTGCCCAAAATGGTTAATTGGAATGACCTTACAAACATTGTCAGACGGAGAGGATATAAACTTATAAGAGAGCTTAGTGTGGAATCAACGAAAACATATATAAATGGTAATGTGGATAATGGTGGCTGGAAATCTGGATGCAACCAATGATCGTAAAGTAATAGTAACCTTGCTTAGGATTGGTATTAGGGTGTTGTGTGATAGAGTGTATGAGGGTGTACCATGGGTACTTTTGGTAGTTAAATAGGGTGTACTTAGTTAATTTTACATTTTGATTAACGTATTAGGGTGTACTCAGTTAATTTTAGGGTTCGTTTAGCATCACACTATATAAATATCGATACTACTAAGATTAAGGATACTATAAATATGATATAAACTATGCATTCCTATTATAATTTCAAGTTTCTTATATGCATTTGTTTTACAAAAGTTGTGTTCAAGTTCTATCCTATAAATTGAACATGTTTTTCTTAAAACTATCAATTCTTCTAAGTCTCTTATCTTTCTCGTCTCTCGTCTAAGCTCAAGTTAGACATCGTTATTTAGGACATAAATGTTTTGGGGAGATAGAATTTCCAAACCAGGACGTGTATGAGGACAACTTTTGAGGCAATAACGAAAAAATTTCTTGACGCAATTCATCCTACAAGAAATGCAATTGTATTCAAAGGCAGAGAAGAACATAATCAAACTTTATATGGGCTCGCCAAGTGTTGGGGATTAGTCGTGGCAGAATGTCACAGCATATCTTGCATAAGCTGCATCCATGAAGCAAGTCAACAGGTTAGAACGTGCTGCCCTCAACTATCAGGAGCTATAATTTAGTACAATAATTGCTTCTTAAAATACTCAAGCAAAAAATTCTTAGGTAGAAGTGACAATGATAATGGGATTTTTGTGTGGAATATGAAAGCGGTTCATGCTCCATTGTTGTTTAATATGAATGTCCAACAACTTTTAAACTGATTGTGTTTGCAATCTACTCTTATTGGACCTTTTTTGGCTCAAGGGCACTTGAAACTTATGGGTGATGAAGTGCTTTACGATGCTACTCAATGCACTACCGACCCTTCGCACATAGAATGTAAGAGGTGTCTTGATGTCGCAATGAGTGATCTAGAGAACGCAAGCAATGGAAGGAGAGGTTATCGTGTTTATTATGGGAGTTGTTATATAAGATTTGAACTTTATCGCTTCATTTGTTGATGAATAGAATTGGAGTATAGATTCTTTAGAAAAAAAAGCCAAAAAATCCCAGCCCCCCACCCTTAAGCGCCGCACAGGGGGGGAGGTGGTCTCTGCCTCTCCTCCCCTAACCCCCTATCTCGCCCCTATCTTCCTCCTCTCTCTTCCCTCTCAATCCTTCTCTCTTTATGTATCCTCCCTTTTTTTCTTCTATTATTTCCTTCCCTTTCCTTTCTCGTGGATCTTGGTTTTGTTTTTTGTTTTTTGTTTTTCTTGTTTCTGGTTGCAGGTTTTTTTTGGTTTGGTTGTGTTTTGCTTGGCTGTAATAAGAGTTACCTGTGGTGCTATCTATCTCAGCAGAGGCGGCGGTGTCGACGTCGACGTCGATCGAGGTAGTAATGGTTGCTATGTTGGTTCGCATGTGATGTGGAAGCAGACACTGTGAAACACCATTGTCGTCATGATTTAGTTGCCACTTTTGGCCCTCATATACAGGGTTTTGGCTTCAATTCAGTGTTTGGAGTTACAATAATGAAAGTAACCGGTTTTTGTGGGTTGGGGTTTAGCCTGTATGGCCTTATGGAATTCTTTGGTTGCCGGAGAGGATGTGGAGCGGTGTTCCTGTTTCTTTTTTGAAGTCTATCACTCATTAGGAGTTTGCTGTACTTTTTATTTTAATTCTTAGGAACTCTTTATGAGTTTGTTGTGTTTTCTATTCTAGTTTTCGGCTGCAATACAAATATGTTGTTTCTGACGTTGCACAGTGGAGATGTATTTAGTCTAAGTACGAGTCCTTTGAGATGCTGAATCAAGGAGTTGAGTATTTGTTGATTTAGGCGTAATTCTCTCCAGATCAAATCAACATGTTGTTGTGTTTGGTCACTGGAGATGTTGTACCCATTTGGCTCTTTTGTGGCTTTGTACTATGATATGTTTCATCAATAATTACTATCACTTTTTCTAAAATAAAAAAATAGTGAGACCCAACCAACTGAGCTCAGCAACAAAGCAAAAAGGTCAGAGGCCCAAATAAAATGCAAAAGAAACAGCAACAAGCTTAAAGCCCAAAAGGCATTAAGCCCACACAAGCCCAAACCAAGGCCAAGATAGTAAACAAACCCTAAGAAAAACTCAACCGAGCTGCCAACGCCTGAGAAGACATCACCGGGACAAGTTGAGGGGATGAACTGCCACACCCAAGCAGGGACGGACCATAGGCATGGCTAAACTGGGCTACAGCCCAGGTGGCTTCTTTTCTTCCAGCAGATAAAAAAATTATAGCCCAGTCAGTGACGGATCTATTAAGTTTACAATGTAAATAAGGAAGTACCCCCCATTTGGATTCAAATAAAAATACTAAAAAATCAAATTCCCACCAAATCAAAATATGAAAAATCGGTTTTAGTACAAAATAAGATTTAGGCTAAAATGATGGCTCATTAAGTCAATATATACTTCATACTAAAATCCCATAAAATCAAGTTTTCTTATTTGATGTGTAAGGAATAAAAGCTGCCAAAAATTATCTTGAGAAAATGATTATTCCTAAAAACTATTTTTATACTTGGCCAATATTTTTACATAAAACAATTTTTCATGTATTATTATTTATTGTTATCAATGAAATTACATCATACGGTCGAGTTTCTATCTACTTAGTATGTTTATATGTAAGTTAAATTTAGCCCAGTCAAGTTTGAAATCCTGGGTCCGTCCCTGAAAACGCCCCAGACCTTTACCCGGATCTCGTTAAAGGTTCTATTTTGCACCCAAACCCTAATTTCTTGTGTTCAGTTTTAATCACCTCTTATTTTCTTATCTCTTCAACCCCCACCACAAAAAGAAGAAGAAGAAGAAGAAGATGAAGAAACTCTGAAAAATCGACCTAGGTGGCTCCTGTGCGGTAGGCGGGAGAACACCTCTTATTTTCTTATGATTGCTCTGTTTTGTTTCTTCACTTGCTATATTTAATAAATTTGTCATCTTTTTTGTTAATAATTTCATTCTTGTTTTTATTTTGGGCAGAGGCTAATGCGAAAGAAGCTGATAAAGTAGCCAACCAGTTGCAGTCTACTGGTATATCTTCTGGTGGAGATGGAGCTGCTTCTTCAGGTAATACTGTAAATATGTGTATAGATGTATGTAGCAGTGTATGTTTGTATTTCATTACCCCCACTCTCTCTCTCTCTCTCTCGGGGTTGGTCATTACATGAGCTATAATGGAGCACAAATTGAATGTGTCTCTTTCTTGATTTCATGGCGATGATCAGTCCAAAATATTTTTCTGGTGAGCCTCAAATTATTAATTGGTGGATCATGGATGTAATTTAGGCGGTTTGACATATATTTGTTTTCTCATTGTAAGGAAATGACAGAATTATTGTTGATCAATTGCAGGCGTCCTTTGATTTAGTTGATCATTTGCGTCCCTTTGATTAAGTCATTTTGTCTCACCTCAAAAGTTAAATTTATAATTTAGCAATTTTGGTGTCTATACATCACTATCGAAATATACAATGTTAAAGCACTCAAAATAATTACACTTCACTTATAGAGAAAAATAACATCATAAATAGCTAGGTAACTTCACGTTAGTAATTCCTTCATTCATTGGGTCTCACCTCAAAAGTTAAATTTATAATTTACCAATTTTTATTTTTCAAATGAATAGCAGTTGTTGGATAAATAATTATGCGTTAATTACATTTTTAGTCAATGGAGTTTGGCTCAGAATCAATTTGTGGTCCTTGAATATCGATGATATCCATTTGACGAATTGTAGGTAGCCAAGCAGTTGGTGCACATTTTTGTCCTTTTTAATTTTTTTTTAATAAATAGTGTAGCAGCATGACTATACTATTTATTAAGGAAAAAAAAAAAAGAAAAAAGCCACGTAAAGCCGAGCGGCTATACTATTTCTTTTAAAAAAAATTAAGAAAAAACGAGTATCGCCGCTCGGCTATACGATTTATTAAGAAAAAATAATATAAAAAAAAGAGTCGAGTAACGCCGCTCAGCTATACTTCTTAAAAAAGAAAAAAAGAAAAAAAGAAAAAACAGAGTACAGCCGCACGGCTATAATATTTCTTTTTGACAAAATTAGGGAAAACCGGGTATAGCCGAACGGCTATACTATTTCTTTATAAAAAAATAATAAAAACTAGGATAGCCGTGCGGCTATACTATTGCTTTGAAAAAAATTTGAAAAACGAGTATAGCCGAACAATTGGAGAAATCGGAGAAACCCGAGAAACCGGAGTATTGCCATTGTTAGTTTTTTTTATTGTTTCGTTTTCTCATTTTGCTTATACGTTGGCAGAAATCAAATCTCCATCAACATGTCAAGGCAGTACACCTTGAACATAAACCTTTTGTCTGTAGCTTTTCGGGTTGTGGCATGAGATGCGCAAACAAGCATGTGAGAGATAAGCATGAGAAGACTGGGCGTCATGTCTATGCATAGGCTAATGCGAAGGAAGCTGATAAATTAGCCAACCAGTTGCAGTCTACTGGTATATCTTCTGGTCGAGATGGAGCTGCTTCTTCAGGTAATACTGTAAATATGTGTATAGATGTATGTAGCAGTGTATGTTTGTATTTCATTACCCCCACTATCTCTTTCTCTCTCTCTCTCTCTCTCTCGGGGTTGGTGGCACTTCAGGTTCAAAATCGACCTAGGTGGCCGCCTAGGCGGCTCCTAGGCGCTAGGCGGGAGAACACCGCCGCGAGTTCACCCTAAACGTTAGGGTAGGAGCCAGGGAGTTAGGCGGCGCTTGGGCGCCTGCCTAGGCGGCCTGGGAGGGTCGGGTGGCTGCTTCTCTACTCTTCTCGACCCAACCAGTGGAGGTAGAGAGAGACGGGAGGTGATGGAGGCGGAGAGATGACAGATAAGTGAGGATAGGGTTCGTCCAAAACAAGGTGAAGATAGGTTAGTGAAACGCTGTGTTTCACTTATGGGCTGCTATTTTAAATGGTATTTTCAGTTGTATTGAAGAAAGGTGACAATAATGTTTAATTACCGGAGGAATATGTGCAGAGCGAAACTGCAGTTCTTATGGTAAGGCCTTTGCTCAATTTCGAAGTCCCGCATTGACAGGCTTCCTTCAAACACACACTGAAACATCATCCCAGGAAATCCTGCGCCAGTCATTCTATTCTTCTCTCTTCTCTGAGTCTCTTACGTATTTATGTTAAGGCTTGGCTGTGAGCCAAGAGTAGCTAAGTGTTTGTGTATGGCTGTAAGCTGTGTTTGAGTGTGTTGACTTGTGCATGCTTTCTAAAGCATTTATATAGAAGGGGGGATTAATGTATGGTAAATTAAGTGTGGGGGAAATCGAGAAAGTATCTTTGTGCTATTGCTCCCATGTACCCTCGTTGAACTCGAAAAAGTTTAGCATGGGATTCTTGCCAATGTAGGGAGGAGCCTAAAACAAGGTAGAATGAGAGACCAAAAGGAGTAGTGGTCGACTTGGCCTTTTCTTTTGTGGCTTGGCTTTGGATTGTTTTGATAATTAAGAATGACTTTGAAAACTCGTCCTTTTCAATAGAACTTTCAATTACTGTAAGTAGAAAAAAGAAATAGATTTAAATTTGTGTGGAATATTTGGTGCGTGGTATTTTGATTTGTGTTGTCAGCAAATGCACAGGCCACAGACTATTGTTCTGCTTGCATCTGAACATGCACAGGCCAAACCAAACTAGGTCTTATGAAAATTTGATATTGATTTCGAACAGGGGAAAGGGATTGGATAGAATGTATGTGACATGTATAAGCCTCTGGATAGTACTTTCTTTAGGAAATTATATTGAGCATGAAATTCTTTGTAGCTCTAAGATAATTGTGTGAATATATATTTCCAGTATGGAGTTTGTGATGCAGTTGGAGTTCTCTGACAAACTAGCCATAATAATTTGCACGTTTTCTGGTGGTTAAACAAATAGGATTGTTCTTGCTTGCTATTTCTTTTATCACCTACTGAACTCTATTTCTGTTTACCGTCTTATGCTGTCAGATTGAGATAACGAAGTTTGATGAATTCACTCAGGCTGCTTTTCGTGGATATAAGTCTCTGAACCGTATTCAGAGCCGCATGTTTCGTACTGTTTATTACACTAATGAAAATATACTAGTAAGTTATTGATTCTGTTGATTATGTGAATACCAAACCATTGCAGTGAAAGTGCTGATATGATATCTGCTTGAATGTGATTTTCATTTACTTGCAGGTTTGTGCTCCAATAGGAGCTGGCAAAACAAACATAGCTATGATTTCTATTCTACATGAGGTATGCAAATGATTGGCTATTCCTGGGTCTTTATCAGTTTTGGTAATCATACATTTTCTCTTACTACTTTGGCTTGATCTCAAATTCACACATTTGTTTTTGTATTGTGTAAGAGTTAATCTGGGTTAATTGCATAGTTAAAATGGCATGGGAATGGCTGTAATGTCATATGAGCTGGTATTGTATATATTTTTGTGGGAGGGTTAGTGTGTTAAAGAAATCAGCTTGCAAAATAAAGCAAGAAAACTAAGCTTTTGGCTGCCTTAGTTATTCGAGTCCTTTTATGTCATGGTGATGTACTCATAGTACTTTTCATGTTGAATTCAACCTATTTAGTTTTTGAAAATATTCAGTATGCTAGTATATCATCCATTATGAGATTTAGATAGTGAGTCGGCATTTTCTGTGGCAGATTGGACAGCACTTCAAAGACGGTTACTTGCATAAAGATGAATTTTAGATACTTTATGTTGCGCCAATGAAGGTATCCACCCTATATAACTCTTTTCCTTTTTTTATTTTCTGAGTTGGAGGGGGGGAGAAGTAGGCATTGAAAATAGTGGCTTGTTGCTTATTATCATGTATTTTTCAGGCATTAGCTGCAGAAGTTACATAAACTTTTAGCCATCGCGTATCTCCATTGAATATGACTGTGAGAGAACTTACTGGAGACATGCAGCTTTCTAAGAATGAACTTGAAGAAACTCAGGTCACTTTTATCAAATTATGCATGCTCCGTGTGCTTTTAACTGTTACGCAAAAGAGGAAAATGAAAACCTTAATGGCTTCACTTTCTTCTTATTCAGATGATAGTCACTGATTGATTATTTTTCCATAGAAAGTGATTACATGCTTTTAGATTTTGACATTATGGGTCCACTGTGTTTCCTATTATGGTTATAGAATTCTTCGGTTTCTGTTTTTTCAGTTGTTTTTGTTTGTTTTTTTAATCTCATTTGAAGTATCTAGTACTCAGAAGTCTGAATGATATTTGCTCAGTGATGCTATTCATTTGGGTTACTTGTAATTTCTGAGATCCTGCTTATGTTGAATTGTTCATTTGATGATTCTCTGCAAATTTTTTCCTGTATTGGTCCGAAAAAGAAGTCTTAATATCTTAATCAACTTCTATTCTGGTTAAAAAGAATTCTTGAATATGGAGTCTTTTGCACATCAGCTTGCCATTAGTATGAGCTCTGCAGTCAAAATGAACTCATTTTATTGTGACTGATCTTTTCACTTAACTTGACAAGTTTTGATAAGAGCTTGTTCAGTACGTGACAGTAAATATCATCTATTTTGTACACAAGTTTTTTCTTAAACCTTTGTTCAGACTAGTAGGAATTGTTACAGAAGAAGTTGTCTGCTCAAGTTTTCATTTTGACACATTACAGAGGTATCAAATGTCAATGTTTAGCCGTAGGGTTCCGTTTGGTTGTGGTTTTTGTGAGTTTTGTTTTGGACTGGTTGAGCATTACAGAGGTATCTCTCTCTTCATCGACATCTCTCTCTCTCTCTCTCTCTCTATTGGACTGGTTGAGCATTACAGAGTTATATATAGCCAGTTTTATCGTTTCTTCATATTTGTGTGGCCATAGTTTGGATTTTCCCGGTATTGTCAAGCATATGGCTAGTGAACCATATGGCAATGGTATTCATTCATTCTCGAAAGGACACAACAAAAACAGCTCAGAAATATACACCTTTATATTCCATCTTACTTTTGTGGGTTTCTATTTGGTTGAAATTATTTTTTGAAATTGTTAACAATAAATTAGTCATGCTGACTTCATAAATGAGGAAGCATCTGTTGGTTGCTGATGCAATTGCATCAGCTGGACCCCTACGATTCCTTGCAAGTTTCTTTTGGAGTATATGTGCCATTTGTTTTCTCTTAATAGTCTTTCTTTTATACTATTTTTTTAACCAAAAAAATTGGAACAATCGGGTATAGCCGATCGGCTATACTATTTTAAAAATAAAAATAAAAAACCGAGTAAAGCCGATCGGCTATACTATTTCTTTATTTTAAAATTAGGAAAAATGAGTTTCACCCAGCGGCTATACTGTTTTTAAAAAAAAATTAAAAAACGAGTAAAGCCGCTCGGCTATAATATTTATTAAATAAAATAAAAAAGCCGCGTAAAGCCACGCAGCTATACGATTTCTTTTTAAAAATTAGGAAAAAACCGAGGTTTGCCTTTTTGTTTGGTTGTTGTTGGTGATTCATTGTTGTGTTGCAGTGGTGGAGTTGACACAAAAGTATTTCTCCACAGTGAGTCTGGAGCTATTGCAAGTATATTCAATATCGCATGGCCCAAAGGTGTGTGGGCTCAAACTGAATACCAGCTTGAGCTATTGCAAGTATATTAAAAAACAGAGTATAGCCGCGAGATCTTTAGACTTGGTATTGACTTTTCTGTAGGAGAGGCAAGAAGTTACTATTGAAGAGGTTATACGTAATAAGCAGAGTATAGCCGTACTATTTCTTTAAAAAAATTGGAAAACCGAGTACAGCCGCGCGGCTATACTATATCTTTAAAAAATTATAAACCAGGTATAGCCGAGCGGCTATACTATTTCTTTAAACAAATTGCAAAAACCGAGTATAGCCGCACGTCATGTGTATGCATATGTGAGTATTATTCTTAGATCATTCAATACCCTCATATGTTGGATTTTGGATAAGCATCTTTCCATGCAATGCCACATTATGAGTTCATATGTGGGACATTATTGCTTTGAATTGCAGGGGGATTTTGAAGAGGCTGATGAGAAATTCCGGTCAAGGCCAATGGGTGGCCGTAAGACGAAGTACCCCACTATAGAAATGCTCGTACCAATTGTTAATGTATGCATTTTGAGTATTTCTTTTGGCTTCCCTTGACAATTTTGTAATAGGACAATCATTGTATTTTCTCAAGCTCTAGTCTAGATTAAGAATTACATCTCTAGGTATGCTTAATTGGCTACATTATGATGGACAACAATGGATTTGACAAAAGGTAAATTTTGCATTCACTACTACAAAAAACACTTTGCGCGACGAAATAATTTTGTTGCGCAAAGAACAATTTCGTCGCGCAAAGTTTGCGCGACGAAATTTTGGTCGCGCAAGTTCTGTCGCGCAAAGATCGTAAAGAAAGGTTTTGCGCGACGAAATTTTTTTTTTGTCTCGCAAAGATACTTTGCGCGACGAACGATAACAACTTTGCGCGACGAATACTATCAACTTTGCGCGACGAATATTAATTACTTTGCGCGACGAATAATATTATTTTGCGCGACGAAATTTAATGTCGCGCAAATCTTTGCACGACGAATCCTAATGTCGCGCAAATCTTTGCACGACGAATCCTAATGTCGCGCAAATCTTTGCGCGACGAAATATTCAATTTTTAAAAATTTTTTTTTTTTTTAAATTTTTTTAAAATTTTTGCTTTTTTTTAAAATTTTTAATTAAAATAAACTAGTTTAATAGTTTGCTCGACGAAATATTTTGTCACCCAAGGTTTTTGACATTTTGTTTTATTATTTCTCTTATATCAATTTCATTATATTAATTTTTCAAATTTTTACTTTTTAAATATAATTTAATTGTATGATTTTATTTTTTTTAATTACTTTAATTTAAATTGAAATATTCAAAATAAAATTACATATGAAAAATAGTGGTCAAATTATCCAATATATATAATATTCAAAATGTACACATAAATTAACAAAGTACAATAATAAAATCTACAAGCCTATTGTGGTGATAGTGGCGGAGGATATGTTTCGATAGCGTCCAAATCCTCAACTTTAGCCGTCAAAGTCTCGACGATTCCCTACAAAAAAAAAAAAACAAATATTGTCAAATAACAACAAAATAACAAAAAATTGGAATAAACTCAAAACTAACTCCAAAAACACATATTAATGAAAAAAAAAATTAAAGTTTGGAGAGAATATACCTTTTGGCAAGATTTTGAGTGAGTGAGAATGAGAGGGAGAAGTGAGTGTGAGAGAATAGAGAAGATAGTGAGAGAGAGAGATGAAAGAGTGAGTGAGAGTGAGAGATGATGAAAAGAGAGATAAGAGAGTGAGTGAGAGTGATAGATAGTGAAGAGAGAGATGAGAGATTAAGTGAGAGGAGTGAGTGTGAGAGAAAGGGTAGGATTTGGGGAGAAGGAAAGAGAGAGGAGAGGTAAGAGTAGAAGACATTGAGAAAATGGTGGAGGTGTTATTTTGGTTTTAAAAACCGTATCACTTTGCGCGACGAAACAATATATTGGTCGCGCAAAGTCTAGAAATTTTTTTTAAAAAAAAATTCCAATTTTTGGTGCGCGCCCAAATTTTTAGGGTTTTGCGCGACGAAATTTTGGTCGCTCAAAGTTTTGCGCGACCACAATATTCCCGCTTCCCATTTTTGGAACCCGCCCAAATTTTTCGGGTATACTTTGCGCGACGAACTATATATTGGTCCCGCAAAGTCGTAAATTTTTTTTAAAAATTCCCATTTTTGGTACCCGCCAAATTTTTAGAGTATACTTTGCGCGACGAACAACTATATATTGGTCGCGCAAAGTTGGAAAATTTTTTTTAAAAAAATTCGCATTTTTGGTACCGCCCAAATTTTTCGGGTATACTTTGCGCGACGAATGACTATATATTGGTCCCTCAAAACTTTGCGCGACGAACTATATATTCGTCCCGCAAAACTTTGCGCGACGAACATTATATTGGTCCCTCAAAACTTTGCGCGACGAACTATATATTCGTCCCGCAAAGTCGTAATTTTTTTTTTTTTTTAAAATTCCCATTTTTGGTACCGCCCAAATTTTTAGAGTATACTTTGCGCGACGAATTATTATATTGGTCGCGCAAAGTCTTAAAAAAAATTTAAAACTACTAATAAATATATATACTATTCAATTTCTTAAGTGTTATACGTACAAAATAAACAAATTTAAAGCTACTCAACGATCCAACCGTCAAACTTGTTTGTTTATACTTCGAGATCATATACACCAAAATTCAGAAAAAATAAACATTAAGAGATCAAGTAATGGGACAAAACATTTCGACGGTTATAAAAGAAAAATCAAGATTTAACGGTTATTTCAACTCTGATTTTGATGATTTTTTACAGCTACACTCCTTGACCCTATATGAATACAATGACTCCATCCGATCATCAATTGAAAATATTTACACTAGTGGATACCACAAAATCTTATGTTATATTTAATGAAAGTATAAATAAACTCTTAATTGTTAGTGAATATATTGTTTTGATGGCATACACATTCTACGAAACTAGTTTCAACGATCCAACCATCAAACTTGTTTGTTTACACATCGAGATCATATACGCCAAAAATCGGAAAAAATAAACATTCAGAGATTAAGTAATAGGACAAAACTTTTCGACGGTTATAAACGAAAAATCACGATTTAACGGTTATTTCAACTCTGATTTTGATGATTTTTTACAGCTACACTCCTTGACCCTATATGAATACGATGACTCCATTTGATCGTCAATTTAAAATATTTACACTACTGGATACCACAAAATCTTATGTTATATTTAATGAAAGTATAAATAAACTCTTAATTGTTAGTGAATATATTGTTTTGATGGCATATGTATTCTATGAAACTAGTTTCAACGATCCAACCGTCAAATTTGTTTGTTTATACTTCGAGATCATATACCCCAAAAATCAGAAAAAATAAACATTCCGAGATCACGTAATGGGACAAAACTTTTCGATGGTTATAAACAAAAATCATGATTTGACGGTTATTTTAACTCCGATTTTGATGATTTTTTACAGCTACACTCCTTGACCCTATATGAATACAATGACTCAATTTGATCTTCAATTTAAAATATTTACACTAGTGGATACCACAAAATCTTATGTTGTATTTAATGAAAGTATAAATAAACTCTTAATTATTAGTGAATATATTGTTTTGATGGCATACGCATTCTACGAAACTAGTTTCAACGATCCAACCGTCAAACTTGTTTATTTATACTTCGAGATTATATACGCCAAAAATCGGAAAAAAATAAACATTCAGACATCAAGTAATAGGACAAAACTTTTCGACGGTTATAAACAAAAAATCATGATTTAACGGTTATTTCAATTTCGATTTTAATGATTTTTTACAGCTACAGTCCTTGACCCTATATGAATACAATGAACCAATTCGATCGTCAATTTAAAATATATATTTTCTAACAAAAACCCAATCCGAACTACAATAATATATTTTTCTAACAAAATAAATTTTTTAATTTTTTTAATTTTTGTAAAGACTTTGCGAGACGAAGATTTTCGTCGCGCAAAGTCATCCAAAAAATTTTAAAAATAATTTTTTATTTTATTTATTTTTGTAAACACTTTGCGAGACGAAAGAGAATTCGTCCCGCAAGAATTTGTGCGACGAATTTTTGTTTTTCGTCGCGCAAAGTCATGCATAGATTTTTAAAAATAAATTTTTATTTAATTTATTTTTTAAAAGACTTTACGAGACGAACCACACTTCGTCGCGCAAGAATTTGTGCAACGAATTTAAGTGTTTCGTCGCGCAAAGTCATGCATAGATTTTTAAAAATAAATTTTTATTTAATTTATTTTTGAAAAGACTTTACGAGACGAACAACGATTCGTCGCTCAAGAATTTGTGCACCGAATTTAAGTGTTTCGTCGCGCAAAGTTACTTTTCGTGACGATACTTTGTCGTCGCGCAAATTTTTGTCGCGCAAAGTGACTTTGTGCGACGAATTGTTTTTCGTCGCGCAAAATGTAGTCGCGTAAGACTTTGAGCAACAAAGTTTAATTTTCGTCGCGCAAAGTCACTTTGTGCGACGAATTGTGTTTCGTCGCGCAAAGTTTGGTCGCGCAAGGGTTTTTTTTTACTAGTGATTGCATTACATTGCATTTTCTAACTTCTGAAGATTATGACTAGTCATCCTTTTAGTAGGAATTCCAGATCACTGTTCCAGCTAGATCCTACCCATATGTTTTTGTCCTATTCTACCTTCTCTCTCTGTTGCCATGTGTCGATTTTGACCTAGAGAATTTTTGTGTGTAAAAGCCAAACAATTCTTTATTTGGTGGCCGTCACTTTTGTAGGCAACTTTTTGGAAAGTTTCCTTGGAAACTATCTCTTCTTCCTTGAGAGCAAACCTTCATATTTTTCATCTTTGAGTTTTCCAAATTGATTTTTCGAAAACTGCATTTGAAATATGAAAACCTCATCTTGCTAGATCAAACACTCTCTCATATATATATCTAGGTCAGATTCAAGATTGATTTCTTCAAGACTATGGTTTCTTGAAGAAATTGGTCATTCTCCTTTGAATCCAAATTTGGTTTCTGTTTGAGTTGGAGCTTGCAAGCTAGTGCCATGGGATGAACGAGCTAGAGAAGGAGCTGCCATTGCCATGAAGAACTGAGCTTCAAGCTTTGCTAAGTTGGAGAAGAAGATTGAACAAAGGAGGTATAGCTTATCTTCCTAAATAGATCTAGGTTTTGCTTGAGCTTGCTTGTATTCCTTTGTAAGAATCTTTTTCTACATAGTGGATTGCCTGGTCGGTTGATGACCTCCAGTTTTTCCCAATGGTGGGTTTCTGGGTGAACAAAATCTGGTTTGCATATCTGTAATTTTTCTGGGTTTGTGTTCTTGGTGGTTGACTAGTCATCATTACCTGCTGTTTGGTATTTACTTGATTATAATGTTTTCACACACTTCCACCATAGTTGTTGCTAGCACAGGGGATGCCTAGATTGACGGGTCCTTCTGAGTGCCTAGGTTGTCATTAGTATTTTTCTAGGGTTGCAGGTACATTGTGGCATGCTCTGTGTGTATTCTTGATTGTGGTTGTTCATGACTAGCAGTTGACTAGTCATAAGTGTTTTGGTCAAGGTCTAAAGTGTGTGAAGCTTGTTGTGGTTGTGTTTGTGCCATTTAATTTACCCCTCGTCACCTAAGTGCCAATTTCACCAATTGGGCTAGGAGTCTGAGTACCTCTCTTGGTTGCTCTCATAAGAAGCTGAAGATGAGAATTGAGCCATGCCCTTGAATATATAGTTTTGGATTGTTTTGATAATTAAGAATGACTTTGAAACTCATCCTTGTCAATAGAACTTTCAATTACTGTAAGTAGAAAAAAGAAATAGATTTAAATTTGTGTGGAGCATAACTATAGGTATGGTAATAAGCTATATGTTCTTTAGAGCATAACTATAGGTATAGTAATAAGCTAATTTTATGTTCTTTAGATATATGCTGATCAGTTGATTAAAGAATGCACGAATTTTGTTATATCATTTCATCAATTTCTTTATTCTTGGTTTTCTTCCAGATTTACTGTTCCCTTGATTAAATATTTTGTCTTGTTAAAACTATAGTTTAGCAATTTTTAAGTTTACACGATGGAGAAAATTTGCCAAATAAAACACGTATGTATTTTATTCGTATTTTTCCCGTTCCGTATTTTACTAACTATGAAAGAATTTGAGAGGCTAAGATTATTGCTTACTTGTTGGAAGAAAAATGCAAGATTGGCATCTAATTTGTCTTGATATTGGTTTTCTTGACTGCTCCGAGGTGAAGTATTTGGCATCACTGTATCATTATGAATGCTATAAAAGAAGAATATCAAAAAATAATACAAGCACTAGTATTGCAGCTAGGAAAACATAAATTTAACAATTTCCCGGTGACCTGTATTTGGAATATGTTTAAACTTTTGCAGAGGTTTAAGTATGTTCATTTTCATGCTTTTCTTCCACTGTTTGGTTGATAATTATGAGGCAAATTAGTTGTCACACATGGACCATTGATTTAGGATTTTAATATCAATCTTCGTCTGAGTTTCCATTCAGTTTGGCTGTATTTGGCATGATATTGCAGTGAGATCCTCATATATATATACATACACGCAAAGAAAGAAAGAAATAAGGTCCACAAAGCAATATAAATAGTAATTGGAACAGTCTTATTATTATTTTAAATTAAAATTACTACATATGCAAGACATAATTTGTCATTTATTTTTGTGGACCAAGACATTCATGCCGCATGCAGCTAGGGAACAATTCCCAATCCCTTAATTAATATGATTATTCTTGGAGCTTGCCTGCAGAAAGAATACTGTGAATTCGGGCCCGATTTCGAGAAATGCAAGCCCTGGTTGATCCAAAACGCCCCAGACCTTTACCCGGATCTCGTTAAAGGTTCTATTTTGCACCCAAACCCTAATTTCTTGTGTTCAGTTTTAATCACCTCTTATTTTCTTATCTCTTACATGTTTTCTTATCTCTTCACCCCCCACCACAAAAAAAGAAGAAGAAGAAGATGAAGAAGATGAAGAAACTCTGAAAAATCGACCGAGGCGGCGCCTAGGCGGTAGGCGGCCGCCTAGGCGGCTCCTAGGCGGTAGGCGGGAGAACACCTCTTATTTTCTTATGATTGCTCTGTTTTGTTTTCTTCACTTGCTATATTTAATAAATTTGTCATCTTTTTTGTTAATAATTTCATTCTTGTTTTTATTTTGGGCTGAGGCTAATGCGAAAGAAGCTGATAAAGTAGCCAACCAGTTGCAGTCTACTGGTATATCTTCTGGTGGAGATGGAGCTGCTTCTTCAGGTAATACTGTAAATATGTGTATATATGTATGTAGCAGTGTATGTTTGTATTTCATTACCCCCACTCTCTCTCTCTCTTTCTCGGGGTTGGTGGTGGCACTTCAGCACCTAAGCAAGAAGAAGTCAATTCTGGCATATCATTACCAGAATTGGAAGTGCTTGTGGTGGCAATGGAGTTGGCACAATTATGTGTACAATTATACACAACATCCGAAGGTCTATGTTTGCATCTGATCATGCACATGCCAAGGCATATTGGGCTCATCAGGCACTTTGTCGCACATTTTAAACCACAAGAAATAATATGGCCATTTGGAACCACTTGATTTCCATCGGAAGGATCAGAGACATCATCAAGTTGACCAAGAGTGTTGCCATTTGGAACCGTATTGGTATAGGAAGGATTCATTTCAGCTTGAGCTATAGCAAGCACAAGCATGCTCATCAAAAGCACAGCCCTCAACACACTAGCGTCCATACCTTCTCTTTCTTCGTTTCAACTTTTTTTTATTGAACTCTGTTTGATTGCCGGAGTTTGTTGGTGGAGTGTTGCATTCCTAAAAGGACACAAATTAATGTGCAAACAACCAATTAAAAATACCCGCAAGTGCACGAATCTATTGAGGTAAAGATTATGTAAGTACGGGGTCGATCCCACGAAGAACTTGTCGGCTTCCTATAAGTTCTAATTTGAGTACGTAAAGAACACTAATTTTACACAACACACAAACACAGTACAAATTGGGAACTAAAAATGAATACAGGAAGGTAAAAGAAAAGAAACAAAACAAGAAACCAAAGAAAAACAGAAACAGCACTTTCTATCACCCTTTTATCACCTATTTATCACCTGTAAACAGTACTGTGAACAGTACCACGAACAGTGAAAAATGAACAGTGAGACCGGTCGCTGGAACAGTAACGACCGGTCTTTTTTTTACCATAACACTTGGTAACAAGAAGAATCAAGTGACACATTGGAGGTAAAAGCTGGACAATTTCGGATTTTCAGAGCTGTTGCAACATGCTGGATTGGTTGGATAGGCAATACTTGTCCAATGGAGCTCAAATTTGGATATGTTGTAGTTAACATCCATTGGAACAAGTCTCATGAAGATCATGACCTCATCCGAGCACCAGAGCATATTGATCCCGGGCCAAGAAGTTGACCTACGAAAATGAACATAAACAGAATTTATAACTAATAATGCACTTTTAGCTCATTTTCATCACAACCAAGGTAAAATCTAAGAAAACACAAAAAGGAAGTAAAAAGCTATAAAATGTCAAGAACTAACTCAAAATAATAGGTGAATAACATGAAAAATCATGTGTAAAAATGAACTGAACAAACTTCCCAAACTTATCTTTTGCTAGTCCTCGAGCAAAACAGAAACTAAAACAAGACTCGAAACAAACTTTCCGAACACTTTTCAAAGAGAGAGCGACTTATGCAAATGACTCAAAAGTTTTCACAAGAAAAACTCAGTTTAGACATTATTCACAAGGCAGCAAAGTTCAGAACACAACATGCTCAAGTGTAGTAGTGTGATGGCCAAATTCAACTCATTCTCCAATTTCAGTTTTCACACAACTTCAAAAATAATACCAAGCACAAATGTAACTTCAAATCTCACCAAAGTTGTCCTCTCACAAATGAATCACTCGGAAGAGGGTTACAATGCAACACTCAATAAAGAATATGAGAATAGAATTAAACCATAAGGGACTTAACTCAAAATTAGCAAGCTGAAAAACATGCATGAATATGATCTCAAGAAGGATGCTAAACACTTAAAAGAAGAAGAACGTGTGCAATTCAACCACATGACATTTAGGATCAATTTAGGTCTTTATTATAGGTTGTAATGGGGCTAAGGGTGTAAGGTGAGTGAGAAATGAAGGATATAGATACAACAAAGTCCAAGGAACTCACAATGTAAGAGCATACAATCGTTGACTAAAAGACTTTGAAACATCACGCATTGAGATTTTCACTCTTTTTTTTTTTTAGGTGATCAAATAGACCACAAAGCCTTATACCTCCACTTATTATGATTCACACTCCTTCCTTCCAATTGAACAACCATCAATTTATTTTTTTTATTTTTTTTTTAGGCCAACCAAGAAACATGGAAATGAAAAATGAATTCATTGCCAAATAACCACAACTTTTCTCTTTTCTTTCACCCTTTTGAGTGAAGTACTCTTCTTTTTTTCCCTTTTTTTTTTTTTTTTTTTTTTTTTTTTCAAAATGTAATAACCCTTCCCAAACTTAGCATGAAAAACACATCTAAATTAAAGCTCATGAGTTCCTTAGAAAGGTAAATTCTTGTTTTTCAGGCTAAGGCTAGAAGTAATAATTGGTTACTTGAAAGAAAAGGCTTACATATAGGCTCAAGGTGGTTAACAATGGAAAATCATGCTTAAGCATGCATAGGGTTAGCTTGAAAGGCACAAACGGTCCAAAGAGGGCCTTAATATCATTTCTCAAATGTCATGTAATCAAATTGCACAATAATGAATGTCTTTTAAGTGCTCAACCAAGTCAATGAATAATGAGATCAAACAACAACTCGGATGACAAGAAAAAAAAGAATACGTATATAACACTCATGAATTGAAGCAAAAGGCTCAAAGCTCACATTATTTATGGTTATACAAGTCTAATTCATGCTTGATACAATTCTTTGGATCATGCAAGTCCCTCAACTGGAGAATTATGAATCAAATGGCAAGTGCATAGAGGGTTTCAAACATATCATGCTAGAACGATGCCATTTAGTGAATAACAAATTTTTTTTTTTTTTTAGCATTTTCAATCAAGTCATGTAAACATTCATCACAATCTCATCATATATGTCCGGAAAGTGACTTGAAAACAACAAGACTTAAAACAGAAAACAAAACAAAACAAAAATAAAGCAAGAATTTAAGCGAAACGAAAAAGACTTGCTATCCCTTCCCAAACTTAGAAACAAACATTGTCCTCAATGTTAAAGAATTTAGGCATCAACAACGTTAGAACAAGAAATAAAGGGAATAAAGCAAGTAGATACAAGAACAAACAAGAAAAATAACTACAACACGGTTGCAAAACAAAACGAAAACGAAAGCAAACAGAAACAAATAAAACTGTAAGCCCTAACAACAGTCTCGGACATGCAGAAATCCAACCCAATGAAACGCACAAACCAAAAGAAAGCCCAACCCAAACGAAAGCCCAAAAGCGAAGAAAGTATATAAAACAAAGAAACCAAGTCAGAAGCACAAAGAGCGAGAACTAAAAAAAATAGAAAAAAGTGGGCCCTGATGTCTCGGCTCCTGTGAGTCACGGGCAACCAAGCGAGGGACGTGTCTCGTGCAGAGGCCCCTCTCACATTCCCAAGCCAGAATTATTGGCTTCATAGGAAAGTGTGACGACTTTTGTTTCTTGAAAGCGCTGAAAGGCGGAAATGCAATTAAAGGGGTTGGGGGACAGGTGAGGCGACAGAGGGGGATAGGCCGTAAGGGCCGCGCCAAACCAGAAGCTCAGTGGCTAGGGTTACGTAGAAACTAAGTCTATAAAAGAGGAAGAGAAAAAGGGAGAAAAACACACAAAACTCAGAAACACACCAAAGAGAAAAGAAAGGGAGAAATCAAAGCAAAAGAAAACAAATGGCCTCTTCCTACCCATTCTCGTTGGATCTCAACCTAGCTCCACCGACTCAGACTCGAGGCCAAGCAGTGGCACCAGTGTGGATGCCCTACTTCGCCTCTGCACGGGGGCACGTGACAGTGAATGACTCAATACTGCTGGACAACGATGTTGCCCTTGGAGTTGCTAGAAATCTAGTGACTCCCAAGGATATACGGGTGCTGGGAGCAAGGGATGACAACCGAGTCGTGAGCGATGCTCTGGCACTAAGCGTGCAAAGCACGGCAACAGTCGCAAGTATGGGTCATCGCCTAATTGCGAAGTCCCATGAAGTGGAGGTGCTAAGAGGTCAGTTGGCGGCAGAGCGAAGTATGGTTGAAGAGTGCCAGAGTATTATTAAAAGTTTAAAAAGGGAAAGGGCAAGGATAGTGGAGGTGAATCGACACCAGCTGGAAGCGTTGAGGGAAGAGAACAAAAATCTCTCAAAGATGGTAAGTGTTTACGCTCAGGACATGAGAAAGCAGCTGGAGGACCTAGACCGACCGGGTAAACGCAAGAAAACAGATCGCGAGAGCGGTTACGCTCAAGCTAAGAGTGCGCTCTTTGGGAGCTCGAGTGATGAGCCCCAAGAGGCTGTGCGTGAAGCCCCGGAAGAGGATAGCCATAGGGCCAAACTCAAGGGTCCTATGGTCGAGACACCGAGCACTGTGAAAAAGTGATTCTAGTGTATTATTGGTGTGCCTGTTTATGTTGCCCTTTCCGTGTATTTTTTTTGTATTTTTTTTTTGTTTTTCGGAAATAAAAGAAGAGAAAGTTGCAAAAGACAAAGAAGAAAAACAAAACGCACTTCCCAAACTTAGATAAAGGGAATGCGACAAACTAGAAAGAAACAAAGCACACTTCCCCAACTGAAATAAAACAAAGACGAAAAACTAAAAAGAACTCAAAACACAATGCACCAGAAAACAGGGAGGAAAAGAAAAGTAAAGTGAAAGTGGAAATGCTTCCTTGTTTAACAGGACGCAACCGCAAATTGCTTAGGAAATGTAAAGTGGTGTCGACTCCCCTATGAGCATATGTCTATTTAAACCACTTCTCGGTTGAATGGAGAAGTACCCTGCATTTCAACCTGCAAACTCAAGAAAAACCATCAAATAGTCCAGACATAAAAAATATCAATGGCATCCTCAGATATGCTTGTTGATGATCTTAACCTTGAGTTAACACTTGCCCCACCAAATGCCCAGATAAGGGCTCCTCCAAACCCTATCTTCCCAAACTCCTCATACCATCATGGCTCGGCCTCGAATTTCTTTGAGGCCGTGCGGTGTAGGGCAGTATTGCCGCAAGGCATGACTGTCAGCAGACTTACAGTGGCGGATCATCTGCATGTGGCGCAGAGGTCTGACTCGATGGCGGTGGACGAGTCCCACAATCTAACAGTGCTCAATGCGGTCTCGGCTACCAATTTGGGCATGCGCCTACTGGCGAGAACACGAGAGTGCGGAGCACTGAGCGAGGAGGTGGCTGTTCTGAAAGCTCAGGTGGCGGACCTGCAGAAGCGGCTCTACAGTGCCAGCCAGCATGTAGAGATGCTGCAAAAGAGGAATGAAGATCATGTAGAGCTGTTGCAGGTTCTACAAGCAAGAATAGACAGAGGCAATTAGCAGAAGCCTCAGGTGGCGCAGAATGCAACAATGAACATGTGATTAGGAATTTTATGTATGCATTTTCAAGTTGATATATGTAATCACATGTTATGAAATAGAATAAGCATTCGAGCCAAAATCCTGATTGTGCAATCATGAAGCAATCTACTTCCCAAACTTAATAACAAAATAAAAACACAAGCAAGTAAAGGAAAGCAAAAGAGTAAGAAAAACAAAGAGAAACAACAAGAAATTCGAAATTACCTTGGTTGGAGATTTGTAACCCTAACTCAAAAAAAAAAAAAATAAAATAAAATAAAATAAAAATAAAATAAAATAAAAGAAAGTTTGAGTCTAGAGAAACTCCACTTTGAAGCGATTAGGATGACATCAAACTCTTCTCTTCACCTTGGGTTGCCTCCCAAGAAGCGCTAAGTTTAAAGTCTTTTGCCGGACTTCCAACATACTTTGGTCAATTGGGGGGTTTTGGCTGAATCGCCTCCTTGTGCCGAACATGAAGTTTCTTCAAATCCCTTTGCCATCTAATCAACCCCTTTCGTATTCTTTTCTTTTTACCCACATGAGTAGATTTCAAAAGCAATTTGAAGCGCTCTTCAATACGTGGATTGGATGGAGGAGACACATATTTAGGATTGGGTGGCCTTCTCACTTGAGTAAAAGGAATGACATTGAACATATGATTGGTACTTGGAACATGGATGTTCAGCTTGTCTTCCTCTAGTACTTCAAAAATAGAATAAGACAGTAGATTAATTGAAGCACCAAAATCAATTAAAGGTTCCTCAAACAATTTATCACCAATTACACAAGGAATTATGCAACTTCCTGGATCTTGTAAATTGGGAGGAAGCTTCCTTTGCAAAACAACAGAAACCTCTTCCATTAATGCAACAGTTTCGCATTCCTTGAGCTTGTTTGCATCCAAGAGAGGACTGTTGATTTGCACCTTCTTGAAAGTTTCCAATATGTCCTTGGCATGTTGATTTTTCCTAGAACTCATCAACCTGTGAGGAAAAGGAGCATGTAAGATATCTTCTTCAGTAGGTTCACGACATACCTTCTCCTTTCTTGCCCTTCTTGCAATTTCATGCTTTGGGATCCACTCAGGTGAAGATGCTGCTTGTTTATCTTTTTCCTTGATGATGATTTCATCCTTTTCCTTAGGCCTAATCACTTGCTCAACCTGTATCTCATCATCAATTTTAATTAGACTTTCAAAATTATCAACCTCACCAATTACCTTACCGGTTCTCAAGATAATTGCTTGAACATGCTCATGCCCGGTTGGTACCACGGTTTGGCTAGGCATCATCCCAGCTTCCCTTTGACTCAAAGCTGTGGCAATTTGCCCCACATGATTTTCTAGATTGGCTATGGCATTATCTCTCTTCTGCATGTGGGTGTCATTCCTCTGTATGTAGCTTTTTGTCTCACTGATGAAACTATCTGTGTTTCTAGCCATTGAAGCAACAAGTTCTTCCAAAGTCGGTCCTTGAGGTTGTTGGTGAGATTGGCTAAGTGGTGGTGGATTGTAATGTTGAGGTTGACCATGAGGTGGACAAGTATTATGTTGGCCTTGATATGGTTGATATGGCCCATGTTGAAAATTGGATTGTCGGTCCACCATAAGTTCGAATGATTTCTCCACTCCGGATTGTATGTTTGTTGGAAATATTCATTCATAGTCAACTCATTCTGAAATGAGCCAAACACATTTGCTTCCTCCATCCCGAATTTATTGGAGTATTCTTGCATAGTAAGTTCCACAATTTCAGTTGCGGCTGCCATTGGTGATGGTGGAGGTGACTCGTCAGATGTTCCTATAAGAAAAAGAAACAAAAACAAATCAAGAAAAAATGAAACAATAATCAATAAACAAAAATAAAATTAAGTACTCTAAACATACTCAAACAAAACAGATAAGCAACCGTGCCAGTTCCTCGGCAACGGCGCCAAAAATTGTTGCCTTCCTAAAAGGACACAAATTAATGTGCAAACAACCAATTAAAAATACCCACAAGTGCATGAATCTATTGAGGTAAAGATTATGTAAGTACGGGGTCGATCCCACGAAGAACTTGTCGGCTTCCTATAAGTTCTAATTTGAGTATGTAAAGAACACTAATTTTACACAACACACAAACACAGTACAAATTGGGAACTAAAAATGAATACAGGAAGGTAAAAGAAAAGAAACAAAACAAGAAACCAAAGAAAAACAGAAACAGCACTTTCTATCACCCTTTTATCACCTATTTATCACCTGTGAACAGTGCTGTGAACAGTACCGCGAACAGTGAAAAATGAACAGTGAGACCGGTCGCTGGAACAGTAACGACCGGTCGTTTTTTTGGCAGATTCGTTTCTCTGTTTTTCCAGTTTCGACCTCTGTCCAGTGTTTTGCCTATAACTTTCCAACCGTTTGTCCAAAAATCACGTTCTTTATACGGTTGGATTCAGCACAGAAAATGCAAGAACACAACCCGGACTAAAAGTCCAAAACAATTACGGAAACAAACAAAATTCAGTGACAAAGACACAAAACGTGTCCAACACACAACTCACACACACATTGGGGGGGGGGGGGGGTTTGATTTGTTTCAAGTGACCTATTTCTATTGCATGCATGTAAATGGACTTTGAATTTAAATAAGAATGGCAGAGATGAATTATCAAAATGTGAAAGTAAAATGTAACAAACACTAGGGTTTCGGAATCCACCCTAAACAATTCTACCCAAGTTCATGGACACTCAAGTGATGAACTCTAAACGTGTTGATGAAAATGTTCGCAATCAAGACCAGTACGAGTGGCTCAAGACGCATTGATTCTCTCTAATATACGTAAAGTGCAGTACGAGTGCTACAATACTTGTGCCTTCCCTATAATCGAATCTAGGTGTGCTTAGTACTTTGATTCAATTACAAGAAAAACCCATTAAGTTCAAAGAGAATATGAACATCACAAGAATCCTAATAGCATGGTGTTTACATTAGGTATTCAAGAAACCAATTCACATGGATGATTCTTACTTCATCCATTCATTGCTTAGGAAAACATGAAGATACACATAATCCCAACAATCTCAAGAAGCATGCTTTCAAAGATGGCCAACCAAGGAAAAACACACATCAAGGATAGATTAATTTGGTGAATTGGAATTCATCAACAATATCTAGAAATTCATACACTCAAGCATCAAAACAATAAGGTAATCATGTTTAGGGCTTCAACCTAAGCCCTAGCTATGGAGTTTAGTTCCTCATAATCATTTCAAACACAAATTCGAAATATAATTAGAAAGAAGTTACAGATTTTGTGAACATGGGAGCTCAAGGTCTTCAATGGTGGAAATCTCTTCCACTCTTTGCTTTGTTGCCCTTGTCTTCCTCCTTGAGCTCCCTAGCTCCAAGCTTCATCTCCAGCTCCAAAATCTGCTCCAAAGTTGTAGAATGATAGAATGAATCAATTACCCACGTTCAAAAGCTCTCCCACTTCAGATTGCACTTCCCTTTGCTTCCCTCTCTCCTCCTTTCCAGCTTTTACTTTTAGTATTGTATTGCCAAAGTCTTCACCCATTGTCTTCTTGTCCCCTTGCAAATGATGAAGCCTTGTCTTCACAAAGATGCCAATTGCTTCAGAAAATATCTCATTTACCAAGGTAAATTCTTGTTACCAAGTGTTATGGTAACAAGAAGAATCAAGTGACACATTGGAGGTAAAAGCTGGACAATTTCGGATTTCCAGAGCTGTTGCAACATGCTGGATTGGTTGGATAGGCAATACTTGTCCAATGGAGCTCAAATTTGGATATGTTGTAGTTAACATCCATTGGAACAAGTCTCATGAAGATCATGACCTCATCCGAGCACCAGAGCATATTGATCCCGGGCCAAGAAGTTGACCTACGAAAATGAACATAAACAGAATTTATAACTAATAATGCACTTTTAGCTCATTTTCATCACAACCAAGGTAAAATCTAAGAAAACACAAAAAGGAAGTAAAAAGCTATAAAATGTCAAGAACTAACTCAAAATAATAGGTGAATAACATGAAAAATCATGTGTAAAAATGAACCGAACTTGGAGGAAGCGGAAGCTAATGCCACAATTTATAGGGAGACCCTTTGGCCATCTATGTTCTATGCACCAGAAAAATATTACGTGAGCTGTAATGGAGCGCAAATTGAATGCGTCTCTTTCTTGATTTCATGGCGATGATCAGTGAAGACCACCCAAAGTTCAGTTCAAAATATTTTTCTGGTGAGCCTCAAATTATTAATTGGTGGATGTAATTTAGGCGGTTTGACATATATTTGTTTTCTCATTGTAAGGAAATTACAGAATTATTGTTGATCAATTGCAGGTGTCCTTTGATTTAGTTGATCATTTGCGTCCCTTTGATTAAGTCATTTTGTCTCACCTCAAAAGTCACTGATTGATTATTTTTTCATAGAAAATGATTAAATGCTTTTAGATTTTGACATTATGGGTCCACTGTGTTTCCTATTATATGGTTATAGAATTATGTGGTTTCTGTTTTTTCAGTTGTTTTTGTTTTTTAATCTCATTTGAAGTCTGTAGAACTCAGAAGTCTGAATGATATTTGCTCAGCGATGCTATTCATATGGGTTACTTGTAATTTCTGAGATCCTGCTTATGTTGAATTGTTCATTTGATGCTTCTCTGCAATTTTTTTCCTGTATTGGTCCAAAAAAGAAGTCTTAATATGCTAATCAACTTCTATATTCTGGTTAAAAAGAATTTTTGCACATCAGGTTGCCATTAGTATGAGCTCTGCAGTCAAAATGAACTCATTTTATTGTGATTGATCTTTTCATTTAGCTTGACAAGTTTTGATAAGAGCTTGTTCAGCATGTGACAGTAAATATCATGTATTTTGTACACAAGTTTTTTATTAAACCTTTGTTCAGACTAGTAGGAATTGTTACAGAAGAAGTTGTCTGCTCAAGTTTTCATTTTGATCAATTTCATAGACACATTACAGAGGTATCAAATGTCAATGTTTAGCTGTAGGGTTCCCTTTGGTTGTGGTTTTTGTGAGTTTTGTTTTGGACTGGTTGAGCATTACAGAGGTATCTCTCTCTTCATCGACATCTCTCTCTCTCTCTCTCTCTCTCTCTCTCTCTCTCTCTCTCTCTCTCTCTCTCTCTCTCTCTCTCTCAGTTATATATAGCCAGTTTTATCATTTCTTCATATTTGTGTGGCCATAGTTTGGATTTTCCTGGTATTGTCAAGCATATGGCTAGTGAACCATATTGTGAAGCATATGGCAATGGTATTCGTTCATTCTCGAAAGGACACAACAAAAACAGCTCAGAAATTGGTATACCTTTATATTCCATCTTACTTTTGTGGCCGAACGGCTATACTATTTATTTTTTTTAAATTAGGAAAAATGAGTATCTTTAACAAAATAAAAAAACCGAGTAAAGCCGAACGGCTATACTATTTATTTTTTTTAAATTAGGAAAAATGAGTATCGCCGGTAGGCTATACTGTTTTTAAAAAAAAATTAAACCGAGTATAGCCGCGCGGCTATACGATTTCTTTAAAAAATAAGGAAAAATGAGTATAGCCGCGCGGCTACACTATTTATTAAATAAAATAGCCGAGTAAAGCCGGTCGGCTATACGATTTCTTTTTAAAAATTAGGAAAAAACCGAGGTTTGCCTTTTTGTTTGGTTGTTGTTTTGGTGATTCATTGTCGTGTTGCAGTGGTGGAGTTGACACAAAAGTATTTCTCCACAGTGAGTCTAGAGCTATTGCAAGTATATTCAATATCGCATGGCCCTAAGATCGTATTTGCGGAATGATTTTGGCAAAGGTGTGTGGGCTCAAGATTGCAAGTATATTCAAAAACACTAGATGCATCCATTGCTCCTCTCTTGTCTTTGATTTCTGCTGTTGGAAGAACTGGAAGCAAAAACAAAGTACTGAAAAAACTGATAATCTCAAAACGCAATTAAAGTCTAATGATCTTTATTTCAACTCAATTAACTAAATTTGATCACAAAGTAAAATTCATTCTTGATGTGCAACCATTTCCATGTCTGTTCTGGATGGTCAGGCCTCATCTTCTGTGGTTTTCTCTTGCAAACTCTCTGAAGGTTGCTTCTCTTTGGCCTTGGAGGCAGCAGCACTACAATTTCATGGGAAAAAAATAGATTAATTGAAAACGTATTACCAAAGGCGCAAAACATTAATCACTTTTATTAGAAAAAGATTACTAAGATTATCAATATTCTGCAATTATTGTGAGAATCAATTATATTATAAGAAATGTGATTTAAGAAGGAGCACATTATGAAATGACAAAAATGGATTCCAAAATTAGATGTTTGAATTTCTTTTAAGCTTTTACTTTTAAGAGACGAAGTTATTTGCACGTGACGTGTGTGTCATGAGTGGGGAGGGAGTACAAATAACAATTAAGTAATATATACCCCTATTTACACTCCCCGCGCTAGCGCGGGAGCATTGGGGGATTACAAATGACGCTTCTTTTATATTTTTTATTTTTTTAAATCTATCTCATTGCACGCTCCATATAAACAATGTTATCTATCCTCCCACCTAGCTATATATCTCCCCTTCCTCTTTCTCTTTTCCATCTCTATATAAATTAAAAAACAACAAATAAACATTATCAAACAAAAGTATAAAGTTCTGCACAACCTGGATTCTCCTGGTGCACTAGAACTTGCATTCCCCTTCAGATTGGATTCAAATAATACTGGTTCTATGAGCCGGATGTCAAAGACCTTCTCTTCTGCATCTTCCAAAGTTGACCAGTAATTGTATCCTTGTTCATATTTTCTCATCTCAGCCATGACATGAGAGGGCTACATTACACAGAATAAATATTCACATATCCGTTATTTATGTGTCTATGTATGTTGTTTTGGTTAAACAAAAAAAAATACATGGAGGCAGAGAAAAAATAAGATCACAGTCTTGCCAGATCAGGAAGGATTTGTGATGGGAAATTGAGACCATCAGATTGATCATGCTGCAAGTCTTCTTCTTTTGATTGGTTTTTTTTTTCCATCAAGTTCTTCCTTCTCCTTGCAAAGTTCTAGGTGCTGTTTCATAATATGGAGTTCTCTTTCAAGTCCCTGAATTTGGGCATTGAGACCTCTGATAATGCCAAGACAGCCATGCACGGGATCATTTTTCCTTGCATTCCCTTCCGTGAGAATGCTTTCAGCAGCTGCCTGTCTTTGATCAGGTGCAGCCGTGGCCAGGATCTTTTGGATGTTGCTCACACCAAAGATCTTATGAGCATTTTGGAACTCACTGTACCTGCTGGCTGGAAAGTATGGGGCCATTTCACAGGTCTCATCACATTTTCTCCTCTGCTGCTTGCAGGAAGCACAAGCATGGTTTTGAGCTGCACCCTGATCCCTATTTTCCATGATTGCTTGTTCTCACTGAAAATGAACCAAACAGAATTAATTGAGGGTGAGGAAAAGCAAAGAAATTGGAATTTAATTGAGAGTTAAAGAGGGACATAAAGTTGGCTCAAGCTTTTGGTTAATGAGTTGGATAGCATCAGATTTTGTGAATTATATTTTGGCATCTAAAATTTATTTGGATTTTGTACAAAACCCAAATTATTAATTTTTATTTTATTTTTGTGGTTTAAGGCAGCATATGCATGGCTTGAGTCAGGGTTTCAAAGCCAATTGTCAATTTGTCATCATTAGGAAATGCCCTTCAGTTTCTTTGTTTTTGAATTTGACTCTGCTGCAATTAATCTCTCCCGTTTCGTTCATGCATCTAACAGTTGTGCGACAAAGTTGAGTGATCAAATATTACAACTCAAATCTCAACTGGATTTTTATAGGGAGAGGGAAATCGAACCTAAGACCTCAAACATTGAGGTAAATGCTCATAAATCACTTGAGTTATAAGCCCTTTCACCAAATTCCAACCGGATTACTTAAGGGTTATATAGGATTTTACCTTGCTTATTAAGCTAATTTACTCTACTTTCCATTGTTTTCATATGCACAATTAGAGCTGGGTTGTTAAAAAAACACAAATGACAAACTGCTATATGATGATTTTAATATGTTACTATTGTCTGTATATTTTCCTGCATGCCCTTTGTGGTATGTAATTAATCACTCCAAACTATTTTTCTTTTAATTCTTCTTCTAGCTTGGAAATTTCTAGCACTACCAAATTTGGTTGGTTACCCTGAATTTGTTGCGGTTCTATCTGTAAATTAAATCAGAATTTACCTATCAAGCATTACTTCCTTTTAATCTTATTTGGGTTGTGCTTTCCATACCTATGTTTTGCCATATTTATTTGAACAGACATCAATTTTGTACAAATTTGAACCTTTGGAAATGTATAAACACAACCCATATTGATCGTAGTTTGACTCTTATGAAGTATATATCAACTAACTCTTAATTTAGTGTTTCTTTCTCTTCGTAAAATTAAAAGATGTTTCCAGCTCGAAACTCCTCTCCCGCCCATTGTTGAAAGAAACAGTTTAGGGGATATATATGCCCATTTTGGTAAAAACATAAACAGATAGCCTCATATGGTGAATGGGCCCAAGCAATCAAACGCAGCGTATTGGGCCTACGGCTTCGACACTTGAAATCCGACAAAGGCAAATATCTCGCCATCGTCATCGAGAAACCACAAACAACGTCTTCAATTCAGCGATTGCGTACTATATTGTGCAGTGTGCAGTTTGCCTACAGAATACTGTGAATTCGGGCCGGATTTCGATAAATGCAAGCCCTGGTTGATCCAAAACGCCCCAGACCTTTACCCGAATCTCGTTAAAGGTTCTATTTTGCACCCAAACCCTAATTTCTTGTGTTCAGTTTTAATCACCTCTTATTTTCTTATCTCTTACATGTTTTCTTATCTCTTCACCCCCCACCACAAAAGAAGAAGAAGAAGAAGAAGATGAAGATGAAGAAGATGAAGAAACTCTGAAAAATCGACCTAGGCGGCTCCTAGGCGGTAGGCGGGAGAACACCTCTTATTTTCTTATGATTGCTCTGTTTTGTTTTCTTCACTTGCTATATTTAATAAATTTGTCATCTTTTTTGTTAATAATTTAATTCCTGTTTTTATTTTGGGCAGAGGCTAATGCGAAAGAAGCTGATAAAGTAGCCAACCAGTTGCAGTCTACTGGTATATCTTCTGGTGGAGATGGAGCTGCTTCTTCTTCAGGGGTTGGTGGTGGCACTTCAGCACCTAAGCAAGAAGAAGTGTATGTTTGTATTTCATTACCCCCACTCTCTCTCTCTCTCTCTCTCTCTCGGGGTTGGTGGTGGCACTTCAGCACCTAAGCAAGAAGAAGTCAAGCGTCTTCCAGGCGAGATGATTAAGAAAAAGGTGAGACTTTTGAAATTATTTGTTTTTGAGGATCTTTAGATTACAATGATTTAAACTTGGTATTGGCTTTTCTGTAGGAGAGGCAATAAGTTACTATTGAAGAGGTTATACGTAATAAGCAGAGTATACGGCTATACTATTTCTTTTTAAAAAAATTGGAAAAACCAAGTATAGCCGCGCGGCTATACTATATCTTTAAAAAATTAAAACCCCGGTATAGCCGAGCGGGTATACTTTTTCTTTAAACAAATTGCAAAAACCGAGTACAGCCGCGTGTCATGTGTATGCATATGTGAGTATTATTCTTAGATCATTCAATACCCTCATATGTTGGATTTTGGATAAGCATATTTCCATGCAATGCCACATTATGAGTTCATGTGTGGGACATTATTGCTTTGAATTACAGGGGGATTTTGAAGAGGCTGATGAGAAATTCCGGTCAAGGCCAAGGGGTGGCCATAAGAGGAAGTACCCCACTATAGAAATGCTCGTACCAATTATTGCTCTCACACGAAGCTGAAGATGAGAATTGGGTCATGCCCTTGAATATATAGTTTTGGATTGTTTTGATAATTAAGAATCACTTTGAAACTCATCCTTATCAATAGAACTTTCAATTACTGTAAGTAGAAAAAAGAAATAGATTTAAATTTTGGGTGGAATATATATAAATTCCAAAGTATAGCCGCACGAATATACTGTTCATTAAAAAAAATTGAATGTCGACATTTGTTGGTGGAGGAATTTATAAGAAGACCCTTTTGCCATCGATGGAAATCCTAATAACTCCTACACACGATTGTAGCTGACGTGAGCAACAATCGAGCATAAATTGAAGTGATATATGTTGATTAAATAATAATAGAATTTTGTTATATAATTTCATCAGTTCCTTTTTTTTTTCTTTTTGCAGATTTAGTGTTCCTTTGATTCAATCTTTTGTTTGGTGAAAAAATGATATTTAGCAATTTTGCGGTGTATGTGATGGAACATTATCATTACAATTTACATTCGAATGACAATTAACAGTATATCATTTGCATTTTAGTTTAAAGATTGCTAGTCTCACCCTTTTCTTACCAACCTTAATTTTTTTACTGCTATTAAATTTTTGAACGTTACATTGTAGGCCGAATATCATTGTATAGGAAAGTACAAATTTTTATCTTCACTTTCATTGTCCCTCTTTTTCCTCAACACTGTAACACAAAAATTAAAAACTAAAATTGAAATGATTATCAAACGGGCCCGAAGAAACTACAAGCATGGTGAGCCAAATAAAAGGGCCCATAAAGCAATATAAGTAGTAATTTTGTAAATCTTATTCTTGTTCTTAATAATAAGTTTACATATGAAAGACATAATTCGTCATTTGTTTTCTGCAGCAAGACATCTGCGTTGAACTAGGGAACAATAGCCGATCAATTAATTTATCTGGTTATTCTTGGAGCAACTCTCATAGCATGAATCCACGAAACCTTCCACATAGCGCTTATCTACAATCAAGCAAATAAAACAAAAATACAAAGAATATCAATAATTAAAAATATAATTTCAAACAAACATGATATAGTTATAGAGAATGAGTAATTAAGTAGAGGAATGTAAGATCAATGATTCCATATGGTAATATATATCTATATATATATATATATGCGTATCATTACCAGAATTGGAAGTGCTTGTGGTGGCAATGGAGTTGGCACAATTATGTGTACAATTATACACAACATCTGAAGGCCTATGTTTGCATCTGATCATGCACATGCCAAGGCATATTGGGTTCATCAGGCACTTTGTCGCACATTTTAAACCACAAGAAATAATACGGCCATTTGGAACCACTTGATTTCCATAGGAAGGACACTACTAGATTTTTGTATTTGCGCGACGAAGGAGTTTTGGTCGCGCAAAGTACATTTGTGTCGCGCAAATAGTAATGCGACAGATTATTCGTCGCGAAAAAGCCGTCGCGCAAAGATCGTAAAGAATGCCTTTGCGCGACGAAATATTTGAATTGTCGCGCTTTAGCGCGACGGTGAATCTTCGTTGCCCAGTATTTCGCGGGACGATGAAATTTTTCGTCGGTCAAAGTTTTGCGCAACGAAAATGTATTCGTTGCATTAATACAGCGCGAGGAAAAGTAATCGTCGCGCTAAAGTAGAGGGACGACAATATATTCGTGTCCAAAATATTTGCGCGACTAGATGCAATCATTGTAAGGATACTGCGCGACGACTACTCTTCGTCGCCCATATTTTGAGCGACGAGATGCAATCGTTGTAAGGATACTGCGCGACGACTACTATTTGTCGCCCATATTTTGAGCGACGAGTTTATTCGTGATTAAAATGTTTGCGCGACGAAATATTTTTGTCGCATATACGCCGGGAGACAAATATTTCCGTCGCGCAAAAGAGAATAAATTCTTTAAAATTTATTTTTACGGTTGTTTATTTTCAAAAAAAATTAGCGCGACGGAAATTGTCGTCGCGCAAAAATAAATATATTATTATTAATTTAAAATTAAATTTAATTATTTTGGTAAAAAAAATAATTTTGGTTTTTTTTTATTTTTTATTTTTTAAATAATGAAATGAAATGAAATTGCAATTAGAAAAGGTTATTAAGAAATATGTAAAATGTTATAACATAATGTATTTAGTACAATAGAAATATTTAAAATGTAATTAAGAATGTTAAAATCTAATCAAACAACCCTCCAAGATCTACATTGTCGTCTGGCAAATGCAGCTCGGAGGTGTGGACATTGTTGACAGGGGGAGAGGTGTGGTTGCCATGCTCGGAGGTCGACGGGGGAGTAAAAGGCGGGATTGAAATGCCGGAGTGAGCGAGGGACTGTAGAATATGAGACAAATGACTCTTGAGGTCCGCCACCTCTGTCTTCAAAGCAGTCACCTCTTCATTTGACTCCGATGATGCACTGGGTCTAGGTGGCCGCTGCCTGGCATTCCCCATCCCTCGACAATATGTCCCTGGGCGCCTCCCGAGAGTCTGATCCAAGGTTTCAGTCAGGATTTGAAACCCGGCATCTGATGGAGGAACCACGGACTCGAGCGGCGTATCGGGAGGAAGCTGGGAGGCGGACTCCTGAAGAACCAACTGGCTCCTCTCAATCATCGTCGTCTGTTGAACATAACATAAAATATGAATTAAAACATATATATAATAACTATAAAAACTTGAACGCTTACATAATAATTTAAATTAAAGGCTACTTACATGAAGGGACTCCGCCAACTGATTCCCAGGTCGAACATAAACGTCGCCAAATACGTCAATCTCTGGGAATTTGGACCCCCCCTTAAAATTGAGCAGAAAAAAAAAATGTTAGTACGAAAAAAACAAATTAATATTAATGACATATTAAAAAATAAATAAATACGACTTTAGTATTACCTGACGCCGCGCCTCCATCCTATAAGAGAAGGGCCTGGAACCTGAATGGTGGAGAAGAGTCTTCCTCTGCCTATTGCCCTTATTTGCTTTGGCCTTCTTCTGTTATACAAAAAATAAAACGTATTAGTTGAGAGTGAAATGAAATATAAAAAATTAAATACACATTAGTAAGAAACATGTAATAAGTTTCAATATAATATATAAAAATACCACATAATCGGCCTCTTGAAAATGACCGCAGAGCCACTGCCAACTATCCTCCCGGCCCTCAAGCTCCTTCGGGCAACCCTCTTGAAGAGCAACCTGCGGATCATCATATGCCTGAAAATGGTGATGCAGGTCGCTCTTCCACTGCTTGTACCTGTCAGCAAAGAGTCTGTTGATGTAGGCCAACAACTCTTCGCTGACGTTGTCTAAAATAAATTCATTACATACATTAAATATTAGAAATAAAATTAGAAGGGAAAAACAATTAAAAGGTATAGAATACATACCGACAGGTGTCCTAACATCTCCATCCGCACCTGATCAGGCATGACCCTCCAGGACTTCCATTTGATCGGGCAATAAGTCCGAACGACGGATCCAATGTCTTGGGCCAAAGAGCTGTGCTGGTCAGCCGTTGGTGCAGCCCGATGTCGCGCGTCGTATGCGATGTTTATACGACTGTTGTTCACCCGGGTGACTTTGGACGTCGTCAACTGGCGACAGGGTCCTCGGGTGTTCCTCTTGGCTGCAAAGAAATATAAAATTAACATTAAATAACAAATCCTACTAACATTCTTGGTCTGAAACAACTGGAGTTGAAGGAAAATCTTTACCTGGTTGTGACCCCGACGCACTAGCAGCAGATGGCGACGTGGTGTCGGTCGTGCTGGGAGGGCGGTGACGCCGCCTGGCACTAACTGGTTGCGCCACTGATGACTCTGATGACACCGGCGCCCGGGAGACGTGGGGTTCTGGCATGTCCTGCGCATGTGCTACACCAGTGGGAGCTGACACCGCAGTCGGGGGAGCTGAACTAGGTGAAGTCATCACCATCTTACGACGTCTGATAAGTTGTGACATCTGATAAGGTCTTACAATTAAAAAAACATCCTTGGCTAAAATTATTATTTTGTATAAAAAAAAACCTCAAAGCCTAATGAACAAGAAATTCAATATTTAAAAAACAAACAGAAACATGTATTCTTTATATGGCAAAAAACAGCAGCACATTTTTTAAAGCAAACAAAATAGACACATGTATGATATTACAAAAAACAGAAGCACATAATAAAGAAAAATCAAATTGCTGCCCAATTTTGAAATAGTCAGTATGTGATAAAAATACAAAGCGAAATACAAAATTTGGTTAGTAGCACATAGTTTAAAGCCCCCGAAAATTAATCAAAATACAAAAAACAGCAGCAAATGCTCCAATCAAATCTGAAATCTAACAGCAATACACCTAAAAATTCACAAATCGTACACCACAATGCAATTTCAATACAAAAACAAATCTGAAATAAAAAATACAAATCCAATACAAAAACAAAATTGAAACAGCAATTTAAACACTTAGGATGCCGCAATACAAATCCAATACAAATCCTAACCAACCATCAGACTAAGCAGCAATTTAAACAATTACAAAATAAATATACAAATTGAAACAGCAAAACAATTCCAAACTTGCATCCAAAAATTTCAGAAATAAAACTTAACACTTGAAAAAATATATATCGGGGAGAGTTGGGAAATTTACCAACTGGGTTTCGAGGGAGACCGGAGAGCACGGCCGTTCGGCGGTGGCGAGCGAGACAGAGAGTGGGGGGCCGCCGTCTAACAGGGATGAGCAGAGACGGAGGAGGCGACAGACTGACAGGGGACGGAGGAGAGAGGGGCTGAGAGGGACTGAGAGGGATGCGAGGGGACGGAGAAGAGAGGACTGAGAGGGATGCAAGGGGACGGAGGAGACTGAGAGGGATGAGTGGGGACGGAGGAGAGAGTGCGGCCCGGAGGAGCCACGAAATGCGAGGGATGAGAGGGGTCCGAGGAGAGAGGGACGGAGAGGGATGAGTGGGGACGGAGAAGAGAGGGATAGAGAGGGATGAGATAGAGGGAAAGGAGAGAGAGCGGCTGCGAGTTAGGGTTCGAATCGGAAACTTAACAGGGCTGCGAGTTAGGGTTCGAGACTGAGAGACTGAGAGAGGTTGAAGACAGACCAAAACTGCGCGTTTCTTTCCCTAAATTATAGAATCTTTGCGCGACGACAACATATCAGTCGCGCAAAGTTAAATTCGTACTTTGCGCGACGAAAATATAACCGGTGTCGCGCAAGAAAGGACGAACCGCCAAAAAAAGGCGGGATTGAAATCTGCCAAAAATTTGAGAACTTGCGCGACGAAAATTCATCGTCGCGCAAACTAAACCCTAAACCCTAAACCCTAAACCCTTTCAGAACCCTAAATTCTGAGAATTACATTGCGCGACGAAATATTTCCCTGCGTCGCCCTATCGTCTATAGCGCGACGAACAAGACACGTATTCGTCGCGCAAAGTACAAAAGTAAACAATATAAAATGTTTGTGAATATATGTTTTAATGGGGCTACGCATTCTACGATACTTGTTTCACCGATCCAACCGTCAAACTTGTTTGTTTATACTTGGAGATCGTACACACCAAAAATTGAAAAAATGCAAGATTCATAGATAATTTAACGGGATCAAAATTTTCGACGGTTATAAACTTAAAATCACGATTTAACGGTTTTTTTAACTCCGATTTGGATGGTTTTTTACGGGTGCACTCCTTTACTGTATATAAATACAATGGTTGAATTGGATCGTCATTTAAAAATATTTACAATAGTGGATTCCGCAAAATTGTATGTTCTATTTAACAAACATATACAAAATGTATTCATTTTTTTTAATATAGTGTTTTCATGACACACGCATTCTAGGAAAGTAGTTTCAACGATCCAACCGGTCGAGTTGTTGGTTTATACTCAGAGATCGTACACGCCAAAATTTACAAAAAATATACTCACATACATGATGTAACGGGACCAACATTTTCGACGGTTACAAATGAAAAATGAAATTTGAACGGTTAATTTAACTTCAAATTTGATGATTTTTTACGTCTACAAACCTTGACCCCGTATGAATATAATAACTGAATTTGATGTTCATTTAAAAATATTGACAGTTTAATTTGGACTTTTTTTTTTAAAACATACTTTGCGCGACGATTTGTTACGTCGCGCAAGATCATTTAAAAATATTTACAGTTTAATAAATAATTTATATTGAGTATTTTAATCGAATATTGCGACGAAGAAGTTTTTCGTCGCGCAAGATGATTTTCTATAAATAATAAATAATTGATACTGATTATTGTTTAAACGAAGATTGCGACGAGAAAGTTTTCGTCGCGCAAGATGATTTCCTATAAATAATAAATCATTTATATTGATTATTTTTTAAACGGAGAGTACGACGAGGAAATTCTTCGTCGCACAAGAGGATTTGTATGATTTAAAAAATTCGTTTCATATTTGTTAACTTCTGCGACGAAACATGTCGTCCCGCAAAACCTCCTCTTACGACGGGTGAATATTTTCGTCGCACAAGATTATTTTCTATCAATCACAGATTATTGCATATTTGTTAACTTTCGCGACGAAAAGTTTCGTCTCGCAAAAGCTTTATGAGCGACGCCATTATCTTATTCGTCGCGCAAACATAAGACCGGTCGTTTATTTTTAACGACCGGTCGTTGTTTACAGATTCATTTTCCCTTTTTTATCATTCCGACCTCTGTTCAGTTTTTAATCTATAACTTGCTGATCGTATGTTCAAATTTCGAGTTCTTTATACGGTTGGATTAAGCGCAGAAAAACAAAGAACACTACCCGGACTAAAAGTCATAAACTGAAGAAAGCCGAAGATTTCCGTCCCGCAAAAATGACGACCGGTCGTTTTAGACAAAAGAATTTTTTTTATTTTTAGTACAACTCAAGTACATGAGCATTGAGATTCTTTCTCAATTTGGGATGTATATCATGAAATTGGGAAGATGTGCAACTTTTCAGACACGAGATTCATTTCCTAACCGTAATAATTTGCATTTACGCCATAATTAAATGTAAAATAATTTAAGTTCATTGCTTTTTACATTAATCTTCTCAGTAAGTATATCCAAATTTTTTGAACACCATTTTATTTTTCCACATACATATATAATTGGAAATTAGATATAACAAGTACATATATTCAACAAAAGTAGAGTTGCCAATATATTTACACTAACGTAATTATATTACAAGAAATTACCTATACTAAAACATAGTAAGTCACAAATAAATTGCATTATTCATCATCCGAACTATAATAACCTTCGTTGTCTTCGCTATCATCACTTTCAGTCTCCCAATCATCCTCCTCCTCATCCCCCTCCTCGTCCACAACTACATCGTATCTAGGAAGATCACCGAGGTCAATTGTAATGGATTGAATTGGTATTTCTCTTGAAGACACTCCTTCGAGCTGAAACGGTTCCTGAACAACATTTGTATCGCGAAGTGTTTCCGCATCATTTTCCATGCAAGATTCTGACCGTTGGTCAGCGACATCGACGTCAGATGGGTCTAGTTCTGGTATAGCATATACGTTCCTGTGATCCATCTGCTGAACAACTTTCCACCCCCTCCCTGCTTTAGGGTCATCTACATAGACAATTTGTTTTGCCATGTTTGCCAAAATGTATGGGTCGTCATCGTACCAAGTTCTGTTCATGTTCACAGATAGTAACCCGTGATCGATTTTAACACTTCCCTGCCTATTTGGGTTTGTATCAAACCATCGACACTTAAACATGATGATTTGGTATCGGTCTTTGTAAAGCAATTGCACAACAGTTGTGAGTTTGCCATAGAAATCAATGTCTGTACTTTCCCCTCCACCTGGAACATGGACACCGCTGTTTTGCGTACACAACTTGTCATATCGTGCAGTCCCTAAAAACTTGACGCCATTAACATGACAACCCGAGAATAATTCAGCTCGAATTGGGCCGAATGCCAAGTTATACAACTCTTCACTGTAAGTGGGGGAATTATCTGATTTCAACTTATTCACCTAATATTATACAAAAACATTCACATGTTAGTTTGAGAATATTTCATACTACAATATATATGTCAATTCCAAAACACTTATAACTTACATATTCCAAAAACCATTTTGGAAACAATTCACGGTGTTTCTTGGAATACAAATGCGATGGACGTTCTCGCTTCATCATCTCTTCATGCTCATCTAAATATGCCATTATCTCATCACAATTGTTCAATACGAACCAATGCGCTACCTCCATGTCATTTCTGGAAAACGACTCTCCTCGTACAGGATCTCCAAAGGGTCGTGCACTTTGGGCAAAAACTGAAAGTTGCTCATTTCTCACACCTCCGTCATTATTGCGCTGAGGTCGATTGAAAGCCGTGTCCACGTCTTTTAAATACATTCCACAAAAAGTAAGCGCCTCATATTGAACCCAAGCCTCTACAATTGATCCTTCGGGCTTCGCTCTGTTGCGTACGCTTTTTTTCAGCTCTCCGAGTAGCCTGCCAAAATAAAATGAAAAGATGCAAATTAGCAAGTAGGAATCATGAGATAATGATGCTTACACAAATGATGATGATTATATACCTTTCTATTGGATACATCCAGCGATAGTTGACTGGACCAGCAAGCAATGCCTCTTCTGGTAAGTGAACCATCACATGAATCATGCTTGTGAAGAAAGCCGGAGGGAATATCATCTCAAACTTGCATAAGACTTGGACAATGTCATGGCGCAACTGATCAATGTCTGTCTTTCGCAACGTTTTTGCCGTCAGTTGGGAAAAAAATCTGGACAACAATATGATTGGCTTCACTACATCTTCCGGCAATAGGTGTCGAATCCCCACAGGAAGTAGGCATTGCATAAACACATGACAGTCATGCCTCTTGAGTCCAGTAAATTTACCCCCGTCAACATTTACGCAACGTGCGATATTAGAAGCATATCCGTCAGGAAACTTAACAGACGATACAAACTGTAGAAACTCTTTTCTGTCATTCGGTTTCATGGAAAAAAATGCAAGATCTCTTATAGCTTTATCACTGCCCCTTTTCAGCCATAAACCCCTTCGTATGCCCATTCTTTCCAAATCAAGACGAGCTTTTATCGTGTCCTTTGTCTTCTCCTTAATATCTAGAATCGTTCCTATCAATGTGTCAAACACATTTTTCTCAACATGCATAACGTCGAGATTGTGCCTCAATTTTAGTTTCGACCAATATGGAAGCTCAAAAAACATAGACTTGTGCGTCCAGTTCATATGTGTAGCAGGTCTGGTCCGACTAACTGTTTTCCCAAATGGAGCAAAATCCAAACGATTAAGCTGTTCCAAGATCTGATCACCGGACGATTCTCTAGGTCTTGCACGACGCTCTTTGTTCCCGTCGAACTCTTTATTCTTTTCCCGCCACTCGTGGTCCCATGGCAACCATCTTCGATGCCCAAGGTAACACACTTTTCCAACGTGCCAACCAGAAGTTACATCTTCCTTGCATACAGGGCATGCCATATAACCCTTTGTGCTCCACCCCGATACCATTGCATATGCGGGAAAATCATTCACAGTCCACATAACTGCCGCCCGCAAAGTGAACATCTTCCCAGTGGATTTATCGTACGTACGCACACCGTTTGTCCATAAATCCTTGAGCTCATCAACCAATGGCCTTTAGTACACATCGATTGACCTGCCAGGATCCTCAGTTATCAAAACAGTCATCATCATGTACTCTTTTTTCATGCATTTCCAAGGCGGCAAATTATATGGGAATACGAAAATCGGCCAAGTGCTGTGGTGTTGGTTTGGAACCCCGTACGGATTGAATCCGTCAGTGGCAAGTCCCAACCTAACATTTCGGGGATCAGCAGCAAACTCGGGGAACGTTCGATCGAACTCTTTCCATGCCTCCCCATCTGCAGGATGCCGCATCACATCGTCATCTACCCGTTTTTCCTTATGCCATCTCATGTCTGTGGCAGTATGCGTCGACATATACAATCGCTGCAATCTTGGCTTCAGGGGTAAATAACGCATGACTTTTTGTGGAACCTTAGTCATTCTATTCTGAGACGTCTGTTTGAACCTCGACTCATTGCATATAGGGCATGTATCCAATGTTTCATACTCTTTGTAGAATAACATGCAATTGTTTTTGCAAGCGTGGATTTTTTCATAACCCAATCCAAGACCACTCAACATCTTCTGTGCATGTCTGTGGTCTTTCGGCAAACAATTGTCCGTCGGAAGCATTCTCTTGAAAACCCCCAAAAAGTAATCGAAACACAGGTTCGACATACGATACTTTATTTTTTCGTGCATTAGCTCCACAATCGCCGTAAGAACGGAAAAGCTCTCGCACCCCGGATATAACTCTTGGTTGGCATTTCTTAACAGTTCTTCATACTGTTCAAACTCTGCACTATCCATTGGTGTAGGCACGTCATCTTCCCCTTCCTGGTTGCTGCTGCTTGATGCAAATGGAAAAGCATCATGTAGAATATCCATGACTTGTTCATTAGCATCCACAATAGGTTCAACATTGTCCACTCTTGTGGCCCTTGAAGACGAACCAATGTCTAATTGTTCCCCGTGATGGTTCCACCTGATGTATGTCTCAATCATTCCATTCCTTACTAAATGAAATTGAACATTTTCAATTGTATCCCATAACATGTTGTTACACCTCCTACAAGGACATCTGATTCTAGTTGCACCCGGGTTGTATGATCGTGCAAAGTGAATAAATTCCTCGATTCCATCCAAGTATTCGTCTGCGCACCTGTTAGGGTTCTGTATCCACCTTCTGCTCATAATTCCTGGAACCACAATCACAATACAACAATTATGTTGTATTCTTAGAAAATCATAACGTCACCTTATGCCTCCGGTAAGGGCCCTATCCCATTCGGAAATGCATAGTCATGCCACGTAATTTACAGCTACATGAGATTAGATTTCGACGTGGATGAATTTCGGCAGCATCTCGCTACAGTTCTTGAGGTGTACTGTAGATATCAAATACCTACGTACCACCCGAAGAACGTACCGAGATGACACCGAAATCTCCACAATCGAAACCTAATCCTGTAGCTGTAAACTACGTGACACGACTATACATTTCCAAACTATCCAAAATATGGGACAATTCAAGAATTAATTGGACCGTAGTCGTGGTTTACCCACCCATGTGCGGTCCAACTAACCTCGAACGGGAACTAAGCTTTACAATAAAAAATGTATGAAGTTAATTTCAATTAACTTCGTACATTGCCGTGCATAATTTAACAACAGAATACAAATATAATTTCACAAAAACAACATATAAAGAAATTAAATTGATATTTTAAATAAATACAAAACAAATAAAATACCTTCTTCAATATGTCCTGAACAGATTCGCAGCTGAGAAAATGGAGAGAACGGAGAGAGAGAGGGGCAGAAGCAGAGGCAAAACTGATTTTTCAGTTTTGCCTCTGCAATGGATGAAATGAATCTGTTAAAGAAGACGGCTTTGCGCGACGAAGATGAAATTCGTCGCGCAAATAAATAAGTCGCGCCAGTCCCACTTCAGCGACGCGCAAAGTCATACCGACATCACACCTTTGCGCGACGAATTATTTATTTCGTCGCGCAGGTCAAAATCCCTCGCGCAAAATTGATTTGCACGGCGCGCAAAGACATGCCGACATCACACCTTTGCGCAACGTATAATATTTTCGTCGCATATGGTTGTTAGTCGCGCAATAGAGTATTTCCGTCGCGCAGAAGCCCAATTTGACACGCACGCAGCCACGATAGCCACCTTGCGCGACCAATTAACGGTTTCGTCGCTCAAAGTTGTGGCGCGAAAAATCAGGAACACTGTTTGTTTTCCCGCTATTTATTTTGCGCGATGTATAGATTTTTTGGTCGCTCTAAACATTATAATGCGACGAATATTTATTCGTCGCGCAAACATTTTCATCTATACCCTTGAATATTTTGTCCCATTTCTAGATCTCTGAATATTTGTTATTTGCGACTTTTGGGGTATACGATCTCACAGGATATACAAACACGTTTAACGGTTGGATCGTTGAAATTAGTTTTGTAGAGTTGAATGAACACTTTTTAGTTTCAAAACATATGGAGGTTGATAACCCAACAAAAAGATTCGTACGAAAATTTATAACCCTGAAATTTATTCGTATGGAGGTTGATAACCCTACAAAAAAGATTCTCGTCTACCATTCCCATAATTAAAAGGGTATGAATGATGATCTTCACTAAAATCAATGAAAACATATGATTTAAATGGCAAAATTAAAATTAAAATCAATGAACATATGATTTAATGGTTTTTGTATATCTTACCTTGGGCGACGGACATATGTTTTGTCGCGCAAAGATCTCATATGCGACGAGTTTATTCGTCGCGCAAAAATTAGGCGCCAGAATATTTGTTCTCGGTTTTTACCCCTAGTCTTAGGCGACGGACATGTGTGTTGTCGCGCAACGATCTCATATGCGACGAGTTTAATCGTCGCGCAAGAATTAGGCGCAAGAATATTTGTTCGCGGTTTTTTCCCCCTTGTTTTACGCGACGGTAGGATTTACTGTCGCGCGAAGGCTTTTTGCGCGACGAATTCTATTCGTCGCTCTGTGTTGCGCTACGCATATTATTGTCCGTCGCGCTATGATCTTTTATGCGACGATTTGTTCTCCGTCGCGCGAACTGTCGTCGCGCAAATAGAAAAACGTAGTAGTGGGATTAGAGACATCATCAAGTTGACCAAGAGTAGTGTTGCCATTTGGAACCGTATTGGTATAGGAAGGATTCATTTCAGCTTGAGCTATTGCAAGCACAAGCATGCTCATCAAAACCACAGCCCTCAACACACTAGCATCCATACCTTCTCTTTCCTTGTTTCAACTTTTTTTTATTGAACTCTGTTTGATTGCCGGAGTTTGTTGGTGGAGGAAGCGGAAGCTAATGCCACAATTTATAGGGAGACCCTTTGGCCATCTATGTTCTATGCATGATTGTAGCTAATTACATGAGCTGTAATGGAGCGCAAATTGAATGTGTCTCTTTCTTGATTTCATGGCGATGATCAGTGAAGACCACCCAAAGTTCAGTCCAAAATATTTTTCTGGTGAGCCTCAAATTATTAATTGGTGGATGTAATTTAGGCGGTTTGACATATATTTGTTTTCTCATTGTAAGGAAATGACAGAATTATTGTTGATCAATTGCAGGCGTCCTTTGATTTAGTTGATCATTTGCGTCCCTTTGATTAAGTCATTTTGTCTCACCTCAAAAGTTAAATTTATAATTTAGCAATTTTGGTGTCTATACATCACTATCGAAATATACAATGTTAAAGCACTCAAAATAATTACACTTCACTTATAGAGAAAAATAACATCATAAATAGCTAGGTAACTTCACGTTAGTAATTCCTTCATTCATTGGGTCTCACCTCAAAAGTTAAATTTATAATTTACCAATTTTTATTTTTCAAATGAATAGCAGTTGTTGGATAAATAATTATGCGTTAATTACATTTTTAGTCAATGGAGTTTGGCTCAGAATCAATTTGTGGTCCTTGAATATCGATGATATCCATTTGACGAATTGTAGGTAGCCAAGCAGTTGGTGCACATTTTTGTCCTTTTTAATTTTTTTTTAATAAATAGTGTAGCAGCATGACTATACTATTTATTAAGGAAAAAAAAAAAAGAAAAAAGCCACGTAAAGCCGAGCGGCTATACTATTTCTTTTAAAAAAAAGTTTTAAAAACCCCGTATAGCCAAGTGGCTATACTATTTCTTTTAAAAAAAATTAAGAAAAAACGAGTATCGCCGCTCGGCTATACGATTTATTAAGAAAAAATAATATAAAAAAAAGAGTCGAGTAACGCCGCTCAGCTATACTTCTTAAAAAAGAAAAAAAGAAAAAAAGAAAAAACAGAGTACAGCCGCACGGCTATAATATTTCTTTTTGACAAAATTAGGGAAAACCGGGTATAGCCGAACGGCTATACTATTTCTTTATAAAAAAATAATAAAAACTAGGATAGCCGTGCGGCTATACTATTGCTTTGAAAAAAATTTGAAAAACGAGTATAGCCGAACAATTGGAGAAATCGGAGAAACCCGAGAAACCGGAGTATTGCCATTGTTAGTTTTTTTTATTGTTTCGTTTTCTCATTTTGCTTATACGTTGGCAGAAATCAAATCTCCATCAACATGTCAAGGCAGTACACCTTGAACATAAACCTTTTGTCTGTAGCTTTTCGGGTTGTGGCATGAGATGCGCAAACAAGCATGTGAGAGATAAGCATGAGAAGACTGGGCGTCATGTCTATGCATAGGCTAATGCGAAGGAAGCTGATAAATTAGCCAACCAGTTGCAGTCTACTGGTATATCTTCTGGTCGAGATGGAGCTGCTTCTTCAGGTAATACTGTAAATATGTGTATAGATGTATGTAGCAGTGTATGTTTGTATTTCATTACCCCCACTATCTCTTTCTCTCTCTCTCTCTCTCTCTCGGGGTTGGTGGCACTTCAGGTTCAAAATCGACCTAGGTGGCCGCCTAGGCGGCTCCTAGGCGCTAGGCGGGAGAACACCGCCGCGAGTTCACCCTAAACGTTAGGGTAGGAGCCAGGGAGTTAGGCGGCGCTTGGGCGCCTGCCTAGGCGGCCTGGGAGGGTCGGGTGGCTGCTTCTCTACTCTTCTCGACCCAACCAGTGGAGGTAGAGAGAGACGGGAGGTGATGGAGGCGGAGAGATGACAGATAAGTGAGGATAGGGTTCGTCCAAAACAAGGTGAAGATAGGTTAGTGAAACGCTGTGTTTCACTTATGGGCTGCTATTTTAAATGGTATTTTCAGTTGTATTGAAGAAAGGTGACAATAATGTTTAATTACCGGAGGAATATGTGCAGAGCGAAACTGCAGTTCTTATGGTAAGGCCTTTGCTCAATTTCGAAGTCCCGCATTGACAGGCTTCCTTCAAACACACACTGAAACATCATCCCAGGAAATCCTGCGCCAGTCATTCTATTCTTCTCTCTTCTCTGAGTCTCTTACGTATTTATGTTAAGGCTTGGCTGTGAGCCAAGAGTAGCTAAGTGTTTGTGTATGGCTGTAAGCTGTGTTTGAGTGTGTTGACTTGTGCATGCTTTCTAAAGCATTTATATAGAAGGGGGGATTAATGTATGGTAAATTAAGTGTGGGGGAAATCGAGAAAGTATCTTTGTGCTATTGCTCCCATGTACCCTCGTTGAACTCGAAAAAGTTTAGCATGGGATTCTTGCCAATGTAGGGAGGAGCCTAAAACAAGGTAGAATGAGAGACCAAAAGGAGTAGTGGTCGACTTGGCCTTTTCTTTTGTGGCTTGGCTTTGGATTGTTTTGATAATTAAGAATGACTTTGAAAACTCGTCCTTTTCAATAGAACTTTCAATTACTGTAAGTAGAAAAAAGAAATAGATTTAAATTTGTGTGGAATATTTGGTGCGTGGTATTTTGATTTGTGTTGTCAGCAAATGCACAGGCCACAGACTATTGTTCTGCTTGCATCTGAACATGCACAGGCCAAACCAAACTAGGTCTTATGAAAATTTGATTTTGATTTCGAACAGGGGAAAGGGATTGGATAGAATGTATGTGACATGTATAAGCCTCTGGATAATACTTTCTTTAGGAAATTATATTGAGCATGAAATTCTTTGTAGCTCTAAGATAATTGTGTGAATATATATTTCCAGTATGGAGTTTGTGATGCAGTTGGAGTTCTCTGACAAACTAGCCATAATAATTTGCACGTTTTCTGGACTCTATTTAAACAAATAGGATTGTCCTTGCTTGCTATTTCTTTTATCACCTACTGAACTCTATTTCTGTTTACCGTCTTATGCTGTCAGATTGAGATAACGAAGTTTGATGAATTCACTCAGGCTGCTTTTCGTGGATATAAGTCTCTGAACCGTATTCAGAGCCGCATGTTTCGTACTGTTTATTACACTAATGAAAATATACTAGTAAGTTATTGATTCTGTTGATTATGTGAATACCAAACCATTGCAGTGAAAGTGCTGATATGATATCTGCTTGAATGTGATTTTCATTTACTTGCAGGTTTGTGCTCCAATAGGAGCTGGCAAAACAAACATAGCTATGATTTCTATTCTACATGAGGTATGCAAATGATTGGCTATTCCTGGGTCTTTATCAGTTTTGGTAATCATACATTTTCTCTTACTACTTTGGCTTGATCTCAAATTCACACATTTGTTTTTGTATTGTGTAAGAGTTAATCTGGGTTAATTGCATAGTTAAAATGGCATGGGAATGGCTGTAATGTCATATGAGCTGGTATTGTATATATTTTTGTGGGAGGGTTAGTGTGTTAAAGAAATCAGCTTGCAAAATAAAGCAAGAAAACTAAGCTTTTGGCTGCCTTAGTTATTCGAGTCCTTTTATGTCATGGTGATGTACTCATAGTACTTTTCATGTTGAATTCAACCTATTTAGTTTTTGAAAATATTCAGTATGCTAGTATATCATCCATTATGAGATTTAGATAGTGAGTCGGCATTTTCTGTGGCAGATTGGACAGCACTTCAAAGACGGTTACTTGCATAAAGATGAATTTTAGATACTTTATGTTGCGCCAATGAAGGTATCCACCCTATATAACTCTTTTCCTTTTTTTATTTTCTGAGTTGGAGGGGGGGAGAAGTAGGCATTGAAAATAGTGGCTTGTTGCTTATTATCATGTATTTTTCAGGCATTAGCTGCAGAAGTTACATAAACTTTTAGCCATCGCGTATCTCCATTGAATATGACTGTGAGAGAACTTACTGGAGACATGCAGCTTTCTAAGAATGAACTTGAAGAAACTCAGGTCACTTTTATCATATGGGTTACTTGTAATTTCTGAGATCCTGCTTATGTTGAATTGTTCATTTGATGCTTCTCTGCAAATTTTTTCCTGTATTGGTCCGAAAAAGAAGTCTTAATATGTTAATCAACTTTTTTTTTTTGAAAAGAAACAGTATTTTTCAAAAAGGATAGAACGAGAAACACGAGATGGCCAAGGAGGCCATCTTACAAATAACAGAAAGAGAGAGCTCTGCACTACAACACTACTGCTTTCCAATCTAGGTGGATAAGCTGATAGCTAAGATCCTTAAATTCTACAGAAACAGAGGCCTAGAGAGATGCCCAGACTCGGATACGATCCCATATCATCTCTACCTCGTCCCCCACCACATTCTCAAAAATTCTCCTATTCCTTTCCCCCCATATTTGCCAGAAGATTGCCATCATGGCACAATTTCCCAACACTGAACCCTTCCTCCTCCCACCAAAGAATCTGAACCTGGCTTCCAACACCTCACTACAAGTTGCAAAGTTTCCCCGTGTTATCCCTGTCTCCCGGGCTAGCTTAGCCCACAAGGACGAGGCAAAGGGACATAGCAAAAAAAGGTGATCCACAGTTTCACTGTCTTTTTTGCATAGAACACACCAATTAGGAGAGAAGTACCAGCTGGGTCTTTTCCTTTGGACCAAGTCGCATGTGTTAATTCTGCCTTGAGCGATTAGCCAAACTAGTACTTTTACCTTAGGGGGAGCTTTAGATTTCCAGATTACAGCTGGAGGGAAGTAGAGATTTGGTTGGGGGTTTACCATTAGGTGCCTAGTAAAGGAAGTACAGGAGAATACTCCTGAGGGCTCCAGGTTCCAAATTCTGGTGTCGCATCTACTAAGAACCAACACGACCTGTTCCAGTCTGAGGAGTAGCTCAGATAGTTCCTCTATTTCCTCGTCCCTTAGGTTTCTACGGAACCCAAAGTCCCAGCTTAGTGGGAGGGTATTCCTGTCTATACAGAGGTCTGCGATTTTGGCATTTTGTTTACGAGATAGTCGGAAGAGGCGAGGGAACCTCTCCCCCAAAGACGTATCTCCCAGCCACACATCTTCCCAAAATCTTACTCTTTCACCATTTCCGACCTTGAGGCGACAACAAGCAGCAAAATAGCCCAAAACTTTGATTATTTCAGTCCATGGGCATCGACTGGACCCGACCGATTTTATTTTAGAGTCCCACCCATTCACTTGTAACCCATACTTACTCTTAATCACATCGTACTGAAGGGTATTGGTTTCATTTTGGAATCTCCACAGCCACTTCCCAAGTAAGGCCTCATTACGTTTCCTTAGATTTCCAATCCCAAGTCCCCCATTTTCCTTTGGTAAGGACACTACCTCCCATTTCACCAAGTGGTCCTTCCTACCTTCCTCCACACCTTCCCACAGAAAGTTTCTTATTATCTTCTCCAATCGATTTGCCACACTAGCTGGAATTCGGAATAGTGATAAGTAGTAAGTTGGTAGGCTGCTCAATACTGCCTGAATTAGAGTCAATCTTCCCCCTCGAGATAGAAACGCCTTGCTCCAACCTTCTAACCTTCGTTCTACTCTCTCTAAAACCGGGTCCCAAAAAGGTAAGTGCCTAGGTTTTCCCCCAAGAGGCAGCCCAAGGTAAGTCAGAGGCCAACTTCCTTTGCCACAACCTATCTCAACGGACAGGTCCTCTACTTCACTGTTTTCTGCATTAATTCCGACGATTGAGCATTTTCCTCTATTTATTTTCAGACCAGAGCACAAGTTGAAAACCTCCAGAATATTTAGAAGATTGCGAAGATTTCCTTCCTTGTCGGATAGGAAAAAAATAGTGTCATCTGCAAACTGAAGATGTGAAACCATCACCCTATCTCTTCCCACAACCAGCCCCTCCACCAAACCCCTTTCTCTGGCCCTTGTGCAGAGTCTGCTCAGTGTGTCTGCTACCAAAGTAAATAGAAAAGGAGACAATGGGTCTCCTTGTCTGATTCCCCTAGAGGCTCCAAACTTTCCTCTTGGTTTTCCGTTTAATAGAACTGAGTAGTTTGCAGATTGAAGGCACCCTTTTATCCATTTTCGCCAAGTCAGACCAAAGGCCTTTTTTTCCAGCACATAATCCAGAAAGCCCCAATCAACATGGTCGTAACCTTTCTCAAAGTCAATCTTGGATACGAACCCCTTTTGCTTCTTCTTTCTCGTTTCCTCCACCACCTCATTAGTGATCAATACCGCATCCAAAATCTGCCTATTCTTTATGAAGGCACCTTGCGTTTGAGGAATGGTATCCTCCAACACCTCTCTCAAACGTGCTGCCAAAACCTTTGCTATGATTTTGTACAGGCTTGAGATCAAACTAATAGGTCTAAAGTCGCCCACTTTGAATGCTTCGACCTTTTTGGGTATTAGGCAGATGTAAGTCTCGTTAGTAACCCGATTTACCACACCTGACTCATGAAATTCCTCAAACACCCTCACTAGATCACCTTTTACAATCGACCAGCAATGTTGAAAGCAGGCCAAGGATATACCGTCAGGGCCTGGGGACTTATCCTTCCCATAGTCGAAGACAGCTCTTTTAATTTCCTCTTCTTAAGGTCTTTCCAACCATGAAGCCTTCGTCTCTTCCAAGGCGCTCCAGTCTAGACCATCTAGTCTAGGCCTTTCCCGGTCCTCACTTGTATATAGGTTCTTGAAATATGATACAATTTCCTGTTCTATTCTGCCATCATCCCCAATTATGGACCCATCTGCCAATTCCAATTTTTCAATTAAGTTTCGCTTCTTTCTGCAGTTTACAATTCTATGAAAGAACTTTGAATTTGTGTCCCCCTCTTTTGCCCACACCACCTTTGCTCTTTGTCTCCACATACTCTCTTCTTTGAAAACCAGCTCTTCAAATCTTAGCCTCAACTGAGCTCTTTCCTGTCTTCCGACTTGGGATAAAACGCCCCCCTCCTCCAGTCAGTCTAGGTCCTTAATTCGAGCCTCTGCTTGTTTCAGTTCAGAGTTAAGCTCACTATTAATTTCTTTACTCCAAGCCTTCACTCTATCTTTCACATCTTTAATCTCTTCATGAACTTGAAACCTTCCCACCCTTGATGAGGCTCTTCTAACCACCATTCTTTGAATTTTCCTCTGAAGTCGTGCTGCTTCAGCTACCAATTCTCAAATTTAAAAGGCACTGGTCCCCATTTCTTTGCGTTCAGATCCAATAATATAGGGCAGTGGTCAGAGATTACCCTAGGGAGAGCCACCAACCTAGCGTGCGGAAATAGTTCCTCCCAATGTGGGTTGAACAAGAATCTCTCCAGCTTTCTTAAAACTGCGTTCTCCCTCATATTTGACCATGTAAAAGCAGCATTGTGAAGAACTGGATCACATAAGTTTGTCTCCCTTATGAAGTCATTAAACACTCTCATGCTCCTTGTGATTCTTCCCCCATTAGATTTTTCAGATGGAGATCTAGTAATATTAAAATCTCCCCCAATGCACCATTTTGAGCCACATAACCCATATAAAGCAGCCAATTCTTCCCACAGCAAAATTCTTTCTCTTGACCCATTTGGTCCATATACCCCTGTCAGCCACCACTCTTTTCCTTCTGTGTCTATACAATTGATGGAAGCCGTGTAGGAGCCCACCAAAGACTCATTCACCTTAATAGCTTTTGTGTTCCACATGATTAGAATCCCTCCTGACGACCCGCAAGAAGGGGTAAAAACCCACTCCCTAAATCTCGTTCCCCAGATACTTCCAATTAGTTTTCGGTCAATCAACATCTTCTTTGTTTCCTGGATCAACACAATATCTGCACCCTGCATCTTTAACAGCTTCTTGACCACCTCTCTTTTTTTCCTCCCTCCCAAGCCCCTAACATTCCAGCTTACTATCTTCATTGGATCACAGAGTTGCTGCCCTCTTTTCCTTTCTCTCTTTTCCTTTCATAACTCACCCCGAATTTCAGATTTTCCAATTCTCGTTTTCCTTTTCTTTTTTGCACACTTTTTCCAACTTGGTTGTTCTCTGTACCGCTGTTCTCTTTCGCCCATCTCAGGTCCATGTTTTCTAACATTGATTCCAAGATTTCCAGATTTCCATTGGGGCCAACTTCCTCTTTATTCTCATCATGTGTTGAGCCCCGCTCCTGATTCATCCCCTCCTGCTGGTCCCCCTTCTCAAGAAACAACTGTTGTAGGTAGTATTCCCCTGTTACTTCTTCTCCCATAGCCTCCAAATCCACTGTATCTTCGTACTCAGACACCATCTCAGAACTTGAGGATTCTTCCTGATTATCCATTTCCGTGCAGTTGCCCAAATCCCGATCTGATTCGAAGCCCGAATCTGTCCCTGGATCCTGAGTCTTGAAGTAGCCGCCCATAATCTCCATATCAGTTTGTGTTTCTGCTTCTGATAGGTCGCAGAACTGTTTCTGGATTCCATCGATGAGGCTGACTTCCTCTTCATCGGATCCCTCCTCTTGCACGAACCCATCTACAGAGTCTTTGTCAAAGTGGTTCAGCACGAGTGGCCCTTTTCTTTTACCTTGTTTTTTTGAGCCACCTTCCTTAGTCTGCTCACGTTGATTCCCAAAACTGGAAGGGGAAGCACGTGCTAGACCCTTTCTTTTGCTTTTGTTCTGTCCAAATCTTGTAAGGAATTTTGACTCTGAGGTAGGGGACTTTAAATCCACCCACTTGCTTCTCAGGCCCACTCCAAAGTCACTGTTGCGAGTGGGCTTGTTTGTTGGCAGCAACAAAAGCTCCTGGGCTTTCCAAACCTGTTTCTTCTTTTAATTTTGGTGACTTAGGCCCATTATCCTTCCCCTGCCTTTGGGCCCAACTTCAGCTTCTCTGCTGCCCAAGCTGACATCTTTGAACACCCCTCTGTCCCTGACTTCCACGTTGTATAATTCTTTTGATGTTGCACGCGACTGTTGGTTAAGTGTGCATGTTTCCATGTTGCTGCCACAAACCAGTGGTGGTATCCACGTGACCTGGAGATCAGCAGAACCGCATGCGATTCCTTTTCCTGTATATCTGCTATCTATCGAGGTAGCCTCGAAACAAGGCCCTCCTTCCTTTGTCTTCTGTTTCTCCCGGCGGTTTGCTCTAACCCAAGTCGGCGCCAGATTAAAATCCAGTGGGTTGTTACGATCTGGCTGGAAAGGTCTTATCGCTGGTGAAATCGGTCTGATTTGAACATAATACACCTCATTTCCTTCTGCTAGTTTGAGTAATTCGAGTAAGAAACCAACCAAGTTCTTCCTGACTTTCAGTTTGGCTTCAAAGAGGTATTTAAGCTTCTCCGTATTCCAACTCACCTCCAGCAGACCCCCACAAGCGTCGCCAATTCGTTGAAGGTACTTTTTGGACCACCAGTGAATCGGAAGCCCAGTAACAGCAATCCACCCCCCATAACTTACCACTTTTGTTATGTTGTTCTTCAAACTTTGCTCCCAGCACCATAATAACACCTCTGGTTGTCCATCTATCTTCAGCTTACTTGCTCTCCCTACCCTTGTTGCCTCCTCCTTACTGTTGCAAGCGAAAAAAGCTCTGTTATTTTGGTATGGAAATAGCTCTACTCTGAATTGGAGCCAGCTTCCCAAGGCTTCTTCGATGTCCTTCCAAGTCTGGTGTACTACTTGTCTTTCACAGGCTACCACCCAACTCCAGTTTTGTACTTCGCCTCCCGTGGCTGATTGGTACAAATTGTGTTGTTCCGCTATAGTATCTGCCTTTTCCTTTTCCGCTTTTGTTCCCACAGTAACTTTGTCTTGCACTGCCTCCTTGTATGACTTAGTTGTGGTGTTAGTTCTAACAACCGGCTCATTCTGATTCTCTCTCCTAAGCTCAGGTCCACTCTTTAAGGCGTTTTCACCGAATAAGACTATCTCTAAGCTTTCCTCCAGTTTTCTCCACCCCATCCCTCTTGTACCATGTGGACAAACAACCGACGACACAACTCCATGCAGACATTTCGACAACCTCAGAAAGTGTCCGTTCTTATTACTTGATTTCTCCATCCACAGTTGATAGGAGTCTCCTCTAAATTTTCGAAAGAAACTCTGTTCCCCCCTGCCCGCAACATCTTGTATCTGATTTAAAATCCACCGGGCACAGCCCAGTTCGACGGATATGTGGAAAACTTTCTCTTTGAGTCTCTCACTAATCATCAATCTGAATGCAAAAAGTTTTAGCTTCAATCCTAAAAACCCTGGGAATGTGTCTCACACTCCTCACTACCCGGTCTCTCCCCCTGTGCATTAAGCTATATATGTATGCTAATGTTTTTTAACCATGTTAATCAACTTCTATTCTGGTTAAAAAGAATTCTTGAATATGGAGTCTTTGGCACATTAGCTTGCCATTGGTATGAGCTCTGCAGTCAAAATTAACTCATTTTATTTTGACTGATCTTTTCACTTGACAAGTTCTGATAAGAGCTTGTTCAGTATGTGACAGTAAATATCATGTATGTTGTACAGAAGTTTTTTCTTAAACCTTTGTTCAGACTAGTAGGAATTGTTACAGAAGAAGTTGTCTGCTCAAGTTTTCATTTTGATCAATTTCATAGACACATTACAGAGGTATCAAATGTCAATGTTTAGCCGTAGGGTTCCGTTTGGTTGTGGTTTTTGTGAGTTTTGTTTTGGACTGGTTGAGCATTACAGAGGTATCTCTCTCTCTCTCTCTCTCTCTCTCTCTCTCTCAGTTATATATAGCCAGTTTTATCGTTTCTTCATATTTGTGTGGCCATAGTTTGGACTTTCTTGGTATTGTCAAGCATATGGCTATTGAAGGTTATCAGGCAATGGTATTCGTTCATACTCGAAAGGACACAACAAAAACAGCTCAGAAATATACACCTTTATATTCCATCTTACTTTTGTGGGTTTCTATTTGGTTGAAATTATTTTTTGAAATTGTTAACAATAAATTAGTCATGCTGACTTCATAAATGAGGAAGCATCTGTTCGTTGCTGATGCAATTGCATCAGCTGGACCCCTACGATTCCTTGCAAGTTTTGATTTCAGCCATAGCAACTGCCTTGATCTTTGTATAATATGTTTCTTTTGGAGTATATGTGCCATTTGTTTTCTCTTAATAGTCTTTCTTTTATACTATTTCTTTTATTTTGGGCAGAGGCTAATGCGAAAGAAGCTGATAAAGTAGCCAACCAGTTGCAGTCTACTGGTATATCTTCTGGTGGAGATGGAGCTGCTTCTTCTTGAGGTAATACTGTAAATATGTGTATAGATGTATGTAGCAGTGTATGTTTGTATTTCATTACCCCCACTCTCTCTCTCTCTCTCTCTCTCTCTCTCTCTCTCTCTCTCTCTCGGGGTTGGTGATGGCACTTCAGCACCTAAGCAAGAAGAAGTCAAGCGTCTTCCAGGCGAGAAGATTAAGAAAAAGGTGAGACTTTTGAAATTATTTGTTTTTGAGGATCTTTAGACTTGGTATTGGCTTTTCTGTAGGAGAGGCAAGAAGTTACTATTGAAGAGGTTATACGTAATAAGCAGAGTATAGCCGTACTATTTCTTTAAAAAAATTGGAAAACCGAGGCCATACTCTATCTTTAAAAAATTAAAAACCAGGTATAGCCGAGCGGCTATACTATTTCTTTAAACAAATTGCAAAAACTGAGTATAGCCGCGCGTCATGTGTATGCATATGTGAGTATTATTCTTAGATCATTCAATACCCTCATATGTTGGATTTTGGGTAAGCATCTTTCCATGCAATGCCACATTATGAGTTCATATGTGGGACATTATTGCTTTGAATTGCAGGGGGATTTTGAAGAGGGTGATCAGAAATTCCGGTCAAGGCCAAGGGGTGGCCGTAAGAGGAAGTACCCCACTATAGAAATGCTCGTACCAATTGGGCCTGGAGTCTGAGTACCTCTCCTGGTTGCTCTCATAAGAAGCTGAAGATGAGAATTGAGCCATGCCCTTGAATATATAGTTTTGGATTGTTTTGATAATTAAGAATGACTTTGAAACTCATCCTTGTCAATAGAACTTTCAATTACTGTAAATAGAAAAAAGAAATAGATTTGTGTGGAGCATAACTATAGGTATAGTAATAAGCTATATGTTCTTTAGAGAATAACTATAGGTATAGTAATAAGCTAGTTTTATGTTCTTTAGATATATGCTAATCAGTTGATTAAAGAATGCACGAATTTTGTTCTATCATTTCATCAATTTCTTTATTCTTGGTTTTCTTCCAGATTTACTGTTCCCTTGAATAAATCTTTTGTCTTGTTAAAACGATAGTTTAGCAATTTTTAAGTTTACGTGATGGAGAAAATTGGCCAAATAAAACACGTATGTATTTTATTTGTATTTTTCCCGTTCCGTATTTTACTAGCTATGGAAGAATTTGAGAGGCTAAGATTGCTTACTTGTTGGAAGAAAAATGCAAGATTGGTATCTAATTTGTCTTGATATTGGTTTTCTTGACTGCTCTGAGGTGAAGTATTTGGCATCACTGTATCATTATGAATGCTATAAAAGAAGAATATCAAAAAAAATAATACAAGCACTGGTATTGCAGCTAGGAAAACATAAATTGTTTTCAAGCTTTTCTTCCAGTGTTTGGTTGATAATTATGAGGCAAATTAGCTGCCACACATGGACCATTGATTTAGGATTTTAATATCAATCTTCGTCTGAGTTTCCATTCAGTTTGGCTGTATTTGGCATGATATTTCTGTGAGATCCTCATATATATACATACACGCAAAGAAAGAAAGAAAGAAGGTTCACAAAGCAATATAAATAGTAATTGGAACAGTCTTATTATTATTTTAAATTAAAATTATTACATATGCAAGACATAATTTGTCATTTATTTTTGTGGACCAAGACATTCATGCCGCATGCAGCTAGGCAACAATTCCCAATCCCTTAATTCATATGATTATTCTTGGAGCTTGCCTGCAGAAAGAATACTGTGAATTCGGGCCCGATTTCGAGAAATGCAAGCCCTGGTTAATCCAAAACGCCCAAGGGGCACAAAACAAAAAAACGCACAACCCACAATCCACCCAAATACCTTTAAAAAAATAGAAATTTTATACATCCTAATCTGCTCATTTGGAAACTCTCCATAGGGGATGGGACCAAGATAAAAATAGAAATTTTTTGTAAGAATGGAAATGGGAAGGCAAATTCGATCCCGTCTCGCCCTATTACCATCCCTAGCAACCACAATGAATGGTAATACATGAACCTAAACTAACCCATTTGAATATAATCAATGCATTTTTCTCCATATGATATTGCATTCAGAGTAACCAACCACATACTAAACGTATTTATACATCCTAGTCTGCTCATTTGATAACAAGTCTAGAGCATTCTCAACACCGTTCATGACATATCACATTCTTCGACGTCTGCCATTGATTAGCGTCGCCTAGCACTTTCTCAGTAGTTAAGACATAAATTAAGAAAAAAAGACCTCTACCCCTCAACAGACCGATAGGGAGAGAAAGAGACATGGCAAGAGCAGAGGAAACCAGTGATCAACTCTGTGCAGCTTATCCAGTGAGAGGTGGAGATGGACCCAGCAGCTATGCCGTCAACTCTGTTTACCAGGTTAGTTTCTTCTCTAGCTACTATGTGCATGTCTCTGATTTACTTGGCTAGTAACTTATAAGAATGTTTTAATTTTAGGAGCCATATATAAGAAAGAACCGATTTGGGTGCTGCAGTAATGATTTCATCTTATTTTATTCTCTTTAGAATTAGTAATTAGTGATCGCTAAACATATTAAACATTGTTTTTCAGTTTTTTACCTACAAAGATAATAATTTTTTGTGTTAGATATAGGCAAAAGATATAGGTGTGTGTAGAAAAGGAATTTGTAGCTCATGTGGTTACAACGGTGGATCTAAGCCTAGGCTGGAGTGAGCTCAAGCCTAGGCTAGAGTGGGCTCCAGCCTAGGTGAACATTTATAAAATATTGAACATGATCTAAATTTTATAGGCTTATTCCTACTCCAATAAATATTAGCCCACTGCACCAAATAAATATGACCCAAACATGCATTGTTTTTCTTTTTTAAATAAACTAATAATAGCCCAAGCTAAGTAAAGTAAATAATAGCTCAGTTCTCTATTTAAAATAAGCCCACTCCTGAAACATATAGGAAATAATAAACATAAATCCAAACCTATATAAATTTGATTAGAAGCAGAACTCACACTAGGGCTCTACCCACTTGAGCTATTCTAATCGTACTGATACTGGGCTACACCAACAGAGAGCAAATAACATGTTGGACAATGTGTTTAATGAGCTATTCTAATCGTCACATGATGACAATAGACCGGCAAATAGACCGGATATCATTTCTAGTATTGCTTCATGTTGGACAATGTGTTTGATTTTTTCTATTTATTTATATTTTGTACTTCTTTGTGTTATATTTGCTCGTAATGTGGCTTTGTTTGATTTATAAAATTTTATTTACATTTTTGTTTCAAGAGAAAAAAAGGTTTATAATATATCTCCTCTAAAAATTAAAAAACAATTTAGCATACCCCTATAAAAATTCATGGGTCCGCCATTGTGTGGTTAACAAGCATTTACCCATGTGTCCTAGGTGTCTAGTTTGGATTCCCCCGCTCCCCAATATATAGCTTGTATAAAAAAAAATAATAATAATAATGATACAGGTGTGTAGTAGAGAAATCAAAATAAAAAATTTTGAACCCCTCTGGATTCAATTAAATGTAACATGAACATTTTTTCTTATGCAGAGAGGAGCTGTGGCTGCTGCCAAAGAATTTATAAGCAAGGCAATTGAAGAAAAGCTTGACATGGAAATCTTGTTATCTTCCAAGACCTTTCACATTGCAGATTTGGGTTGCGCTGTTGGGCCCAATTCATTTTTTTCTGCTGAGAACATAATTGAAGCTGTGGAGTTGAAGTATAAAAGCCAAGGGCTGAATTCCCAAACCCTTGAATTTCAAGTTTTCTTTAATGATATTACTGCAAATGATTTTAACAAGCTCTTCAGATCCCTCCCAAGCAACAGGCAATACTATGCCGCGGGTGTACCAGGTTCCTTCTATGGCAGGCTATTTCCTAATGCTTCCATTGACCTTTTTCACTCTGCTTTTGCCATTCCATGGATGTCTCAAGTTCCAAAAGCCGTAATGGATAGGAACGGTCCTGCGTGGAATAAAGGGCGAATCTTTTACTCGGATGCCTCGGATGAAGTAGTGAGTGCTTATGAAGCACAGAACGCTGAGGACATGGAACGCTTCCTGCATGCCAGGGCTCAAGAGATTGTGAGTGGAGGACTCATGGTATTTTTCATTCCTGGCCGCCCAGATGGTTACCCCCATTCTCATACTCTGCCAAACGTGATCTATCAAATCTTAGGATCTTGCCTCATGGACTTGGCTAGGAAGGTAAGCAATTGTTTTTATTATTTTCATTCTTTTTTAAATAGTGATTTTTCCTGGGGAGGGTTGCTCTATTTTCTCTTATTTGTATGGTTTTAAAATAGTGAAGTAAGATGTAATTATATTTTATTTTACAATTGTTATATATTGTTGCTTTGTATTGGTTTGTTCAAGACATCCTTTAGCTGCTTTATGTGTGTTTTCACTTTATGCATGCAGGGAGTTGTTGATGAAGACAAAGTAGATTCATTTAACATACCTAATTATTTGATGTCTTCCAAAGAACTTGAAAATGCTGTAGAACGAAATGGATGCTTCAGCATAGAGAGAAGGGAAAATTTGGATCATTTCTTTGCACATGACACTGTCTATAAAAGTCCTCAATTACTTGCATCTCAAATCAGAGCTAGCTTGGAGGGACTCTTCAAGCAGCAATTCGGAGACGAAATCTTGGACGAGCTCTTTGAATTGTATGGTAAAAAACTTGAAGAGCAGCAGTCCATGGTTGAGTCAGGGAAGGCAGTTGTTTTTCTTGTTGTTCTTAGACGCACAGCAAATTGATTTTAACATCCAGCTTTTAATAGTTCAGTCTGTTTTGGTCATGTAGAGATGGCCAACTAAGTATTCGAATAATCAGCTGGCTATAAGTATGCATTCAAATAATAACTTTTATGTGTTTGTCTTTGTTTATTTGGCAGTAATTGAGATTAACTCTAGAAACTCATTACTTATTTTGGAGTTTGTCTCTGTTCAAGTGAACAAAGAACTTATAATTATAAATTACACGAGATTACTGCAGGTAAACAGAATTTGACAATCTAGGTTTAGGAATGCCAATGAGAGGCTTTCCTTTTCGAATTGTGAGCCCCACTCTCTCTTCTACATTGTCCACAATCTCAGCAGGGCATTCCCACTCAAAAGCATGAAGCAGTGCTGCTAAGTAAAAGTGCACCATGCGATGGCCAAGGGGCAATCCGATGCAAGACCTTTTCCCACTCCCAAAAGGAATGAGGCTAAAATCATGGCCTTTCACATCAATGCTTGACCCAAGAAACCTTTCGGGTTTAAACTCACAAGGGTCTTCCCAAACACTGGGATCCCTAGCCATCCCCCAAACATTCACCAACACAATGCAGCCCTTAGGAATATGGTAACCGGAAACCTCACATGCCTCATTCGTGCTACGAGGAACGAGCAGTGGGACTGCAGGGTGGAGCCGGAAAACTTCTTTTACTGCTGCTTGAAGGTAGGGTAGATTGGAGATGTCACTCTCTTCAACAAACCGATCCTTCCCAACCACTTGGTCCAATTCCATAACTATTTTCTTGTATGCATCAGGTTTTCTTAGGATCTCTGCCATTCCCCACTCAAAGGTGCTTGAGGTAGTCTCTGTGCCTGCGACAAACATTTCCTGCAAAAACCCAAAATTAAAACGTTGTTCTTAGGTTTAATTGGACTCAATTATGGTTTGTTTGTTGAACTGATCTACATGTTAAATTGGGTGTATGTTTTGAGAATTTTACTGTATGGGGATTCGAACTTGGAATCTCTTCCAACATTGAGAGTATATTTAAAGGAAGTGTGAAAGTACAAAGTTTAGATATCAATATCTAGATAACTTACCGCAAGCATGGCCTTGATGTTCTTTCTGGATAAGCTTTTTAATTCATCTTCTCTGTCACTTCTATAATCCAATAACACATCTAACAAGTCCAAATTTTGCTTCCCAATATTGCCGATTCCGATTTTTCTTTCTTCCAACCTCTCCTTGATGATATTTTCATAAAACGCATCTAATCTCCGAAATATTTTCAATATTCTCCGTTTCAGGCCTTGAGGATCAAATGGCTTGAATACTGGGATGAGATCAGCAACGTTTACAGAGCCAAGAATTTGCATTAACTGCCAGAATGTATGTTTTAGCTCTCTCCCTTCCTTTTTTGTGATCTCAAAAAGGTTCTTACTGCATACTGTGTTGCTCACAATGTTGCCTGAGGCCACGAAGGCCCACTCTGCGATGTTAACCGAATTCCTCGACATTGAAGTTGAGTAGAGCTCCTTGAGCAACCCATGAACCTAACGAACAAATGAAACAATTAAGACTGTTCATATTTCTCTTTACATAAACAACATCTTATTATCAACATTTTCTTTATGTGCACATATGTAATTTTAGGTTAATTAAAATAACAGCATTACTGATGTTATATATATGCATGTAACAAATTAACAAACCTGTTGCTTGCGAAGTGGTTCAAAAGCCTCAAAGGCCTTGGCAGAGAAGAGCTTTTCCATCAATATTTTTCTAATTACTCTCCATCGTGCACTATCCATTGGAGCATATACAATGGAAGCGGTATCATATGTAATGACTCGGATGGCCTCGGTGACGGTACGACTGGAGAAAACAGCCTCCTGCTGCTTGAGGGTCTTACATGCCATCTCCGGCGACGATATCACGACAACCGGCTTTAAACCTAGTTTCAGGCTAAAGAGCGGGCCATGGATTCTGGACAGATGAAACAAGTCCTCATGAAGGCGATTGTTGAGGAAGTGAGGAAGGCTCCCTAGTATGGGCCATCCCACAGGTCCTGGTGGAGAATCCTTCCAGTTCTTAGAGTCCTGGAAATGGATGATAAAATATGCACCGATTGATGTAGCCAATGCAATAATAATGTAGAGAGGGAAGGAAAACAAAGAGGTTGAAAAAGCTGATGATATGGAAGTAAGCTGCAGGAAATCCATGGTTTGAATGCTGTGTGTATCTCTGGCTGTGTTCCTGTGTGTATTTATAAATCAATCACTCTCCTCACATTCCACTCCTTGTAATTGCAAGTTGTCATTCTCTTACCTTATCTTTCCTTATTGGTATAATTGCCTTCTTGGTTTGTCTAGATCTGTTTACTTTTCACGTTATGTATCATTACAATAGCACTTTAGTTGTGCATAAAGTGGTTCGCCACTAGATAGTGGTATAACAAACACATACTTTTATAATGGAATTCCAGTATAAAAAATTAGAAACCCTATTATAATATCCTACTCAAGCATTACTAGTCGACTACGTAATTATAAGCCTTTAGAAAATTTTAGCTTATAATTATGAATACGAAGAAGCAAGAGGACATCCATCTAATTTGTTGAACAGCTCAAGCAAGAGGATGAAGCTGAGTAGTAGTGCTATAGAGCTGTGAGGTTTCGACATCTTGAGGTTAATTTGGCCAACGAAAGTATTCCAACAATCAGCTGGCTATAAGTCTGCATTCAAATGTTATTGGCTATTATATAGACATCAGTAAGGCATAAACTACAGAACTTCGATGTGTTTGTCTTTGTTTATTGGCAGTAATTGAGATTGGTTCTGAAACTGATAACTTATTTGCAGTTTGTCTATGTTCGTGTGAAACTAATTGCATTATTACTACTCATAGTATATTTCTAATTGCATAATTATTACCAATATTACATATTTTTACATATTTGCACAGAAGAGATCAGTGGAGGTAAGCAGAATCTGACAATCTAGGTTTAGGAAGGCCAACGAGAGTCTTTCCTTTTTGAATTGTAAGCCCCATTCTCTCTTCTACATTGTCCAAAATGTCATCAGGGAATTCCCATTCAAAAGCATGAATCAGGGCTGCTAAGTAAAAGTGCACCATGTGATGGCCAAGGGGCAATCCGATGCGAGACCTATTCCCACTCCCAAAAGGAATGAGGTTAAAATCATGGCCTTTCACATCTATGTTTGACCCAAGAAACCTTTCGGGTTTAAACTCATAAGGGTCTTCCCCCAAACACTGGGATCCCTAGCCATCCCCCAAACATTCACCAACACAATGCAGCCCTTATGAATATGGTAACCGGAAACCTCACACGCCTCATTCGTGCTACGAGGAACGAGCAGTGGGATGGCAGGGTGGAGCCAGAAAACTTCTTTCACTGCTGCTGGAAGGTAGGGTAGATTGGAGATGTCACTTTCTTCAACAAGTCCAAATTTGCCGATTCCGATTTTCCTTTCTTCCAACCTCTCCTTCATGATATTTTCATAAAACGCATATAATCTCCAAAAGATCTTCAATATTCTCTGTTTCAGGCATTGAGGATCAAATGGCTTGAATACTGGGATTAGATCAGCAATATTCTCTGTTACTCACAATGTTGCCTGAGGCCATGAAGGCCAACTCTGCAATGTTCACTGAATTTTTCGTCATCGAAGCTAAGTAGAGCTGCTTGAGCAACCCATGAACCTACAAGCAAGTGAAACAAACAATTAAGACTGCTCATTTTTCTCTTTACATATGTTGTATATTGATCAACATTTTCTTTAACAGACGAAGACATGTTTTTACCTGAAAAAATTAACAAAACCTGTTGCTTGTGAACTGTTTCAAAAGCCTCAAAGGCCTTGGCAGAGAAGATCTGCTCCATCAAGATTCTTCTAATTACTCTCCAACGTGCACTAGCCATGGGAGCATATATAAAACAGAGGCTGTATCATATGTAATGACACGGATGGCCTCCGTGATGGTATGACTGGAGAAAACATCCTCCTGCTGCTTAAGGGTCTTCCATGCCATCTTCGGCGACAATATCACGACACCAGGCTTTAAACCTAGTTTCAGGCTAAGGAGTGGGCCATGGATTCTGGAGAGATGAAACAAGTCCTCATGAAGGCGATTGTTGAGGAGGTGAGGAAGGCTACCAAGTATGGGCCATCCAACAGGTCCTGGTGGAGAATCCTTCCAGTTCTTAGGTCATGTAAATGGATTAAAAAATATGCACCGATTGATGTAGCCAATGCAATGATAATGTAGAGAGGGAAGGAAAACAAATAGGTTGAAACAGCTGATGATATGGAAGTACACTGCAGGAAATCCATGGTTTGCATGCTCTGTGTCTCTAGGAGTGTGCGTGTGTGTATAAAGGAAGAGGGGGGTATTCTCACACACACCGTGCCGTGGAGAATCGAAACACATACCACTAACCTGCATGTCCACAGCTCTGAGACCCCTTTGTCATTTACTGTACTTTTCTTGGCTTATTCTCTTACCTTATCTTTTCCTTGTTTGTATAATACTATAATTGCACATGTTGTCACTGTGTTATCTTATCTTTTCCTTTTTAAGGTCTGATTAATTACCTTATCTTTTCCTTATTTATATAGTTTATCTGTTGAAAGTTCTTTTCCCTTGTTTGGATCACTTGTCTGCTGTATGATTACAATAGCACTTAGTTGTGGATAAAGTGGTTCACCATTACAGGGTATGACTAGACAAGCATAATCTGCACATACTTACTGTCATAATGGAATTCCAGTTGAAGAAATGTGAACCATATCCTACTCAAGCATTACTAGCAAAGAAGCAGAACGCGTTTTTTGGATAAATTTTGTAACATTAAAATTACTCATGACAATCTGAGAAAGGGGCAAGAGGGCTTATCATCAAGGAATTAGAGCAGGAATTTTTGGCTTACAATTTTGAATTTGGAAAAGAAAGAGAACAACTATCTATTTTGCTGAATAGTATAATAAGCTCAAGCAGCAAGATAAGCAACCCTTAGATAGTATTGGATGACTGCCACACAGTTAGACCAAAAATGCAAAAACTCTTAATATTTTCTTCAAGCATTAGCAAGAGAAAGATTCCACTACTTCGCAGAAGATTCAAAAAGCTATATGATCAAATTAGAATATTAGAAAAACATGCCAGTACAGTATGCATGAAGAAACTAACCTTACCCTTGAGCACATATACATGCACTAGGATTGTTGTGGACTGCTCAACACTTACCCTTAACGTGCATCTGCTTAATTAAATTTTAGAAATATTAAACTTTTTTATGGTTAATAAAATGCACATGTACAAACTCAAATCCAAATTCATAATTCTAACTTCATTCATCTAAGCACAACATATATATATAATTTATAGAATGAAGATAATTACAAGGCATATCAACAATATTAACTCTACTGTAAATAATCACACCTGGAAATCTGCTTGGTTGGTCCTTTGAACGTTGTGGTTGCTTGGTAATTGCTTCTCTTCTTTGCTGCACCTCAAGTCAAGAAGAGTGTATAAAGCTGAGTCTAGTTTTCAACGGAAATGGAATATTTCTTTTGTGTGGGTATAAGTGCCATTTTATCATTTAACCATGGTCAACTGACGTGCATCAAGTAGCTATCCTTTCTATTGTAGCTTTATCTCGATCTAATCACCCACAATTAAGATAAACCACTATCATTAGAGACAAAATGAGATGAGATAAAAAATAAAAATAAAGTAGTATGAGCAATCACTCTCAATGCTTTACATAATCCTATGAGGATATGAGGAAGCAACTTCCCTACTAAACCATCAGAAATAATAAGCAACAGAAATAAGAGTTCATTTCAGCTTACCTCATAACAAATGTTGTTTATACTTGTATCCTTACAAATGTTCATCGTAAAATATTTTCAACAGATAGATAAAACAGTACAACTATTTGAATATGGCTGCTCGAAAAGCCTTTGTGATTCTCCTTTTCCTCTTCCTGCATCATTTAAAAAAAATTATTGAAGTAGAAAAATTAAATAGAAGAATATATAACAATAAGAGGAACACGGTGTATCCTGAACCCTGATTTGCTAAGACAAATAAAACGGTGTCTTTCCAACTTGCAGGCACAGAAAATTGGCACATCAGAGTTGGGGAAAGGGTGTCTGCCAGATCGGCTATCATCAGCATTTATTACCTGCTGTTGTCGTTGTGCATGTAGGAACATGTTGAGGAAAAAGAAATCATTTCCGCATGACCAACAAATTTTGTTGCTTCAATTTTCTAGAATACTCCTTCATCCATTACATCAAACAAATTTCATTCAATGTAGAACGATTACGACAAGGTAGTGGTTTAAGCTTCCAAATCTGCAACGCTGGCAATCACTACCTGGCTCTGTCCATAATCTGAAACTCTTATGAACTAGAAGGATTACTCATTAAGTCTTTGAGCAGCCCATTGTCCCAATCTCAAGCAGCCATGTCTTCTACAAGCATCAAGGACTCTTGTCAACATTGGGACTGTAGGATCAAATGGCATATTCTTTACAAAATTTTCAAGCTCATCCATGTACCCCCATTGGCTGTAGAGTTCAATCATGCACTCGTAGTGCTCTAACCTAGGTATAATACCGTACTCATTGGTCATCGAATCAAAGTATTGCCTGCCCAACTCAACAAAACCTTCATATGTACAAGCATGTAAAACACCTCGAAATGTTACATGGTCTGGCTTAATACCTTCATCCTCCATCAAACCAAAACATTTAAGTACTTCTCTCCCCTTATAGTTGTGACAGCATCCCAAAATCATGGAGTTCCACAGAATTACATCTCTTAAAGCCCTCTCTTTGAAAACCATGATAGCATACTCAATAGAACGACACTTGGAATACATGTCAACTAATGCCCCTCTGACCACACTATCCATTGTGTAACCATTTCTGATCATGAAACCGTGAATTTGTTTTCCTTGCGCAAGTGCAAAAATATTGGCACAAGCTGCCAGGAGAATTGCAAACGTATACTCATCGGGTGTTTCCTCCAATTGCATCTCACAAAATATTGTCATAGCTAGTTCACTCCGGCCATGACGAGCATAGCTACTCAACAAAGCATTCCAAGAAATTCTATCCCGGCATTGACTAATTTGGTGAAACCAGACTGTTTTGGCACTTTTCATGTTCCCACATTTACCATACATGTCAAGGAGGCCATTTCCAACAAAGATATTGGAACAGAAACCATATCGGTAAATGAATCCATGAACCTGTTTTCCCATTTCAACATCCGAAAGGCCAGCACACACCTTGAGGATTAACCCAAGAGTGACTTGGTCTATATTTTTTGTTGTTTTCACCATCAGGAATATAAAATTCAAAGCCTCTTCCCACTGGAAGTAATGAGTGTACCCTGCCAACATTGCATTCCAAGTTACCACATTGCGTTCAGGCATTTCATTGAAGAACTCTCTTGCCTTCCATGTCTGTCCACTCATTGCATATCCTGAAACAATTGAAGTGCCAGAAATCAAATTTTTTGACTTGGGCTGGTCAAAAATTGCACAAGCATTCTCTAGTTCCCCACACTTGGCGTACATATCGATAAGGGAGCTCAAAACAACCTCATCATTTTCGAAACCCATTTTAATTGCAGCTCCATGAATCTGCATTCCCTCTTCAAGTGCAGTAATACTCGAACAAGCAACAAGAGCACTAGAAATGGTGAAATTCAATGGCCTTACAGCTGCCACAAACATCTGGAAAAACATCATTATTGCCTCCTTTCCTTCACCCATCTCGAGATACCGCCTCACAATTATATTCCAAGATATGTCATTTGGATTCTGGATCTCATCAAATATTCCACGGGCATCCCTCATAACCCCACATTTCCCATATATGTCAACAAGAGAACTCCCTAAAATCACATTCCCATCGAAACCATACTTGAAAATAACCGCATGAATTTGCCTCGAAAGCCAAAGCGCCAAAACTGCAGCACACGACCCAAGAACACTAGCAAATGTAATCTCATTCGGCAAAAAACCCGACCTGTTCATCTTTACAAACAAGCCAAAGGCATCCTCAGGATTCCCAGTTTGCGAGTACGCCGTTATCAATGCATTCCAAGACCCACCATCTCTTTGAGGCATTTCCTCGAACAGCTCCCTCGCATCTCCCAAAGACCCACATTTCGCATAAGCCTCAATGGCACGATTCAGTAGAAAAATGGGCGGGGTGGGCGAGAAGGTGACCAAATGCGACTCAACCTTTCGGACCTCGAGAATGGCTCGGTTGGAGGAACAGAGCTGGAAGAGACGGGCGTAGAGAGAAAATTGGAAGGGAAATGGAGATGCAGAGAGGATTGAAACGGCTTTCGGGAGACGACCAGAGTCGAGATGAGTGAGGATTGTGCTGGTGATGGCTTTGACGGTGGTGGGATTTGAGGGTTTGGTTAGATGGCCTTTGTCACAAAGAAGACGGTTTAGCACAGAGCCTGCAGTCACACCCATGCATGTGTTGTTGTAATGTCGTGCGAATTAGAACACACACTGCAGAGTGCAAGAGGATATAGGCTACAAGAGAACCATTCATTCACAATCTGTAGACAACCAAAGTGCAAAAATTGTTGTGAGGTTCATATCGCCAAGCTCATGCATTTAACATTCATTCAGTCTGCAGGCAACCAAAGTGCAAAAATTGGACATGAAAATTTTGCATTGGATGCCACTTTCATTGCTGTTTTTTTTTTTTTTTTCTTTTCTTCGTATTTTTCCTATTAATTAAGCAAACTATTGAGCCAACATGCATTGTTATAAATATATAGGAACAAGAAAAGACCACCAAACCATTTTGAGGCATAAGAATTTAATATTAATATTCCCACCCTATCCTTTCTATTTTTTTTAATTTTTTTTCCTGATTTCCAACATGATTGACATGATACTGAAAAGAAAGCAATTCCTATCCAACTAGGGCAGAGTAGAATATAAAGTCAGTAAGCGAGTTCAATTTGATAAATTCCTTGACAGACCAAAATGTATCTGGCATTAGTTTGACTGATAGTTCAAAAATAAGGTTTTAACTGAAGAATAAGAAACTCATGACAAAGTATAAAGAAGGCAACAAAAAAGGAAGAATTACTCAGAGTATATTGCATATAGAAGACAATCTTTTGCTTTCTTGGTCAGCAAGACAACTAAAAATTTATCAACTTTCTTGGTGTGGAAGACAAACAATACTATTTATGCAAACAAAACTGAATTTTAGTGAAAATTTACCAGAGAAGCAGATTAACAGAAGCACTTAAATATAGCTCAAGTTTTTAACTTGTTGAAGATCATCCTACTCTTATCTCACATTTGTTGCACATTATTAGTGTTATAACATGTGAAGCCATATAGAAGCAACCTAGTAGTATCAGAGTACTGACATGCCTTCTTTATCATTTTTCCATTTCAATGTCAGTATCTCGAGTCCCATAACATGCTTATAGCTTGAGAGGGCTTAATTAACAACCTACTGCTTGTGCCATCCCATTTCTAGTTCTTCCAAAAATGTTTCTTCTTCACTCCTAACAATCTAATCACTGAGCTAACTAAATCCAACCGACTCATTTTTTAGATTCAATAACAGTAAAGGCAATAGCATTCTTATTCAAACTGTTGAGAAACACATATTGGGATTGAGGATAGAAAGTTGTAACAATTTCTAGGTACGAATCTGATGCACTTATCACTCAACAGAAAGCTTGAAATCAAAAAGTACTCAAATCCCCACATCCCAATAATTCTTATTCTTATATCAGTCTACATGTGCAGCCATATAGAAGCAGACATTGACATGAAACTCAAATTAGATATACCTTTATATATAACAATTAGATATACCCTTTTCATTTCAAGTTCAATAGCTCTATTCCAATGGTAAAAATTACCCGATTGCAGAGATTGGAGGTAAGCCAATGTTGTGCGTCTGTGCGGTGGCGTGTGACGTCGAGTATTCGACTGATGGAGTCGCAGAGACCAGAGGAGGCGGCGAGGGCAGTCCCCAGATGCCCAGCCCTAAAAATTACTGACGAGAGAGAGGGACAAAGAGAGATGGAGAGAGAGGGAGCAAGAGAGCTTCAGGCTTCTGCCACTCAAGATTGCGAACGATGAGAACGGCGAGAAAAAAAAAAATTTGTTTCTACGAAATGACTATAATGCCCTTAACTATTTAGGTCTGGTCGACCAGAGTGGTCAATTATTAGATCGATCTAATCCTGAAAGAAAGCAGCAAACGAAGAAGAAGAAGAGTGAAGTATAGAGGAAGAGAAAAATGGGGAAAGCATCGACATCGTCAACGACCAAGGACGCGCTTGCCCTCTTCAATTCTCTTCGCTCAGCTTACTCTGCAACTCCCACCACTCTCAAGGTCTCTCTCTTCTCTCTCTTTTTCTGTCTAAGAATTCACAAAATAAAGAGAAGAAATGCTTAACCCAATTTGTCTTTTCTTTTATAAATTTGCAGATCATTGATCTCTATGTTGGTTTTGCTGTGTTCACAGCTCTCATCCAGGTACTCCAGCATCTCAATTTTCCTGTCTCCGTTTTAATATATATATTAATTTGCTATATTTGGGTGCCCAGAAACTTTGGGTAATTGTCAAAGGTGCAGAATTGAAATGCCCCATTTTGATTTAATCTTAAGCAAATGGATCTTTATTTTATCTCCTTTTGGTTTGATCTGAAATCACGTAAGTTGATAGTCTCTCGGTTGACAAACATATCGATTTTCATTTAAACAGAATAAAATGGCTTTTGTTTTAATATTTACTTTGGTAATTGTGGTTTAAAAAGAAAAAGTAAAAAACAAAACCAAAGGAGGAGAAGGGAAAGCATCTTGGAGTCTTGGATAGGCTTGCAATTTGACCGCAATTTGACCTGCCTTTCCATTTGAACCCCTTATCATTTAGTTAGATCAATATGAATAGCTAGGATCAGTAAAATCTTATCTTTTTAAAAAAATATAAATGTAGAGTTATGTGGTTTGTTATCGAGCGTCAGTCTTTTCTATCATTAGTTTGTATACCTTCCGGTTTGATTGTGTGCATAGTTTTGCATTCCACATGGCACCGTTGTGCATGCATCTATTTGGTAAATGTTGTTAACAGTATTGCCATTAAGAGGTTTCTGAAACTCTTAATACATGGTTTATGGAAGCTGCATTGACTCAACAAATTGCCTTTAAGAGGTTTCTGAAGCTCCATTTGGTTTAATATAACAACGGATTTGAAGAATCTAACAAGGAGAAATATTAATAATTAGGTGTTTAAAGACTTGATGTTCTAGTGTTGGTGTCTACACATGTCTGACACACACACGGCCACCTTGGAGTGTCCATTCTTCATAGGTTAAGGTATATAAGACTCCTTGTTGGGGTACATATCGTGGACTAATGCCTTTACCCTTTCTTTCTGTAATTACTAGTCTGGTTGGTCTGGCTACCATGTTTTGTCATTGTTGATCACCATGTCCACTCTTTTTTCCACTCCCACTGCAGCATAATCTTCTACCTATTTCTAATGATGCCATGATGCATTAACTACTACATAACAACCTATGAATGGTGGAAGCTAGCTTTCTTGCAACTTGATATGGTTTCTTTAATCTTTGATTTGGTTATCTACTTTGTTCATGAACAGGTAGTTTACATGGCTCTCGTCGGATCATTCCCATTTAACTCTTTTCTCTCAGGAGTACTTTCTTGTACAGGGACAGCAGTCCTCGCTGGTAAGGGGACGATGTAGTATTTTTCTTTGTTGGGTGAAAGTTCATGTTAGACATGAGAAGGTTAACTCGGAAACTGATTACTTCTTTTGCAGTTTGTCTCCGTATTCAAGTGAACAAAGAAAACAAAGAATTTAAGGTAAACTCTGTTTCTTTCTTGTCCTTCAGTCTGATTCACAAATTTTGAATTGTGGCAAGTGTGTGCACTCTAAACCAGTTTTTTCGTTTTCGACGGCTTTTCTTCATCATGTATTAAAGAATTGACAAAGTTGGTAATGTTGTTTTGCCCACCTTGACCTATCCTCTTCCATCCTCGTCCTGATCAGTGTTTGTGTGTAAAACTGCAGGATTTACCACCAGAACGGGCTTTTGCAGATTTTGTTCTCTGCAACTTGGTGCTGCACTTGGTGATTATGAATTTCCTCGGATAAGTTAGCATCTTTTGGTCTTCATTGATTCTGTTTCCTGGAACAATGATGATAAGATATGATCCTAAAGAAGTTTTAAGAATTTGATGTGGTAACTTTTTCTTGTTAGTTTTATTTTATTTGATAAACTTTACATGATAAGTTTTGTAGCCACAATTTGTGAAAAATGAACCTGCAATAGAATCTCTCTTTTATTACGTTATCAGGATCTATTCTTTAAATAGTTTATTGGAACTGTTTTTATTACATTACTGGTTGCTGTGGATGTGTTCATTCTAGAGATAGTTAAACTTGTATCTGCCAGACCATTTTAATGCTCAGTTAGTGTTTAGCCCTTTGATTGGAGAACTCATTTTGTGCTTTTGGGCGTTCAATAGGATATGGATTTGTTCTTGTTTAAAAAAGAAGACAAAAAGTTAGAAATTATTTGATCAATTTATGCAAATCAATAACCGTAACTTCACCCCAGTAGGAGCTGTTTGAGCTCGGCAGGTGTTTACCTCTTGTGAGAATAGTTGTAAGATTCATATTGATTATGAGTTGATAATAGTACATGTTTACTATCCACTGTGTATGGGGTAAACGTGAACCGCTGAGAGCTTTAATGGAGGTTCTGAGAACTTCATGGGTGGGAAGAAGGATGAGTAGAGGCAATAATCTTCACTCTCCCTTTAGTGGATCCACCACTGGTGAGGCGAATAAGGTGGGCTGGAAATTGTCAAGGAGTTTGTGTTGGCGGTGGGAGGGTGTGGAGGGGGGCGGGGCTGCCAAGAGAGTTTTTTTTTTTTTTTTTTTCAAAGATTTTAATATTATTTCTTATTTTAGAAATTGAATTTAAAATTTTATTATTATTGAATGCCATATAAGAAACAAAGGTGGGTCGCAAGTGTGCCACGCCATCACTTAAAGGGGATTGACATTGCAAACGGTGGATTTTTTTTTTTTTTTCCTTTCAGATTAAGGTGAATCCAACAAAATAGTGTGCTTAAAAAACAAAAAAGACCTCGATCGATAATATAATATTTTGAATTTGAAAGTGACCATAAAAATTAGGTTCTCCCTATATGTATATACATATATAATAAAAATAAAAACTACAAACAAGAGCTTCAATTTTCAAATGTTACATGAAATCTTCTATATCTTCTATATCTCTTGCTCTGGCAATGGCACTTGCCACCATTGCCAACGGCTCTAAATCTTGTCAACTCCATTCCTTCTCCTAAAGGTAGAGTCACATAACGAAACCCTTTCTTCTCCTTAAACACTCGATCAAGAATCATTGGACCTCCAAAATCCCTCTTAGTCTTAGGGTCATCAACGTTGGTTCCTACAACTACGCACCCTTTTGGGTTAAAGTTCATAATCTTCAACAATTTCAAGTGATCTTTTATCTTGAAGTCAACGACCGCAAAATCTATGTTCTTCAACTGCTTCACCAGCATACAAGGATCAGTGCCATAAACATATTCAATGACCTCGTCAAGACCGTTTTCGACAAACAGGGTTTTGCTAATTTTCTCCACACGATCCACATCTTCACTGTTGATCCACACAATTAGCCGCCCTCCGCTTTGCTTTGCAGCCACAGCCAGTGAAACTGTCATCGGCGTTATGCCTTGAGAGGTGATTTGCAGGATTAATCTTGCTCGCTTTCCAGCTGCCAAAGCTGATATAAATTCCATGCATTTTGGCTCTACGATAATACTGGTAGTGGTTGTGTGATTTCCAAGGCTCAAGTCTTCATCTTTGTCAACCTTACACTGCATTAATTTAAGTGAATCAATTAGCAAGATACATAAAGGAGAAAATTACAAAATTGGATTATATATTTGGAAAAATAATTCCACACCACCACCAATGTATATTTAATGTATATAGAAAATTACCAGATGAAGAGTGTGTAAGTAAGCTTTCAAGGCATCTTGAGGAGACCATTCCATTGCTATTTAGAACTTCAAATTGGTTCAAGGGAGAGATTTTGTGAAGGATATTTGGACCAATGAAGTTGATGATGGAGTTATATTTATAGCAGTTGAAGAAACAAAAAAAGTTTTGTTTGTGTTTCTGATATTCAATTGATTTTTTTATCCAAGGTGGAGTGGTGACATTTAAATCCCGTTATGCAATGACATGTGGCAGGAGAAGGGATATGATTTGCATGCATTAGGTGAAGTCGTGGCAAGCTTTGAGCACTTACTAGATCACGCGACTAAAGTGGCTGGAAAAAGGGGAAAACAAATCCAAAGGAATGGAATTGCTTATTTCTTGTAATAAAAAAGTATATAAAAAATTTCTCGTTTCTAGATCATTTGGGACGTGGGGGCTATAATTATGGAACACTTGTCACTGCCAAAGATGCCCTCAACAGGACATGTGGAAACAAATGACACTCAGCTCAACTAGAAATTGACAACCTAGTCAACGAGATATAACCTTTTTTTTGGTCAAGAACGAGATATAACCTAGTGTAAAAATGATCTTGATTTGCAAATTAATGGTGGTATAAATTTTATGAACTTTTGATAGTGTGTTTGAGAAAACATCCTCTTTTTTTAGTTTAAACTATCACTTGTATTTTTTTAAAAAAAATTTTAAAAACAAATTACTTCTTAAATTGGTCAACATAATACTAAAAACTGATCCAATCCAAACCACTAACACAACCATTAGTTTATAACACTAAAAAATTGATACTCGCAATTTTGAGGTGAAACAAATCCAATCCAGACTGTGGCTACCCCTATGTTTTCTAGCCCTTATATATTCATTGTGACTAATACCTTCTTTATTTTTCACAAATTATTATAATCGCGCCGCTATACCCTTTACATATTTTTAAAATATTATTTTGAGCTGGAAGCAAAACATAAGCTTTCTAGTTTGAGAGTTTGCAAAGAAGGGTGCCCTAGCAATTTTGAAATTGTGTGGCCTACTTCCATTAGTTTATACTTTATAGTTATTAATTTGCTAGTTTCAACATATTGAAAGCAAATATTGAAGAGAGAGAAATTTCGTAGTAAATCAATCTAAGAGTTCAATTATTGAATATTTATATTTTTCGTGGGAATATTTGCCTTTGATCTATCTCGTTCTCTCGAGCGCTATTAAATTCTGTTACTACACACATTATTTCTCGTAGCGAATGGCATGATGAGTTGGAGTGGTTTTAGTAATTGCTTCACTTTTCAAACTGTTGAGGCCCAAAAAATCCAAGACTGGGCCCAAATATATTTATGGCCCAGTAAGACACCTAACTTGGGTACACAAGAGTTCGGCATATGTGCTTGCACATGTGTCACGCCAAGTAAATAAGCAACATGCCACGCTACAAGCTTAAGTGGACCCAAGCCACGCAAATGCCTGGGGCTTGATGAGCGGGTTGTGGTATGGATGGTTACAAGTATTCACGAGGCCCATTGATGGTCAAATGAGTGGAAGTTTTGGGCTGCTTAGGAGCACCAAAACTCAAGCCCATTCCTTGAGCCCAAACATATGGGTAAGCAAGAGAGAGAAAACCCAATATCCCATCACCTTAAGAAAAGGCCCACAACACTTGGAAAGATCCCACATCAGCTAAAATATCCAGCACCTTGATCAAATAGGCTGTTTCTAGCAGCTTGAGCAAACTCACAAGTCATTGGAAACAAAATACCAATAGCCCAGTCCAGCATCGTGGAAAATATCCAGCATCTTTGTTAAAATCAGATCGAAGCCAAACCATCAAAACCAAGCAAACCCATGTGCTGATGGAAGTAAATCATCTTTTGACCAGCACCCTTACCCATTTTTTCGTCTTCAAGCTTTGGTGAGAAAACAAGAAGGAAAAGTGGGTGGCGCCTCACCCACATGGAGAAGTCATGCTGCCTGAGGACCTTGGAACCCCAAAAAGCTGCGTGCCAGAGCTACCCACGTCTCTTCCACAAGCATTAAAACCTAGCTTCTACCATCTCACCATCCATCATTAAAAATTATATTTAACACTCAACCGCCAACGTCTTACCTGCCAGTATTAAAGGCCAAAGACTTATCTTTGCTTCTCCTCCAGCACCTATAAATGGGAGGCATTGTTTACTGAGAAATTGAGTATCGACTCAAAACTTGGCAAAAAAGAAAAAAAAAAAGAGTATAGACTCAATTTATGCATAATATTTTGAGTGCAGAGATTTATGATAATAAATAATAAGGCTCGCTCGAGTTTATGCTTAATAAACAAGACCTTAAATTGTGTAAATTGTAATTGAATGGGGTATGATGAGTCATATGACCTTGAAAGATACGCAGATGAAGGAACTGATTTGCAATGAATAATCAGGCACTAGCTAGTAGCAACGTCCTTATAATTATTCTAGCATTACATTATGAATGTTCCACTCACTAGCAAGCTAGACTTTTATTTAATCAGGCACTAGACTCTTTTTAATTTTTTTTTTTTTACAAAGTATATAGCAGCTCGGCTATATCCTTTTTTTATATTAGAGTCTATTATTTTTATTTTTAACGAGTATAGCCGGGCGGCTTTACTCTTTTTTTATTTTTTATGAGTATAGCCGTTCGGCTGTATTTTTTACTATTTTAATATCATACCAACGCACAGCTATACTCTTTAAATATACAATTTTTTCAGATCTTGGGGCTAAAATACCACTTTAGCTCATTCTGCTAGAGTTATTTCTTCAATTAATTATTTTGGGCAAGAATAAGAAATAATAGGGGTTAAACCCATAAATACAATAACAAAAGGGATCCACCAATTTTTGGGGATCAAAGAATGTTGAATTTCAGAGTATAAAATTGCTTGAATGCGTTTTGAATCTAAATTTCCATGTCCTAAAAAAAGTCTTCATGGTATTTACTCTTTTTAACCCCTTCCTTCTAGGGTTAGAGTTTGAGAAATATATGTGGGAGAGGGAAAGAGACTCAACTCACAACTACTACTCAATCTCACTCAAATACATAAAGAAGGAAATATATATTTAAATAGTATAGCCGCGCGGTTATACTTTGTATACTCTATAAATATATTTGAATATTTACTGATATACACCTTAAGGTCCAATGTATATACAGATAATATATCTTGCTTTGGTTACTGCAGTTCAATAATTTGCTTAGATAACAAATTTGAAATTAAAGTCAATTTCATCCCCTGGAAAGCATGGTAAAACAAATGTTAGCAAGCAAAGCATGAAAAAGCCACGTAGTACCTGGAGAGTCTTAGGAACTGATGGTAACTCCATGTGAGTAACCAAGTGATCAGAGAAAGATACTCTTATGAGAGCATATAATTCCCATGTTGAGGTGTTCCCAAGGACCAACCACCATGCTTCGTTTTTCACCTGTAAAAGAGAATTTGAAGCTCAGTTTGGTTTCTCATTACTAGTTTAGAACAAGAAGAAGTTTTAACCTCAGGGAAACGCAGGGTAAACGCTCTTGATTTGTTTTTCCTGAAATTGGCGTTCACCGGTGTGATGTCTAAATAGCGAGATTTTCCGCTGTCCTTTTGCTTAAGTTTTAATTTCACTTTGATACGTGAAAAAGGCTGCAGATCCTAGAAGAACAAAATATTCTAGATGCAATGCCTACTGAAATCAGTGAACATGCCTGAAAGCAAATAACTGACTTGTATTTCAATAACCTACCCTAGCCCAGTCAAAAAGTTGTCAGTCATGTTAAATCTTGACCTGTGGGTTAGTCAGCCATGTGTCAACTATCTTAGAAGTCTGTACCGGATACAATTTTGAAGCAGGAAAATTTCCAATCATTGTCTGCAAAGTTGCCTTGGGGAGATACAATAGTTGCTGTGCGCTGAATATTCCTCTTTTGCTTAGCGAGTCAGCAAGTTCAACATTCATGCATGGCATCATATCCATAATTAAGGAAGAATCCCCATCAAACCATAAACCCTGAAAAGAACCCGAAAGATATGAGTAGAGGCTAGGAGGTGAAAACTCTACTTTCTTAAGGAACAAATCATCCGAGTCAAAGAGTAATTGTTAAAAATAAATAATTAGATAAATCAAAGCTTCACCTTTTTCAGAAACAATTAGTGTACCATTTAAGGGCAAGAGCAGCACATTGTCCCTTCTAACAACACTTTAATGAGTAAGTCATAATTTCTCATGCTTTAGGGGTCTCTGAAGGTCTGGTTAACTCACATCCAACCCTTCATCAGGCCAGATAAATCTACATGAGAATTGAGCATGGTATTACCTAGACAAATAAGAGCTGAGAACCTCAGGTTCAGTATTGTCCAAGCCATAGTAAGCTAGCTGGATTAAACATCTGTAGAAAACTATACTCATGTAAGATCTTGTACAGGCTTAATAAATCAAATACTAAGGACAATAATCAAAACCAAAGGCTTTTAACTTGTGTCTTCACCACCATATTTAAGTACAAGAGGATCATTGCCAATTGAAGTTGAAAACTATATGCAACTTTGCATCTAGGAAAATGTAAATGACAGGCGTTTTGAACTTTAACAGCAAAAAAAAGATAGGTGTAGAGTATTGAAAAAATAAAAGGGAAAATGCTTATTGATTAGATATAGGACTACAAGACTTCATTCATTGACTTTATTAGATTTTCTGATATTTAAAACCCCAAACAACCTGATTCCTAGTATTAATATTTGAGGCAAATATTCATAAAGTAATATGATTTGTGTTTATTGATTGTTAGGCGGGCGGATTGTGATGGACATCTACTCCCATCTTTTTTGTAGAATCTGATGAGCAACTCATTATAAAGGGAGAAAAGCATGTAATCTCATTCACATATTTCTTTCTTTCAATTTCTTATTCTATATAGTCATGTGTGACCAAAACCATCAGTTGCAATATATCTGCGATTGATATTGGAAAATTAACATATCTCTTACCTTAATAATGACCAGATGATGACCAGGAAGGTTTACACCCCATGACCTGGAGGTTCCTCCGAGCCCGAGAGAGACAAAGCTTCCCATCTTATACTATTGCTCTGTCTCTCTTCTCTTCTATTGCTTTCTCCGTGAAATTACAACATGGCAACCCGTTCGTACAATTCTCTTTCTGTATTTTTATCTGTAAATTTGAATGCTTTTGTTTTTCTTCTTTGTGAAAATTTGGTTTTGTTTTGTTGATTGTACAGCGGTGGCAAGATCCTTTCTTCAGGTGGCAGCGACAGAGGAGGTTGCATCCCCTCTCAGAGTTGTTCAGATCGAAGGATTGGTAACTCTCCATGATTCTCGTCTTTTCTCTGTTTTGCTGCTTGTAAATTTTTGGAGAACTATGGATGCCTGAGTTGATTATAACTATGGACACGACACGATCCTCCCAGGCCGCCTAGATCCTTCCAGGCCGCCTAGGCGCCGCCTAGATCCTTCCAGGCCGCCTAGGCGCCGCCTAGATCCTTCCAAGCCGCCTAGATCCTTCCTGGCCGTCTAGGTGCCGCCTAGATCCTTCCAGGCCCCCTAGCGCCGCCTAACTCCCTGGCGTTGGTGTGTCCTCCCGCCTAGTGCCTAGGCCGATTTTTCGAACACTGCTCGAAACCTGGAACGGGCTTGCTCTGTGCCCTAAACGTTTGTAGTGACGAGTTCGAGTCCTCTATCCGTGGCTACAATGGCGTCCAATTTACGTATGTTTCTGATTTTGCAATTTTTTTTGTTTGTTTACTTGGAAAAGGATTATCAGAGTTAAACCCTGGATATATTAAAGAGTATAGCCGCCCGGCTATACCTTTAAAATATTCAAATAGTCATGTTATTTTAGGGTTTAGGGCAAAAATACCACTTTTGCTAATTAGGATAGAGTAATTTCTTCAATTATTTTATTTATACCAGTGATATTGGGGAATGAGAATTTAAATTCTTTCCGATACCTTCCATTCTAATGATTTCTAGCTATTAGTCCATTAGGCAAGAATAAAAAATGAATTTTATTTATAAGAAATTAGCCTCTTCGCACGCGCTTCCACGATTGTGAGAGGCTTTTCTTAAAAAGATATTTCAATTGCTCCTCTAGTGAGTTTGAATTGACAAGCGGCGCCATCTAAGCAGGAGTACTTGTTTCAAGCTCTCAATAATAGATATATTTATTATCAAATTGGTTGCCTCACACTGATACCCAGATTTTGTGTCTTTAATATGTGAAAATTCCTAGACAAATTCTGCAGAAGTTGAACAAGGAACCCATATAGAATTACTGCCTTCAGTCAAGTATATTTTCCAATCATTGCTTTTTTATATGAATTATTGTGCTTGAAATGTTACATTGATTTTCTTTTACATCACAATCTCTATTATTTTAGTTCCATGTTTGAATATCTGGATCACAAGAAATATGATTTAATCTGTCTTTATTGAAAAGAGGAAATTCATTTTCACCCAAAAAAGAAAACAGACTAGGATAGAGGACTAGGGAAACTCTTGAACTTAAATCTTATGATGTAATTTTAATATTATAGATATATTATTAGACCACTAAGAGCTCCACCATAACTGCTATGATCGGCTGTCTTCTTGCATAAGACGCCCAGTTAGAAGGCTGGAGGCTTCAAATGATTCCATGAAACTTGCCCATGAATGTTCAAATTGTGAAGGAGAAAATGTGTCAAAAGCTAATAATGGGCCTGACTTGTTTAGTGAGATGAAAGCGAGGTTTCTGAGTTTTAAGAAGCACAAGTTTTTGTAAGTAGCAGTTAAATAGTACACACAACTTGATTGCATATTGTCTGTATGGTAATTATGCTATATTGAACAGGAAAGAGTCGGAGCATTTCCAAACTCTAGCTCAAGCGCAAGCACCAAAGGTAATTTATATAAACTTGATTCTTATCTTGTTTAAAGTACTTCTTGCTTCTGCTCAGGTTCATTTTTCTGTTATAAATGAAATTGGACAGTTCCATATATAAAATAAACTTACAAGTTCAAAAACAGTTCATATGTTTGTGCAGACTCTGGGGTATGTCCCTCTAACATCCTAGGCTTTCAACCTGGAGAAGCATTCATGATTAGAAATGTAGCAAACCTTGTTCCCCCATTTGAGGTATATATTTGGCTCATCTGTATTCTACAATTTCTGCTCTTTCAATTCTCAAATATAAACTATCAAATCCTGCAAATCAACCTTTGCCTTTTGCAGAATGGAGCATCAGAAACTAATGCTGCCCTTGAGTTTGCAGTAAATACTCTTGAAGTATGTCATCTTGCTCTCGAATCTCTTTCAACCTCTGTGTTTATGTATAACTTAACTGTGCTTTGCTTAAAATCGGAATCCATCTCCAAATTCGGGGTTCTGGAGCTAGCGACCTTGAAAAGTGATCAGAATGTTTATGGCTGACTTCAGGTTAAGAATATATTAGTCATTGGTCACAGTAGCTGTGCAGGAATTGAGACCCTCATGAGAATGCAAGATGATGGTGATTCAAGGTTTCTTAACAATTGATCCTTTCTCTTCTATTGCTCCCTCCGTGAAATTATAACATGGCAACCCGTTCGTACAATTCTCTTTCTGTATTTTTATCTGGAAATTTGAATGCTTTTGTTTTTCTTCTTTGTGAAAATTTGGTTTTGTTTTGTTGATTGTACAGCGGTGGCAAGATCCTTTCTTCAGGTGGCAGCGACAGAGGAGGTTGCATCCCCTCTCAGAGTTGTTCAGATCGAAGGATTGGTAACTCTCCATGATTCTCGTCTTTTCTCTGTTTTGCTGCTTGTAAATTTTTGGAGAACTATGGATGCCTAAGTTGATTATAACTATGGACACGACCCAGCCAGGCCGCCTAGATCCTCCGACGCCGCCCAGATCCCGCCAGGCCGCCTAGACCCGCCCAGGCCGCCTAGATCCTTCCAGGCCGCCTATCTCCCTGGCGTCGGTGTCCTCCCGCCTAGTGCCTTGGCCGATTTTTCGAACACTGCTCGAAACCTGGAACGGGCTTGCTCTGTGCCCTACACGTTCGTAGTGACGAGTTCGAGTCCTCTATCCGTGTCTACCATGGCGTCCAATTTACGTATGTTTCTGATTTTGCAATTTTTTTGTTTGTTTACATGGAAAAGGATTATCAGAGTTAATATATATTAACGCGTATAGCCGCCCGGCTATACTAAATAGTCATGTTATTTTAGAGTTTAGGGCAACAATACCACTTTTGCTAATTATGATAGAGTAATTTCTTCAATTATTTTATTTATACCAGTGATACTGGGGATGAAAAAGAAGCGAGCTGCATCCAATCATACATCAATAATGGCAAAAACAACCCACAATATACTCAATTTTAATAAAGAGAATTATAAAGTTACCTAGAAGCAGAAACACTCTGGATCATGTAGTGAAGGCATCATCGCTTCCACGTCGAGAAGTCTCTCAAGTCATCTTCGATCTGTAAAGAGACACTATCATACATCAAAAGGGCACATAGGTATACTAAACACAAGAATAGGGGAAAAAAACCATTCTTATGTACACTGACATTACATATAGACTGAATTTTAATGGCTTGAATAAAGACAAATTGTCACAAGTAAATAGGATATGTTGATCTAGAGATAAAGATCCTCCCCAAATGTTCCAAGCAGAAGCTCCCTAAAGATGAAATCTGAATATGATAGACATTTCAGTGAACAAAAAGTTTAACCTAATAAAACTAATCTTTCATTTCCAACGATTACAATTGACCACCAAATTGAAACATGCAATCTCAGTCAGGCAGTAATATTCACCCAAAATAATGGAAAATATGATTTAGGATATTCTTAATGGTCATCCAAATACCTATTATAGAGGACTGAGAAATTTAACTTATGGAGATAACCCATTAAAAAAAACAACAAAGAAGGTAAATTCTGAGTTCATTCAATTGATGTCATTTCTGAGTAGTTTACCTTGACGTGCTGCTCTTTTACCCCGCCCTATCCATAATCGAGCATACTCTGCTGCATTATTTGTCAATTCCTGCAATTGGACAGAAATAGAAGTTAAACCATATAGGCGCAACCAATATGAGGGGGAAAACATGGAAGAACTGTGTCCTCCATCTTCCTACAGTGATGCATGTTACACTTCAGGCTATTAATACATTAGCTACAGGGCCTTACAGCAAACCAAATTGTCATGAACTGACGTATGCTCTCTCTCTAGAACCTTATGGTGGATATATGTCATGTACCCCATATGGTACCTGAGGAGCACATCAAAAGACAAAAATATTGAACAAGAGCAGTAATTATAGATCAAATGAATGGCTAGACATCTCATAAGACCACTCACCCATCTTGGTCCCAAGATCGAATTATACGAAATTGTTGGCGTCTTTCAATATGATGAAATAGTATTATTATAACTATGTGAATGAATCATAAAAAAAAACATCATAACTACAAACAAAATGCATTATGATATGGAAATATTTATCATAGATAAGCCTATTAGTTAATTTGCAACCTTGGGTGTATAAATAAAGACAAAATATAAAGGATAATTGTTCAATAAATGAAAAGTAGATCAATTTTAGCATTAATAATGCGTTAAAACAATGTAAACAGAGCGCAAAAGTACAGATTGAAGTAATAGACACTCGTATCTAACCTCTAAATAGGAACGTCCATCTGGGAGTGGTTCACACCTACATAAATAATAATTTTTTTTCTTTAAAAGGAGGAAGCATGGTAGTGGAGTTTACAAATGACATTCTGCATCCTAGAAAATTAAGAAGGAAAGGAGCAGGATGAAAGATCTACTTGGTAATTTCCACTTCACAAGAAAAATCAGCTATTGAACCTGTCGAAGAATAAATGATAACCTACAAAATTGAAAAAACAAGCAACAATCAGTGAAACTTGTACTTTGGGTCAAACTTTATATGCCTTAAGAAAGTTAAAAAGGAAAGAAAGGGACCAGGGACACTAATCTACCATTCCCATTCGACGGTTGCCTTCCATTATCTAAATATTTTATGAATGTCATATGAGAAAAATATAAACTTCTAACCAACTTACTATAAGTCTACACTGAGGTTAAAAAAGTATGTAGCGGAAACTTCTGAAACGGGAGGACACCATCCATTACAAAGAGTGGCATCAAATCAACACCAAAGTTTGTCATTGTATCATTATCCAACTTCCTTTCGGCAAATTCCTCTGGGAAGTTCTTTTGTATAATGTCGTTAAGTGTCACACTGGCAAAAACAGAAATAAGATTTTCAAGGTAGACCACATAACTGAAGCAAACAATCTTGGTAAACTCTGAACGCTATAACACGAATTAAGCACAAAAAATTAGGAAGCACATAACATGCTGACAAACCTAAAATATATGCCTAGCATTGAATGCATGATGGAAGTAAAAATTTGAATGGCCCCACCAAAATGATTTCCTAAATTCATATTTATAGATTAGTAATTTCATATTACTTGGATTTTTTTTTCTCCAAAATCTAGAACCACAAATCCGCTATTTGTTATACTCTGTAAAAGTGAGAATGCCAGACTCAACCTAAAATAGGTGGAACTCCTGGGGGATGTGTAACCATGCCCATTACAAACAGCACATGTATAAAAAACCATAAAGCAATAATTCTGATGTCAAATAATACAAGCATCTCATTCAATTATTATATGCACGTGTTCTAGGACTAATGAAAAGAACTGTTCGGCACAAAGGACATTTGTTATCTAGGAAAATGAACACAAGTCAAGGACTAAAAAGGGATTAGAAGATATAGACTAGCTCAATTAAATAGAATCAGTAATAGCAAAACACTCACCTCCATCCATTGACCGAAATAGGCACGAAATGCCCAAAAGGAGTTGTGACAGGTTCATATAGTAATTTCAAGCGTAGTGTGCAGTCAAAGTCATCACTGCGTTCTACTTTTCTATGGCTTCTCCTCCTGTGAAATTAGCTTGTATTCTCTCTAAATTCTGAAGAGGATTGCTACAAAATACCACACAAAAGATAAAATAATATAACATTTTAGAAATTCACAAACCGAATATCATAGCCAGCTGGTATTAAACAATATATACTTAATATCTATGTTTTGTTAAATAAACAATTATTCAAGCAGGGGAATATTTACGTAGGTGACCAATGAACCTTTGAGCCTATGGAGGTGTATTTAACACCGTGAAAAAGTTCAAGAAAGTCGGGTTTTCCAACGGCCGCCTATTGTAGAATCGTCAATAACCTGGCTGCCACTATCATGCGTGTGGGGAAACGTTCCTTATGCTTTCTTTTCGACAAGTAAAACTACAACAAAAGTCCCTTAAGAGAAGCCTTAGTTTTAGACTTGTTGTGTATGATGGGATCTCAGGCTTTAAAACGTGCATTAAATCCCCGTATTTTAGTTAGGACTTGATTGAGGGTCTCAAAACGTTGTATTCTACATGGATTTCCTCTTAGCATAACTGTTTCTCCTTATAGACTTCCTCTCAGTAGGAAGAACAACTGTAAGTAGAAGTTCCTATTATACAGGACTTCCTTTTAACCATCGACCAATTACAAAGAAGAGCCTTGCAATTGGTGAACCAGTGTGTCTTGTGTTGGTCTACCATGGAATCAATAGACCACTTGTTAGAATGTTGTCTTTTATAACAACAGAAATCTATTTTACTTTTGATTTGATCGAAAGAGTTTCACCAATTCTAACATTAATTTGAAATTAAATCAAATTGGATCCTTCCGGTAAACAAATTACTCAATTTTTTCCTGGTTTCTCGACATTTTCTCAGCAACCAAACAAGAGAAACCACACTCACCGAAATGTAGTCGTCCACGTCACCAGGCACGTAGGTGCCAAACCAGGAGGACGAAGGCTTTGCCTCGGCAGACATTGAGAGAGCCCAACCAATCGAATCAACGCAGCAACTGAAACTGAAGAAGAAAAAAAATTGAAGCTTGAGTTGAGAGAGAGCCTCAAGACCGAGTTTTTGATGCTTGGAAACGCTTATAGAGAAGCAAAATGGCTGTGTCCGCGAGTGCAAGCTTCGTGTTCGTTTCTCTGTCCCTTCATTTCACTCACAGACAACATTCCTCAAAGGGTATAGCCGCGCGGCTATATACTAGAAATATATTCGAAGATTTAAAAGTATAGCCGCGCGGCTATACCCTTTAAATATGTTCCTGTCGAATATATTTCTAGCATATAGCCGCGCGGCTATACTTTCGAATATACTAAAGACGTATAGCCGTGCGGCTTTACCGTTAAAATATTTGAATATATTTAAGGAGTATGACCTTCCCTCGGTGGAGACCCCAACAATACACACCTACGACTCCTTGAAGCAAGCAAATTTTTATATTTATTTTTTTTAAAAAAAGAGATTTTATTTCAGCATTCTCAAACATAGAAATACTGAATAAGGAAGATCATGCACAATGTTTCTCTTGGGTCCAGTTCAGTCCCACCTAAGCTCCTTTATTTAATTATTGTGTTATCTCTCTTTTGCCCGTAACTAATTAATTAAAAGGCTAAAACTAGTTGAAGGTGTCTTCCCCTTCATTCCAGAATTGGAATAAACAATTATGTATGCTTCTTTTGATATCACCAAAGCCATAAGGATGATGCATATCTACACTACAAGCCTCCAAAATAAGGTGTACAAAATTTCAACCAAAATTTTCTTTGAATCTGTTGAAGAAGATTTCATTGGCCCGCACTATTACCTTCTCCTCAATATCAAACTCATTCACATATGGTCTAAACTAGCGTCCACCCTACAGTGCTATTCCACTTGTACAGTCAAAATATTTAAATAAATAAAAACATTTATAGGCATGTAGTTGCAGAGCAGAAGATGTAAGGATTTTCTATGCGACTTTATTAGACAGTAACATTAGGCTTCTAATACTAGAAAGAAATCAATAAAGCAGCAAGGCATGGGTAGGCAAGGCCCAACTTTCCAGTCCTTCGATAACTAGGGTTTAGCAATCATCTTCACATTCACTATACACAGAGGTTCCTCCGCACCCGAGAGAGACAAAGCTTCCCATCTTATACTATTGCTCTGTCTCTCTTCTCTTATTTTGCTCTCTCCGTGAAATTACAACATGGCAACCCGTTCGTACAATTCTCTATCTGTAAATTTGAATGCGTTTGTTTTTCTTCTTTGTGAGAATTTGGCAAGATCCTTTCTTCAGGTGGCAGCGACAGAAGAGGTTGCTTCCCCTCTCGGAGTTTTTCAGATCGAAGGAATCTCCATGATTCTCGTCTTTTCTCTGTTTTGCTGCTTGTAAATTTTTGGAAAACTATGGATGCCTAAGTTGATTATACCGATGGACACGACCCGCCCAGGCCACCTAGATCCTCCCAGGCCACCTAGGCGCCGCCTAGATCCGCCCAGGCCGCCTAGGACTGCCTAGATCCTTCCCGTCCGCCTAGGAGCCGCCTAGATCCTTCCAGGCCGCCAAGGCGCCGCCTAGATCCTTCCAGGCCGCCTAGGCGCCGCCTATCTCCCTGGCGTCGGTGTCCTCCCGCCTAGTGCCTTGGCCGATTTTTCGAACACTGCTCGAAACCTGGAACGGGCTTGCTCTGTGCCCTAGACGTTCGTAGTGACAAGTTCGAGTCCTCTATCCGTGGCTTCCATGGCGTCCAATTTACGTATGTTTCTGATTTTGGAATTTTTTTTGTCTGTTTACATGGAAAAGGATTAGGGAGTTTCACTAAAATACCCAAAATGGGGGCTGAAATTATAAAAATACCCAACACCCAAAATACTTTATAAACATACCCAAAACCCATCATTACACACACTCAAAACCCATTTATAAACACACCCAAAAAATATACAATTGTTGATTGTGGGGTTGATTTTGGGTATGTTTCTATGTTTAAATAGTGCTTGGGTATTTTTATAAATACATGTCTAGGATTGGGTATTTTTATAAATAGCCGCCCGGCTATACCTTTAAAATATTCAAATATATTTAAAGAGTATAGCCGCCCGGCTATGCCTCTAAAAATAGTGTTACAGGTACCATCATGCCATTTCCAATACGAAATGCAAGATAATCACTCTAGCAATAATTATGACAATAACAACTTTGGACACTTACAAGTATATTTTTCTTAAATGGCGTTGAGTAAAAAATTACCGCCATATGTATGATGGCCTGGGTTATTTTAATTTGAATGTCCTCCTAATGTTCTTCCCGAAGGTTATCTTATCTGAGGATCCCACATTGAATCCAGACAGTTATATGGTTGCGGTACTTTACAAACATAAACCTGAGTTGGCTTTCACTAAAGGAGGAAGAAAACATTGGATTTACAGCGGGAAAATTACACGGGACTTTCTTATGGATGTTATATTTCATAAAAGTCAAGTCTTTGCAGTTGCAAAGTGGGGAAACATTTTTTCCATTGATATCAGTAGGAAGCGAATAAAAGCAAAGATTCTTACCTCGCAAGAACGTCCATTCGCAAGTTCCGCTTATAAAGCTTATCTGGTGGAATCAACTAAGGGAGACTTGTTGCATGTTCGAAGATTGCATAAAGATTGAGTTTATGCCGGTGAAGAGAGATTCATGGTTTACAAGTTGGTGCTCAAATGGGAGGGATGGATCTGTGCAGCATGTTAAATTGAGAAGTCTTGGAGATGAGGTTATGTTCCTGAGTAACAATTGTGGTATATCAGTTTTGGCTTCAAACTTTCCTCGGTGCCAACTCAATTCCATATATTACATAGATTATTGTGCACCGACTAAAATAGGCCATTTCAATTTAGAGGATGAAACCATTACACAATATGATTACTCTTTGTTCATGCCAAATGCGATTTGGATTGCGCACCTGTTTACTGGGCTCTGCAAGCTAGCAGCTTGTTCTGCTTCATCTAACTACATTTTGTTTTTACGTGAGAGAGTGTTGATTTGCTTTTCTTTTTCATGTTCCCTTTGTATTTTCAACATCTCTGTTATGACCTACTTATTACTCCGTGCTCTAAAGGCCTTGCTTTGTAATTTCTTTTCTCCACATAAAAAAAAACACTCTCATTTTCCTTTTTTCTATCCTTAATTAAAATTGAAAATAAAGATAACTAGTCTAGCCCAGTGAAAATGCCCTTGACTTGTGGATCATGTGGTCCCAGGTTTGAACCCTTTTAACATCTTCAAAGTGTGCAAAAAATCCCCCTCCTCCATCTTGTATATAAAAAAATTGGAAATAAAGAACCAGCCGAATAATGTTATCAAACATGTTCTTTGCATATCTAATATATAGAGTTAAATCATCCTATTATTGTTTTTGTTTTAAATAAACTGTACAACATCTTTTACGGCACCTAATAAAAACCTGTCATCTACACAACAGAAAGATGTAAATTTTGTAAACAGACAAATTCATTTGATTGAATAGTTGACGTAGCTCCTGCATTGTTGCTCTATAGACATTTCTTTTCCATTATACATACAACTATAGAGTTGAACGAGGAGTTTCTCAGAATGCCGTACTCAGCTCCACATATCATAGTTCCCGCCCGTTGTGTCCAATTCCAGGACACTAAATTTCATCCAGGCCGCCTAGGCGCCGCCTAGATCCTTCCAGGCCGCCTAGGCGCCTCCTAACTCCCTGGCGTCGGTGTCCTCCCGCCTAGTGCCTTGGCCAATTTTTCGAACACTGCTCGGAACCTGGAACGGGCTTGCCAGGTGCCCTAGATGTTCGTAGTGACGAGTTCGAGTCCTCTATCCATGGCTACCATGGCGTCCAATTTACGTATGTTTCTGATTTTGCAATTTTTTTGTTTCTTTACATGGAAAAGGATTATCAGAGCTAAACCCTAGATATATTAAAGAGTATAGCCGCCCGGCTATGCCTTTAAAATATTCAAATATATTTAAAGAGTATAGCCGCACGGCTATGCCTCTAAAACTACAGGTACCATCTTGCCATTTCCAATACGAAATGCAAGACAATCACTCTAGCAATAATTATGACAATAACAACTTTGGACACTTACAAGTATATTTTTCTTAAATGGTGTTGAGTAGAAGTGTTGATCAATGCTTGAAGCTCCCTTTAAGAACCTTTGAGTAGAAAATATAAGGGGTTCTTAGATCTAGGTCCAAAATGATTAGCTGTCATTGAGTTTAGTCCACGCGTTTTTTGTTTTAGATGTAAGTCCTTTGACTTTTATTACCTTTTTGTTGTGTCGATTTACCCATTGGGGTAAATAAAGAAAACACATTGAAAATCTAAATTTAATGCATTATTTCCTCGTAATTGAATTTCGGAATTTAAATTTTCAATTCTTTCCTTGGTAATATTTACCTAATACATGGATAAAATTGAATTTAATTCACGACAGTAAAAATCCACATGTTATACCAGTTATTCAGGCAAGCACCCACATGAAATTATGTACCTAACATACAGGTAAAGAGTGTTATTATTAGCAATGGAAACAACTTAGTGATAAATCGTGTTACCTATAAGTTAGGAACATAAATTAAAAGACTATATATAAGTTTGGGACATAAATAAGAAGACCTTAAATTGTGTATATTGTATTTGAATAGGGTATGATGACTCATATGACCTTGAAAGATACGCAGATGAAGGAACTGATTTGCAATGAATAATCAGGCACTAGCTAGTAGCAACGTCCTTATAATTATTCTAGTATTACATTATGAATGTCCCATTCACTAGCGGCTAGACTTCTATTTAATCAGGCACTAGCTTCTAAACTATTACATTATAATCAGGCACTAGCAGCTAGACCTTTTTTTTTAATTTTTTTATTTATAAAGCGTATAGCAGCTCGGCTATATCCTTTTTTTTATATTAGAGTATTTTTTTTATTTTTAACGAGTATAGCTGGGTGGCGTTACTCTTTTTTATTTTTTTATGAGTGTAGCCGTTAGGCTGTATTCTTTTTTATTTTTTTTTATTTTAGTATCGTATCGACGCACGGCTATACTCTTTAAATATACAATTTTTTCAGATCTTGGGGCTAAAATACCACTTTAGTTCATTATGCTAGAGTTATTTCTTTTATTATTTTGGGCAAGAATAAGAAATAATAGGGGTTAAACCCATAAATACAATAACAAAAGGGATCCACCAACTTTTTGGGGATCAAAGAATGTTGAATTTCAGAGTATAAAATTGTTTGAATGCCTATTGAATCTAAATTTCCATGTCCTAAAAAAAGTCTTCATGGTATTTATTCTTTTTAACCCTTTCCTTCTAGGGTTAGAGTATGAGAAATATATGTGGGAGAGGGAAAGAGACTCAACTCACAACTACTACTCAATCTCACTCAAATACATAAAGAAGGAATACTTTGTAAATATATTTGAATATTTACTGATATACACCTTAAGGTCCAATGTATTGATACTTTTTAAAAACTATCTATAACTATACACCTTAAGATCCAATGTATCTACTGATAATATATCTTGCTTGGGTTACTGCAGTTCAATAATTTGCTTAGATAATTAACAATCTGAAATTAAAGTCAATTTCATCCCCTGGAAAGCATGGTACGTAAAACAAATGTTAGCAAGCAAAGCATGAAAAAGCCACGTAGTACCTGGAGAGTCTTAGGAACTGATGGTAACTCCATGTGTGTAACCAAGTGATCAGAGAAAGATACTCTTAGGAGAGCATATAATTCCCATGTTGAGGTGTTCCCAAGGACCAACCACCATGCTTCGTTTTTCACCTCTAAAAGAGAATCTGAAGCTTAGTTTGGTTTCTCATTACTAGTTTAGAACAAGAAGAAGTTTTAACCTTAGGGAAACGCAGGGTAAACGTTCTTGATTTGTTTTGCCTGATGAAATTGGTGTTCACCAGTGTGATGTCTAAAGAGCGAGACTTTCCGCTGTCCTTTTGCTTAAGTTTTAATTTCACTTTGATACGTGGAAAAGGCTACAAATCCTAGAAGAACAAAATATTCTAGATGCAATGCCTACTGAAATCAATGAACATGCCTGAAAGCAAATAACTTACTTGTATTTCAATAACCCACCCAGCCTAGTCAAAAAGTTGTCCGTTGGAGCATGAAATTTCGGGTCCTCCAATAAGTAATCTCGTAATCAATGTTGAGAAGCCGAACACCATCTTTGATTGCCACCAATGAGAGGGGAGTACCTGCAAGAAAACACTCCGACACTCAAGTCAGTGTTCGTTCAGGAATATTGCGTATAGTCAGAATAATCTCATACCTCTCCCTCCTTATGTTGGGGGATTAGTTAGCCTTTTATAGGCATTGAACCCTAGAACTCCAAGTCTCATATCCCTTATTTATCTCCATGCTCAATGGTAGTGGATATCATGTTATTTAATTCCCTCCACTCCCTAAATTTAGGGTTCATGTGAAGTGGCTTGTTACTTGGGCCTTAATTTTTGCTCCCACATTTGCCCCCTTTTCTCTCTCTGGACACGTGTCTCAGGTGTAGAGAGAGAAAATATTCATTGTGGGAATTCACTGTGTGTAGAATTTTATGTGGTGACTTCACTTCTCTCTACCTCTCGCTCTCGCTCTCCCTCTCCCGCTCTCACAATTTTAGGATTCTCTCTCACTGGACCATTCAAGAGCTCCAGCTCCTTGTTCGCTAGAAGACTATTGCTCGACCCCTATTACTTCAAAGTTGAATGCTCAGTGACAGTCCCAAGGTGCGATTCTCTAAAGCCCTAACCCCCAATGCTTGATTATGAGTTTCTTATAGTTTAGAATCATGTTCCCTACTGTCGGCGTGTAAGGGTGGTTCAACTTCCCAAGTCTCGACCTCAAGGCTTGGAGCAGGTCAAGGTCTTTGACTCCGACTTGACCGTGCTCCGAACTCTCACCGGATTCAACACCGAGGCCATTATGGTCTCACTCTGATCTCCCTTCCCTGCGAAGAAACCTGAAACAACAGAAAGAAGAAAATTTGGAGCAACAAAGGGCTTGGTCACCGACACCGACCATAGTTGCCACCACGCTAGATAGTTGGGAAACCTCCAATCTGTAAAACCCGGGTTTTTGTGTCGTCACAATCTGTCGGAAACCATGCACCATGCCTTCGAGGATGTCCACCAATCTGCCATCCCTCCTCAGCAACGCACGGAGCATTCCCTTGAGTTGCCAACACCACCATATGGGCTCTCTTCTCCTCTCGACTGAACACCACCATTGATAAGATATTTTCATCTTATCTAACATAGCTCAACCCACTTAATATCTCAACATAATATCTATGGTGGGTCTGTAAAAAGATATCTCTATCATATCACATAATATCTATGGTGGGTCCGTGGCAAAATATCTCCATCATATCGCATAATATCTATGGGGGGTCTGTGGCAAAATATCTCTTTCATGTTGCATAATATCTGTGATGGGCTATCATAACATAATATCTTATGATGTTACAATGTTATTATGTGTCGATACATGAATCGAATTATGACCACTCTGCATGGTCACCCGCCACCTTGCATGGCCGACCCGACCACCGTGGATGAACGCCGACCACTTTGCTTGGTTGCCCGCCACCTTGCATGGCCGACCCAACCACCGTGGATGAACGCCGACCACTTTGCATGGTCGCCCACCACCTTGCATGGCCGACCTGATCACCATAGATGAACGCCGACCACTTTGCATAGTCGCCCGCCACCTTACATGGCCGACCCAACCACCGTGGATGAACGCTGACCACTTTGCTTGGTTTATTCTCCATAGAAAACCTCTCCCCATCAAGGTTTCAGGCTAATCGCTCAACCAAATTTGTGCTCACCTCATCCAAGTCATCTCCAACGTGTCTCATTGCCAAACTCATAAAGAGAGATGGTATGCTTATAGACACCACAGATGAGACCTATCTACTAGTACAAGTTGTCAAATAGTGTCCTATAAACATAACATATGCATCATCTTCACATACATTCTCATCATGACATACGTTCTCATCATGTCATCATCACATACATACTCATCATGTCATCATCACATACATACTCATCATGTCATTATCACAAACATCCTCATCATATTATAAATGTGATGTCACATGCGTGAACTCCATTATGACTCTTGCGCCACCGGCTCGGACACTATGATCGCCCGGACACCACCGAGGCCTTTCTCGGTAGGGATGGTTCTGACTCCATGACTCCTCCGCTCCACCGAGGCCATTATGGCTGGGACCACATCAAGGCCCTTATTGCTTAGTGATGACTATCTCAAACTTTGTGGTGTTCTGCTCGGCATGAATAAATTCTCCATGACGGCTCCTCATTTGTCCAGCACCGAATAACACCTAGCACCAAGCACGAATTGCCTCTAAACCTGGCTTGAGCAAGATATTAACACACGACTCAACTTGGCCAAACCCTTCTATGGGCTTGTGAAGTCCCCAGCCAAAGAAGCTACTCTTAGACTGAGGACTGGGGGGCTTTTTGACGCATGACCTGACCTCACTTGGGTGGGCCACTAATGGGTTGCCACGTCGGCAGCCCAAGGATAGAAGTCGGTTGTTGTTCTCCTACAAAAGGGACTTTCTCCTTTTACTGAAGGGGGACCAAGAAAAAAGACACTGAACCAAGAGAAGGTGTGCTCTCGGCAACTTTCTCTCTTTTCCTCCAGACCTCTCCCCTCTCCCATCTGTGAAGGCTCTCGAGCCTATCCTAATGTAATCTCTATACATATATACAAATATAACAACTAGTGGATGTAGCCCGACTTTATGGGTGAACCACTCAATCTATTCGTTCTACTTGTATGATTGCGATATTACGGTTGTCCCAAAATTACGGGTTCAACAAAAGTGAAGATGATCAGCCTGCTCATAAAATGCACGGGTCATCCTCAGGGGAGAAAAGCATGGAAGAAAAATTTGACTATCTTGTACAACTATTGGAAACAATGAACTCAAAGGTAATGCATTCCTCCAGGGAGATACTTAGGTTTTGTGTTTAGTTAGTTCTATCCAGTTGCATTATTTATTTGAAGCCTTTTTTTTATGTTATTTTACTGTTGGTTGTGAAATCATGCAAGGAATAAAAACTCTGACTTCTGTGAAAGCCCAGCTTCAGTGCACAAAAGCTTGTATGCAGATCCCCAAAAGGTTATTCTCATAAACATATGTACTATCATGTTTTTTCATCTGTCTAATTTGCAGGGGTTATTTCCTTTTATTTGCATATTGAGGCGTTAGCAAATGAAAACATCAGCTTTCTTTAAAGTTGGAAGTTGCTCTTGCCAAACTTGAAGCAGTATGTCAATTATATTTGTGCATCCCTACTTTCTATTTATTTATCGGCCATTATGGGTTTGTCAGTTTTCGAATTAATCTATTAAGTATGCATCATACAAGTAGGATTAACAAATTGTAGTTTACTGAACTACATATTCTGAAATCCAAAAAATAAAAAGTAAAAATATGATAAAATAAAGGAGAGTTTGTTATGTTCTTTGCATTATAGACCTTTGCATTTTTCCCTGAAGAAGTGGGGTGATCTGACTTTTTGCATGCTTTGATAGGTTGTAGTATGAGAATGGGACTCGTGCATTCTCTTAAATGGCTGATAAATTGAAGGATTTGATTTTAGTCTCAAAGTTGGCGAAAGCTACTGAAACTGCAATAAATCTGTCATCTCAAACCGCACATGGAGATGTTGCTCCTCAGGAAATTAACCCGAAAGGGCCAACTGTTGAAGGAGCAAAAATAGCTTCTAAGAGAAAAAAACAATATCGTGAGGGAAATGGACCCAATTATGCTTGAAACTGAGGGAATGTTTCATGGAAAACTTTTATGTAATATGTACATTTGGTTTGTGCATAGTAGATTTCAGTGTCAATGTGATGTCTGATCGTTTGAAACCTGACTATGTTTCATTGAAATTTGAAGTTTGATGACATGTTGAGTTTTAGGATGGTTTGATTGTATATATATATAGTATAGCAGCACGGCTATACCTTTTAAATTGAGTAAATTACCAATTTCACCCTCCCTTCTCCTCTAGTTTACATACTTTTCACTCCCTCTATTTCTCTCTTTCCTCCAATCAACCCCAGCCCCAGCCCTCATTAGTTCAACGTAATTAGGGTTTTGATCCTCTTCATCATAAAACCCACGAATGTAATCAGACCACAACTTCGACATGCTTGACACCAATGTTGACAAGAATTTCTATAGTCGCGGCCGTGGGAGCAAATATTTTCCTCTCCAATCACAAGACACCACGTGGATAAGAAGAATATCCCTTAGGTTGATTAAATGAGCCCATAAATAGACTCTTGACAGTCACGAGAGTTACAGAGTCCCTTCCGTGTCTGGTTAGGGTTTAGGAAATAGGGTTTTGGTCTGCCGTCACAACCTTCTGTGTGAAGTTGGCACTGGTTTGGTCGCCAAAGTTTCTCATCGTCTGAGTGGTGTGTTGGAGTTGGGTTTCTCATCGTCTGCGGGGTTTCTCATCATCTGCAGGGTTTCCCATCATTTGGTGATGGTGTTGGTGTTGTTTTGGTTGACGGGGTTTTGAGTTTTTCGTCTTAGGGTTTGGTTTGGTTGCCTGGATTTGGTTTTCTTCTCAAAGTCTTGGCTGCGGGCTGCTTTTTCTAAGGCTAATGGATCCCATCGATGGGATTACACAGGGGCTTACCAGATCTCTTGCGATTTCGGATGCGGAGGTTGTTGAAGTTGTTGGTCTTGATGATCTCGATGGCCTAAAAGCGACACACTTTCTCTTGGTGGGGGTGGTTGCTAACGACTAAAAACTATCACAAGGATTCCTTGGTGGGCACGCTGAAGCGTATTTGGCATACACGAGAGGAGTTCTCTTCTATTACCTTGGAGGATTCTAGACGTATTATATTTTCTTTCAAGAGTGATCTTGATCGTAAAAGGGTGATGAGGGGATCACCATTGACTTTTGATAAGGCTTTATTGTTATTGTCAACAATTGATGGTAGCGTTGATCCCCATACTGCTCTCCTGGATTTACAAAATTTCTGGGTTAGGGTTAGGGTATCCCACCTTTTTTCCTTACTCTAGCAATGGGAGAAAAACTTGGGAATTTTTTGGGGACCTTTGTTATGGTAGATAAGGGACTTAATGGTGATTGTTTGGGGAGTTTCTTGTGCATCCGAGTCGGTTTAAAGGTGACAAAACCTTTGAAACGTTATGTTACTCTGAGACTTGTATCAGATGAACTTGCCAAACCCTACAAAATAGAACATGAAAGAATTCCTTTTTTATGTCTATTTTCTGGTAGGTTGGATCACGTCGGGTCTAGGTGTGAATTCAAAAATTCGGGTGTTATTGACAAAGAACAATATTACTCGAGTTCTAAATGGTTTGATAGGAAGAAGCTTGGGTTTGGGTGAGGAGTTGCATAGTCAGGAGGTGGCTTCAGGGAGTCATGGTTCACCTGTATGGACTGTTCGCTCACACCATGTGGCCTTCGCTGCTCAGAAGGATATCTCATTGGGTTCATATGATACCTTGCACATAGTCTCTGAGGGGTCTCTCTCCAAGAAGAAAAGGTTGGCATCTAATTCTTTCACAAAAGTACCTCATTATGGAGAATCTGATGTTACTGATGTGCTTTGCAATGTTCCTGTGACGATAAGTTTGGGATTGAGCCGCGGGAAGGAGATTCTAGGGGCCCAAACTAAAGAGGTGGTGCCAGATAACATGACAGATGAATGTATCGGTTCTACGCACAATGTGAACTCCCTTCCCCCTAGTTGTCACGAAGGTTCTTCTTCATCTTGAAAAAAGGGGTTCAAGAGGATGAGGGGGGTACGTCCTCGAGGTTGTTCAAATATGAACGGTGTGGGGCAACAAGGTAATTCTGTTGGGAAGGCAACAATAGCTGGTATGGCTAGCATATCCGTGATGGGTCCCTCGAAATGGGCCCATCACGAGAAATGATGATCCTCTGTTGGAATGTGCGTGGTTTGGGTAATCCACGTACATTCCGCGCTTTAAAGTTCTTCCTTAAAGCTAAACAGCCCCGCGTTATTTTTCTAATGGAAACTAAGAAGACGACACGTCAAATGGAGGTAGTACAAAGACAGTTAGGATTGAATGGGTGTTTCAGTGTGGGTCATGTTGGAATGTTTGGAGGTTTGGCTATACTTTGGCAAGACGGGCTTACTGTTTCCCTTCAGTCCTACTCAAAAGGTCATATTGATGTCTTTATTGAAAGGGTGGAGCAAATAGGATTCAGGTTTACGGGGTTTTATGGTCATCCTGAAACGCATCTTCGAAAGCATTCTTGGGAGCTATTGCGCAGATTGGATGGAAATGGCAGTGGACCATGGGTAGTTGGTGGAGATTTTAATGAGATCCTCCAAGCAAGCGAATACTGGGGAAGAAGGTTTAGACCTATGTCACAGATGCATGACTTTGGCGAGGCTCTTGATGATTGTGGCTTAAAGGTGATCAATTATACAGGGTACAAGTTTACATGGACAAATAGATGGCAAGGTGAAGGGAATGTATAGCTCCGGTCAGATAGGTTGGTGGCTAATGATGAGATGTTGTTGGCATTTCTGGATATGCGTACTCAACATATTAATTCTTTTGTGTCTGACCATTTACCTATTTTACTTATCTTTGAAGTGAGTAAGACGGGAAGGAGACATCGGCGTTTTATGTTTGAATAGATGTGGACTAATATTGATGGTTGTCAGGAAACAATAATCCAGGCCTGGGGAAGTGAGGGTGGCACAGTGGTTGACAAGATTATGTCATGTCAGACTTCTCTGTTGTCTTGGAACATGGAAAAGGTTGGACTTATTCCCAGGCAAATTCAGGGTGTGCAAGATAAGTTAAACGCTATACAAAGTCATGACTTGACCCCAAAAGCCACCCAATATCAGCGTCAGTTGACTAATGAGTTGGATGTTTTGCTAGAGCGAGAGGAAACTTTGTGGAGGCAACGGTCTCGTATAGCATGGTTAAAATCTGGCGACAAGAATACCAAGTTTTTCCATGCCCAGGCGAAGCTTAGAGGGCACATGAATTTTTTAAAAGGAGTGTTTGATTCAGACAATGTTTGGGTTTCTTCTAAAAATGCAGTGGGCTCAGTTTTCTGTGACTATTTTCAACAGCTTTTCTCTTCAAAAGGTGCACGGAATGTCGACGGAATTCTAGATGCTGTGAGACCAGTGATTACTCCGGAGCAAAATGGTTGGTTGTGTCTGCCTTTTACGCGAGACGAGATTGAAGGAGCTTTGTTCCAAATGTTTCCAACGAAATCCCCGATTCTGAAAACAGAATATCAAGCACATTGTTTTCATAGATTAGGGGCAATATTATGATAAGCTTAAGGAAACATTACTTATACCCAGTGGTCTTCGTTGATGGTTTGGTCGCCATGGCTGCACAACTGCTTGGGTCCAGGTCAAGGTGAGGAACGAATAAGATAAAAAAATCCCACGTGAAAAGTCTGATGAGTTAGGGTGGGATTTGAGATAGGGCTTGGAATTTATACCACCCACTAAAAAATCCCACACAATTCCACATTTTAAAAAATCCTGCGAAATTAGCAAGTTTTTGAATACCATAAGATTTTTTGTTACTTGTTTAAAGTCTTGATTGAATACCACTAGATTCCGTGATTCTCTTTTAAAAATCCTAATAGTCTTAATCGAATACCACAAGACTTATTTAAATTATTTAAAAATCTTAATTGAATATCATATATATATATCTCTCTCTCTCCACACACAGAATATATATCACCCTATCTCTATCTCTCTGTAATATATTGTTACCAGCATCCAGATCTTCTGTGTTTGTTTTACATACATACAGATTGGGAGATGTTGTCATGGCAGTACAAATTCAATTGATGTACGATTTGGCTTTATCTTCTCTTTCGGTGGAGACATAAGGGCGGCCATGAATTTCGACGTCATTCCAGGCTAACTCTGCAGAACAAGTGATTTCAGGCTAACTCTGTGGGAAGCCAACAGTAAGGGGAACTGATTAACGTTATCATCCAAAAGCACAGGTTGGCTCCTTCTGGCCCTTGTAATGTATACCATCTTGTGTATGAGGTTTTTATATACGAGTCTCAGCATGAGGTCAAATCTATCCAAAAAGAAACGAACATCAAAACAGGAAGGATCCGAAAATCAACAAAGGCAATAAGGCCATGACAAATACTTTATTCAAACCATGTAATGGTGCAAATGCCAGATTTAAGTTTCATTGGAGAAGGCTATCCTATCAGGTTAGAAGAATCAAGAAAGAGGCAGTATGGTATAGCTAGAAGACAAATGGAAGTGGGGCAGAGTTCAAACTCTGTATCATCAGCCAAATGCAAAGAGGTTGATGTTTCGTATGAAAAGGGAAAGGGGCTTGAAAGCACTGCTTAAAACGGCCAAGAAAGGAAACAAAGTGAAGATCAAGGAAGCAGCAACCATCAAGAGCCTGTCATGGAAAATTATAGGTACTAGTTTGTACCAGCCCATTGACATGGGGTGTAAACCTTCTAGCATCTGGTCATTATTAAGGCAAGGCAAAATTTGTGCCCTTTGTGAAAATCCCACATCTAAAATCCACTCCTATAAATGTGTTTATAAACAAAGCAATATGATAACTTGGTAAGTGTGGTTAACATTGGAGAAATTTAATTAAGACACCAAAACGATTTCACACAAGACTTAATAAATAGAAATTAATTATTTTGTGGACTTTTTCTTTAAGTTTTCTATATTGAATAATAATTAAAATATAATTACTAATTAAAGTAATTCAAAAAGGCTAAGATATTACTTAATTACATATATTAAATTAAAGAAGTAGGCCAAAAAACAAAAGTAAAGAAACTAATTTGATATTTTAAAAAAAAATTTAAAAAAAACCTCTCCAGACGAAAGTTCGTCAGCACAGGTCTATGCCGGCGAAATTTGCTGCATTAAATTTTCTTTTTAAAATGTATAGCCGCACGGCTATACTATTGCTATATAAAAAAAAAGACGCGGCCAATGTCTAGGTGCCACATGTTAGAACAGTAACGCCGAACGGCTGTACTATTTTTAAAAACATTATGAAAAATGGGTTTGGCCGCACGGCTATACTATTTATTAAAAAAAATTCAAAAATCTAGTATAGCCGGCCGGCTATACTATATATATATGTATATATGTGCGCCGCGTGTCAAACAAGTAAAGCCGTCCGGCTATACTATTTTTAAAAACATTTTTAAAAATGGGTATAGCCGCGCGGCTACACTATTTTTTTAAAACAATTAGGAGAAAACGGAATATAGCCGTTCGGCTATACCATTTTTTTTTAATTTATATTCTTTTTATTCAATAATATGTGAGAATTATGTGTATAATACATGAATTTTGTGTGTCTTATTGAAATTTTTGTAAAATATACATGCATTAATCATGAGAAATACATGCGTACGTGTATAATACATCATTAAACGTGAAAGTGCTAAAACAGTAACGCCGAACGGCTATACTATGTTTTTTTATAAATAAAAAAAAAAAAGGAAAAACGAGTATAGCTGCACGGCAATACTATTTCTTTAAAAAATTCAAAAAAAATCTAGTATAGCCAGGCGGCTATACTACTTGTATATATATAAAGACCCACCCAGCGCCTATGTACATGTATCAAAGGGGAAGCATATTCATAATCCTTCCCATCATCAATATAGGATCTAATTGGATTTAGGGTATTATCCAATACATCTGCAGTTGTCATCATAGCGGATTTAATAGCGCTAATGCTCCATTCTGGATGTGCACTTTTTAAAGCTGCAAAGCGTCAACAACAACAACTATGCGGCCCTGCTACTGCCTTTACATTCAATTTTGTAATTGCTGTTGGTATAATTTTCGTGAACAAATTGGTGAAAATTGGTGTAGTATATTGCTCTCCCTCTCCTCAATATTTTCATCATTTCACAAGACTCTGAAATGAGAAGGAAGTAGACCACATCCAATGTGACCCTGCCTAATGTGAAAGAGATACTATTTGGAAACTGTATTAAATTGTAAAACCTGGCATTCTCCACTGATAGAATTTCCTTTTGAGATATTTAGTCAAATACCCTTCTTAGCAGTAAAACTATAAATAAACCCTACGCCATTTAATTTCTATAAACAAACCCAAAAAAAAACCCACAAAATGACAGTTGGCCCTATTGAATTTAATTTTGATTATTAAATTACTTTGATGCCCTATTAAGTGTTTTGGGGTTTTTTATGAGGTTTTGGGGTTGAGTTTGTTTTAAGAAATCAATGGTAGTTTTGTAATTTAAAAAAAAATTAAAAGTCTTTACGGAAAAGGAAAACTATATTTGATATAACAAATTGGACAGCCTTGGCGTAATTGATGCTCGACTCTTCAGTTTGTATTTGAATCTCCTTGATATTGACCTCTAGTTGGAAGAATTTTTATTTACATCTAAACTAAAATGCGAACCGTTGAACAGGTTAATGTGGAAGACAACGCCAATCACCTTATTTTTCCTTGTTTGCACTAATACCCTGGTTAGATCCACCTGGTGCCCTCTCCTTCAATTGGAACTTTAATAACACATTGGCAATTCTCATGTCAGCTATTCTTGGCTTCTTGCTTCAGTGGTCAAGTGCTCTAGCACTTGGGTATGTGATATCTGTTTGTTCCTTTTGATTATCCTATGTTACTGTTTTGTTCCATTGTTTCCTATACAAGAGTTTTGACCTCCGATGTCGTTGTCTTATGGTTTACATAGGTCCGTAGCATAAACAAACTAGTCAACATGGTACACTGTCAGAAATTAAGATATAAAATTTCTCTAATAAGATCCTTAAATAAGGATCTTTTTGCTGCAGTTATATTAGATATGGATGGCTGAGATTCATTGAGATGTATCTTACCTGATTTGCGTATCAACTTTCCATGTATTATTATATGGCTCGATAACAGGTTCGTCTTTGATGACCTCATCAATCTGTCTACCTTTCTGTATCTGTATTTCTCATTGTCTCTTGCTTGTGCTTTTATTTAGCTTTTTGTTGAATAGGGAGAAACTTGATATTTTTACTTGAAAAATCTGATAAGGAAACTGTTAGCGAGATATCCCTATTCTATTAGGATATTATTTTATTTATTTCTTTTTGTATAAATATTATGTAATTAGGATACCACTTATTTTCCTAGTTTAACCCTATTAGGGTTTGCAACCTTGTATTATAAATACCTCCTTTCGGAGAATGAAATATATTTGAAAATATTCTACTCATATTGTTTGACTGAAACAAGATTTGGTCACCTTTCAAATTGATAACAATCATATATAAATTATCATTTTGAGATGAGTCTCCCCTATAAGAATATCCTGTCAATTTATTCACTCTACCATTTTCGTAAGTACCCAACATAATTTAAATTTTGATTATAGAATACTGCTTCCAATACTACAACTTAGCAGTGGTTCAAATTTGAAGTCTATGATGAAAAGCACACTGAAGTATAACCTATGGGTGATTCCCACAATAATCTATGGGTGTGTATGATTCTCATTTATAACAGTATGGTGATGTAGGATTACAAAGAGTCCTACCTAGAGCAGTAAGCTGAGACACTTATCAGATTCTCTTGCATTAGTTTACACTGCACTTGAAAACCTAGCAACAATCAACAACATTATTAAAGAGTGCAATAGCTGATATGCGCAACAATGGGAGGTTAAACACATCACAGGCAGTGGGCGGGAGGGTTAAACAACACCTACCAATAAGGTTTAGGGTTAAACTTAAATAACACATACCAGTATGCTGCCACAATAACTAGGATTACCTGCATGTACAAGACTGAGCACATGCTTGCACAATTCACACTACTTTGGTATCGCACCAAGCTTGACCCGTAACACACTTGGCATGTGACCATTATGTTAAATGACATGAAGTTTCAATTCTAATGATAACCATTTAAAACAGTCTTGTGTCTCTTGTGCGACTGGATGATGGCTGAATGGTTGTAATGTATCTTGGGGACTACTATATGTTTGTTCGTCACAACTTTTATATTACTTTGTTAAAAGTATGGCATGCAAAATTTGATTTTGGTTGGTTCTTGTGGTTCTGATATCCTTGAATTTTTTTTTTCTTCATCTTTCTGTGAATTGACAGGGCTGCATCTGCTGTTACACATGTTGTTCTTGGTCAATTCAAAACATGTGCGTCATTCTTCTAGGAAGAACTACTACCTCTTTAGTTCGAATCCAGGCAAGACAAGTATTCCTGGGGCTTTCACAGCAATTGCTGGAATGTGTATTTACACTTACCTTCATTTGAAGCAGCAATCAAGCAAAGCTCCACGACAAGCCTCTTCTTTGCCAAAATCAAAACTGAGTACAGAAAACGGCAGCATCCATGAAGGAAACTACGGTTCTGAATCTGTCTAACTTATCAAGCTAGATACATGAGAAGATCATTTGCTCAATGTGAAAAGCAAGACTTTAATTCGTTGGGATAATGTGAAAAGCAAGACTTTTCTCATACTCTACACCAATGTCGGCAGCCCCAATTGAAGACCTAAATGTCTTCAATTTCACCCACTCATTTAATGCAATATGACTTCCTCCAAAAGCCAAACCAAAACCAGAACTTGCTACCCCATTTACTACATGGGTCCCACATGGGAATTTTACCAATCTCAACAATTTGCAGCACAAATTCCCTTTTATATGCTCTGCCTTGCCTTTCCTTTTCTCTATAATTGTCCAAAATTAAAACTCACCCACCCATTACCGTCGTTGTAACCCATCAACTCACCTCTCTCTCTCTCTCTCTCTCTTTGGGGACTTTTGTCGAGCACGTTCAGTGCACCCAAGAGGTTAACAAGCTACTGGCCAAGGGGTCTACAACTGCTCGCCTA